>CM077581.1:35020648-36220648 GCA_039657365.1 Stephania yunnanensis
TCACCATTCTTCTGAAGCTCATGCGCATAAAAGAATTTTGGTGAAATATGTTTTGTTCTGTCCCCTTTTATGAATCCTTCACTTAATTGTGCAATACATGCTGCGTTATCTTCATATAATATGGTTGGAGAATCTTTTATTGAAGGCAATCCACATGATTCTTGAATATGTTCAATCATATTTCTCAACCATACACATTCACGACTTGCTTCATGAATTGCAAGTACTTCAGAATGGTTGGAAGAAGTAGCAACCATAGTTTGCTTTTTATCGACTTCCATGATACAAGAAGTATTACCACATGTGAATACATATCCCGTTTGAGAACGGGCCTTGTGGGGATCAGATAAAAATCCAGCATCGCATAACCTTGGAGATTCAATTTTATCCCTCTCGAGTAGAATAAACCCATGTCACTTGTTCCTCGAAGATATCGGAAAATATGTTTAACACCATTCCAATGTCTTCGAGTTGGTGATGAGTTGTATCTTACAAGTAGGTTGATAGCAAAAGCAATGTCAGGTCTTGTACAATTTGCAAGATACATAAGTGCACCAATTGCACTTAAATATGGTACCTCTGGACCAAGTAGCTCTTCATCACTTTCATGAGGTCGAAATGGATCCTTATCCACTTCAAGTGATCTGACAACCATTGGAAAGCTCAATGGATGCGCCTTGTCCATATAAAATGTTTTTAATATTTTTTCAATATAATTTGATTGATGGACAAATACTCCACTTGAAAAATGTTCAATTTGCAAACCAAGACAAAGTCTTGTTTTTCCAAGTTCTTTCATCTCGAATTCTTTTTTCAAGTATTCGGATGTTCTAACGATGTCGTCGTGGTTTCCCACTATATTTAAATCATCAACATATACAACAATAATCACAAATCCTGTTGATGATCTTTTAATAAAGACACATGGGCAAAGCGGATTATTTACATATCCTTCTTTCAGTAAATAATCACTAAGGCGTTTGTACCGCATTCGTCCGGATTGTTTCAATCCGTACAAAGACCTTTGTAATTTTATAGAATGCATGTTATGAGGTTTTGATTTTATTTCATCAGATATTACAAATCCATCAGGGATTCTCATATATATCTCACTGTCTAGGGATCCATACAGATATGCCGTAACGACATCCATTAGATGCATATCAAGCCCTTCAGAGACTGCAAGGCTTATCAAGAACCGAAATGTGATTGCATCTATAACAGGAGAATATGTTTCCTCATAATCGATGCCAGGTCTTTGTGAGAAACCCTGAGCTACAAGTCTTGCTTTGTACCTTGTAACTTCATTTTTTTCGTTTCTCTTTCATACAAATACCCATTTATATCCAACAGGTTTTACGCCATCTGGCGTTTGGACAATTGGTCCAAAAACCTCTCGTTTCCTTAACGAGTTTAGCTCTTGCTTGGATAACCTCTTGCCATTTTTGCCAATCAGGACTTTTTCGACATTCGTCACCGATCGTGGTTCTGGATCATCATCATTTTCACATATTTCAAAGGACACATTGTAAGCAAATATATCATCAGGAACAATTTCATTTCGATCCCAAATCTTACCAGAGTTTAAATAATTTATTGAGATCTCATTATTTTCATCTTTTTCCTCTTTTTCTAGAGGAAGTTGTTCCTCATCAGAATCAACTTGTTCTGACAAACCCTTATCAAATGATTCTTGTGCTTTCTCATGAGTATTTTGATTTGTATTTATTTTTACTCCCGTTTTCCTCTTTCGAGGAATTGTATCCTTTGAACCAACTGGTCTTCCACGCTTTAAGCGTTTCGTTGGTTCTTGTGCATTTTGTTGCACAGAGACATCAATTCTTGCAGGAGCATTTACAGTTGGAATATGTGATTTTGTCACTTGTTTTGCATCATTAAATGCATTAGGTAATTGATTTGCAATTTGTTGCAAATGAATGATCTTTTGAACTTCAAGTTCACACTGATTTGTGCGTGGATCATAATGTGATAAAGTTGATGCATTCCAAGCAATTTCGCGCCATTCCTTTTGAATTGGCTTCTTATCTCCCCTTAATGGTGGGAAAATTGCTTCATCAAAGTGACAATCAGCAAAACGCGCAGTAACTAAATCCCCTGTTAAGGGCTCAAGGTATCTTATAATGGACGATGAGTTAAATCCAACATAAATCCCAAGTTTTCGTTGTGGACCCATCTTAGTTCTATTGGGAAGTGGTATAGGAATATACACTGCACAACAAAAAATTCTCAGGTGTGAAATATTTGGTTGTTGACCTAAAATGAGTTGCATGGGGGAATGTTCATGGTATGCAGTAGGCCTATAACGAATGATAGATGCTGCATGAAGGACTGCACGTCCCCAAACTGAAGTTGATAACTTAGTTCTCATGATTAAAGGTCCGGCAATTAATTGAATGCGTTTGATAAGAGATTCGCCAAACCATTCTCGAGTATGCACATGTGGATCGAATGTTCAATGGTAATTCCTATAGACATGCAATAATTTCTAAATGCTTGAGATTGAAATTCCCTAAGCATTATCAAGACGGATGGTCTTGATTGGGTTGTCGAAATTGTGCTCTTAACTTAATGATTTGTGCTAAAAGTCTAGCAAATGCAACATTGCGGGTTGAAAGCAAACAAACATGTGACCACCTAGTTGATACATCTATCAAAACCATGAAATATCGAATGGTCCACAAGTGAGGATGAATAGGACTACATATGTCTCCCGAATGCGTTCTACGAAAAACCGGGGATTCCACAACAATTTTACTCGGGGATGGTTTAACTATCAATTTACCTTGAGAACAACTAGCACAATTATAATCACCAGCTGAAAATATTTTGCGACTCCTTAAAGGATGTCCATGCGAATTATTAATTATTCTTCGCATCATTGATGATCCTGGATGACCAAGCCGGTCATGCCATAAAATGAATGTCTTTGGATAATTAATTTTCTTATTCAAGACGACATTCATTTCGACATGCCTTATATGAGTAAAATATAATCCAGATGATAAAGCTGGGAATTTTTCTAACACTTCTTTTTTCCCATTTGAAACCAATGTGACATAGAGAAATTCTCTATTATTTTCGTTCACAGTTTCAATGTGATATCCATTTTGTCGAATATCTTTAAAGCTCAGTAAATTTCTTCAGGATTTTTCAGAGTATAAGGCATTGTCAACATGAATTGTTGTTCCCCAGGCAACATAATATTTGCTCTTCCAGAGCCATTAATCAAATTGGAGATGCCAGATATTGTTTGAACATTAGCCTCAACTAAGTTCAAATTGGATAAATATTCTCTGTTTTTAAGGATTGTATGCGTTGTAGCACAATCAACAAGGCATATATCGCTCTTATTTGATTCATGACTTGAACACATGATTTGTTGATCCATCTGGACAAATAATGTTTGGCAAATAAGAAAAAGAGTCATATTTCAATGATAAAATTCATAATATTTTGCCTTTGATTTTGAAGGCATGGTAAAGGTCGCAAAAATATTCGGGCATATATATGACAATATTTAGGCAAAATAGCCTTTCATATATGACTAAAAAATGTCACAATTATGAGCGCTCATTGTCAATAATTATTTGCCCTTTGTAGTGGTGCACCACTTTTATTCCAATTTTTGGTGGAATTGTCAATACGACCTTTACCTGATATTTTCACCTTTTCCACGTCCATAAATTTATTATTGCGATCATGATCATTATATGCAACATATGCTTCTTAATTTGAAGTGAACTAATTGACGGGAGCGATATTATATTTATAATATCTCATTATTTTACTCGGCTACCATGAGACAAGAAATCAATCCTTAATATTTATTGGATTGACGTGCGCACTCGATATTTGTTGTAAAGAATAAATCGAGGCGGGCCACGTGACCTTTTTATTGTCTCATTAGTCATATTTCCACATATCCTCAACATAGAGGTAATTAAAATTGTGGAATTATAATTAATATTTGACTGATTAAATTTTGTAGCATGAGACCCAGCCGCTTATTTTGATCTTTTTGGAGCATTACCCTTTTGGTATGTATATATATATAACTCCATAAGGTGAAAATATATATAAAGTGAAATATTCACTTTTCAAATCTCTAAAGAGAAATTGGTGAATGATTGTGTACAACATACAACCTTTCATGGATACAAGCTTTATTCATAATTTGTAATATCTAATTATCATGACAAGAATTATAATAAGATAACAAATTCAACTATGGTTGATTAATATTTTGAAAGTAAATATAATATAAAATAATTTTCTCTTTTCTTTTATGTAAAAAAAAAAACATAACATATGATTAAGTATATGTTCACAACTTGATTTATTAATAATCAAATGTACTATTCGTATGAGTTGGTGGGACAACCTCCAGGTTGGGTGGCGAGACAAAGTCTGCTTAATGCCATGCCTCCTCGAACGGGATAACCCGTCTCCCTTTCAATGTTTAGCTTTACCGGGGACAAGGCTTACCCACTATCAACTCAAACTTATAGCATGATTTGTATTATAAAATCAAGAATAGAACAATAACTAATCGTTTGTAGTTTTAAGAGAAAACTAGTTGTCACATATTGACTTTTGATTTCTGATGTAGAAGATCGTACAAGACACAACTATAGAGCATACTTTCGCAATCGGTGACGCTATAATGCATAATATATGAATAAAGTATGCATAGATAAAAGGAAGCAACCATGATAATATAGAAGTAAATTGAACTTATTTAAATAACAAAAGTTATACCTTCCTAGCTTTCTCTCCTTAACAAGCCTTCTTGAACTTCAAGATCTCCTTAATGCTAGAGCAAGCTTGTGATGATAACGTGTTGTAAACTAAGTTGGAACTTGCAAAGAACTAGAGAAGGAAATTAGAAGACTAAGAACTTATACTACTACAAAAGAGAAGAGAAAAAATAAGATAGTTGGAATGAGAAGTTTTCATTCAACTTGGCGTGCTCTTACAATGAAGTTAGTATCCTTTATATAGGCCATTTGGTATGATGACAAATGTGCCTTAGCAATGTGGGACTAAAACATACACCCCAAGTACATTGAAATGGTTACAAAGAACATGACAATAGAAAGACCAGTGGAAGTACATAACTACACAATATGTTGGTGTACATGCATGGTCATCAACATTTCACAACACAAATAATTTTTTTGAAAACCCTAAAGGACTATTTTGCAAACTAACACTCTAAACCAACTTGAAATGGTTTCTAATGATCTTAAATAGTTCAATAACACCCAAAAATCTAATAAAGTGCGTTGAACAATATTGAAAAAGTCCGGACACTTTTGGTTGAATTAAGTGACCAATAAAGACTTGAAATGAATAAAAAGGGCCATTAAGGACTATTCGCTTCATGGTCTGAGGGTGAATTAACTAGGCCACGAGATTAACTAATAACCAGTAGAGGTGATTAAAGTAAACCATCAATTTTGGTAGGACTAACTAGTCCTAATGCTTGGCCATTACAGATTACCAAATTACCCCTCATCTTTACACACTCTTCTCTCCAACTCAATTGAATTCCCTTCATATTCCCATCGAATAAAGATGTGAGAATGAAGATTGTGGTGAAAATTGAGGACAATGACGAAGATGCAGATTCGGCCGAGGAGCGAAGACGAAGGCGACGACGATGATGAAGATGATGATCGAGGACGATGATGAAGATGCAGACTCGGCCGAAGACGATGACAAGGAGGAAGATGCAGGAATGAAGACCGAGGACGATGATGAAGATACATGAATGAAGATTGCAAGATCGCGGAATCGGCCAAGGAGCGGAAGTGATGAAGATCGAAATCGACTTTGATGATTTTGTTAGAGATGTAAGTTAAATAGAGGGTACTTTAGTAAATATACCTATTAAAATCACATTTATTCTCAAGCTTAAACCTCCTAATCGAACAAGTCCCATAAAAGGGACTAATACATAAACCCATGTGTTAGTCCCATTACAAACTAATCCATGGTCTTAGCTCTTGCTAATATTTGAAGCGAACATGCCATTAGAATTTTAATTGAATTGGAATGATTTGTAGGTCTCTAAATGGGATTGTTTGGCACCAATAAGTCAAGTTATATTGCTTACACAATAAGAACCCTTAATAGCAAAATACCAAGAACATAAAAGTGTAAAAACTATAAATATGCAAGTTAGATTACAATTAAACTACAATAGCAACAATAATGCTAAATGCCACTTAATGACTCTAACACTTATATAACCAATCAAAATGGACATCAGGTACTTAGTTAGCTAGATTTGGGGATTGGGGAGTTGATTGGGATGCGTGTCGGAGCCGCGAGAGCTTGTGTTTTGATCAGAGGTAAGTAAACCAACTAGAGGATCAATTCCAATTCTTATCATATTCTCTGACTTATTTCTTGTTATTCCATTTACTTGGACTCCATTCTCCATCGTTAAGTGTTTAAGGCTTGAGTGTGTCAGGAAGGTACTCCTAGGTTTGGTGCTAGATGGACAAATGTGACCTCATCCCAAGTACTAGGTCATAGGTAGTAAATATTGTGAGGTATTCGAAACACCGTTGGTGCCCATGCGTCTTGCTGAGCTAAGCCTGTCGACTTGAAGAGTCCTAGCTCTAAGAAGTCAAGTAGTGGCACTCGCTCTCGATGGATCTAGACCACTTAGACGCGTTCCCTTGACTCCTAGTTATTCTATATCACGGTTATTACTTTCTAGTCCATTTATCATACTTTCATTTATTTTTTCGTCTTTTAAACTTCCACATGATATTTAGACTTTTTATTTAAATTCATGAATTGTGATTGAATCTCTACTTGTTTTAGTCACTAAAATTGTCTCATTCGGTGACAATTGTAGATCCACAAACGAGCAAAGGCAAGGAGCTAGTGATCGGTGACTTCCTCTGAGGACTCTCAAGGTGGCTTCTCATCTTACTTGTAGGTTTTTGCACTTTTGTGTTGTAGCTATATATATGTGTATGTTGTTTTGATAACACTCGGGGATCTCTTTGGGATGTGAGCGACACTAACACATTTATATTCATGATTTCGCTCTTCCTATCACCATATATATGCACGTTATTTTTACACTATAGGGTTCCGCACTATTAGGATGTCCGACTCTATATCTTTGAATAGTTTATATTTGTTTAAGTTTTGCTTTTGCTATTAAATTATTGAACTTGCAAATTACAAAGATTCAATTTTAAATCACCAAATAACTTCTAATAATTGAAATAAAGGCTGACTTGGCCTGTTTTGACTATGCGAGGGCCAATTCAACGGTCCATGTAGGCTTAGGCCTGACAGGGCCCAATTTATAAGGACTGGGGCTATCACATAGGAGGTTTATAAATGAGGTCTTAGGTTTTGATAACCTATATATTTCTATATATTGTTAATTATCGAAAAAGTTTAAATTTTTCATTACGTATATTTGGTATTATTTATTCGATATCGATATACAAGTTGAGTTTATCAAGTACATATAAAGAAGCTACTAGCTCTAGTTAAGTCTTGTTGGGTTACCGAGGTTTAATTTGGGTTTCAGGCTGAGTATCTCCCTAATCGAGATAGGGGATGCTGCACTACTTATCTGAAACTCCTTTAAGAAGGTCACCGGGTTTTCACTCTCCATGCCATGGAATGTGGGCAAGAGGTGAATAAAGCAAAACTTAAGCTCAAAGCTTCACCGTTCAGTAGAAAGTTTATGTAGAGGCTCTGTTGAGCAAGAAGATTTTAGAGATCTTCATTGATGCACCCATGGTAATATGGCGATCACCACTAGAATGGTGAATGTCATCAGCCATAGTCGGTTGGGGAAAATTGGACTCTTTGTTTAGAGCTTCCCTAGCCAACCTCATGTGGGTTCCATCGATTTTTGAATCGAAAGGTAACAGTGAACCAGTTGATTTAGATCAAGTTATCCTATCATGCATAAACTAGTAAATTCAGAGAACAAAACAAAAGCAAAAAGAAAGTAAAAGTTAAACTCAATTTGGAATCGAATCCCCAACAATGGTGCCAAAATTTGATCACATGTGAAATGTGTCAAATATAACCCATAAAAAGTTACCAATCATATTAGAATGTAGTAGAGGCAAGCACGGGGTTGAATCCACAGGATTAAGTCAAACTGAGTTTAATAAACAAAAAGTAAATTATGGGGGTTTTGAAAGAGTTCTATCCTAAAGATCTACTAAACAAGAAAGTAAATAATTGAAACTCAGAAATAGTAATGTAATGTAGAATAGTTGGGAATCGATAGACTCCAATTTTCACACTAATTTTTCTATGTTCCATTATGAATTTTGCTCGTTACTCCTAATGTTATTTGGAATCGTTGACCCTTAAATTTGATATTTTGCAATTTTATTTCATGAGTAACTTATATATCCTTCTTGAAAGTAAACGTAAGTTGACTGAAAAGATTGAAATATTTCATAATTTCGATCAGGATACTAATTTTATTTATTAATAAAATAGATAAATAAACAAATAAGAAAGTTTAAAATGCGAAATTGCATGAAGGCCATCAAAATAAAAATAACTCGATCATCCCCCTCTTAATGAAGCTACTCCGAAGTGTAACTTCTGAAAGTAAAGCCAAAAGAGTCATAAGGAGAGAATAAAAAAATTATATTAAAGTTAGGTATTCTACTAAAAATTGAAATAACATGACGAAATAATGAATATGGGCTACCTCCCACAGAGCACTATTGTTTATAGTTGTTGCTCGATTAATAGAGGAATCAATCTTCGTTAGGTGTGAATGGATCAATTTTCGCTTCAAGTGGTTCCTTTTCAAGGATGTCTTCATGAGGATTTGAGAAATGTCCATCATCATCGAGATTAAATTTCTCCTCTTCCATTTCCTCATCAAGCTATATCCCATTTTTGAATGATACTACTTTGTCACCCATTCTTAGTGTAACTATGCACTTATATACGTCGATGATAGCTCAACCTTTGATAATAATGGTTCACCTAATAATATCTAGTCATCTAGGCCAGTTGATAGCATGATTAGAAATTGTGTTATGATTGTGAGCCTACCCACTCGTACATGTACATTATTTGCTATTCCTAAGGCGACTATACAAGTGCCATTTGACTTTGACATTGTAACATGAGGTTTTCTATGGATCATCAATTTTGATCGAAGAAAATAATGTTCAGGCATAAGATTCATATTGGCTCCTGTATAGAGTTGAACTCCATAAATGGACAACTCATTGATTTTTATGTTAAGGAGGTTTGCCCTCGTCCTCTATAAAGATTTTGGCGGGATTGCCATTTTCACAATATTCCTCATAATCTTAGTCATCCCTATTGCACTCGTATAGGTCCACGGAAGGTTGTTTATCCTTCTTCGATTTATTGTTATTTTTCTTTCTTGGTTTTTTAAACATCCATGCATTGAATGTTTCAACGAAATTAACTTTCATGATATGCTCCTCTATGGTGTTCAATTCATCCAATGAGTTGTCAACTGGGTTAAGGTTAATGATCTCCATATCCTATGAGACAAAACTTTCAAGATAAGGTTTTAGTCTATGACCATTAAATTTAAAGATTCTTCATGTTTCTCTATTTTTTATTTCTACAGCACCATGGGGAAATAATTAAGTAACTACAAAACGTCTTATCCATCTCGAACGAAGTTTTCTAGAAATTAATTTAAGACATGAACAAAAGACTAAAACTTTTTGTTCTATTTCAAAAATTCTTAATATTCAATTTATTATCATGAAATGCCTTAATTTTATTTTTATAAATGGAAGCCCACTCATATGAATCGTTTCTTAATTCTTCTAACTCTTGGATACTGAGTTAACGTTATTTTCCTACGTGATCATAATTCATATTACATGTCTTGATAGCCTAGTATGCCTTATGTTCTAGTTCGACTGGTAGATGACACGCTTTACCGAAAACTAGTCTATAAGGTGTCATACCTATGGGTGTTATAAATACAGTCCTATATGCCTATAATGCATCATCTAAATGAAGAGTCCAGTCTTTATGTGTTAGACATACTGTCTTTTTTAATATTGGTTTAATTTCTCTATTCGAGGTTTTTGCTTGTCCACTAGTTTTTAGGGGATATGCAGTAGATGTTCTATGGGTAACATGGTATTTCTAAAGTAAAGTAACTATGTTTCTATAACAAAAGTGTGAAATTATATCGCTAATCAACGTTCTAGGTGCTCCAAAATAGTAAATATGCTTGATTTTATGAAATTAACTACTATTTTTGAATCATTAGGTTTTATGCCTATAGCTTCTACCTATTTGGAAACATAGTCTACGTCTACTAAAATGTAAATATTGTTTGGTTTTGTGGTTTATGCGCAGAGGAGATTACAAATTTTTTTTGACAAAAACCCCAACAGGATCCGAATTTAATTCCATTAAAAACGTTTAAACCATGAAAAACTTAATCATACCTCAGTCGCAATATACCTTTCTGAAGGTTGATCGATCTCTAAGGCGATGCCAACGACGAACGCCCTCTACCAGCAGTCCACACACGAACGGCGGCCGAGATTCGAAGTGCTAGCTTCGAGAGAATACCAAACCTTTTGTTTCTCTCCAAAACGATCCAGAGCATACCAAAAAACCCTAAGTCATTTCTAAAATGAAAATAGAGTTTCGGCCTTTTAATCTTTCGTACGTGTATTTTAACTTAAAGCGTCTATTTATACAACCCTTGTATATAGACGGTTAAGTAAATTACACATATACCCCTACTTAAAGAAGTATAAGTGTAATACACCACAAGGACATTTATGTCATGAATTTTATCATATAAAATTCCTTTTTCTGAACCATCTTAAAATCTCGCAAAACCATTCTTAGTGTGCGACCCAATAGGCTCATACCACGTTAGCAGTGTACCAAAACACATTTTGGTATACAAGTCATAAGCTACCTCTAGCAAGAAATTATGACTACCCAAGTTGCACGAATATCAAATCGATACAACCTAATCAATAGTGTACATAACATCCTTTTGTCACACAATATCCTTTTGATCAAACATAAGGCATGGAATTGTCATCCAACATGTTCAATCGTACTAGTCTCGATCTCTAGGTAGACTGAAAACATCCAAGTGACATTGATCAATATCAATTCACTTGGACTAGGTCTTTTAACAGTCTAACACATCTAGGGATCCACTAGATATCTCTCTTTATATGAGAGGGACAAATTCTATCTCGATTACACAACTTCATCACATTGCTCACACAATAACCAATCACAACCTTTATAATCGTCCGGTTAAAGACAACGTTTGATAGTGTCAAATCACTATGTTCTTAATGTTGAAGTCTCTGGTAATCTCAAGTTAGAGGACTGAAAAATATACCTATCATGCGAAACAACTATGACTTAATCCATGTGATGTTCTCATAACGAGTCATTCCAGTACTTTGTTCCCTAACAAGTACTCGTGATCTTGATTCGTATCCCTATACGTATAATCATCATATGATCATCAATCAAGACTCACACTAGTCTTAATTCATTATAGTTCTTAGTATAATGATCGACTAGGGACATTTAGGATATTTCTGTAAATACCCATGGATCTTATTATAATGTAAACATGCAAATTAATTATAATAAACAACAAATGAAATCCTCTATTTTATTAACTAAAAGTATTCATAAAGACAGTTAATGAATTGACTTAGGGCACATGCCCCAATAAATATTACCATTAGATGGTGGAAAACGCCCCATAAAAAGTTTTTCTCCAAACATCAAATACTTCACAAAACAAAATATGACATAAGGGCATTTGGTTCCTATGTCCTAAGTTACTAGTTCTTTGACAATTTGGACAAGCTTTTATGTAAACATCACAATCTTGAAATAAAGTAGGCCATAAGAATCTTAAGTCTAATATTTTATAGGTTGTACGACTTGGACCAAAATTTCCTATGTAAGCATAAGTATGACAATGAGCCATAATGGATTGCATTTCTGTTTGTGGGATACATCGTCAGATTATTTGGTCAGCACTGATGGCTGGCTAAAGTTTGTTTACTTATGATTAAAATTTAATGATCTACGGTACTTTATAAAGTATGCGCATAACTATAAGATTGAAGTAACATGTTTGTATGTAAAACAGATTGACATTTCATTGTTCTAGACATTTGTTTAGATATTTATTTATCATTGAATTAAATTTATTTGATGATACTGAATTTAGATTATGTTAGTTAAGTTAGTATAATTAGATAATTATTATTATATCATAAATTGAATTAGTAAGTTTAGTTGTTGTTTTAATTAAATTAATTAAATTAAAGAAAAAATAATAAAAACCATTAAAAGACCTTTTTCCTGAAGAAATTTGATAAATCCCTATGGAGAAGATTCCAACGTACCGCTACTACAAAATATTAAAAGTATAATAAAGGAGAAAAATTTATTGTACATGCTCGATAACGTGTCAAGACACTAAGGATTTCTTTTTAGGCCCATAACTTAATCAATGCGAAGGCCTTTCCTAGGATTAATAGCAATATTAGAAAAAATAAAAAATAATTTTGGAGAGATGTTTCAATGTAAATAATAAAATAAAGTACATGCTTAGAATTCTGAACATAAAAAGGGACCGGAATTAGGGATTATTGATTAGGGATTATAATGTCGACAATGACATGTGGTCCTCTGTAGAAATGGGTTATCAGATTTGAGTTCGGGAACTATATGAAAATTAGCATGGAAGTGATGAAAAAACGATAGCCATGGCTTGAGGAAAACCAGTGGACTATTTACCCGAGAGAATAAACCAGTACTACGGTTTACCAAAATTTTATAAAAGAGAAAATAACGAATACCCAAAACCCGAATATGGATTCAGACACGATTTCCTCATGAAACCATTAGGAATGGATTGGAATCAATTTCGGGGGATGGATTCATTTTAGATAAAGATGCGTATCTAAAACACATTCAAACTAAAAATCTTAGGGAAACGACCAAAGCATTGAATTGTGTCATCAATGCGAGCCTACAACTGAGTTTGCAGTACTATGAGGTTGTGAACAATAAGGTGGTGATCTTTGAAGGGATATGTTATATTGATGTTTGCAAGATCATTTATTATTCAATTAGGAATACCATAACCACAAACAAAAATGAAGGATTACCTTTTCCCTTACTAATCACATAATTTTGCAAACAAGACCAAGTTCCTATAATAGGTATAAGTTAGATGTTTACCCTGATAAAAACATCACCAATGAACTCATAGAAAGCACCAAATAAGTGTCCAACAATGTGGATTCATAGGAAAAGTAAGAGAGGAATGAAATACTTAAAAATAGACCACAAAAAAGAAAAACATGGGCAAGGAATAGAAGAGTTTTACATGATATGCAATGTGTTGCGTATAATAAGAGGACGAACCAGAGCTCACAACCACTAGTGGAAGATTTTACTGGCATGTACACTGAAGAGATGGAAATGGCCATGATGGGGTCAATCCCGCGAAACTAAATGTGAACTCAGAGAAATCATCAATTCATGTTTCAAAATTAGCACAAAGTTGCGATGAATATACATGGGTTTCGAGAGACATATGGTTAGGAGAATACAATGTAGGGGAGCTAATATTCCAACACCATTTGCACAGCCGAGAATGCCCAATTCTGAAGTCTTTTCATAAAGTACAACACTGGCAAGAAGGGATTACACGCTTTATGATCCTGTAGCTAGCTACCAATCTTAACATCATAAGCAAATGGATGGTGCTGACAATGTACCTTCTAGTCATGGTTCTGATATACTTTCTTCACTGCTTAGTCTATCTTTAAGTGATTTTGTATGGGGACTTGGTTTCTAATATGATACGATGATATATGTGATGTGGTGTGCTATTATGATACTATTTCTATGGTTTGGTTTATATTGTACATTGGTTTGATGTGTTATCCTATATTATTATGATGCTATGGAAATTATTCATTTATCATGTTTTCTTTAAATTCGAAATTCATTATTATTCATTTATCATGTTTTCTTTAAATCCGAAATTAATTCTTAAGAATTTTTATTATTTCATTGTTTATTTCATTTATTTCGCATATGCTTTATGAGGTATTCTTATTTTGTTGAAAACTCGACTTAATTTTTAAACCTCGAGGACAAGGTTTAGAATAAGTTTAGGAGTATTAGGTAAAATAAAGTATAATGAAGCAACTTATGGAAGATGAAACCACACCCAAGAGGGTGAATTGGGTGTATCGAGAAGTTATCACCTTTTTAAAATAATTCAACAATAAAGATAATATATGCTCACTTAAACGCAAGTATGAATGCAATGCAAGATGAATGGGATAGAAGAGATGGAAAGAGACATACGATTTATAGTGGTTCGATCCAACGATCTACATCCATTACCTAACCTCCCCGGTTAGGATTTTCAAACCCCCACGTATATTTCTAATAAGTGTTACAACCTAGGCGTACAAGCCTAGAATGCCTAATCACAAATTAGAACTTCCAACCTAGCCGCAACTAGGGTTTATGCCTAGCCTCAACTAGGTCTTCCCATTCGACTTAGATCCCACTAAGTCTTACAATCATCCACTTACAAAGAATAGATGAAAATAATCAAATCCACTTTACAAAGTAAAACGACACCAAATTCAAATACAAGCAAGCCTCCGAGAGCCTAACCACTCTAATGCATGCATGTATGAGAACAAATGAGAAATTCAAGTATATCACTAATTTTGTGCAAATCTCAAATATGAAACCGTTTCAAAGGAATTGATTAGAACAAATTCGATTTCAAATCCAAAGAGCAAGAAGTTTGATAAAAATCAAGTTTAAGTGCAAACTCTTGTCCAAACCAGTCCTAAGGTTTAGTAAATCACGTTTAAGTGTAAAACACAAGACAAATATGTTCAAGAACATAAAAAATGATTTCCACAAGTCAAGCACACAAAAATATGAAATTGAGGCATAAGAAAAACTAGGAAATCAGACTTTCTTACAACCCCGAGAGAGTGATTTGAAAATTAGTTATGGAGTGGATGTTGTAAGCTTTAGAATGCCTCAATAACACAGGTTTCGAAAGTGATTCAATTGCCTTGAAAGATTACAAGTAATAGCACACAAAAATTTAAGCTTCTTATTTGAAAATAATGAGCACAATAGGGTTTTCTTGCTCGACAAGACAATAGAATGTTCTAGGTCATTTGAGAATATTCTACATTCCTTTTTAATAGTTTTTGACCATTCTAGATATCTAAGGGCTCAGATTTGATCATCTACTCAAATTAAAGTGTGATTTTTAGCTTTATAAAAAGCTGTTAAAAAGGCAATTAGCACGCTAATATTGGGACCTAGCAAGCTAATCCTCTAAGCTAGTGCGCTAATGCTGAACAATAGCACGCTAAATCTGCAATTAGCATGCTAATATCACTATTTAGCGCTACCTTTTAGGTGCCTCAAAATATATATTTTTTTGCCCTAGAGTTAGCGACCTATAGTCGCATCTGGGACCCTACCAAACCTTTTATAACATGTTATACATGTTTGTTAAGGGTCATAGAACCTATTTAGGTGGTTCTGATGTTTTCACAAATTGTGAAAATGGAAAATCCCAGTTTTATGACTTACATATGGGCTTTTATGCAAATACACAATTTTTCTTTTCAAAAACCTTTCAAAAAACGTTTTTCATTTCCGAGCGCTTCCGCAATGGTTTTTAAAGTATGATGTGAATATAAAAACATGGTCTCATATAGTTTGAACTTATAAGACCGATTCAAGTGTTGAGTTTCATTTAAAACTCCAAATGATCACTTGAGATTTGAAAATCGATTCGAAAAACATGATATGCATGATATAATGCATTAGGCTTGCGTAAATGAACCTGTGTACCTTACATTGATGTTACAACATGTAATATGATCTTTCGTCTTCTTTTCCTCGTGGGACCGAATCTTGAACTTGTATGGCTTGAACACTTGAGATGTGATATTCTACAAACTTTGACTAACTTAAACACACTTGATAAACTTAATAGGATACTTTCAGTTTGTTTATTTCCATCAAAATCCCAAGTGGAGTAAAAGTGACTAACCACTTAGTCCAACAATCTCCCTTTTTTTATGATAACAAACAATATGAACTTGACAATAAAAAATGGAATTCACGTGTATTCATATCCACAGTGCAATTTCAAACAATCTCAAGTTCAACAAATACATTTCTCCTATTTTTGATAACATAAAAAAACAGGGCCAAACTCCCCCTTACAACAAGCATAACCGAAAATTAGCTAAGAATGTAACAACAACATTGTGGGTGGAAGACTCCCCCTCACAACATGCATATTACGAGACATAAACATGTATATCAATGAAAGTCATTCACCCACGTGTACAAACTAAATGATGGAGACAACGATGGTGGTTCAATCCTAGGGGCTAAGAAGTAAAAATACCCATATTGACAAGGAAAGTAATGAGATTTACCTAGGGATTATAGGAAAGTCGTTGAAGAGGATGAAGACCCAAAAATAAAGGAGTGGTGTGTGAAAAATAAGAATTTAGGGTTTAAAATAGTTATATACTGGTCCTGGCCGAACGACATTAGCGTGCTATTAATAAAATTAGCCCACTAACGATGCGAGTAAGTGATCTGGGCCAGGGACACTTAACGCACTAGGTCCTTGAATTAGTGCTAATCATAGACAATTAGTATGCTATTTAGCAGACCTAGCGTGCTAATTTCTCTCTGAAATTTCAAATTAAATTTTTTGAGTTTTTGACTGACAACTCTAATTCACCTCATACTTTATGGACACTTCACTAACAACATATAAAAAGGATTGGAACAACTAAAGCATGTGTAGAAGGTCCTATTCAGGAAAAATGCTTAATTCATGCCGAATCTTAGAAAATCGGTCTCTAGGCAATGGCTTAGTGAAGATATCAGCTAGTTACTCCTCCGTGATCACATGGATTAGTTTAACATCCCCTTTTAACGTGATCGCGAAGGAAATGGTGCCTAATCTCAATGTACATGGTGCGGGAGTGTAACATTGGATTTTTCGATATGTTGATTGCACTTGTGTTATCATAATACCTTTTAGCACAACCAATTTGGATTTGGTAATCCTTAAGTTGTTGTTTCATGTACAAGATTTGAGGACAACAACTTTCGGCAGCCATATACTCGGCTTTGGCCGTAGACAAAGCAACAAAGTTTTACTTTTTGCTAAACCATAATATAAGTGAATTTCCTAGCAAATGACAAAACTCATAAGTGCTTTTTCCTATCCACTAGACTCCCTGCATAGTCGGAATGAACACAACTTTGGAGTTCGAAACTCTTATCTTTGTTGAACCACCAAATCTTGTGTCGAACTAAGATAACAAAATATATGTTTGACACATTTCGAGTGAGATTCCTTAGGTTCGAATTGAAATATAGCACATAAACACACACTAAACATAATATCGACCTACTAGCGGTAAAGTATAAGAGACTACCAATCATGCCACGGTAAAATTTAGGATCTATAGATTTTCCTAGTTGGTCTTTGTCCATTTTGACGGTGGAACTACTTTGAGTGTCACATGCTTTCAAATTCTCAAATTTTAATTTCTTTAGCATGTCCCTCATATACTTCGCTTGGTTTATGAAAATATCATGTTTGGATTACTTAATTTGCAAGCCTAGGAAGTATGCTAGTTCACCCATCATGCTCATTTCAAATTCATTGGTCATCGATGATGAGAATTCATCACATAAGCATGTATTGGATGACCCAAAGATAATATCATCAACGTAAATTTGAACAAGTAGCATGTCACACATTTTAATCAAAATAAACAAAGTAGGATCTAGCATTTTGAAGACGATAGACATAACTTGGATGATCATGGTCTTCAAAACTCGGTGGTTGTTCTACATATACCTTTTCATTGATGAAGCCATTTAAGATTGCACTTTTAACATTCATTTGGTATAGTATAAACCCATTGTAGCAAGCATAAGCAAGCAATATGCGAATTACTTCTAGTCTTGCTATCGGTGCAAAGGCTTCATCATAGTCAATTCCTTCCTCTTGATTATAGCCTTGTGCAACCAACCTAGCCTTGTTCCTTACAATCTCGCCCTTCTCATTCTTTTTGTTTCTAAAGACCCATTTGGTTTTTATGATAGTTTGGTCTTTAGGTCTAGGTACTAGTATCTATACCTTATTCCTAACAAAATGGCCTAGTTCCTCTTGCATAGCCATGATCCAAAACTCATCACCTAAAGCATCATCTATCTTAGTGGGCTCAGTTTGTGATACAAAAGCTATGTGCCCATCTCGGTGCAATGATGATCTAGTGGTTATTCCTTTATTTGGATCACCTATCATTTGTTAGGAGGGATGGCCTATAAGAAGTATTGAATTGTTAAGTGCACTAGGTTCGGGTTCCACTCTCATCTCAACCTCTTGACTATTGGATGTTTGGCCCTGGGTAACATCATCATCATCATCAATCCTCAATTTGACATGACTAGACTCCTCTATGGTTTTGGTTAATCTATTGAACACCTTATATGCTTTGCTATGCATGGAGTAGCCTAGAAAAGTGCACACATTTGACTTTGGATCAAATTTGTCCAAATGAGCCTTACCATTTAGAACATAGCAAGTGCAACCGAACACCTTGAAGCAATTTATGTTGGGCTTTTGGCCTTTCCATAGTTCATAAGGAGTCATTTTCACTTGCTTTCGGACATTTACCCTATTGAGAACAAAGCACGTTGTGTTAATTGCTTCAACCCAAAAGTGCTTAGCTATGTTGTACTCATTTAGCATGGTCCTACACATTGCTTGGAGGGTCCTATTCTTTCTTTCTATAACTCCATTTTGTTGTGGTGTCCTAGGAGAAGATAGTTGGTGTGTGTATCCTTGTTTAGTACAAAATTCCTTTAAGTTCTTATTTACAAACTCACCACCCCGATCACTCCTAATAATGGAAATTTTATACCCCTTCTCATTCTCAACCAAAGCACAAAATTTCACAAACACTTCATGCTTATGAGCTAGAAAATAAACCGATGCATACCTAGTAAAATCATCAATAATGACAAAGCAATATGATTTACCCATTAGACTTTGTGTTTGGGTAGGTCCGAACAAATCCATATGGATAAGTTCCAATGCTCTAGTCACATCACTTGTTACCTTCGTCTTAAATAACGATTTTACTTGCTTACCAAAAACACAAGGTTCATATTTCTTGTCTTTCTTATAAATGCATTTAGGTAGACCTTTGACAAGATCATGCTTGGTCAATTCGAACAAGTTTTCCATGCTAGAATGTCTTAGTCTACGGTGCCACAACCATACATCACATTCACTTTGAGCACTCAAACATAAAACATTTTGCATATGCATCTCATTAAAGTTAATGACAAATATTCTTATCTCTATATGAAAAAATAGAGTTTCATGTTTCTCATTCCTAACAATGCATTTTTATGATTCAAACATGACATGAAATCCTTTGTCACACAATTGACTAATGCTAAGAAAGTTTTGCTTCAAACCATCAACAAGATAAACATTAGAAATGGAAAGTAAATCGTTACCAACAGTTCCAAGGCCTATAACCTTTCCTTTGTTTTTGTCCCCAAATGTGACCTTTCCATCATCATGTCGCTTTAATTCAATGAATTGATGTACATATTTGGTCATGTGTATTGAGCACCCACTACCCAAGTACCATGGGGTGCTCTTCCTCACATCCTACACAATGGGAAAAACACTAAATTTTGGTACACAAACACCTTTGGGTCTGAGAAAGTTAGTATCATAATCATTCTTAACTACTCATGCTAGTTTACCCATTTTGGCCTTTTGTAAGGCACATTTCCCAACCGCATGAGACCTATTGCATTTTGAGCATCTACGAGCATCATCTAGCAATTTCTTGTAACTCAACAAGTTCACTCTATAGCGTATGCCTCTCTTATTGAGTGCACGTCGTTGTGCTCCCAACATCATGTTAAACATCTCTCTACCATTAGTGAACTTGTGCACCGTGCTAGTCAAGTCCTCTACTTCCTTGACTAAAGCATCTCTCTCTTTTAGGACTTCATTCAAGTCGCTTTGGAGATCATTAATGGTCTCTTTTTGTGACTAAATATCACTATTTGCTATGGTCAAGCTCTTTTTGACCTCTTTTTCCAACTCTTTCCTAAGCTCATCAACATTAGGAACATCATCCAAATCATCGACATCATCAAAATTGAATCGTTAGAGTTTACCTCACTTTGTGTTATGAGACAAAATATTGCTTTCTCACTTTTCGATTCAGATTCGGAACTTGATGAAGATAAATCATCCCATATTACCTAGAAGCTCTTCTTGCGTTTCTTATTGTCCAACACCTTCTTGGACTTGCATTCTGCCTTGATGTGGCCTGTTTGGCCATATCAGAAGCATATAGTCTCACTTGACTTTCCTCCCTTACATCCACTCTTGAACTTCTCCTTGTACTTGTCTCGCTTGTACACAGCCTTGTTGAGATTTCTCGAGAGCATGACTACTTCCTCCTCAAGATCATTGTCATCAGTAGATTTCTCATCTTTAATGATCTCAACCGATGGAGCCTATAATGGCCCACTCTAATTAATCCAGATTAACTAACAAATTACATATTAAGATCCTAAGCTCAGACCCACGTGAACATCGCAGGAAAGTCTAGGGCACGCCTAACGAGGTAAAATTTGTTATTTTTGTATGCAAATGTTTATTTATTTTACTATTATTAAATAATTCACGTCGCATTATTTGATATTTTATTGGCCGCATTATGCTCGTGTAGTGACGAGAGTGTACGACGTCGCGATGAGTAACGCTGGTATATGGGATAGTCAGGGATTTAGTTGTCACATCACACATCCCATCAGATCACACATCCCGTCACATCACACATCATATCACAATACCAAACCCATCCCTCATCATTTCTCTCTCTTTCTCCAAAATAAAAAAACTTCTCTTTCTCATTTAAACACGGATAGAGAGAGAGAGAGGGAGAAGTCGCTGAGAGAGAAATAAGAGAGGAGAGGAAAGAGAGAGAGAGTGACGACCATAAGGGGGAGCTCCAGCGAGGAGCGAGATGGAGGACACGGACGGCGGCGGGAGATCAGGAACAAGCAAAGGCGGCGGCTGTGAGGCGGCCTGAACCCCGGCTCAGACCTAGCAAAGGCGACTCGGCTCCAGCAACGGCGCCGGCGAGTCGGCTCAGCAGCGCCTGGCGTGGCGGTGGGCTAGGCAATGAGCCGGTAGCGAAACGACGAGGTGACGATTGCTTGCGCGGTGAACGACGTGGAGTGACGGTGCTGTCGCGCGTTGCCAGAACAATCGATCCCCGACGAAACGTAACGATAATGGACTAGGAGACTATAGTCGTATATCAAGCACGTATCTCGAGGCGTGTGCGAGATATTTTAGAGAGACAATTGCGATTGTTTGAGGTAAGTAAACCCACGAGAAAATTAGTGAAAATTCATTTATGGTACTTACTTTATTTCACATTCCAATTTTCCATTGTGCTATTTATTGTTGTTGATTTATTGTTCATCAACTCCCACGTGTGTATGTGTGTATGTCGATGGGGTCGGGCATGGCACGGACTCACACCCCAATGTTGCTACCCCGCGCTGTTCGAGTAATTGGCCATGTTAGGGCCATGCGGTGATTATTTCCTGCAAGACCCATAAGTTGAGAGATGTTTGACGAAGACCTTAGTCTTCGTCATGGGTTATGTTGAAATTTTCGGACTCATACGCAGCGAAAATTAAAAAAACAATTTTGACAAAAACCCCAATAGGATCCGAATCTAATTCCATTAAAAACATTTAAACCATGAAAACTTAATCATACCTCGGTCGCAATAAACCTTTCTGAAAGTTGATCGATCTCTAAGACACTGCCAACGACGAACGCCCTCTACTAGCAATCCACACACGAACGGCGGCCGAGATTCGAAGTGCTAGATTCGAGAGAATACCAAACTATCTCCAAAATGATCCAAAGCATACCAGAAAACCCTAATTCATTTCTGATCCGAAAATAGAGTTTCGGCCCTTAATCTTTCATACGTGTGTTCTAACTTAAAGCATCTATTTATACAACCCTTGTATATAGTCGGTTAAGTAAATTACACATATACCCCTACTTAAAGAAGTATAAGTGTAATACACCACAAGGACGTTTCAATCATGAATTTTATCATATAAAATTCATTTTTCTGAACCATCTTAAAATCTCGCAAAATCATTCTTAGTGTGCGACCCAATAGGCTCATACAACGTTAGTAGTGTATCAAAACACATTTTAGTATACAGGTCATAAGCAGCCTCTGCAAGACATTACGACTACCCAAGTTGTATGAATATCAAATCGATACAACCTAATCAATAATGTATATAACATCCTTTTGTCGCATTATATCATTTTTTATCAAACATAAGGCATGGAATTGTCATCCAACATGTTCAATCATACTAGTCTCGATCTCCAGGTAGACCGGAAACATCCAAGTGACACTGATCAATATCAATTCACTTAGACTAGGCCTTTTAATAGTCTAACACATCGAGGGATCCATTGGATATCTCTCTTTATATGAAAGGGACAAATTCTATCTCAATTGCACAACTTCATCACATTGCTCACACAGTAACAAATCACAACCTTCATAATCGTCCGGTTAAAGACAACATTTGATTGTGTTAAATCACTGTGTTCTTAATGTTGTAGTCTCTAGTAATCTGAAGTCAGAGGACTGAAAAATATACCTATCATGAGAAACAAATATGATTTAATCCGTGTGATGTTCTCATAGCGGGTCGGTCTAGTACTTTGTTCTCTAACAAGTACTCGTGTCCTTGATTCGTATCCCTATACGTATGATCATCATATGATCATCAATCAAGACTCACACTAGTCTTAATTCATTATAGTTCTCTGTATAATGATCGACTAGGGACATTCAAGATATTTTCATAAATACCCATGGATCTTATTATAATGTAAACTTGCAAATTAATTATAATAAACAACAAATGAAATCTTCTATTTTATTAACTAAAGTATTCATAAAGACAGTTAATGGATTGACATAGGGCACATGCCCCAACATCTCCCACTTGCACTAGGGCCAATCATACATGCATTTAATGCTTAATGATCTAACATGACCATTATGTTTTGCTTGTGGAAGAGCTTTTGTCAATGGATCCGCAACGTTGTCTTCAGTAGGTACTTTGCAAATCTTCACGTCTCCCTTCTTAATAATTTCTCTGATAAAATGAAAACGCTTGAGTATATGTTTGGATATGTGGTGTGATCTAGGTTCCTTAGCCTATGCTATTGCCCCGTTATTGTCACAATACAAACAAACAGGGTTATCAATACTTGGAACCACACCTAGTTTAGAAATGAACTTTTTTATCCAAATCGCCTCTTTTTTGTCGCATCGAACACGCAATATACTAAACACGTTGTAGAATCTGCCATGGTCTCTTGCTTCGAACTTTTCCAGGTTAGCGCACCCTCATTCAAATTAAACACATATCCATAATGCGATTTAAAATCATTTATATCAGTTTGAAAACTTGCATCTATGTAACAATTTACAACTATATCATTTTCAAAACCTCCATAGACTAAGAACATTTCCTTAGTCCTTCTTAAGTATTTAAGAATGTTATTTACTGCTATCTAGTGACTCTCACCAGGATCTGACTGATATCTGCTTGTAGTGCTCAAAGCATATGATACATCAAGTCGAGTGTATAGCATGGCATACATGATAGATCCAATAGCTGATGCATATGGAATCTTATTCATACGGTCTCGCTCGTCACACTACAAAAAAACAGCAAACAAAAATCGAATTAGAAACGAAAATAAGATCCGTTTCTAAATCAGAAACGGAATTAGAAACGGAAATAAGATCCGTTTCTAAATCAGAAACGGAATTAGAAACGGAATAAGTTCCGTTTCTAAATTAAAAAGTTAGCGACGGAATTGAGACGTAAACATTCAGAGACGGATTTGAGACGGATCGGAGACGGAATTAGAGACGGAATTAGAGACGGAATTAAATTCTGTCTCTGAAAAATGGCGCCAACATTCCCACCAAAACTTTGATAATAGAGCAAACCCCACTTACCTCGCTAGCGTATTTACGAAAGTTGATTCACTTGTTGAGTTGCCTAGCTAAGTCCTCCTCGTGTACCTACAAATGTATAAGTACAACGCATATTACTTAGAATTGTACATAAACCGTTTAGAGTAGCTTAGATCGTTTAAGATTCATCCACATTCTTAATTAAGTTCAATTAGGTCGTTCACGACTCTAAAACTAACATTTCAAATAAAACCGATTATTCGAATAAAATAAGAATGTGGTGAAACAAAACAAGATAAGAACTATAAAACTTTGTTTTCCAATGTGACGCGCCCCCTAATTTAAAGATGATTTAACTATCTAATTTCATACTAGGAACTAACTCAGACTTACGTGGACGTTGTAATTTTTATCTAAGGCATACCTACTGTGGTATAATCATTCATATTATATTTGCGTGATTGCTTGTGTACATGGTTGTCATACTATGAATTATAGCATTACACCATGTGTACTGTTGATTATCACATTTTGTGTGAGTTATAAGTACGGGGAATTGCACCTCGAGATGCGTGCAACACGAGTACGAAAAGAAAATGGCTTAGACAAACTTATTAATGTAAACAATAATAGTCCAAGCTAAGTAATTTTAACTAGCTTGAATAATGGGTTAAAATAGTAATAGGCAAAAAATGGACCCGACACGCCTTGTCATGCGCGACGGTGCCAAGTTCATGAATAGGCAAGACTTAGCCTTAGCATGATATGTAAATTGACTAATAAAGCATAATCTAAGCTATTTAAGTCATTAATGTGTGTAAGATGTGCAATTAGGCTAAATAAGGGAATATTCGCCTACGAAGAAAATTATTAGAAAACTATATATTGACTTATTAAATTGACACATGTGTAACTTAACAAGATGGTTGGAGTTAATATGTGGCGGCCCTAGCCAACCCGAGGTGACGTGTCTCCCTGTGTACTCCTTGCCAGCTTGCCCTGTTACATGTGTACAATACCTGCTCGTCCTTTTTTTGTCTCGAAATTTGTATCCACTTGTGTGTATAGCGTATAAATGACATATTCAGCGAAAGTCGTACTTAAATGCAAGAAACATTTATAATCAATTTTACAAATCTTATTGTGGAAAAACCCTGAAAAGTACTCTGTATAGAGGTAGACGACTGTACCATATAATGTATCTACGTACAATGTCATGTTACTCCCCAGTTCCCAAAAGAATCAAAATATCAAAATAAAACACACGTACATGTAGTCCTCGACAGTAGGCGGTCAAAGGTAGTCGCCTAAGATCCCCTTGCCTTTACTTGTACTCGGATCTGCACTCGATCATCACAGAAGAAAATGGATGACGAGTCCAGTCGGTAAAATCCCAAGGAACTCCTCCGAGCATTCAAATAAATAAGTTGAATTCAATAAATATTGTTAAATAAACATGTGGAATGTAAACAAACAACTGTAAGTAGAGCATCGCATGCATATATAACAATAAAGTACAAATGTATGTGCCTGTTCCAGTCAGACTAAACCATACTTCGGAATACCCTTCCGGGATCGCATTAGTGGGCGAACCCAACTAGCTATCACTTGGTCCCTCTCGGTGGCCGACGTAGACTTACGATGCACCGACACATATAGCTATTCATTAGCTCGAGTCGTTATCCACCGAGAACTCCTAATACACATGCTATAGTCTAGAATGCATAGACACAACAGAAAATTCGGTGGGAGTAACTCAACCAACCGTCCAAACAATGACAAGATATAGATGAAAGAAATACCACGAGAAATACAGGAACCGAATGGAAATACAAAGCAAAATAAATACTCAGAGTTTTTTAATTGGGATTTACAAACCCCACAACGCACTCCAATACCCCGTAATCAATCCGCGAGTCCAAGTCCACTAAGTCCTTGGTCGCCAATTGATCACCCGTGTCCAGCTATGTCCATTTATTAATAATTCCGATTTATCATGACAAATTACGACCAATTTCTAAAATTTTAGGCCAAATTGCCCATTTCGCGCTTTACGAGGCAAAAACACCACAAAAATCACGTTCGACATTCCTACATATTTTCTTTTTCATAGAAATTCTTCAATTTATATTTATTTTATTGAAATATAATTTTTTTAGGATTTTCCCAATTTATTTGAAAATTTTTCCCCAAATTTTCCTTTTTTTTTTTTTTTTTTTTTTTTTTTTTATTTTTTGTTTTTTTAGAGTTTGGTTTGAGTCGGGTCGACCCTGGACCAGAACAAGTCCAGGCTAGGCCCAAGAGCCGAGCCTAGCTAGTTCTAGGCCCGGCCCAATGGGTGGGTGCACACACGCGGGCCCCATTCCATCGAACCAGTTCTCTGGTTCGATCGCGAATTTTTTTTTCTTCCTTTTGTTTGGGTTGGGGTTACTCTCCACCCCAGCCCCAGTGGAATCGATGGCAGGGAGACGCCCCTGCCATTACACCCTCAACCCGGTTCGACCACCATGGCCGAACCCCTATCTCGGCCACCATAGCCGAAACACCGAAACCCAAAACAAAAATAACTATGCCTCACCTTGATCTCGACGTTTCAACCCTCTCTTCTCTCCTTCCCGGCTTTTCTCCTCATCCTCCTCTCCATTCCTTCTTCTACTTCTCGGTCTCGGGTCTCAGTTGCGGGTGTGTGTGTGAGAGATGTGAGAGAAAAAGTGGTGGAGATAAGCTTTGAATTTTATATTTAATTAGTATGTTTTAGTTTCCCCGACCTAATATTCGGTCCCGTCAACTACCCAATACCTGCGTCGACATGCGTATCGAGGCGATTACAGTTCACACGATCTCGCAGTATCGTTATGCAACATACACACATGCTATGTATTTCAATAAACTGCACCGCAAATAAGCATCCAATACACAATAACTATCATACCTAGGTCCCCGGGTGTCCTAGCCTACCCCGACGTCCACGTAGATATGAGCTGGCGTTCACGTATGTAAATTAGAGATAATTAATGACATTAATAAAATGGGCTGTAACTTGATAACAACTTTAATGAACCTTAAGACACATGTGTTGGGACTTGATTAGGGGAACTAGTATAAAAAGGGAATTAGCCTAGTTTATTGCTCCTCTACTTACAAACTAGAGCATTCTTTCTCAAGAGACAAGGAAGACTGGAAAGTTGAGAATTCAAGGGAGCAGAGGAAAATTCAGCCACGAATCAAGCTATTAGTAGGTAAACCAAGAGTCCATATCATCTTCTCCATTTATGCTTTAATGGTGTTTTTGAAATGTATGAAATTTGTGGTTTTTACACCAAACGAATTTCCAAAGGGATTAATTGAGGTTGGATACTATTTTTAGACTCAAACAAGTTCTGATTTTACATTTAAGTGGGATTTCAAAATGGAAATTGAATGCATGTTGATGTTCTTGGTGTTCTTAATGAATATGATGAATGCATGTTGATGATGGTGATGGATTTGATGAGTTGTTGTTGAAACTGGTGGTGTAGATGTTGTTGCAATTGTTGAAGGACAAGAAAAGAGAAAGAAAAGAAAAAGAAGAGAAAAAAAGAAGAAAATAGAGGGGGTAGAGATGTATAGCGAGTTTCTTGCAATTCAGTTATGCCAAGGAGACAACTTGGGTGGAGGGAGGTCTCGCACGTAAGCGCCGTGCGTGTGAGACCTGGGCTAGGCTCGGTTCGGTGGTCTCAAACCCCATTAAATAATTAAATTAAATTAAATACAAAATAAATGAACAAAATAATAGAGAAATAAACAAAAATTATAGAAAAATTCAAAAAAAATCATAGAAAAATATGAGAAATTGGGAAAAAGATATGAAATCAGGTTTCGAGATTTTTTTGGCGTTTGACACCCCGGTGTAACCCGAAAAAAGTCTCACAACAAAAGATTAGAATAAAATTCTTATTTTTGTTCTTACAATAAAAAAATCAATTAAAGTGACCATAAATTATTTAAATTGGGCATGTAGGATACTCAGGGCCTATGGAAGCTTAGAGGATCGACGGACGGGTCTTATGAGGTATGAGCGAGCATATTGGATTTGGTTTTTATCGCGTTTTGGTAATTAATCCCCACTAGAAAAACACTTGGTATTCTTATTGTTTTAAATTCAATTATAATGATGTTTAAATATCGGTTCGTATTTGTTTGACTACTCTACTCCCGCATGTGTCCGTGTATAATCGATATGACTGTATGACCCTTGCCGTCTCTCTCATAGATGAAAGTCCGAGTTTAGCAACGGTGTTGTCTTACCTTAGACTATGCGTGTGGTTCTTCTTAGTGAGTCGATGATTTGAGTGTGTGTACTCATGATGGCTTGCCTCCGACACATATTCATCTCCTTAAAGGCAGTTGCCAGTGAATTCTAAAACTCCCGACTAATAGAGTCCTCATCACCTTATTGCAAGATTCTCCTCGGTCCTATCATATTTGTCCAACTATTAATAGATATATACTATATATTGACTTATTAAATTGACACATGTGTGACTTAACAAGATGGTTGGAGTTAATATGTGGCGGCCCTAGCCGCCCCGGAGTGATGTGTCTTTCTGTACTCCTTGCCGGTTGGCCCTACTACATGTGTACGACACTTGCCCGTCCATTTTCTATCTCGAAATTCGTATCCACTTGTGTGTACAGCGTATAAATGACATATTTAGCGGAAGTCGTACTTAAATGCAAGAAATATTTATGATCAATTAAACAAATCTTATTGTGGAAAAACCCTGAAAAGTACTCTGCATAGAGGTAGACGACTGTACCATATAAGGTATCTATATACAATGTCATGTTACTCCCCAGTTCCCAAAAGAATAAAAATATCAAAACAAAACACACGTACAAGTCGTCCTCGACATTAGGCAGTCAGAGGTAGTCGCCTAAGGTCCCCTTGCCCTTATTTGTACTCAGATCTGCACTCAATCATCACAGAAGAAAATGGATGACGAGTCCAGTCGATAAAATCCCAAGGAAATCCTCTGAGCATTCAAATAAATAAGTGGAATTCAATAAATATTGTTAAATAAACATGTGAAATGTAAACAAACAACTGTAAGTAGAGCATCGCATGCATAGATAACAATAAAGTGCAATTGTATGTGCCTATTCCAGTCAGACTAAACCACACTTTGGAATGCCCTTCCAGGATCACACTAGTGGGCGCACCCAACTAGCTATCATTTGGTCCCTCTCGGTGGCCGGCGTATACCTACGACGCACCGACACCTGTAGCAGTTCATTGGCTCGGGTTGTTATCCACCGAGAACTCCTGATACACATATTATGGTCTAGAATGCATAGACATATAACATAAAATTCGGTGGGAGTAACTCAACGAACCGTCCAAATAATGACAAAATATTGATTAAAGAAAGATTACAAGGAATACAAGAACCGAATGGAAATACAAAGCGATATAAATACTCAGAGGTTTTCAATTGGTTTTACAAACCTCACAACACACTCCAATACCCCATAATCAATCCTCGAGTCCAAGTCCACTTAGTTCTTTGTCGCCAATTGATCACCCGTGTCCACCTATGTCCATTTATCAATAATTCTGATTTAGCATGATAAATTACAACCAATTTCTAAAATTTTAAGCCAAATTGCCATTTCGCCCTTTTCGAGGCAAAAATCGGACAAAAGTCGCGTCCGACATTCCCACATATTTTCTTTTTCATAGAAATTCATAAATTTCTATTTATTTTAATGAAATATAATTTTGTCCTAAGATTCCCAATTTTCTCGGAATTCTTTCCCAAATGTCTCCTTTTTTTTTTTTTTTTTTTTTTTTTTTTTTTTTTTTTGAAGTTTGGGTTGGGTAGACCTTAATGGGTCAGACCCCAGCCTGGCTAGTTTAGGGCCCGGCCCAATGGGTGGATGCACAAGCGCGCACGCGAGCGTGCGTGTGCACCTTCCCCATTCGATCGAACCAGTTCTTTGGTTCGATAGCGAGAATTTTTTTTCTTCTTATCGTTTAGGTTGGGGTTGCTCTCCACCCCAACTCCAGTGGAATCGATGGCAGGGGAGATGCCTCTGCAACCTCAACCCTCAACGCGGTTCGGCCACCATGGTCGAACCCCTCTCTCGGCCACCATAGATGAAACATCGAAACCCACAACAAAAACAACTATGACTTATCTTGATCGTGATGTTTCCACCCTCTCTTCTCTCCTTCCCGGTTTCTCTTCCTTCTCCTCCTCCTCCTCCTCCTCCTCTCAGTTCCTTCTTCTCTTTCTCGGTCTTGGGTCTTGGTTGCGGGTGTGTGTGTGCGTGTGATGTGAGAGAAAATGTGGTAGAGATAAGCTTTGACTTTTTTACTTAATTTGTGTGTTTTATTTTCCCCGACCTAATATTCGGTCCCGTCAACTACCCGATACCCGTGTCGACATGCATATCAAGGCAAATACAGTTCACACAATCTCGCACGTATTATTATGCAACATACACACATGCTATGTATTTCAATAAATTGCACCGTAAATAAACATCCAACACACAATAACTATCGTACCTAGGTCCCCGTGTGTCCTAATCTACCGCGACATCCACGTAGATCTGAGTTGGCGTCCACGTTTGTAAATTTGAGATAATTAATGAAATTAATAAAATGGGCAGTTGCATTTCTTCCCAACTAAATAAAATTTTGTCATGAAATTTAACAGTAACTAAAATCTCGTACCAGAGAATAGCTGAGGGTATCGTGTCCTCATCGTCGACTCGAGCTCCCAAGTGAGTCCCCCCGTCCTATGATGCTGCCAACGAACTAGGAACATCGTGAGTTCTCTGTTCCAGAGAATCTGTACTCGATGGTCAATGATCTCTATCGGTTTCTCCTTATAAGTCATGTCAGGCTGTATTTCCACCTATCCCAACTCAATCGTCGGTCTCGACCCTGACTTAGCGAGTCTCAACATAGAAATGTGAAATGTTAGATGAACCGCAGCTAACTCGGCAGGTAACTCCAATCGATATGCAACGGTGCCTACTCTCTGTGCAATCCGGTATGACCTAATGTTTCTCGGCGCCAGTTTCCCCTTAATGCCAAATCTTTGTTTACCTTTCCAAGGAGAAACCTTCAGATACACCATATCGCCCTCGTCATAACTCAGACCTTCACGATACCTATCCGCGTATTTCTTCTGTCTATCATGTATAGCTCACAGCTTCTGACTAATTTGTCAAATTTTCTCCGTGTGATCAACAACTATATCAGGTCCTACTGTCACTGTATCTTCCGACTATGCCCAACATGCAGGTGATCTACATGGCCTCCTATACAGTGCCTCAAATGGTGGCATACCAACGCTCGCCTGATAGTTGTTATTGTATGCAAACTCACACAAAGGCAAATAAGCATCCCACGAACCCCAAATTGTAATATACAAGCCATGCGCATATCTTCCAAATCTGGATCAGTCGCTCTGACTGTCCATCGGTCTAAGGATGATAAACCGTACTAAACTGAAACCTGGTGCCAAACTGTTCCTACATTGCCTCCCATAGTCTTGAGGTCAACTGTCTAACACAATGAAAACTGGCACCCCATGAAGACTAATAATCTCCTGCTCAAACAATATGCTAAGCTGGGGAAATGTGTATTTCATTGAAATAGGAATGAAGTGAGCCGACTTCGTCGGTCTATCAATGACTACCCTAACTGCATCATGATGCCTTGATGTCTGCGGTAGCCCACTAATAAAATCCATAGTGACATGTTCCCATTTCCATTGTGGAATGGGCAACGGCTGTAATAATCCACCGAGTTTCCTGTGCTCAGCTTTCACCTGCTGGCAAATGTAACAACTCCTGACGTTCGTACCTACGTCAGCCTTCATCACTAGCCACCAAAATAGTAGCCTGAAATCTTGGTACATCTTGGTTCGACCAGGATGGACTGTGTAACGAGACCGGTGTGCCTCTTCCAAAATCTCGTCCCGTATCTCCTGATCCGCAGGTATCCACAATCTCCCTCGGTATCTCAAACACCGATCTATGGTTTCTGTCTTATTAGTGCATTCCGAATTCTGAGACAGACCACCGACCCGCTCATAGAGCCCATCAGCTCTCTGACATTCGACAACTCGTTCAATCGATACAGTCGATATTCTCATTTGACAACAAATATGTTGTTCGCCGTAGTCGACAACTCGGCCTTGCACATAATTGATGCTGCCTGTAATAAGTCATGCTTATGTGTCATCTGCTGCAGAACAGTCTGACTGTCGAGTCCACTCCTGCTCATTGCGTCTGCTATGACGTTCGCTTTGCCAAGGTGATACTCAATAGCGAAGTTGTAGTCTTTCAGCAACTCTAGCCATCTCCGCTAGCGCATATTTAGATACATTTACATGAAGATGTAAAGTAAACTCTGGTGATCTGTATACAACATGAATCGTTCTCCATAAAGATAGTGCCTCCAAGCCTTTAGTGCAAAGACAACAGCTGCAAGCTTCGGGTCGTGCACTGGATAACTCCTCTCGTGGGGTCTCAACCGCCTGGAAAGATAGGCAACTGGTCTACCATCCTGCATCAACACACATCCAAGACTAATGCCCGATGCATCTGTATATACTATCAAGATCTTGCCCGACTCCGACAATGTCAATACTAATGCAGATGTCAATATCCACTTCAATTTATAAAAAGGCTTCCTCACATTCATCTGACCAGTCAAACTTGACATCTTTCTTAGTTAGTCTCGTCATCGGTGCTGCGATCGAGAAAAAATCCTGAACAAATCGCCAGTAGTATCCGACCAGTCCTTGGAAACTCCGTATATTGGCCACAGACTTAGGCGTCTTCCAATCAATGATCACTCGAATCTTTTCTGAATCCACTGACATACCCTGGTCATTGATGACATGGCCTAAGAATTCACCGCACTTAGCTAAAAGTCACACTTACTGAACTTGGCGTACTGTCGGTGCTATCTCAGTGTCGTCAAAACTGTCCTGAGATGTCCCTTGTGATCCTCACGAGTCCTGCTGTAGATCAAGATATCATCGATGAATATAATGACGAATATGTCCAAATACGGCCTCATGACCCTATGCATCAAGTCCATGAAAATCGTTAGAGCGTTCGTCAGCCCAAACGACATGACTGTGAACTCAAATAACAAGTATCTCGTGCTGAAAGCGATTTTCTGGATATCCTCATCTGGAATCCTCAACTGGTGATAACCTGAATGATGGTCAATCTTCGAGAAGAATCTGGCACCCGTCAGCTGATCAAACAGATCATCAATCCTAAGAAGTGGGTAATGGTTCCTCATAGTTACCTGATTCAACTTCCTATAGTCGATGCACATCCTCATTGTGCCATCTTTCTTCTTCACAAACAATACTGGAGCTCCCCAATGTGACATACTAAGGTGAATGAACCCTTCTCCAACAGCTCATCCAACTGTCGTCTTGCCTCTTCCTGCTCTGCTAGTGTCATCTTGTAAGGTCGACTAGCAATCGGTTGCGTCCCTAGTATCAGCTCGATTATGAACTCAACAGCTCGTGGCGGTGGTAATCCGGGTAATTCATCAGGAACTACATCAAAAAATCCCTAACCACAGGAACGTCCTCAATCCGGTCCTCCGTTCGAACCTCCGGCTCAACTATCACCGCGAACGCCTCCATCTCCTACGCTGTAGCTAGTCGGCCTCTCGTAATGAGTAAGTCAGTTGCCGATCCAAATAATACAAACTTCGGTATTTCAAGAATATAAAACTGTATCATCTTACCGTAACAATCTATCCGTGCATGATAGGATGCTAACCAATCCATACCGAGTAGTTTGTCGAACTCTAAGTACTACAATACTCGAAGATCGGCTGGTAGCTGATGTCCCTCCATGTCTATCATCACATCTCGACATATTCGGTTAGGTATATCTTATCCCTAGTAACCATACTGATGACAAGATGTAGGTCTTGTGTCTGTGTAACTAACCCTAACAATCCAATAATACGTCCTGCAAGAAACGACAAAGTGCTAATAGAATCTAACATAGCATGCATAGGACGACCAAATATAAGTAATGTACCTTCAACGAGCCGCCCAGTTGCCCCGCTATCTGGCTGTGCTAACGCTTGCGCTCTATCTCTAGCCTAGTCTTACTCTTGTCGTGGCGATGGTGGTGTTCGACAGTCAACCCTCAAGTGTCCCCTCTGCCCACACCGCTGACATCTACGGCTCTCCAGTCTACCCGTCTATCTATCTCCAGATCTCTGACCCTGACCCAGTCTACCTGACCCCTATCATGGCTCCCCTGATCTCGACCCTGACAGTAAACCTATAGATGTGACCTCTGCCTATCCACGGGTGCTGAGGTGATAGTATGAACTGGCCGTGGCTCTTCATATCTTAATTGAATGCTCTGAAAATCGTCCCACGACCCCTATCTCGTCTATCATATATTCTGCCTCTGATTCGACCAAGAACTCTACCCTGATTGTACCTCTCTGGCAGTCATAAGTCTGTAAGCCCTCTGCAGTATGTAGGTCTCATGAGCCAACGCCTTGTCAAAGATCTCTTGCATAGTCGTGGCTCCGGTCTAGACAATTGCTGACGCAATCCTGTCATCGACCCTCTAATGAAATAATAGATATTTAAGCAATCTATCCCGCCGACATCCAGAGAGAACATAAGCAAATGTCAGAACCTCTTCATATACCGCATCAAAGTCCGACTACCGTATCTCAGGGCTATGAACTACTCCCTCAATCTCAACCTAACCTCCATAAGTATGTACTAATCGTAGAACAACTTCTTAAACTCAGCCCCATGTTGTCAGTTCCAGAGGAGTTATCCGTATATGTCGTCCACCAGACTTCGCATGCCCTCTCAAACATGCTCCAGAAAGTCGTGCCTGTACAGTCTCATCGTTCCTCATCAACTTATGGAAATGCTGATGGGACATTACCCATCTCCCTGCAACCTTGAGGTCACCGCCTCCATAAAAGAATCTAGGCTAGAACTACAAAAACGCCTTCAATAACTTCCCCTCTAGTGTCAGGATGAATGCCGAAATAGTAGTCGTATCAGCTGTGGTGGTGGTAGTTGCCTGGTCTATCGTCGTGAGTAGAAGCATAAGATTCCATATCTCTAAAGGAACGACAACTGCGGTAGCTGTCTCTGTGGGTGCCTCTGCCACTAGCTCGAAACTGGTGTTTGGGGTACCACCAGAATAACAAGCTCTCCCCGTCGGTGCGATCACAGCCTATCGCTCAGAATGAAGTTAGAGCCGCCAAGATCGCATGTCTCGCTCTCGTAATAGCCATAATACCTCGGCCATCAGTGTTTTCTAGGCTGAGAGTCTATCCTCCACACTAGCTAAAATTGGGACATCCCTAGCCGCAACACTAGTCTGTCCAGTCTCAAAAGGCGTACTGGATTGTCCGTCCATAATTTGCATCGAGAATGTGCTCCGGATCAATCTCGAGTTATATACGTATATCATAGATTAAAATGAAAATATAACACACATATAAGTTCTAACTCTACCCACCTCACATCACTTCCAAACTAAAGTTCTAAAGCAATAACTTCGGGTTTCTACATCAAGTTCATTGATTAAATTTTATTTTCTTAGGACTTCGCTCTGATACCAATTGTGGTGGCCCTAGCCGCCCCAGGGTGACGCGTCTCCGTGTACTCTTTGCCAGCTAGCCGCGCTACACGTATGCATCACCAGCCCGTCTTTTTTCTGTCTCGAAATTCGTATCCACTTATATGTACAACGTATAAATGACATATTCAGCGGAAGTTGTACTTAAATGCAAGAAATATTTATAATCAATTTAACAAATCCTATTGTGGAAAAACCCTGAAAAGTACTTGTATAGAGATAGACGACTGTACCATATAAGGTATTTATGTACAATGTCATGTTACTCCCCAGTTTCCAAAAGAATCAAAATATCAAAACAAAACACACGTACAAATAGTCCTCGACGGTAGGCAGTCAGAGGTAGTCTCCTAAGATCCCCTTGCCCTTACTTGTACTCGGATCTGCACTCAATCATCACAAAAGAAAATGGATGACGAGTTCAGGCGGTAAAATCCCAAGGAACTCTTTCGAGCATTTAAATAAATAAGTGAAATTCAATAAATACTGTTAAATAAACATGTGGAATGTAAACAAACAACTGTAAGTAGAGCATCGCATGCATAGATAACAATAAAGTGCAAATATATGTGCCTGTTCCAGTCATACTAAACCATACTTCGGAATACCCTTCCAGGATCCCAATAGTGGTGCACACAACTAGCTATCACTTGGTTCCTCTCGCTGGCCGGCGTAGACCTACTACGCACCGACACCTGTAGCAGTACATTAGCTTGGGTTGTTATCCACCGAGAACTCCTGATACACATGTTATGGTCTAGAATACATAGACACACAACAGAAAATTCAGTGGGAGTAACTCAACCAACCGTCCAAACATTGACAAAATATAGATGAAAGAAAGACCACAAGAAATACTTAAACTGAATGGAAATACAAAGCGAAATAAATACTCAGAGTTTTTAATTGGGCTTTACAAAACTCACAATGCACTTCAATGCCCCGTAATCAATCCCCAAGTCCAAGTCCACTGAGTCCCCGATCACCAATTGATCACCTGTGTCTACCTATGTCCATTTATCAATAATTTCGATTTCGCATGACAAATTAAGACCAATTTTGAAAATTTTAGGCCAAATTACCCATTTTGCACATTTCGAGGCAAAACCCCCGCAAAAGTCGTGTCTGACATTCCTACATATTTTATTTTTCATAGAAATTCATCAATTTCTATTTATCTTATTGAAGTATATTTTTTTCGGAATATTCCAATTTTCTCAGAGTTTTTTCCCCCAATTTTCCCTTATTTTCTTCTTTTTTTTTTCTCTTTGTTTTTTTTTTTTTTTTTTTAAGTTTGATTTGGGTCCTGCCGACCCGCCTAGTTCTGGGCCCGACCCAATGGGTGGGTGCACACTCGGGCGCCCCATTCGATCGAACCATTTCTTTGGTTCGATCGTGGGAATTGTTTTCTTTGTGTTGTTTGGGTTGGGGTTGCTCTCCACCCCAACCCCAGTGGAATCGATGGCAGGGGAGACGCCCCCGCCATCTCAACCCTCAACCCGGTTCGGCCACCATGACCGAACCTCTCTCTCGACCACCATAGCCGAAACACCGAAACCCACAACAAAATCAACTATGACTCACCTGGATCATGACATTTCCACCATCTATTCTCTCCTTCTCGGCTTCTTCTCCTTCTCGGTCTCGAGTGTCTGTTGCGGGTGTGTATGTGTGAGAGATGTGAGAGAAAAGGTGGTGGAGATAAGCTTTGACTTTTTTTTATTTAATTAGTGTGCTTTAGTTTCCCCAACCTAATATTCGGTCCCGTAACCTACTCGGTACCTGCATCGACACGCATATCAAGGCGAATACAGTTCACACAATCTCGCACGTATTGTTATGCAACATACACACATGCTATGTATTTCGATAAATTGCACAGCAAATAAGCATCCAACACATAATAACTATCGTACCTTGGTCCCCGTGTGTCCTAGCCTACAGCGACGTCCACGTAAATCTGAGCTGTCGTTCACGTTTGTAAATTTAAGATAATTAATGATATTAATAAAACGGGTCGTTACACAATAGGAGCCCTAAAATGAACCTCAAGATACGTGTGTTGGGACTTGATTAGGGGAACTAGTATAAAAAGGGAATTAGCCCATTTTATTGCTCCTGTACATGCAAACTAGAGCATTCTTTCTTAAGGGACAAGGAAGATTGGGAACTTGAGAATTCAAGGGAGCAGAGGAGTTTCGGCCACGAATCAAGCTACTAGGTAGGTAAACCAAGAGCCCATTTCATCTTCTCCATTTTTTATTTAATGGTGTTTTGAAATGTATGAAATTTGTGGTTTTTGTACCAAACGAATTTCCAAAGGGATTAATCGAGGTTGGATACTATTTTTAGACTCTAACAAGTTCTGATTTTACATTTAATTGGGATTTCAAAATGGAAATTGAATGCATGTTGATGTTTTTGGTGTTCTTAATGAATACGATGAATGCATGTTGATGATGGTGATGGATTTGATGATTTGTTGTTTAAACTGGTGTTGTTGATGTTCTTGCAATTGTTGAAGAACAAGAAAATAGAGAAAAGAAAAAGAAGAGAAAAAAGAAGGGGGTAGAGACGAATTGCAATTTCTTGCAATTCGGCTATACCAATGAGACAACTCGAGGGGAGGGGGTCTCGCACGCATGCACCGTGCGTGCGAGCCCTGGGCTGGGCTCGGTTCAAGTGGTCCCAAAGCCCATTAAATAATTAAAATTAATTAAAATTAAATACAAAATAAAAGAAATAAATCATAGAGAAATAAATAAAAATTATAGAAAAATTCAAAAAAATCATAGAAAAATATGAGAAACTTGGAAAAAGATGTGAAATTAGGTTTCAAGACTCTTTTGGCGTTTGACACCCTGGTGTAACCCGAAAAAGTGTCATAACTAAAGGTTAGAATAAAATTCTTATTTTTGTTCTTACAATAAAAACGATCAATTAAAGTGACCATAAATTATTTAATTTGGGTATGTAGGATACTCAAGGCCTATGGAAGCTTAGGGGATCGACGGATGGGTATTATGGGGTAGGAGCGAGCATCTAGGATTGGGTTTTTATTGTGTTTTGGTAAGTAATCCCCACTAGAAAAATACTTGGTATTCTTATTGTTTTAAATTCAATTATAATGATGTTTAAATAGCAGTTGGTATTTGTTTGACTACTCCACTCCCGCATATGTCCGTGCATAGTCGATTAGACGGTATGACCCTTTTCGTCTCTCGTAGATGAAAGTCCGAGTTTAGCAATGGTGTTGGTCTTACCTTAGACTATGCGTGTGGTTCTTCTTAGCAAGTCGATGATTTGAGTGTGCGTAATCGTGATGGCTTTCCTCCGACACATATTCATCTCCTTAGAGGCAATTGGCTGAGAATTCTAAAACTCCCAACTAATAAAGTCATCACCTTATCGCAAGATTCTCCTCGGTCTTTATCCTATTTGTCCAACTATTCAGTAGATATATACCACACTTGTGTCTGGCATACTTGTATCGTAGCAACTTCTCCTTATGTCCGGTCCCTTTTTATTGTATTGCTCTTACCTAGCATGATTTGTAGCCGCTTTAATTATCTCTTATTATTGAATGCAAATTGCGTTTCTTCGGGTGCCTTACTTATTGAAATATTTTTCATCAGTTGTTTTGTATGGATAACCAAGTGTAGATCCTATGACGAGTAAGGGAAGGCTAAGCTTGGCGACTACCTCTATTATCAGGGGGCCCACTCAATGTGATTGGGCCAAAAACCACTTTGAAACTTGGAAATTATGAACATGAAATTCGACTAATCCAATCCATAGAAATCGAGCTTGATAAAGAGTCCACAAGACCTAAATTTCATGATCTTGCGCCCATATTGTTTAAAAGAACAATAAGACATCTATCTCTTGGTAATTTCATGAAACACAGAGTACATTATCCATCAATATCATTTGCAAAGCATGAACACTTTCGAAAACAAGCTTAAATAATTGATAATATGGAAAAGCATTTTCGTCGGTTGCTACAAAATATAGCAACTAGACCAAATCGTCGGTAAGACTCATAATAATGCGAATCGACCAATAGATATTCCTTTTCAAAGTTATACAAAACAACAAGGAGGAAAGCCTTTAGAATTAGCAAGCTTTCATAAAGAAAGTCATGTTCAAAATAGAAGTTGAGAAGGTCGGAATCTCATCATGCCTTCAATGGAGTCCTCAACTCCAAATCTAGTTGAGATCTAGTCGTTCTAACTCCAACTATGAAGTATTGTCTCACAAAACATCAAATTCTTGCAAGTCTCTATGATTCTCTCTTCTCTTATTCGCGAGCTAGCACGCCGTAGTTGTGCCGCTGCAGTCCACCGTTGAAGCCTCGTCGAAACGATGCCGCCTCGCCGTAGTCGATGTTGCCGCGCAGTCCGCGAGCTTCGCAATTGAAGTCCGCACTAGAGTTGACTGCAATTGCACCGCCATCATCGTCCTTTACCGAGCCTTGCCTGATCCTTGCCGGTGGAGTCGCCCGCTCGGCTGTACCGTTGTCGTCCGCCGTGCTTGAGCCGCGCCTCCACTCCATGTGTCTCCGCTGCTTGCAATGAAAATAAGGTTCAAAACCATATTTTTATTTGTACGTACTTCTTGTTTTCATTACATATGGATATATATATTATTTTTCTTTTTGAGAGACCAAGGAATCCACTTATATCTTCCTCGACCCTCTATGGTTTATGTTGTTCAATTAGATAAGGTCAAAGGGTCTTCCACTCTCTCGTCCACTTTATGACAAAAAAAATGACACCTTTAGCCCGCAAAACACTTGTTTGGACATTTAATTAGTCAATTTTTAAATAGTTTCACCGTCTGATCGTGTAACGACCTAAATTAATTAAATTAGGATGAGCGTTAATATCGAGAATTAATGGTCGAAATTCGGGCGTTACGTGAACCACTCGGTTGACTCAGACACGAGAATCGATGAAATATGTTATATATAGATGGCGGTTGTATATATGTAGTGTTTAAATTTAGTATTATTATATTGCACTACATGTGTGTATGTTGATATCGAACGAGGTTCTGTGAGGGTGCTCGCATCGAAAGGCGAGTTGACTCAGGTGTCGAGTAGGTGAACTACGGGTACACTAGGAAACTCCACTAATTCATGTTACAATTACTAGTTAATCAATTGAAAATAGGTAATGTAACCATAAACTAAGATTGATTCAATTAAAACAATAGGCTATGGCTGTAACGATCCTTAAAAAAAATCTAACTCGTTCCTCATGTCATTTCAGGGTCGTGCGTGGGACCCATTTGTCGTGATACACATGTCCATATCTTGGGAGTCGACACCGAGGTATATTATTTTTTGATTTGATGCTTGTATTAAATCTTATACCAAAGGTTGAACAAATCAAACACTACAAAAAAACAGCAAATCAGAAACGAAAATTTCCGGTCTGATTTGCACAAATTCCGTCTCTAATTGAAATCAGAAACGGAACAGAGACGGAATAAATTCTGTCTCTAAAATCGTCGTCGCTGATTCAATCAGAAACGAAAATTTGATTCCGTTTCTGATTAGAGACGGAATAAATTAATTTCGTTTCGATTAGAGACGGATTAGAGACGGAATAAATTCCGTTTCGATTAGAGAAAATTAGAAACGAATGAGAGCTTTAAAAAAATGGATTTTTTCGAAATGGTACATTTGTAATTGCATTCCGTCTTTGATTCCGTTGCTAATCAGAAATAGAAACGGAATGGAAGAATGTCGAATTCATTATTTCCATCTCGATTCCGTTTCTGATTTGCAACGGAATCAGAGACGAAATTCTTCCATTCCGTCTCTGATTCCGTTGTTGTTTCCTGCATATATTCATCGAAAATTAGAGACGGAATAGCAACGGAATCTCTGAATTCCATTGCTAATCCGTCTCTAATTTTCCTTTTTTTGTTTTCAAACATAAACTCAATCCAATTGGTTCTCCAACCTATAACTTGAAAATACAACCATAGGACCTACTCCATCGCCTGCACCCCCTCCAACAACTCCTTCGGGGTGCTAACATCCCCCAAAAAAGTAAAATTTGACATTCATACATCGACAATATATATCAACAAATATTCAAATGAGAGAAATAAAAATGTAAAATTCAAAATTTGAAAAAGATTTATATATCCAAGAAAAATTGTATAGTATAACAAATGCTCTAAATTTCTAAGTATTCACAAAAACCACCAATCCTATTGTTCAACAACCACAAAAAAAACCTTACAATCCTCTAAATATGCACAAAAAGAATTATCAATCTAAAAGTCATGTAAACAACTATAAAAGTTACATGATATGCTTTAAATTCCTCATCTCTCACTTGGAAACCAGATTATGGCAGGTATTGTCACAGGGATATGGGCAATCAATGGCACTAACTCCCACTCGATTGAAGAACCAGTCACCTACTGATAGGGCCACGCTCTGCAAATATTGCAAAATAGATCAAACTCATGATAAAAAATACGAAACCGCAAAAAAACTATCTCCATTTAAAGGCAAAAGAAAACAATATATTTTACTATAAAATGGCTACTTGTGCGTCCGACTAACACAATTTATTAGAAGGGAGAATCTGAGAACCTACATAACTACATGAACAAAAAGCTTTGCTAAAGCACAATTACGACGGTACATGGCTACTTGTGTTGCATACTTGCATCCTTCACATGGACGGTCACAAAGGGAAAATGAATGATAAAACATGCACAACAACAAATGGCTCACTAGACAGATATTGTCATGATATATTGAACTAATACAAGCTAAAACATCATAAATAAACATTTTAGCCTCATATGAGAGCATACAGCTTCGCTTCCATTCTTCCACCCCATGTTTCCATTCACAGACAAGGACTGATGAGTTCACTATTTTTTTAATTTGTTAGAAATAATTTATGAGTCAAAATTATAAGCTGTAGCCAGTAGTGTAGAGTGGATAGATTAACTATCCTTTGTTTTTGTTTAAGTGAATTTTGTGAATTTTTAGCATGCTTAGATTGGGGAGGTTTCACTCCCATTGACGCAACAAATAGAGGGGTTGTTTTACTTATTGCTATTTGCAAGTGATGTATAAAAAAATTATTTGTTTCTTCTCCTAGAAATCATGAAAGACAATTTGAGATGAAATATGAATGAAGACCATAGAGATAGCTAAAATCCACACCGTCTACTCTAAGAAAATTAATAATGAAGCAAAAAAATAGTAACAATACAAAGGGTGCACTCACAGTTCCTTCAAGCATTTTCAACAGTGCCTGCTGAACACCCTCTCCAGATACATCTCTACTAATGTTCAAGCTCTTTGCCTGCAAAAACAATTGAGGATATATAAGGTTTTTATCATGAAGAGAAAATAGTACATGAATCAAGTATAGGACCTTCTTTGTTATCTTATCAACTTCATCAATGTAGACAATGCCTTGTTGAGCAGGTTGCACATTGAACTCAACAACCTAAATGCCAACATAAAGGAGGAAACAAGACAAATGAGAAAATTGTACGTGCTAAATGAAAAAGGCAAAGGCTTTGTTCGGTTTGGTCGGTTTGGTTTCGCGGAAATCAACTTTTCATGCACTCTATTTTCAGATAAAAAAAAAAAAACAGCAACAAAAATAAAAAAAAAAAAGACAAGGAAAAAAAAAGCAAAGATTAGAAAAACAAAGAAGGAAAAAAAAAACAAACAAAAAACAACAACCCAAAAAAAAAAAAAAAAGCAAGCCTACACATTGTTCACAACTACCACTTGAAAAAACAACAAGCACGATAGGAAAAAAAAGCAAGCCAGTGGCACTGTGGCAGACTCTAAACAAACCTCTTCATCTTTGAAAGGAAACTAATACTCAAACAATATGCAAACAAGTAAATCCCGTAACAGCAACCTAAGGAAACCTTTCACAACAAAGAAAAAACAAACCAGATGAACCGAAAATACATTACATACAAAGCCTCTCAATCGATATGAAGAGGAAATTTCAACCATGCCAGGGCCAAATCCAAGAGTTTATTTTAAGAACTCTTAAATGAAAACATTACCAAAGATACATTACATACAATAACATCAATTGAAAAAACAGCAAGCACAATAGGAAAAAAAAGCAAGGATTAGAAAAACAGGAAGGAAAAAAAAAACAAAGCAAAATAGCAACCAAAAAAAAAAAAAAAAACAGCAAGCCTACACATTGTTCACAACTAACACTTGAAAAAACAACAAGCACAATAGGAAAAAAAAAGCAAGCCAGTGGCACTGTGGCAGACTCTAAACAAACCTCTTCATCTTTGAAAGGAAACTAATACTCAAACAATATGCAAACAAGTAAATCCCGTAACAACAACCTAAGGAAACCTTTCACAACAAAGAAAAAACAAACCATATGAACCGAAAATACATTACATACAAAGCCTCTCAATCGATATGAAGAGTTCTGCCGAGCAACAAGCGCACAAAGTATCAGTGGAACAACAACAATAACTTTCGAATACTTTTCCCAACAACTTAAATCCAGATATTGCATGTATTTTCTAAATTCAGTTATGTTTAAAACATGGAAAGTGGTATGAGAAATTAGCAGGACTTGAATCAGTAAGAGTGAAGAAAAATACCACCATCCATCTGCTGGCAGAGAATTCATTAACAGAAATCGCTCGTTGAGCATACGACAAAGGAGACACCCAAAATGCCCAAGCTCACCATGGTTTGATCATTGCTGCACACAAATACCATAAATTAGGACAAAAGCCTCATCGAGAATTACAATCAAATTTTAAAATAAGAAAACCTTTTGGTAGTATAAAACCACCCATTAATAATGTAATCAATAGAGAAGCGGAGCCAAATGTATTTGCTATTATCATATCTCGTGCGATAGAAGCCATAAACCGAAATAAACCCAATGCCATCTGATGCGTTGCGAAGAGTAAAAGCATGAAACGGAAGAACCTAATATGTTGGAAATAAATTAGTTGCCACAAGTTTGTTCATATTCTTAGTGAAAGTTGCCTAGCAAACAAGGAAGTCCTCCCGCACTCCCAAAGCCAACTGTGTAATATACTTCTCCATGCCAAACAATGGCTTCGATGGTGAGTAAGGCACCCGCAATATCCAACTAGGAATTGACCAACGGGATGAAAATGATTATCTCTTGTTTTTAACTTGTGCGAGAGATCAATGCGAAAATCCATTGAACACCATATGTGCCAAAAAACAAGCAAGCAAGTTCGCATTTGCTTTGTCTCTTTGACTTGATCTAGTTCGTAGAAACATGGTAATGAGATCCACAAATTAGTTAGTTTTATGAATCGCGTCATCCCATCTAAAAAATACCTACATAATGGCGATTGCAATTGTTACGAGACATTGAAAAAATAGTATAAATCATAACACATTTATTAGTCAAAAACACGACCAAGATGCTTACCTTCCATTGGCGCTAGTAGTGGTCTTTATGATGATTTTGCGATTAGAATGTAAAATCACATCCATTTTGGCCTCCAACAATACCCTTCTGGAATCATCCATCTTTTGAAAACTTTTGTCATCCTCCGTGCACCATAATGAGAAGGATGCAACTCCATGTGTTTCATGAAAATGCATAACATCTTAACTTCTTCTTTAATAATTTACATCCATATTTAGAAGTACATATATGAATCAAATGCAAACTTACGTATCATCGACAATCAGTGTGATCGGGATCCGCTGCACGTGAGGGGGCTCGATCCCTATCCTCTGAGGCGCCCGCGGAGGGCCTGTCACCTGCAACCCTGCTCTTCCGTCGTATTGTGGGGATGCTGCCGGTGATGCGGTGGCTGGGGGTGCAGGCCTCGTGGTACAGGAGTGTCATGTCTCGATGTCGGCGATGGTGACTGTAACATGCAATTTGGTATAGTCCTTGATGACGAGGATGATGGTACAGACGACGCCGACGATATGGAAGGCGAAGGTGACGCTGAGGCTGGATCGTGCTCGAGAACACGAGAAGTCGGAATCGATAATGCAGGAATCGACCCACGACCTCGACCGCTACGACCTCTATGGCCCCCTCGTGTGGCCTGACCATGACGCCCTGTCGGTATTTCGCATCCAGAGGTCGGTGCTGCACCTCTTCTGACTGGACGATGTCCTCCTAATTGTATCCCTCGACTTAGGGGATGATCACTGCCCGCCATGAAATCTAACAAAATACCAAAAAAAATTTAGAGAAGAAAGGCATACAAAAATAAGTAATGAACTATAATCGATGGGAATTAAGAACACATGATCCATGCTGATAAAAGGAAATTAAGAAATATATCGTCAAATGTATACATGTCTTTATATCATAATGTTTAATCTCTAATTCATGGAAAAAAGATTAGACCTATAAAAGATCAAGCAACATATTAAATATTAAGAGCCAATTTGGGCCTTCTCCAATAGGACTACATTGTAATATCTTTTGGACGTTGACATAACATAGACATAAATTACTCGCTATCATCCATTTCAAATTCACTCTCATGAGTAGAAGTTGATGATTCTACTTCTGAATCATCTCCACTATCAACAATGAAGTCATTGACTTCTTCACTTGGACCCGCTTCAACAATGACGCGAGTCCCATTCGGATCATCCAGATTGTTGATATCCTGAATTGCATCGTCGACTACGCACGTAGTGGGAATCCCATCTTGGAATGCAATCTCTGTCGAGCCCTGGTCATTATCGTCTTTGCTCGTTTCCTCGTCAACGAATTTTGGTTGACAGCAACAAACTGCTAGCCATTCTTGTCGGTCATTCCTCATAGAAGGGTACGAAAGGTAGTACACTTGAGTGGCTTGCATTATAGGACAAATGGCTCGTAGTTGTTATATCGTCGACTTCGATGAACCTCTACCAATTGAAGTGTTGGGTGAGTCCTCACACCATGATTCGGTGTAGGGTCATACCATTCACACTTAAACAAGACCACACGCTTGAGGCCGGTATATCCAATCTCCACAACCTCTTGTAGTACTCCATAATAGTTATGGTAAACATCGGCGTAGTTAGAACCCTTTACCAAAACACCGCTGCTCTGCGTCGATCTGTTAACGTCATATGTTGCGGAGTGGAACTTATACCCATTCACTAGGTAACCAGGGTAGACAAGACATGATCGACTAGGACCAACCAAAAGATCAAGGAGCGTCTCGTCTATGATAGAATTCCGAGCCTATTCACAAAAAATTAGAAATGTAATAAGACACATTACTTATGAAAGATATTTATGAAGCTATAACCTACAATAGTAATAACCTTACATATGTTTGAAACCATATGGGGAAGTTGTGCTCTAGACTACTATCAACTTCCGACTCCCCCATTGCTTGAGTGATTTCATCGACGAAGATCCTAGAAGAAACGAACATGTACATATGATGTCTTAGTAAAAGATGAATAATGAATGTACTGCATTATTGAATGAAAGTGACGGACATACTGGATGTAAGGAACGATCTCTGGACAATTGAGCAGTATGTACGAATGAGCGGCATTATACTCCTGCTCTGTTAAGTACCGCTCCTTTGACTTGCCCATGGGTCGACCAGGATAAGTGAAAATTGAGAAATTGCCCACAAAATGCGGTGTGGGCCCGATACCGCCATCGTCGTTTCGTCGCACTTTTTCATGCAACGTAAAGACGTGATCTTCGAAGTAGTAAGAACAAAAGGATGTGACTTCTTCGAACAAATAAGCATTACACATGGAGCCCTCTACCTTCGCTTTGTTCCGAACATTGTTTTTCAAATGTTTAAGGTACGTTGGCATGTTATAGGAAATGTTGATTTAAAACTTATTGAATGGGAAAGTAATTTCAAGGGCTCAAGATATTACCTCTCAAATGGATACATCCATCGAAATTGAACGGGACCGGCCAGACGGGCCTCGTAGGCCAAGTGGAGTGGTAGGTGTTCCATAGAGTCGAAGAAGCTTGGAGGGAATATTTTCTCCGACTTGCAAATGATTTTTGGTATTTCAGACTCTAAGACCTCCATATCTTTGAGACTGACACTTTTCGTAGTTAGGGATCGAAAAAAAAGGCTTAGTTCGCTAATTGCAACCCAAACCGGGTTTGGGAGGAGTTCTCTAAATGCAATTGGTATCAACCGTTGCATGAAAATATGAAAATCATGACTCTTCATGCCGAACATTCGCAATTTCTTTGGATCCACACATCGACCGAGATTCGAAGCATAACCATCAGGAAAACGCAACTTTTCAACTCACTCGCATAATTTTTGTTTTTTTGATGTATCAAGAGCATAGCATAACATCCAAGTTGGTGACAATATTCATTAATATCTTGTCTCGCTTTCGCATTGTCCTTACTCTTGCCCCGTACACACATAATAGTGTTGAATATGTTGTCAAAAACATTTTTCTCGATGTGCATGACATCTAAGTTGAGGCGGATCAAGTTTGTCTTCCAATACGGCAAGTCCCAGAAAATGCTTTTTTTCCTCCATCCCGAATTCTTAGCTATCCGCCCATTCACAAAATGTTGCGTGATTTCCCACAAAATTTACATGATGTCAACTCAGAGTCCACTCCCCAATAAATCATACATTGGTCCTCATAACAATCTATTTTCTCAACAGGTAGACCTAGACCTCGCATTAGTCTTTTAGTGGCATAAAAATTTTCAACCAATGAATTGTCATTTGGCAAACAATCCTTCATGAATTTAATGATTTCATTATACCCTCGTTCAGATATATGATGTTCAGACTTGATCGCAAGTAATCTTGCCATTGCGGACAACATCGTCATGGTTTCGCAACCCGGCCACAATTGTTCGCTACTAGCCTTATCATGTCATATAGTTGGCGTGCTTGGGGGTTTGGTGATTCTTCCACGTGATTCCAATTGAAACTTGGACCTGCCACATTGTGTAGCATCTCGCGGTAAGTTGTCGGATCGTCTCCTCCCACATCAGCATCATCAATATGGTTATCCATTTGGTAAAAGTTTTGCGGGCCTTCACCTCGTTCTCACCATGTTCGTACCAACAGTGATATCCCGAAACAAATCCATACCTACATATGTGGTACTCGACCGTTTCGACGTCCAGGTACGGTACAAGTCGACATTTCTTATAATTGCACGGACATCTAATATTCCTTTCACTTTGGTATGTAGGACAATGTTGCTTAGCAAATGATATGAATTCTTTAGCCTTCGCCGCGAATTCAATTCGAACGAAGCCGTTGTCGAGACGGTTGTACATCCAGTCTCGACTTGTAGACGACATTCCTATTGTAATTGTGCAATTAAATTAGTCAACTAGTTTCATAATTTCCGACGGTATATGTCAACTTGTGTGTCCAACTAACACAATTTATTAGAAGGGGGAATCTGAGGACCTACCTAACTACATGAACAAAAAGCTTTGCTTCTATCCATTGAATAAAGGGGGTTGGAAACAACTTTCTTAATACCTAGCTCGGTACATAACTAATACCAAACAGAGTATGATAATTGTTCGTAACAATATAAGGAACAAGGAGTTCAACAAAATAAATAAATCATAAGTTACAAGAGGCATACAAATACCACATAGTATCAAAGCGGCTACTACATGTGCACTCGTACCTCCTTAAGGTTATAGGTTTATTCAATTCTCTAGAAATTTTATGTGAAATAGCAACATTAACTAAAAGAGTGATCCTAGTGTTTTGAATCCTAACTAGTAGTAGAAATTATATAATTATAGGTACTATTCCTCTATACCTACTCTATTGGTAGTTTTCTCTACACACATGCATATACACACAAGTGAATCAAATATAGTGGGCAAAACATGAAAAAATGTGGCCAAATACAAGGCACCCATAGACAATCCCACCATAGATCTTTATGAGCCGCGAAAATAACAGTAGCAAAAGCCAAGAGATAGCGAACCCAACCAAAACAATCAGCATGTCAAGCATAAAAATATAACATATAGCATCCAAATTTAAAATTACCCATTGAAGAAAATTAACAAGATGAAATCAACACAACTTTAGAAACCCAAGTTTTTGTCACATTACCTTCACAAACACATTACACTAGAAAAAACAAGATGAAGAGAAGTGGTTATCTATACTATATTTAATGGCAATCCTCCCTAGGATTGTATTAAATAAAACTTTGCAATATTGCCTATATTGACCTTACTTTATTTTTTCCTATTGGTTTTAAAATTAAATGGTAGTTAGAGTATGAGGGTGTTTTAGGTAGACAATAGTAACTTAATAGATCAAGTGAAGAACACCAACAAATGCACATGATAGCCAAACCAGCATGAATTTTTTTTTGATTGTTACCTCGACGAGTAGAGAGCGGAGCGGTAAGCACAGAGCGACCAGAGAGCAGAGAGCAATGACAGAGAGAGAGCGGTGAGCGAAGATGACCGATGAGAGATCAGAGAGATAGAACAGAGAGAGAGGTGACCGCCACTCATTTCACATAATTTCCCACTGAATGTGAAATCGGAGATACCGGAGATATCCTTTGTAAAATCATGCAATATACCTGATACATTTGAAGGACTTGATTGAGAAGTAAGCACTTCTGCTTGAAAAAACTTAAGGTTAAAATGCAAACCTTAACACCTAAGTCGTGTCTTTTATTATCAAATGCTTGCCACTCCGATGTCGTAGCATTGCCCGGTTAAGACACACATAACCATAATGGTCGTTGTTCAAGTAGGAGTTGATCCTTTTTAATAAACATTACTATAGCCTAAACATTACAATAAGTGGTCCATCTCATTCATTTTTGTTTTTATATGTAACAAACATTACAATAGCCTGAACAATGAAAAGAAAAGAAAAAGACTCCTTCCACCTTTTTAGTCCTTCTCTTATATCACACAATTAAAAAAGATTTCACCTTCTTTCAAATGCAATCCTAGTACACCAAACACACTTCTTCGCATTAATGTATATTTCAAAAGATTTCACCTTCTTTCAAATGCAATCCTAGCCCACTACTTTCCTAAAAAAAAAAAAAAAAAAACACAATTAGAAAGTGGTTAACCAACTGGTGGTGATTTACAAGAGCCATCGATGGGATCCCTTGGACCCATTCAAGAATCGCTGATCCAGAGTTGAATAACTTCTTCTTCACTGATCATCAATATAAGTGAAGTAATTTCAAAAGATTTCACCTTCTTTCAAATGCAATCCTAGCCCACTACTTTTCTAAAAAAAAAACACAATTAGAAAGTGGTTAACCAACTGGTGGTGATTTACAAGAGCCATCGATGGGATCCCTTGGACCCATTCAAGAATCGCTGATCCAGAGTTGAATAACTTCATCTTCACCGATCATCAATATAAGTTCCCTACGGGGATTGGAAATGGTCCGAGACTTTAGGGGGATTGGAAATGGGCCTGGGATCCCTTGATCCAGCATAACTAGTAGTGATTTACATACAAGGAAACATGAACTCTTTAAGTGAATTATACTCTACATCATCATCTCCAAAACAATAACAAGTTCAATTTAAAGAATCTAAAACTCTCACACATTAACACAAGAGAATCGAGCCTGTACCGCTTCTTTGGAGATAATCGCTAGCTCTCCAGGCCTTACACCTTGTTTAGCGAACTTTCAGGTTGCGTATCAACACAACACACAATCAAAAAATCACACTAAAATAAACATTAGATATAGATCGAGAATCCAAAACAAAGCTTCATTTCCATCAAAAAAGGAAAACCAATCCAATTAATGAATGGATCGATCGTCGTTACATCATTTGAAAACCAGAATGAATGGATCAATCATCGAACTCGTCGTTACATCAATTGATTGCACATTTGAAGACCAGAATGAATGGATCGATCGTCGAACTATCCAGAATTTGAAACACATAGAAGACGAGAAGTTACCTGGAGACGGGTGACTTGAAGAAGATCACAGAGCATCAACGATGGAGAGATGGCAGATGCGAGGGCTCCGGTGTCGGCAAGGGCAGCGATGTTGACGGAGGCGAGAGGGGACGCGAGGGTTAGGGCTCAGACGGGAGAGAGCAGAGAGAGAACGCAATAAGAGCGGTGACCGGAGAGAGAACGGAGAGCCGTGACCGACCAAGAGACGGAGAGACCAGAGAGAGAGAGACGGAGAGACGAGACGATCGACAGATCGAAGAGCAGAGACCGAACTTGTGGGATTTGGGGCTTTTGGGGGGGGCACTCATCAAATCTCGAGATTTGATGCACAAATCTCGAGATTTGATGAACGGTTATAAGAAAACAAAGTTTTGGTGGGAATGTTGGCGCCATTTTTTAGAGTCGGAATTTAATTCCGTCTCTATTTTCGTCTCTATTTCCGTCTCTGATTCGTCTCAATTCCGTTTCTGAATTAGTCTGTCTCAATTCCGTCTCTAACTATTTTTTTTAGCAACGGAACTTAATTCCGTTGCTAATTCCGTTTCTAAATTTTATTTTCCTTGTAGTGAAATTAATGAAATTCAATCATGTGCGGGTAAGGTACTCGTAGGGCATAACGGTGTCGAGACGAGCAGAGACGTACCTCGAGTCGCGTGTCGATATGGGACCAAGGTAGCGGCATATGATGTACGCTAATGTATGTGAGTTAAATTTAAAAAATGAGTGGCTAACATTAATCTTATATATATATATATATATATATATATATGGATAATGTGGTGGGTTATCCACACTTCAAAAAAAAAAAAAAACGAAAAAAAAAACAAAGAGGAAAAACGAAGTAGTGAGGAAAGGAAGGAGAGGAAAAAGAAGAAGGATAGAGACCGAGCTCGAGCAAAGTGAGTGAATCTCCCTTGTTGTTGGTCGTTTGTTGTTGTTGTCTGTTGGCGTTTGTGGGTCGTGGCTATGGAGGATCGACCTCCATGGCCGAGAGAGGCGGGGGAGATGGCAGGGGTGTCTCCCCTGCCATCGAAACCAATTGGGTTTGGGGTTGCCAACCCCAACGCCTCAAAAGCAAAAAAAAAAAAAAAAAAAAATTGAAATAGAGCATCGGCTGTTTCAAATGAAAAAGAAGAAGAAATCGGGTCTGGCCGACCCGGGCCCGGCCGACCAGACCGAGTCGGGTCGACCTGGATCCGATTGGACAAGGTCGGGTCAACTAGGACCCACCCTAATAAAATAATAAATATATATATATATATATTTAATTATTAAATTAAATTAAACTTATTTTTTATAAAACTAAATTACTAAAAAATTAATTAAAAATTATGAAAAAAAATTAGTAAATTCTCGAAAAATATGAAAAATTAGAGAAAGCTAGCAAAAAATGATTTCGAGGCTTTCTCGAGCATTCGACACCTCGATATAATTCGAAAAAGGGTGCTAAAAATTAAATTATTTTTTTGAAAATAAAATTACAAATCTATGATCCCATAGTATAACTTCACTTAATGTGACCATAAAAAAATAAAATGAATGGACACCAGGGACTTAATATGCTATAGTCGGGTGTCAGGTGCGCATATCGAGGCGCGAGCAGGACATTTTGAGGACGATTTGCAATTTCTCGAGGTAAGTAAACCACCTAGAAATTTGTACAGTAATTTCATTTGACTTTATTGAATATTGTTGTTTATTGCTTTTGATAACTACCTTTGAAATTGCTGTTGGTTGGGTGATCCATTGGAAAGTGAGTCATGGTTACTATTTATTTGTGATATGAGCTCTTATCTGGACGCCGTTTGATAGCTCTCAATTGAGTTTATGCTGGGGGCACTTATCCGGGTCTGTGGATATCTCATAGTCGTAAAGGTTAGGGCTGGTATGCTGTGTCTCGCCTTGAACCCGAGTTTGTTGGTTTTTTGCCGCGACTCAATGACCTTTTGGTCGAGACTCCTTGTTATTTGGCTTTTATATTCCGGATCTCAATTATCGATTGATTTGTTTACAGCCTTTTATATTCATGCGTTTCATGTACCTTTCTTTCTATTTGCATGAATTTGACTGTTCTACTTATTTCGAAATGTTATATATATGTCCTACTGACATTACTTACCTAGGCTTGTCATTTTGTGTTTGACGGAGTGCATATCCACAGTCCAGCAAGGGGAAGGCTTCACAGTTAGAAGATATTATTTGAGGATACCGGAGCAGTTCCTTCTACTTGTCTTACATAGGTAATTCTTTTGTATTATTAGCTATACTTGTTTTAAAACATTGGGAGTTAGGTTTTTTAGGGGATTTTGGGCATGTATATCTTTCATTTACTTTCCTCTAGATGTTTATTGACGATGATATATACATTCGGGGTTTCCATACTCTAGGTTGTCTTAACTGGTATCTTTGAGATTTTTCAGTTAGTTTGAGGTTTAATTGCTTCCGCTATAACTATGATAACTCACGAATCGATTAACTCAATTTTAAATTGCTTGATGAATGATAAATTACAAAGGAAAGCTGACTAGGCTTGCGTAACTCAACAAGATGAGCTCGGGGGTCCACGTAATTCTTGGCTGGGTGAGGTCCAGTTCAGGATTGTGGAACTGGGGCCGTCACAGTTGGTATCAGAGCCGAGGTATTAAATACTTGACTCTTGCTTTAAATCACAATCCATTGAGAGACAAACCTGTGGAAGTTAGGAATTGCTGAACTTAGAGTGGAACCCTATGATCCTAACATAAGTCTTAGTTGGGAAGTGAGGCGAGTTGGGGATATTAACTTAGACTATGAGCTATTTGATTTGTTGTACTATTAACTATCGATAACTATGTTCTGATCGTGAGAATCACTTTATTTTCAGTTAGCGATGACCGATCAGCCCGATACTAGCGATAGTGGTACGTGAGACGTACATAGGAGATTTGATGGCATGTCGCAGATGATTACTTCTCACGATCAACAACTTCAGGAGATTCTCCGACTGCTGAGGGCTCGGGCGACAACATCACCTTCCATGTCAGCAGCTCTACTTACTCAGACTGGGAATGCTCCTACAGTTCATGACCCATCCGCAGCACCTCCAGTTCAGGAATGACCAGCAGAGGCGAGGAGACACATGTTCAGGTCGAGATAGTACCTCCTACATCTGAGACACCGGCTGAGGATACGCCAAGCATGCCAACTGATATGGGTGTTAGGGCTATAGTTGAGGCGAGACAGGCTCATGAGTTTCAGAGGCATCATACGGAGAAGTTCCATGGGGGTACTAACCTCGAGGCTGCCGAAAGATATATGAGGATCCACGAGAAGATACATGATGTATTGGCCGCCCCAGCTCATATGCAGCCAAGTATATTGTCAGCTTCACAATTCGATGAGGCTGATGTATGGTGGCGCACTATGGTGGCATCCAAGAGGAAAGCCAAGGATTAGGCTGAGTTCAAGGATAGGTTTAACAAGAAGTACATTCCTCATACAGTCCGTAACCGGAAGAGGACTGAATTTCAGACCATTCGATAGAGGATCGAGGAGTCAGTTATGTAGTATATGGACCGATATTTACGCTTGATTGAGTATGCCGTGAGTGCGACCGATTCTGACGCTGACCAGGCTTACTACTTTGTGCACGGTCTACTAGGCTCCATTGGTTCTGTTGTAGTGACGACAGCTCCAAGCACATTACAGGAGGCTGGCTAGCGAGAGCTTTGGGCGCACTCGCACCGGAGTATTGGTTGCCTCATTGGCATCATTACTGTTAGTGAGAGGTTCCAAAGGTGATCGGAGGAGGAAGAGATTTTGACCATTAAGGCAGAGAGATCGAGCTCAGACGATGTGTTGCATCTCTGCCCTATGCAGCGCATACTGCGTCAGTGTCAGCGGGTCCAGCACAGAGCTACACTAGTACACCACCGCAGCCAACACTGCTAGGTCCTCATAATCAGTATTATCAGAGTACGGATGGGTGAGGCAGTGGCCAGAAACAGGGTCAAAGTTCCAGTCAGGTACAGAGATAGGGACATAGGCCTAGTCAAGCACAGGGACAAGGAAAGGGACAACGTGGTTCATCAGGATCAGGATCTCAGAGGGGTTGTTGGGAGTATGGACACCTAGGTCATTTCATCAGTGAATGTCCATGACTGGGTCGAGGGTAGTCGCAGCAGAGCCGGGAGCAGGTTCACGCGGTTGCCATGCCAGATCCTACTGCCAGTCGTAATTTGACCGAGGGTACGGATCATATTTGCAGTAGATTCATGTACGCTATGTTTGATTCAGGTTCTACCGTTTCTTTTATTTCGGGTCATATGGTTAATGAGTAGGGTTTGAAACCTGCTAGACTAGAGAGACCCTTGGTCCTTAGCACAGGTGCTGGGGACAAGATCTACCGAACTTGTTGTGTGTTGATTGTTCGATTGAGATAGAGGATCATATCATGCCAGCGGACCTAAGAGTGTTAGAATTCCTCGAGTTTGACGCATTGCTGGGCATGGATTAGTTGGGTGCTTAGCATGCACGGATCCATTGCTTCAGTAAAAAAAGTCATATTTCATCTTTTAAGGCATCCAAAGTTTAGTTTCCTGGGGACTTCAACCAGTTTACCTATTACCAGAGGTAGAGTCGTCACTAGTGTAGATGTCGAGATGTTCACCAGTGTATTGAGTATGACGGAACGGGTTGTGTCTACGTTGGAGGAGGTACCGGTGCTACGCGAGTTTCCTGAAGTTTTTTCCAGCAGAGCTACTAAGATTACCCCCGCATAGGAGATTGACTTCATCATTGATTTGGTTCCGGGGACTAAACCTATATCTGTTCCGCCGTATCGGATGGCTCCGAAGGAGCTAGATGAGCTGAGAGGACATCTTGATGAGTTGTTGGAATTAGGATTCATCCACCCGAGCATGTCTCCTTGGGGCGTACCAACCTTGTTTGTTAAGAAGAAAGATGGCAGCCTGAGATTATGTATTGATTATAGACAGCTGAACAAGGTGATAGTGAAGAACAAGTATCCACTTCCTCGCATTGATGATTTGTTCGACCAGCTAACATGAGCACAATGGTTTTCAAGGATTGATTTGAGATCTGGGCACCATCAGTTGAGGATTAGAGCAGAGGATAGATAGAAGACTACATTTCGCGCTCGATACGGGCATTACCAGTTCACTGTCACGCCTTTTGGGTTGACTAACACCCCAGCGGTGTTTATGGATCTCATGCATCGAATGTTGAGAAAGTATTTGGATAGGTTCGTCATTGTGTTCATCGATGACATCCATATTTACTCTACGACCCGCAAGGATCATGGGAGCACTTCAGGATAATTTTGCAGACTTTGAGGCTCATAGACTGTATGCAAAATTCAGTAAGTGTGAGTTTTGGCTTACAGAGGTCGAATTTCTTGGACACATTGTCAGAGCCCGCAGAGTGTTAGTGGACCCCGCTAAGGTCAGAGCTGTGATATATTGGCCTACACCGCAGATAGGGACAGAGATCCACAGTTTCTTGGGGTTGGCAGGCTATTACCGACGTCTTGTTCAAGATTTCTCAAAATTGCGGCACCAAGACACAATTGACGAATAAAGATATAAATTTTTAGTGAAATGATAGTTGTGAATAAGCCTTCAAGCTTTCGAAGGAAAATTGACTACCGCACTAGTTCTGGTATTACCTAAGTCGGGAAAGGGTTTTGACGTGAACACCAATGCTTCTAAGGTCGGGCTATGCTGTGTATTGATGCAGGACAGTAGAGTGATTGCCTACGTGTCCCGACAGCTAAAGATTAATGAGAAGAACTATCCTACACATGACTTGGAGCTAGCGACAATGGTTTTTGCACTGAAGATTTGGCGTCATTATCTTTATGGAAAAAAGTTTGTGTTGTTCACTGACCACAAGAGTTTGAAGTACCTGTTTACTCAAAAGGATCTAAATATGAGACAGAGGCGTTGGCTTGAGTTCCTCAATGATTATGACTTCTCTTTGGAGTATCATCCGGGAAAGACGAATGTTGTTGCAGACGCGTTAAGCCACAAAAGGGAAGACTAAGAGAGTACTACTTGCCACATGACATACGAGTATGGTTTACTCGAGGTGGTCGAGTTGATGTATTCTGTTGATATTTCGACCGGTACCAAAGTGTTGATTTGTGGGCAGATGAGAACTCAAACAGTGTCGATTCAAAAGGTACTCGAGGCTCAACAAACATATGAGCAGTACTAGAGATTTTTGGAGTTTCCTCATAGTCCGGATCATTCAGATTGGAGTTAGTCAACAGACTCGTGCATGAGGATTCCATCAGTGGCTATGATATGTAATGCGATATTTGATAAGGCACACCGCTCACGTTTTACGGTTCACCGGGTCGGACTAAGATGTACGGTGACGTGCATCATCTTTTTTGGTGGCCGAGGATGAATACCGATGTTTCTGATTACGTTAGAGCTTGCGAGGTATGTCAGCGAGTTAAAGCTGAGCATTGGAGACCCGGTGGGTTATTACAGCCATTTCCCATTCTTCGGTGGAAGTGGGAGCATATTGCCATGGATTTCGTCAGTGGGCTACGTCTATCTCAACGCGGACATGAAAATATCTGGGTGATAGTGGATAGATTGACGAAGTCTGCGCACTTTTTACCGATCTCTACCACACATCGGGTTGATAGGTTGGCGAGTTTGTGCGAGCGAGAAATTATGTGATTACGTGGCGTTCCTTTATCGATTATGTCTGATAAAGGGCCTGAGTTTACATATCAGATTTGGCAGAACATGCAGGCACAATTTGGTATGCGTTTGGATCTTAATACAACTTATCATCCACAGACTGACGGACAGTCAGAGAGATTGATTCAAATTCTCGAGGATATGCCGAGGATGTGTGTGTTAAAGTACGGTGGATCATGGGAAGAGTATCTTCATCTGTATGAGTTCGCCTACAATAACATTTATCTCGCCGATATTGTTTTGGCACCGTTTGAAGCACTCTACAGTAGACCGTGCAGATCTCCATCTTACTGGGCGGAGCCCGAGGATGTGGCAGTGATTGGGCCTGAGATTGTAGTGGATCACATAGAGAAGATACGACTGATCATATTGAAACTGAAAGGTGTGCATGAAAGGCAGAAAAAAAATATTATGACATGTATCACGACGAGTTAGCATATGATGTTGGAGACTATTTTTATCTGAAAGTTTCTCCGATAATGGGTCACAAGAGGTTTGGGATTAAAGGAAAGCTTACGCCGAGGCTCATTGGTCCTTTCGGGGTGAAGAAGTGAATATGCAAGGTTGGGTACGAGTTGGAGTTGCCTTCTCGGTTGTCTGGTATCCACCCTGTATATCATGTTTCTATGCTTTAACCGGATAGTTCGAGAGAGGGCAGACGACTGACAATGGATTTGAGCCAGATAGACTTGAGGGAGGACATTACTTATGACGAGCAGCCTATTCATATTCTTGACATAAGGAGCTAACGTGGGAGCTCGAGTCGTACATGCGCGAATACTTTCCTTATCTCTTCTGAATCTCGGTAAGTCCTTCCTTTATAATTTGTTAATTTCGAGGATGAGATTCTAATTAGTTGGGAAAACTGTAAGGATCGTTAAAAAAAAATATACCTCGTACCACGTGTCATTTCAGGGTCGTGCGTGGGACCCATTTGTCGTGATACACATGTTCAAATCTTGGGCGTTGACACTGAGGTACGTTATTTTTTGGTTTGATCCTTGTATTAAATCTTATACCAAAGGTTTAACAAATTAAATTAATGAAATTCTGTCATGTGCGGGTAAGGTACTCGCAGGGCATAATGGTGTCGAGACGAGCAGAGGCGTACCTCGAGTCGCGTGTCGATACGGGACCAAGGTAGTGGCATATGGGTTACGCTTAATGTATGTGAGTTAAATTTAAAAAATGAGTGGCTAGCATTACTCTTATATATATATATATATATGGATAATGTGGTGGGTTATCCACACTTCACAAAAAAAAACAAACAAACGAAAAAAAAAACATAGAGGAAAAGCGAAACAGTGAGGAGAGGTAGGAAAGGAAGAAGAATGAGAGAGACCGAGCTCGAGCAAGGTGAGTGAATTTCCCTTGTTGTTGGTCGTTTGTTGTTGTTGTATGTCGGCTTTGTGGGTCGTGGCCATGGAGGATCGGCCTCCATGGCCGAGAGAGGTGGGGGAGATGGCATGGGTGTCTCCCCTGCCATCGAAACCAATTGGGTTTGGGGTTGCCAACCCCAACGCCTCAAGAGCAAAAAATAAAATAAAAAAATTGAAATAGGGCATCGACTCCGTTTCAAAGAAGAAGAAGAAACCGGGTCGGGCCAACCCGGGCCTGGGTTGGCCAGGCTCGGCTGGACCCTGACGCGGCTGGAACGGGTCATACCGATCCGGATCCAACTGGACCGGGTCGGGTCGACCCGGGTTCAGCTGGATCGGGTCGGGTTAACCCAGACCGACCCTAATAAAATAATAAATATATATATAATTATTAACTTAAATTAAACTAATTTTTATAAAACTAAATTACAGAAACTAGATGAAAATAGATTAAAAATTATGAAAAAGATTCGGTAAATTCTAAAAAAATATGAAAAATTTGAGAAAGCTAGAAAAAATGAGGTTGAGGCTTTTTCGGGCATTTGACACCCCGATAATTCGAAAAGGGTGCTAAAAAATTAAATTGTTTTTTTTGAAAATAAAATTACAAATCTATGATCCCATAGTATAACTTCACTTAATGTGACCCTAAAACAATAAAATGGTATGAATGGACACCAAAGACTTAGGATGCTATAGTTGGGTGTCGGGTGCGTATATCGAGGCATGAGCAGGATGTTTTGAGGATGATTTGTGATTTATCAAGGTAAGTAAACCACCTAGGAAATTGTACAGTAATTTCATTTGACTCTATTGAATATTGTTGTTCATTGCATTTGATAACTATCTTTGAAATTGCTGTTGGTTGAGTGATCCATTGGAAAGTGAGTCATGGTTACTATTTATTTGTGATATGAGCTCATATCTGGACGCCGTTGATATCTCTCAATTGAGTGTACGTTGGGGGCCATTATCCGGGTCTTTGGATATCTCATAGTCGTAAAGGTTAGGGCTGGTAGGTTGTGTCTCGTCCTGAACCTGAGTTTGCTGGGTTTTTGCCGCGACTCAACCACTTTTGGTCGAGACTCCTTGTTATTTGGCTTTTGTATTCCGGATCTCAATTTTCTATTGTTTTGTTTACAGTCTTTTTTATATTCATGCCTTTCATGTACCTTTTTTCTATTTGCATGAATTCGATTGTTCTAGTTATTTCGAAATGTTGTATATATGTCCTATTGGCATTACTTACCTTGGCTCGTCATTTTGTGTTTGACGGAGTGCAGATCCACAGTCCAGCAAGGGGAAGGCTCTTCAGTTAGGAGATATTATTTGAGGATACCGGAGCAGTTCCTTCTACTTGTCTTACATAGGTGATTCTTTTGTATTATTAGCTATACTTGTTTTAAAACATTGGCAGTTAGGTTTTTGAATGGATTTTAGGCATGTATATCTTTCGTTTACTTTTCTCTGGATGTTTATTGACGATGATATACATAGTCGGGGTTTCCCCGCTCTAGGTTGTCTTAACTAGTATCTTTGAGATTTTTCAGTTAGTTTGAGGTTTAATTGCTTCTACTATAACTATAATAACTCACTAATTGATAAACTCAATTTTAAATTGCGTGATAAATGATAAATGATAAAGGAAGGCTGATTAGGCTTGCATGACTCAGCGAGATGAGCTCGGGGGTCTGCGTAAATTCTACGCTAGGTGGGGCCCTGTTCAGGATTGTGGAACTGGGGCCGTCACAATGGCGTACCTTGAAATGCATGCCGGGATGCAGGGTACTGAGTTTTGGGTAGTAGAGATTAAGTGGGACCACAAGTTGATAATTGTTGGTCACTAAAAACACTAATCATAGGCATTATGATGGGCCTAAGCTAAGGTGAATAAAAACAATAAATCAAGGCCTATAGTTGAGTAAATCGAATGGAAAGCATAAGATTGGTATAAAGATACACATTGGCACATCTAGGAATTAGGTGAGTAATGAAATAGTGTCACTTGAGGTTAAGTTAGTGGGAGTTAGTGGGACACATGACAAGAGGTGGACCATTAGATAGTCATCGAGACACGTAAATCTATAGAGATTAAGGGCTAGGAATGAACATCACCTTAATATATAACATTAGTGATCAAACAACATGCAAACCAAATCGTTCATTCATTTTGCTAGAGAAGAAGAAGGAATTGTTGGAAAGGAGTGAATTATCAAGGTGTTGAAGGAATCCATGGAAGTTGGTGGGAAATTCTCAAGCTGGCGTGTTACATCAACTAGGTACGCATATTTCTAGTTGAATTTGAAACAAGTTCCGATTTTATTCTGATTTCAAAGGGTAGATGATTGAATATTTGCAATTGGATTGTATATTTAGATTCCTCATTTCAAGTTAATAACCCAACTATATTGAAGTTCATAATTTGGTTTTGAAATCATAAAGATATGAATTTTTGACGTTGCCACACCAAAACTAGAATTCTACATGTTGTATTAAGAATCAACTTAGATAATTTGGTCATAACTTGCTCATTTTAGATCCAAATTGATCCAAACTAGTGAAATTTGAAATCTTATTTAAAGGGTAATAAGTTTCTTAACTAAAAGTATTTTGATTCAAATGTTTTTATGTCCAAACATGCTCTACAAGTTCGTGCTGGAATTCAAAAGGAAAGTTTTAAAGCTAAACGTTTTAAGGGAATAACTCCATAATTACTTATCCAAATGCGCTTATCTTTTGGTATGTTATATTTGGATATGTTTTCTACCTTGTGACCAAATATCATTTTTTTGGGAACTATAGATTGGGAGAAATACATTTCTTAAATCCAATGGTCGAATTAGATTCCAATTAGACCTATGTTTAGTAAAATCATGTTATCTCTTTCATTTTAAATCGGAACTTTGCAAACTAAACCCTTCTGGAAAGCTAAGAGAGAGACCAACAATAATTGTATTTATGGAGGATTTCGATATTTGGACCATTTCATGCCTAAAAGTGCGTTAAAATGTAGGACCGAAATTGAGACTTAATTTAGTCTTTATGGGCTGATTTAGGAAGATTGATTTAAAGTTATTAAACCAATTTGAATATACAATAAACACACTTAGTTGACTTCACGGACTTAGGAGACTATAGCTCAATTTTTGAGAGTTTGTCGGGTCGGATACGAGAGTCCGAAGAAGTTGGAGCGGGGATTGAGGTGCATAAAACCCTTGAGAGTGCTTTACAGAATTCAGTTCATTTTTTTATGCATGTGATGGGTGCCAAACTATTTTCCTTTAGCAATTTGTCTAACTGATTAATACATTTATCAGGGTTTTTACTCCAGGATGTGTGGACGAACTTAGGTACACAATACCATAACACGTGTGATCATGCCCTTGGTGAATTGTAACTCGAGCTGCATTAATGCATACGTGTCGGTGTGTCAGCAGATTTGGCTAGTGCTGCGAGGACTAAGGATGGGATAGTGGAGGTGGTGGAAGAAGCCCCTGGAAAGATCCTTAGCTCCGAAGTATAGTATAGTCTACTATAGGCGACACATCCTTGGGTTTTCATCAAGAATATTTAGGTGTATATTGACTTAACCGTGGTGTGTTTACATTCTCTTTTATATCATTAACTGCTATTAAACCTTATTTTCGAGCATGTTTGGTTGGTATGTACTAGTGTTAATCACTGCTTGTTTGATTTTTATCTATTGCGCTATGTTAATTGTCATGGTATGTTGCCTGAATCTTTTGTATTGCCCTATATTCATGTAAGTATGTATTTCCGTTGCCAAATAACATACATGCTTGATTTATTCTTCTATTTGATTTCTTACCGAATATTGTGTGGACTTCTCTTGGGAATCTACTCACTGGACTCGTCATTGTATTTGTTGGGTGACTGAGTGCAAGCCTTTCTATGAGTAGCGGCAAAAAAAATCTTGGGCGCCTATCTCTCTTTGCTGACTGTTTTGGACACACTCGTAGGTATTTATATTATTTTGATATTTTGATTTTTATTTTGGTTATTGGGGAACTTGAGATGACCTTGTACATGTATATACCATGTGTTATGGTACTGTCGCTTATATACAAAGAACTTTTCAGGGTTTTCCACAGTAGGACATGCTCGTATAGATAATGTTTTGTCATGCTAAATTACTTTACTAAATTGTTTCAATTAAAACGTCCGCTGATTTAAGTTAACTTGTAAGATATAACCAACTAGTGTGGGTAAGATTATAATAAACTACAAATTAGTGAACCTATTAAATATTTAACTACTTAAAGAGAATTGATTATGAAAATATGAAAATCTAATAACTAATTTAATAAAATACATGTGGACACAAATTTTGAGATATGAGAAGAACGGGCAGGTGCCGGACACGTGTAGCTAGGCCCATCAGGGCGAAGAGTGCACGAAGACACGTCACCCCGAGGCGGCAAGGCCGCTACACATCGTCGGACGAATTCAATTTAATTATACTAAGCCAAGTCGTAATAATATGTACTATACACATTAGCACACCAAACAAAAATAATATCATTTTATTTATTTTTGAGCGCGCCAATAGTTTATAGCCATCAATCGAGAGTTAAGATCACGAATGATTTGAAATTTGAGTTATTTATTGATTTATAATTTTGGGTCGTTGCATATAATGAAAAGAATTTAGGCCACTATTAAGGGAAAAAAATAGGAAATTAGCCAGTACGACTTTACATAGTTTAAAAGAATACTTCCTTAATTATAGTGAAAGTGAGAAGAGCTAACAAGAGTTTTTAAAAGAAAAAAAATAGAGAGGCCCACAGTTTCTAAAGGAATAGATTAGGGAATCTAGTAGTAGGGAATAGTGTGAGGAAGAAGTCCTATAAAATAATAACAGATTCAAAAGGAAATGGAGCAGGGAACCGTAGAAATATAATAAGAAGAAAAAAATAAGTACAATAGTAAAGAAGAAAGAAAGAAAAGAAAGTGATATAAAAAAATGGAAGGATATTTATGAAAAACCTCTTTAAATAAAAGATTTACCTCAAGTGCTTATAGCTAAGTTAAGTGAAGTATCTTTTATTCCAACATTCCAACAAAAGAAAATGAAATGATAATTATTGGTAATTAAAAAATCCTATCCATTTTGATTAAGGCAATGGTTGTCATTTTGGTGGCAAATGATAAATAGTTCTGGTTTCGAGGCTCATAGTTGAAGTTATGGTTGTTCCTCGCCATTGCTTGATTATTGGTATTGTCGAAGTGTGCTTGGTTTGCCCTTGGAATTGGTTACCTATATCATTGGCCTACCGATGGTCCTCAAACAAAATGGGACACTCATCAGTCGTATGGCTTGTGTTTAAGTAGAATCCACAAGCTTTAACATGCGCTTGGCCATTGCTTAGGAGACATTCCACTATGGAAGTCAACTTATCAATTCTCTTGTTAGTGGAGCTAGTAATAGCTCCAACTCACGAACTTTGGAGCACGTCAACACCAATATCCCCTTATAATCAAGATTGTTCCGCTATGTCCTCATAGAGTTGCTTCAGTTACACATGGGTTTTGTCACGAATTTGACCACCACAAGCACTATTAATCATACACCTCTCTAAAGGGGACATGCTGACATAGAAGAACTAGATAATGACCCAATCAGATTGGCCATGTTATGGGCAATAGGCAAATAGGCGCTTATAGCGGTCTCAATAATCACCAAAAGACTCATTAGTCTTCATCTTGATACTGCATAACTTAGAGTTGAGTTGGGCTACCTTATCTTTAGGGAAATATTCCCTACGGAACTCATCTATCATGTCATGCCACGATTTAATGCAGCCAGGGCATATATAAAAAAACCATTGTTTAGCTTATCCTTTAAGTGGAATGGGAAAATCGGAAGCTTTATCGCATCCTCTTTCGCTTGAGGAGGTTTTATAGACAAGCAATTCCTCTTAAACTCCTTTAAGAATGCCACCGAGTCTTCACCCTCCATGCCATTGAAGGTGGGTAGCAAATGAATAAAGTTGGAATTACGTTCGAAAGCTTTACCGTTCGTTATGTAGAGAGGCTGCTAAGCAAGATGATTTTGGAGATCTTCATTTATGCACCCTATGGTAATCTGGCGATCACCACCAGCATGGCAAGCATAGTAGGTTGGGGATAATTGGACTTTTGGTTTAGAGCTTCCCTAGCCAACCTCAGATTGGTTTTGTCAATTTCTGAATGAAAAGGCAACAGTGAACCAATCTATTTAGATCGGGTTATCCTATCATGCATAAACTACTAAACTCGAAAAAAAAAGAAAACAAAAAGAAAATAAAAGCTAAACTTAATATGGAATTGAATCCCCAACAATGGTACCAAAATTTGATCACATGTCGCGCGTATCAAATATGACCCGTATAAGGTTACCAAGCCTACTGGGATATAATAGTGGCAAGCATGGGGTCGAATCGATTAGATTTGGTCAAACTGAGTCTTAACAAATAGAAAAGTAAATTTGGAGGGTTTTTGAAAGAGTGTTATCATAAAGTTCTACTAAACAAGAAGGTAAACAAGTTGTAAATAAGAGAATAGAAATGTAACTAAGTCTAGGAATCTACAATCTTGCCTTATGTTGTTTCCATGTTTTTTTTATAAATGATTTTAGAAAAAATGGGCTTTTAAAAAAGTTTCCCTAGATCGGCTATAGGTGTTGGGGTCACCAACACTCTAGTTCCCCTATTCTCGATAGATAGAGAAACCGCTCTCTAAATACTTCCCTTACTCCATCATATAACTTTGGGCAATTGCTTTCAAGATTTAGTAGGTGATCATCACTTAGTGTTCTGTGAGAACTTTCACCCCTAGATAACCTTGGGCAGCTGCTCTATAGATTTAACCAGTTCTTGATGTTGCTCACGTAAAATAGTAAGTGTGTCAGGTCTCTGGCTCCAAGTCAACACGATTTGTATCACAAACTCAACCTAATTGATAGTAGGTCAATGGATTTACCTCTAAAGATTTGCAATGAATATACAAACATTAAACTGTTGTTGAGACATTGTGAAAAACAATAACATAAAAGATAAAAAATTGAATCAAGACACTATTATATTAGAAAATCTTAACAAGACATAGAAATCAACTAACTATTAGCTAAAAAGCTTCATCCCCGACCTAGGTATTAAAGAACCTAGTTGGACATAGCTACTCTACCTTGCTCTACTCTTAAATAAACCTAAATACAATGTGTTTTCATCCATTGAGGTGTCTCTATTATATAGGTTAGCCCGGGTATAAGAATAGGAAATCTTACGAAATAAGAACCTTTTAAAAATTGTAAAACTTATATTCTGTGAATCTGGCCCTGTTGGTGACGCCGTGGTTATTAAGGTACGGTGCCGAATGGCGACATGTCACATTATAGAAAGTCTTGGGATGCAAGTCAGTTTGGAATTTCTATTTCCGATCATGGCATCTTGGGCCGTTTGTTGTAGAACCTGGCGCAGTCTATTCATTTCTGACGCCGTGCATTCATTTTCCCTGACGCCTTGCGTGGCGCCATGGAGTCATCAGTTCATTTTTAGGGCATCATATTTTCTATCCTTTGACAGAACTTTGACTTCTTTCTCGTCTTTTTCTAATTCATGTCCAAACACTCGAATGCCCTATAAATTTTCAAAGTAAACATATAGAGCCATAAAACACTTGGACTTGAATTACATAGCAAAATACCTATGAAAGAGTGCATAAATAATGACTCATCAGTGTTGCATATTCTTGGTTTAGGTTTGTTTGAATTAAGTTAACGTTAAAGTAATTTAATTGCTATAATGTAGTTTATTGCATGTTCTTCATTATTGCATTAGATTAATTAGTAGTTAGTTGATTAATAAAACCCTTAAAACTCTTAGGAGAATGTTAAATACTTGTGGAGATGTTTTCACTAACTACTACTACAAAATAAAAGTATAAAGAATAGGTGGGTAATTCATTATACACACTTGACACGTGCAAATATTTGATGTCTTTGCTAGAGATTAGATTAATTCCCTAAAAACCTTTGGCATTAATGGGTCGTAAACTTTATCGCTCTAATTCTACAGGATCATTACGTGTGTCCAATCCTAAGATAGATAAAACCTTTACTCTTAATCTTAGATAACAACATTAACAACAAACTCCGCAAGCACCTATAATGGCAGCTGTAGGAAGAGAACTAACATTTAGCTAGGCTAATCAAAATTATACAGCTTAAGAGTCGATGAACTTTTCCTTTCCTGAACGATTCCCTAGTTTTGAACTTAAATATGGATCCATCAATGCCTTACCTATCTTCTATGGTAAAGAAAATGAAGATCCTCTAAAACTTATAAGGGAATATAAACACAAAGTCAATGGGATAAAGCCCAAAGACATAACTTTAAAATAAGTTAAGTAGAAAGCTTTTTTTTGCATTGAAGGATCAAACCTAAGACTGGTTGTTATATCTTCCATAAGATTTAATAACTAATTGGAAATAATGTTAGAAGCTTTCCTAAATGAATATATATGCCAGCTGATAAAGGATTATTTTAGACTTATATATAGAACTAGTTTATTAATATATTTAGTATAGATACCAAGAAATGAGCTCAAATTGATGATATTTATGTATTTTTAAGTATATAAGGTATAAAGGAGATAATGGAGTGATTTTAGGAGGAAATGAGGATAAAATGCATAAAAGTATGTTTGACGCCGAGGTGAGGATGCTTGATACTGTGGAAGATGGCTAGACAGTATGCGTAAGGCGTAGTAGACCAAGAAGAGAAAAAAAGATCCATTAAACTAGATCTAAAAAAGTAAAACCATACCTTAATTAGTTTTTTTCCTTATTTGATTGTTTGATCTCCAAGATGTTCAAGCTCCTATTCTCTATCAAAAATCCACACATGAATGTTGACCATCGTTTGCTTGTATTGTGACAACAATGGGGCGATAACATTAGCTAAGGAACCAATGTCACACCACCGATCCAAACATATTCATAGACATTTTTTCTCATTTGAGAAATGATTGAGATGGGAGGGGTGAAGATTTTTAGAGTTCCTACATAATACAATGTTGCAGATCATTTGACAAAAGTTATTCCATAAACGAAACATGATGGTAATGATAGGTCATTTGGTATTAGATACATGAGTGATTAGCTCTTGTGTAGGTTACAGATGTTGGGGCATTTACCCTAGGTTAATCTACAAGCATTGTTTACCTTATAATTCTAATTAATAAAATAGAGGTTTTCGTGTGCTTTTTTATTATAAGTGATTACTTTTTTACCTTACAATAAGATCTATAGGTATTTGTTGAAATATCCTAAATGTCCCTAATTTGTCATTATACTTGGAACTATAATGAATAAAGACTATTGTGAATCTTAATGAAGGTCATGTGATGATCATGTGTATAGGGATACGAATTGAGATCAAAAGTATTCGTTAAGGAACAAGGTACTAAACAAGTCCACTATAAGAAGATGTAATCCATTAAGTGATAGGTGTTACTCATGATATGTATATCATTTAGTTATTCGACTTGTGATTACCATATAATTTAATATTAAGAGCATGTTTGTAGCATCCCCAAACCTGATTAGGGCGATACCCATTTTAAAACCCTAATTAAGCCCCATTAAATCGCTAGAATTAACTAGAGCCAATGACTTCTCCTTCTATCTCTAGATAGACACTACCGTATATCAAATATTGATGTAAAACAAATATTAAGTGCAACATAAATTAAAAACTTTTTCGATAATAAAGACGATATACTACACCAAATCAAATCAGAATAAAACTCGAATATACAAAACCTCCCATCCCTTGTGATATTACAAAATTGTTATTCAATTCAAATATATATATATATATATATATATATATATATATGACAAGGGAGATTCATTAAATTGAAGAGTAGATCAAGACTCATAAACCTTCTCTATCCTAGAGTCGCTGCGCTCGTCGCTTTTCCTAAAATATTAATTTGGAGTGAGAGCTCCAACTTGCTCAGTAAGTTGCGATTCACATAGCCATCGAAATTCCATATAATAATCACGAACATTATGCTCTAATAATATGCACCAATGTTAAGTAACAAGAATATGAAAAACATATCATTCAATAAACAATGGATGCAAATCAAACTGTCCTTGACTATTACACTGTGATTCTTATTTTATTTATAAAACTAGGGTCGACTACCTACATATGCCATTAATGCGATTGTTAGGCCAACATATTGTCTGATGTGTTGTCTAGTCAAACCATTAATGATCGATGGTTCTATCCAAAACCCTACAGTGAATATTTAACTTACGCAACTTATCTCACATAGTAATAGCCTGTTTGGTTCAAATATTAGTGAATCCTAACACATGGGATTAAGTAGTGATAGGACTAACACATGGGTTTAGATAGTTTAGTCCCATTTGTGTATCTTGTTTGGTTGGGAGTTTTAAGGTTGGGATTAAATGAGGTTGTACATGTACATTTACCAAAATACCCGTATATAAATAACACCAAAACCCCCATTTCACACATTTCTCACTCTTTGATCAAGAACAAGCCGTGCTCAAGAAGAAGAAAGACGTTTGTGGTATCGTTGTCCGCTGCTGCTCATGATCGCTGATGCTGCTCGTGGTGGCGATGGAACACATCAGTGATTGACTACATAGGAGGTAAGTTTTAGTTGATCATTGATGAGAGCTGTTACTCAACGTGAAGTCGACATTAGGGTTTGGGTTGTTGTTGGTTAATTCATGCCGTATTATTGAGCTGTTACTGTTGTGGTGGCGATGCAATTAGTTGTTGTATTAGGAAGGGATCATAGGATGCAATTAGTCGGATATATATTCAGCAATGTATATGCTCTGTATTTGTTTGATGTGGTGTAGCTAGATTCAAAGAAAATCAAAGGCAAGAAATTCAAAACTCCCGCATAGTGGTCTGCACATCATATGCAAACTTGTTCATGATGTCCTAATGTTATGTTATTGTTACTGCTGTGGTGTGGGGGAGGGTTCTTAGCCATGTTGAATGAGTATGCATTAGACGTCTACAAATGGCATGAATGACAATGCATTAGAATTCAAGTGCTGCTTCTTTTCTTAGCCAAACTTTATTTTCCATAGCCATTACCAATGCAACCCCTGTGATGTCTTGTTAAGGCACTCTATTAGTTTGCTTTAAATTTTTCATGTGACTTGTACACATTAGCCAAAAAGTGCAACTCACTGACTAATGTCATAGAATGATAATAACAATTCTCACAGTTATGTTAGTCTTTTGTTTTTTCTTATAGTAAAATGGATCAACCTGGCTCACTAGAATCAAGCATTCGTAGTGCAGGGTCATTTCAACCCCCGAGAAAATTATTGGCGACAAGGGGTAGACCTTCCAAGCTCCTTCAACAATGTGCAAGTGCGTAAACAAAGAAAAGGGGGCAGGGCAAAGGAAGGTGTTCGCGTGAAGATTCGCATGAAGACTCAGCCGACAATTCCAAAACATCTAGACGTAAGTGGAGCCATGCAGAGGATGTTGCTCTCGTAAATGCCATGGTTGAGATGGTGGTTAGTGGCGTGTACAAATGTGACAATGGCTTCAAGCCCGGCTATTTGACAAAAGTTGAGGAGGCATTGAATACAACACGTCCGAACTTGGGAATAAAGGCTCGACCACATATTGAGTCTAGACTGAAATCGTTGAAGAAAGATTGGGTCATTGTAAATGATATGATATGCGGCATTCGGCATGGTACAAGCGGATTCGGCTTCGACTCGACTTCCAACATGGTCACCGCTCCCGAGGATGTATGGGAAGATTATCTGAGGGTATGCAATTGTCTTTCAAGTTTGAAATTATTTTGAATCCATCCTAATGTGTTATTTCATCCAAATGTTATGACTAATCTAGTACCACTGGTTGCAGAATTACCCGGAAGCAAGACCTTGGCGTCTAAAGTCATTCCCGCATTACGAAAATTGTTGTATCATTTTTGGGAATGACCGGGCCACAGGCGAGGAAGCACGTTCACCAGAGGACGCTATTGAGGATGTAAACGATGTCCATGACTCCAGCAGTACTAGTGAGCCATTAACGGTGCCCATTGAAGAGTTTGATGCTACTCCCACATCATCGAGAACGCGGACCACTACGGCTGATGGTCGTGGGAATGAAGCAAAGAAGAAGAGAAAGGTGAGCAATGATGTTTATATTGGTGACCAAATGGTGGCGGCGGCACAAATCGTTGCGAACGAAATCTCCAAGGTGACTAGTGCCATTCGTGTTGAACACGACTTGCGTGAATCTTTCATTAATGCTATGGCCGAAGTCCACGAATTGACAGACGTTGAGAGAGCAATTTATGGCAGCAAGATTATGGGTCGCGTGGAGCTTATGGCTGCATTTATGACTTTGCAACCGGAGTCCAGACTTCCTTGGCTACATGCGATGTTTAATTGACTTAGGACTTCTTGGTACTCATTTTTTGGATGGAAGCAATGTTGAACCAAATTTGTGTTTTTTGGATCGGAACAATGTTGTTTGGTGGTTTTTTTTTGACACAGTATTGGCTAGTGACAGTGTATGTAATACAGCTGCAGTAACTTTATCTATATGTAACTGAAAAAAGCTATGTATATGAACTGGAATGCCTAATCAATTATATGTTTGATCCATTTCTTGCGTGCTTGTCTTATGGTTTGTACTATCTCATATTATCTCTGCTTGTCTTTGTGTGATTGAATTGAAATAATAAAGTGTTGATGTTCACATAATCACAATAGATACGAGAAGAACAATTGTACAATTTGCTTTACAAATGCTCCCATGCCTGAATGATTTCAATAAGCTGTCGAGCCTGTCTAAATTTATGTTATAGTTAGTTCTGCTACATTCAAAAATTCAGACACTTAACTATAAAACAAACAGAGCAGCAATAAGAGATCTTCATACACAGATCAAAGTCTCAATTCATTCAGTCGAAGCGGTTTCGAAAAGAATTGAAACTCTAAAATTTGCACTCGAAATTTGCAGTTCTTGTTTATGGCAGAATATAATAACAATGTCACTCAAAAGTTGCAGTTCTTGTTTATGGCATTCTCAAGATATATCTGGCCACGCATAGCCTTAAACAAAAAAATTTCAATGCAATAGTATGTACTGCAGCAACCAAAAGAAAAGAAAGGGAAACAACAAAAAAGTAATCATTGAGTTCAAATTGACTACATGGATTCAACGCTGCCAATCACATTGATTTACTGCAGTTACTAATGCATCAAACATTGACATATGCCAAACTTCATACATTGAGTCTACTACATGGATTAATGTTTTCTTGTTCCAACAAGATCATTGAATACAGAATACATCTAGTCAGACCACCATGGTTCCATAACAGGTTCATAACCCGAGCCAACTCTTTGGTAAAGGGTTCGGTCTCGAGGGAACAAGTCAATACGGGGTTCCTCGTCAATAGATGGTGATCGTGGTAGAGGTACTCCTTTCGCCTCGTACAACTCTTCAATCCACATTCGCGGTGGTAGCGGTGGTGGGGGGATCTCACCTAGTTCTGCTAGAGCTTCCTCCAGTGTAAGTTGATCATGAACCTCCCTTTCAATTGTCGTAGCATGGTTGTACTTGTCAAAACCGGCTATTGCTTCCTCTTTCGTGTCGAAGTGAGCATAGTGGAACCCGTCAAAGTTTATCCCTTGTTTGTAGCACTCGTACCACGTTCCATATACACCAGGGTCCCAACCACGAAACATAGTGTACCATTTCAAGTTGATTGTCATGTCCTGCATAAAACATGTCGTTTCTTATCACAAGCAGCACTGAAATTATACATAACATATGAAACTTAAAAAAAAAAAATTAATTCAAACCGAAGTACTGAACAATGATCATAAAAACAATACGGGGTTCACACATAAATATTCTCGGCACATAAGAGGTAGCCAACCAAAAGAAAAAAAAACTCATTAACTTCAATTGTGTTCGACATTAATCATCTCATCTCAATGGTAAGAATCCCACATATCTATGGCAAGGTTGTTGCGAAATGCAGTCCACGCATCAGTTGGTCCCACTTGGCTGATGACTTTAGGCGGTTCATTCGACGCGTCGTCTTCAGCCCCCAACTCTTGGCCCTCAACCACCATGGTATCCAATAAGTTATCCGGTACCTCCATTGTTAGGAAATTGTGAAGAACGACACATGCAATGATAATAAGTGTAGTCATTTTCACATCGTAGAAACAAGGACTACGTAACACGGCCCAACGTTGTTTCAACGCTCCAAAGCAAGTCTCAATAATGTTTCTTGCCTTTGCGTGACGCATATTGAAAACTTCTTCGGGTGTTTGTGCTGGATGATTGCCACTTGCCCACTCAGATAAGTGGTATCGTTGACCCCGAAAAGGTGCCAAAAACCCTTGACAGTTAGAGTACCCAGCGTCGACCAAATAGTAGTTATCATTAGGAACTTTCAAACCATTACGGCGTGATAAAGCATCCCTCAAAATTCTCCCATCGGCAGCCGACCCTTCCCAACCCGGTAGGATGTATGTAATTAGCTTAGATAGTGTACAAGCGCACATGACGTTCATCGTTGGGAAGCCTTTCCGACACCTAAATCGAGCCTTTTGATTGTTACGAATGATCATTGGTATATGCGTCCCGTCAATAACACCGAGGCATCCCTACATTGACAAAAAATATGAATTACATAAATTATATAACAAATGAGAATTTCTATGACTATAGCAAAGTGAACGAGGAAGTGCCATATTTGTACCTGAAAGTAACTCCATCTCAAATCATTTTCATTGGGACCAATTGGGACAGGGTGCTACAAAAGCATACGGTGCAATCGTATGAGCGCGCGAATTGTTCTCCTGAAGACCTTACTTACAGTTTCTCCTGACCTTTGAAACCATGTTGAAATGACCCTATTGCGTATGTTGTGCCCTAGTATGTGGAGGGTTATGGTCAATTGCTCATCGACAAGCACACAACGCTTATCCCTTAACTTTCCATGTTCGTACAACATATCTCGCAATTTTTCAAATGGCTTCCTTCTCATCCGAAGCATTTTGTAGCAAGTTTCATCGGACTTGTAGACGAGGTTGTGGATTATTTGTCGATGCTTGTCATAACCTAGTTCGTATATTCGTTCGACACGACGCCTACGACTTGCCAAAACTCTAAACATTTGTACGAGGAGTTCAATGAATCGAAGACAAATGTGGATGTGGTTCATTACCAAATCCCTTGCACGAGGTCCACCGCTTGAAGAATTTGAATCCATTATTGGGAAATCTATTTCAAATTCGACCAAACATGCATTTATTTGTTCATGTTGAAGAAGAAAGAAAATTGTAAATATTTGAGTACATGCCTAATAAGAGCTTGGACTTTCTACTCTTTGGTCATGACAGCCATGTTGGCAATCTAGCCTTCTACAAGATCAAGTCTTGTAGTTCACAGACACAATTGAGAAGTTGCTTCCTCTTGTCAAGAATATTGTGCCTTATATTAGAAATATGTAAGGTAAATCACAAAGTTATGATCTTCATCAAACATTTTTTAAGGTTGTCGTTAGAATCATGATGTACCTAATGCATATATGATGCATTGTCAATTCAATAAAATCAAAATTTTGATATTGATCACTGTGCTTTCCACGAATTGGTAAATTCAAATAGAATCACAGTTATATATTTATATAGATATAGAGAACATTGAGCAAGAAAAAATCGAATACCTTAATAAAATGATTGACAAAACTGAAGAAGAATACCTCGAAATAATCGATTTCGAATTTGGTTCGATTTCGCCGTAGAAAAGTGTCGAGCTGTTCGAACGCGGCTTAGGGTTTCTCCTTTCCTTCTCGCACAAACCGGCGCCTTGCGGTTCACAGCCTTCCTCCTCCTCGCTTCCTCTCCGGCCGTCGATGGAAAACAGGGAGGGAGAACGAAGAAGACGTCGCTGGCCAAAATAGGGAACGGAGGTGTAGCTCTCGCGAAGGAGATGAACAACACAGGGACGAAGCCGATTTTATCAAAACAGTACAGTATTTTGTTTGGTGTTTGTGTTAATGGGAGGGGTAAAGTGGTAATCTCCTCCACCACCTACTAAGGATTAGCTAATCCCACAAAAATTGGTGGTATTATTTAATCCACTACCATGCCTCTTAACTAGTCCGTTGGCCTAATTAATCCTCCAAGCAAACAACGGATTAACTAGTCCAGTGTAGCTAATCCGAGCTAATCCCACGAACCAAACAGGCCATAAGAGTTATGTATAGACTGGGAGATCATCCTTACATCCTATTCAAATTGGTCTCAGTCTCTGGAGTTACTCTCACAGATCACATTCGACACCGTTTTCCGTTTAACAAAGACATCACAATTTACCTAGTTCCCCATTCAGTCTATAATTAATATGAACTACATATACTAACATATCCAGACAATATTGATAAATAAGCAATTCATACTTACTTCGCTTTAGGTTTTCATTTCCCAATTTTCTAGGTTTTTGGGTCACTCACACTTTCTATATGTTCGACACCTATCATAAACCATTTGTGATCAATCTAGGTCTATTACCCTATGTTCAGAACCCTTAAGTCAGCCCATTAGATTTGATGAAATTTATGTAAAACACAGCGTAATTGCTATTTTTTAGGATATGAGCGCGCTCCCTAACTGAGTAGGGTGCGCTCCATCAATTAGGTTCGTCCCAATTGATAAAAAAAGTGCGCTCCTCTGGTAGCTGCACAGCCTCGGCAGTGAACAGGGCCGAGCTACTATTCCAATCATAAATCCATACAACAACAGTAAACACTCCTAAAATTCATTGGGGAGGACCTCTATTGATGTAACAAACCATTTCCAATCATCAAACAACATAATTCATATGAATATCATCGCTACCATCGAATTAAACTTTAAAAACAAGAAAACTAAACATACTATAGTGATGATCTTTGGCTTTCCAGTTCTTCAAGCTCCTCAATTAAGTGAGAAACTCATCTCCCCATCGACTCCTCATGATTAAACCCTCAGTCTCTCTCTTCCTCTCTCTCACTTTCTCGATTGATCAAAATGAGATAGTAAGGATAAACTTGATGATTTTGGATTTATATATGCAATTTTTCTCGAGATACGCGTTGCGCCATCGCAAGGTTGATCATGTGATTGATATGTTAAAATGACACTCCTTAGAGTGACATACATTTTGACACCATCAACACTTACGCTCATCTCAAGGTTGATCAAATGATCCATATAATTTAAACTAAACTTATAGTTTTATTATATATATTTATACATCAATTATATATAAATATATATGCGTTGTGTACTTTCTCACCAATAAATTCACCAGACATGCCTACAAGTGTTCTAGGGTGTGCACATTCATTTCATGACCCATTTGACGCACTTAGTGTACTAGTCATTTATTGTTTATTTACTTATTTTTTATTTATAGGCTTGTATATAAATCTCACTTTATACTATAACCTATAAAACTCATAAACACAACAAACAAAAAGAATCCAACATGCTAACACATGCACATAATAATTTAGGTACGTCGGACTTCACCACGAGCCTATTTATGGTTAATTAGGATTTGGATTAACGCAAATAACTAGCTTAAGGTAGCATGTCGTTACAGTCTCCCTAATTTAAATCAGTTTCATCATCGAAATCAAAATAAATATAAAAGTACCAGTAGTTTTGAAGAGAAATGGAAACTGCTCCTTCATATAGGACTCCCGCTCCCAGATTAGTTTTTATTACCATGAAATTGTCATTTCATGTTAGCGAAAGAAATCTCTTTGGGTCTCAGCCTTTGAATCTTACAATTAAGAATTTTAATTGGTTGTTTGGATAAGGTAAGTTTTCCTAAAGATCAAATTAATTCAAACCAAACCTTGGAGGGAATTGAGTCTCCATTTTGGAAAGCATAGACACGTATAGGACATTAAGAACTCTAGCTAGATGAGGAGGCAACGCTAACCTATAAGCAATAGGACCAATCCTTTCCTGTATTTTGAACGACTTAATGTACCTTGGAGCTATCTTACCTCACAATCCAAACCTATAAAATCCATTCATAAGTGATTTTTTCAACAGAACGTAATCGTCAATTCAAAACTCTAACAAACCTATGATTTATATTGGTGTATCTCTTCTCTTAGTTGTGCCATAATCAAACGCTAGCGATTCTGCTGAATTCTCTCAGTGTAGTTCAGAATTACTCACATAGAGAAATGTATTTCTCCCAATTACCACAAAACTCTAAGACAAAAGCTCGAAGCATATCCTCTAACACCGAAATCAAGCGCTTAGGCTGTTCATCAGTTTGTGGATGGTATATCATACCGAGGTTAAGAACAATTCCTAGTTGTATCTATAATTCACTCCACAGTCTAGACCTGAATCTCATATCTCTATCCGAAGTAGTCGACACTTGAACTCCACGAAATCTCAAAACCTCACGTATGTACACCTCACATAATTGGTCAAGTGGATCTCGCAGGAAACTAATAAGAAATGTGCAGACTTCGTCAACTTGTCAACTACAACCCATACTACATCATGCTTACACTGACTCAGAGGTAGACTAATAATAAAGTCCATATATATATGTTCCTATTTCCACTCAGGAATAGGAAACAAGTGCAATAACCCTCCAGGTTTCCTATGCTCAGCCTTAACTATCCGAGATATCTCACATCTCTTTACAAACTCATCAATATCAGTCTTCATCCCAAGCCACTAATAGATATGCCTCATATAATGATATATCTCAGTGTTACTTAGGTGAATAGAGTAAATAGATCTATTAGATTGCTGTAGAAACTCTTGCCTCAACTGAACCTGAGCCGAACACCATAATCTATCCTTGAACTATAATATACCATCATCAGAAACTAACCAATCAGGATGATCTAAAGTAGTTGCTTATCTCCAACGCACTATGTAATCCTGATTAGCTTTATGATAATCAACAACCTACTAAATCATTCTTGGTTCAACCTGAATCTGAGCTAAAAAGAACATATTGGTAGCTCTAAAACTAACTCTCTGAGTTGATGATGTTTCAGCTAAACATACATGAATCATAATCATAGATACTTCCTCAAGAAGTCTAAACTGAGAAGCTCTAGTAATAGTTACATCTTCTATGCCTGTTCTTCTCCTACTCAAGGCATCTACAACACAGTTTGCTTTGTCAACACACTTTTCCATTTATCAAAGTTATAATTGCATACTGACTGTCTGTTAACACCTTTATGTGTAGTTCTGAATTACTTAGGCTCGAATTAACTTGTCTCATTACCTCTCATCCTACATTAGTTGATGACGAAGTAAAATATTTAACCTTTTATGGGGAACACCTCAACGTTTATAGCCTGATAATGTAAATACCAAAGAAGTACACATTAAAGTATTTCTTCTAGTAACTATCACTTTCCAAGTCACAAACTTGGAAATCATATTATTTGGAACCAAAATCAGCAGTAAATATATTATCTTAAGATTGAGAAAGGTCTCTCCTAGCTATTATACATCTCTTCACTATTGGGAAGCAAACTTTCGGTTCCTCACCAAAATAATAATCACGGTTCTCCATAACCATCGACTCCTTCTAGACACATATATCTCGTTTACTCTTGCATAATAACTAAACCACAATACTAGCAAGAAATTTGCAAACTCTATCAATCCTGCAATTACAACATCAACAACCTTTAGTTGTCAGCACGACTTAGGTTATTCCATCATAAATATTTGTGCATGAAATCTCATTCTTATAGGGCAAAAATAATATAATCTTCTAGGTTAATATTACTCAACTTCCACTTGCCGATATATCTCATATTTTTTTTATAAAATTGACACTGTCAATTTTTATTCCAAGTCACCAATAACTCATTCTTATCACAATGATTTTGGATTTTGCCCGAATGAATCTTTTTAAAGAAATCCATGAAATTCTCACATTTTTGCCACAATATTTGATTGAAGGACTTTCTTTTCATGCTTAATGTTGTGATTTGAGATTATCCATACAAAATATTAATAACTAGTAGTCAAACCTTGAGCTACTATATAATGTCGATAAATCTTCTCCATTAATTCACTATTCAATTAATCATCATTAGCTCAGCTCCCATCGAAGCTCTAAAGTACATAGGTGTAGCTACCAATCCTGACAACTCAATTGATGATGTGCCTACACAGGACTTCAATTGTTCGTAATTGCATATTTCATTCAAGAAGTATTTTTGAGCAGCTTTTATCATAACTACAGCCCATATCCTTTTTTTCAAGGCATTTTCATAAAAAACACCTTTAATGAGTGATGTTTTAGAGTGAATTCCTAACATTTAGGAAATTCAAGGTATCAATCTCACTTTTTATTTTTTATTACTCTTAACAATTCCACTTTTCGAACTTCTACAGTTTGAAAATTCATTACTTATACCAATCCACTGGTCTTTAAATCTCTAGTTTGTCTTTTAATGATTTTTTTATGATTCTCAATAATCTCTAAGAACGATAAAGACTCTCAACACACCTTTCCTTTTATTTACAAGTGATGACTTCCGTATTTGGTATAATTAACAAATAGTTATCTTGAGATTATCTATCCCAATAGTTCTTCTCTTAATTTTGAAACTAAATCTTGAAGTATAAGTTACAATTTTGCTTTATTGTGTCAACACACATTCTTACCTAAATACGAAGCTTTCGAATAAACCTTTAACTTCTACCGTAGTTTATTTATTATCAAGCAAACATTTTAATCAAACTATACCTCAACGGTCTTCCAAGGCATCCTTGTATTTGATTTTGATTTATAACAATCCCATACTTGAGTTAACTGAATAAATTATACAACGATACTAGAGATCCTTGGATTAGTCGTTTGTAATATTCAGTTATTTCAAGCTTACTTTTCTCTTTTACCTTTATGTTGAATATATGACAATTTCATATTGTCTTAGTCCCAATCAAATCTGGCACTTGCAAAATCTAGTATGAACCAATTTACCATCATAATTTGCAATTCTGTATGGTAATGCTCATACATCTTTTAAGTCTTCAAAGATTCCATTCTTGTTGTTATTGATAATACAATAACATATTAATAAGAATATAGTTTTAAAACTCGATATTCATTAATTATGAACATAACACGAGTTTTAGTAAGTTTTAATGGTTTCCACCATCCATTAAAAAATGATCAAACAACCGCCTGCATCTTTAAATATATCATTAACTCTGATCGTACCACTGTAACAACTTGATCTCATCTAACTCTTGAGAACAACCAATTTCACCTTCTTATCAGAAAGAGTTGTAAATCCTGAGCAATGAATATTCATTCCCACTATCACATATTATTCTTTGGATTCTTCAAATCCTCAGATTCATTGACACTCATTTCCCCAATTTAGACTATACAAGTATAAGACAACAAACTAGAATATTTTACCAACTTAATGCTATGTTTTGGACTATACCGTCTTTAAGCTTCACCAGTTTAATATTCTCAATTTCACTTTTCATTACTTGACAATTTGTTTGTCATTCTAATATGGATTCACACCATAACTGGAATAACTACTTCATAACAACATATGAAGTATGAATACATTAGGGGTTTCCAACCTCAAATAGACTTCTAACATTAACCACTAATTTACTTGTTTAAAAACTTTCATTAATTCTGAACTAGTCTCAATACTAGTATTAAATCATATCACAAAGTGGCTTACCAGATTTGAGTTCTACTTAAAATCATTCAGTATTCCATTATTCTAGAAGTCTCATCCCCATAATACACGTCTAAAGGTCTAGATCCAATAGATACTTCTTTACTGACTATTATTTTTCTAATAATATCAGTGAGAACAAAGACCACTGAAGAGAGTTACTCGAAGAATGAATTTAATTTTTATATTTATAAATTTCCCCTAGAACTTTCTTTTTTCAAACTACTCAAGGTTATAATTCTCTTTAACTCTTACCTTAATGTTTTGTCATATCATGAGAAATTGATGAAATTCAACCACTTTAACATCATTCAGGAAAGACATAACTCTTATATCTACCATGTAAATTTAATAAAGCACAATAAGTAAAATATTTGAGTCTCTTTTTTTTTGGTTACCTCCCAAAATCATGATAAAAACTGTTTACCATACCCTAAGCTTATTCATAACTTGAGACAACTCTTAGATTAATAGATTTAGATTCCGGTACGAAGGAATCTGCAATCACTTATTTCGAAAACAATTCAAAAGTGAAAATTAGGTCAGAGCCTTGTCCATGATACCAAACTATATAAGAGTTACCACTTAATTCAAAAGTGATAAACCTTAGGCTCTGAAGTAGGTTCTGATACCAAGCTGTAGCATCTCCTAACCTTATTAGGGCGGTACCCCCGACTGAAACCCTAATTAAGCACCATTAATAGACTTAATTAGAGCAAACGACCTCTCATTCTTTCTCCTGATAGACACTACCGCATATCAAATATCGATGTAAAACAAATAATAAACACAACAAAAATTAAAACTTTTATGATAATAAATACAATATATAGTACTAAATCAAACCAAAATAAACCTCAGTTGTACTAAACCTCCCATCCCTTATGATATTACAAAACTATAATTTAATATATATATATATATATACTAGTCAACTTGCACGTGCTCCGCACGTGATGCACAACACCTCTTATTACCAATACAAACTCAAATTAAACATTTAAAAAAAAATTACCAAAAAAAGGTAGAATATATGTACCTCATGTAGATACACCTAAATCATATCAATTTGGCTATCGAAACAAATAAAAATTGAAGCATTAAGTGAATGAGTGTACAACTTCATTGAGTTACTTAATAACAAATAGAAACATGATACAACTATATCTCTATATTCTTAGTTTTAAATTTAATTATGCGTCTAAATCAAAAGAAAATTCTCTTAATGATAATCTTTTTTCTTTCAAAGTGCACTTGTTATCTTAATTATAAGATTATTTTTGTCAAAAATAATTATAAGTGTTCTTGTTGTTGTTCTAATTTTCTTGTCAAAGTTGTGACTTGTAGCAAATTTCTTTTTGGTTATGAACAATTTCTTTTTTGATAAGGCTAACTTCAAGGCAATCAACCACATGTTCCATTGAACTGAAAGAAATTCACATGTTCATATTTGACCAAAAATTTCACACGTAATTAGTACTTCATCTTAGGAGCATCTACCCCAAAAAAAACATCTTAAAAAAGACATCTTCAAAAAATAAAGATAAGGGTAACATAAAGCTAAGCTATTCAACTCAAAAAATAAAAATAAAAATCGAGCCTTTCGAAAATCGTTATTCAAAAGGGAGTAGGGCACCATGCATAGAGAGCTTCATTAAGTTCGAAGTTGATTCCAAGAATTTCCAGCCCATTCAGAATAGTCAGTTAATTGATCAAGATCCCCACTAACAGAGCACTATCTCTCTCAATTGCAGACTCCCTGGATGCCCACAATAACAACCTTTTTGCTTTTCTTGTATGCTATACTACTTCTCCATCGCCACTCGAAATGGGAATCGAATACAAAATAGTTTTTGTGAGAGACGAACTTTACAATATTGGTGATGCTTTTATTTTTTGACAACCTGAGAGGTTGGATGTTATAAGCGAGAACTTGTTGCACCGACCTCTTCTCAAGTGGCTCTGATATAAACATCATCAACTCTGTTCAAATCAAACTTAATTTGGCTGCGTTTTAGGAGAGAAAATTCACATAGATGAATTCTTCGGACATGGCTATTACTTGGCTCAAATCGAATTTCTTGTATCTTCTAAAAAAAGATCCACCAGCATAAATTAGAGTGACAGATAAAAAAATAAATCAACATTACTCCAATCTAACTATCTTAAAAAAACCATCTCGAAAACAAAAAAGAAAAAGAAAAAGGAAAAAAGGAAAAAAATAAGAGAACGGATAACATTCAAAAGCCCCAACTAACCAACCTTTCTGTTCAAAATAATGCAACCTCACCGACCTCCATGAATGCAGCATTCCAAATCTACAAAGGGAGCCAACCTGCATTAATTACACACCAAATACTCACCATTAAATTGTAAACCAACACTCTCTAAAATTACATTAATTATTGCCAATTTAAATTACAAAGATTCCAGTCTTTAAAAAAACTCTATAGATTTAAAAACAAATGGATACCCAAATTAATTACACACCTATCATCAACAATGCTAATCGGGAAAAGAAAAGATTGAGATGAAAATAAAGAGTAAAAACCAAATCGCTTACTAATATGGTTCTAGGATTACATACCAAGTCATTGTTGGTGGCAGGTGGGGAAGAAGATCTCTTAGACTCGACTTTAACGGAGAACGCATAGATTGAGTTAATGAAGTTCGTGTATGATCCATTGTTGTTCGATAATTCCTTTTTTTATATCATGAGAAATTGATGAAATTAAACCACTTTAACATCATTCAGGAAAGACATAACTCTTATATCTACCATGTAAATTCAATAAAGCACAATAAGTAAAATATATGAGTCTTTTTTTTTGGTTACCTCCCGAAATCATGATAAAAACTGTTTACCATACCCTAAGCTTATTCATAACTTGAGACAACTCTTAGATTAATAGATTTAGATTCCGGTATGAAGGAATCTGCAATCACTTATTTCGAAAACAATTCAAAAGTGAAAATTAGGTTAGAGCCTTGTCCATGATACCAAACTATATAAGAGTTACCACTTAATTCAAAAGTGATAAACCTTAGGCTCTGAAGTAGGTTCTGATACCAAGTTGTAGCATCTCCTAACCTTATTAGGGCGATACCCCGCCTGAAACCCTAATTAAGAACCATTAATAGACTTAATTAGAGCAAGCGACCTCTCATTCTTTCTCCTGATAGACACTACCGCATATCAAATATCGATGTAAAACAAATAATAAACACAACAAAAATTAAAACTTTTATGATAATAAATACAATATATAGTACTAAATCAAACCAAAATAAACCTCAGTTGTACTAAACCTCCCATCCCTTGTGATATTACAAAACTATAATTTATATATATATATATATATATGACAAAGGAGATTCATTTTATTGAAGAGAAGATAAAGACTCCTAAACCTTTTCTATCCCATATTCGCGACACTTGTTGATTTTCCTAAAATATTAATTTATGTTTTACGCCCCAACTTGCTCAGTAAGTAGAGATTCACATAGCCATCAATATTCCAGATAATTATCAAGAACATTATGCACTAACAATATGCAACAATGTTAACTAAAAAGAATATGGAAATCATTTAATTCAATAAATAATGGATGCAAATCAAACTGTCAATGATTACATCGTGATTCCTATTTTATTTATAAAACTAGGGTTGATTACCTATAAATGCCATTAATACGATTGCTTGACCAATACATTGGCCGATATGCTGTCTAGTCAAATCATTAATGCCTAATGGTTCTCTCCGAAACCCTGTAGTGAATATGTAACCAACGTAACCTATCTAACCGAGTAAGAGTTATGTATAAACCAGAAGATCATCCCCACATCTATACAACCTGGTCTTGGTCTCAAGAGTTACTCTTGTAGATCACATTATACACCATTTTCCATTTATAAAACACATCATAGTGTACATGGTCCCCCATTCAGTCTATAAACTATATGAAATACATACACTAACATATCTAGGCAATATTGATAAACAAGCGAATCTATATTTACATCGATTTAGGTTTTCATTTCCTAACTTCCTATGTTTCCAAGTCACTCATGCTTTGCATATGTTCCAATACCTATCACAAATCATTTGTGATTAATATAGGTCTATTACCCTATATTTAAAACATATAATTCTATCCCTAACACCTTCATAAATCATACGTAAAACATAACACAATTGTTGTTTTCTAGGGTGGGAGTTCGCTCCCTAACTGGGTGGGGCACGCTTCATCAATTGGGTTCTTCCCAACTGATGAAGGAAATCCGCTGCTCTGCTAGGCCGAAAGTGCTCCACCCCACTCTGCCTTGATAGTGAAAAGGTTTGTAGCCACTGTTCAATTATAAAATCCATACAACAACAACAAACACTCCCAAAATCCATCAAGGAGGACTTTTAGTGATGTAGCAAACCATTTCCAATCATCAAACAACATAATTAACAAAGATATCTGCACTACAATTGAATTGAACTTCAAAAATGTGAAATCCAAACTTACTAAAGTGATGATCTTTGGATTTCCTGTTGTTTGAGCTCCTCAATTTAGTGAGAAACTCCTATTTAGATCCACTCCTCAGGACAAAACACTCAGTGTTTCTCCCTTTCTCTCACCTTTTTGAATGATTGAATGAGACACTGAGGATAAAATTGATGATTTTGAATATATATATGGATTTCCCCCCGGATACGCATTGCGCCTTCTCGAGGTTGATAAGTGATTGATGTGTTAAAATGACACTCCTTAAAGTGTCACACATTTTGACATGTACCATCAACATTTACGCTCTCGAGGCTGATCAAATGATTCATATAATTTAAACTAAACTTATAATTTTATTATATTTATATATTTATATATCAATTATATATAAATACATATACAATTTGAGTATTTTCTCGCCAATAAATTCACTAGACATGTCTACAAGTGTTCTCGGGTGCGAACATTCACTTCACGACCCACTCGTCGCTCTCAGTGTACTGACTATTTATTATTTATTTACTTATTTTCTGTTTGTAGGCTTGTATATTAATTCGAATTTATACTGCAACCTATCAAATTCATGAACATATCAATCAAACACAAACCATCATACAAACACATGTACATGCTAATCGAGGTACATTGAACTTAACCATGAGCGTTTCTTGGATTAATTAGGATTTGAATTAACAGTAATCACTAACTTAAGGTAATAGGTCGTTACAATGGTAATTTGACACAATCAAACATTGTCTTTAAGTGAATGATATAAATATTATGATTGGTTACCATATGAATAATATATGAAGTTGTGTAAACAAGATATAATTTGTCATTCTCGTATATAGAGAGGTATCAGTGGATCCCTCCATATCTAGACTATTAAATGACAAAGTCCAAGTGAATTGATATGATTAATGTCATTTGGAGGTTTTCAGTCTATCTAAAGATCGAAACTAATAAGATTTAATATTAAGGGCGACTTTCCATGCCTAATGTTTAATTAAAGGATATCGCAATACAAAAAGATGTGATATATGTTATTCATTATGTTGTGTCGATTTTGGTATTCATGATACTTTGTTAGTCTTAGTGCCTTGCGAGAGATTGCTTATGACTTGTGTATTAAAATATTTTTGGTTCACTACCAACATTGTATGAACCTATTGGGTCGCACACAAAGAATAACTTTGCCTAATTTCAATTGATCCAAAGTAATGAATTTTATATGATAAAATTCATGACATGAAGCCCTTACAATTTGTTATATGACAACATATTAATAGGGGCATTTGTGTAATGTTCTTTAATTGCCTAAATGCAATATTTGTACAACAATAAGTTTTTTAGGTAAGCTTATCCACATATATAAATATAGGTTAAAAGCATAAAATGAAATAAGATTTTCATTTTTACTTATTACTAGTTCTCTAGATTTTAGGAGAGAAAGGAAAAATGTTTTGAATCTATCTTGGGGCTAGTATTCAAAATTATGGTCACCGTTCATATGTGGATTTCCGATGAAGGACGTGTGCTTGAACGTCTTTGAGATTGAATAATCAGAGAAGGAAATCACTGGTTAAGGTATGATTTACTTATATGGATCTAGTTTACTGGAACTTATTTTTGACCCTGTTGGGGCTTTCAAAAATAGTTTCATATTTTACGGTACGTGTCAACCTTAAAACCCAACACATAGGTGTCTACTTTTTGCTTTTATGTAGAACTTCATCCTTACTTTGCAATGAGCATAATTTGTCCCATAAAAAAATATGGAGGCCTACTCGATTAATTGCCTTCCCTAAGGCGAGCGGGATGTAATGTTTGCATCCTTACACAAATACACTCAAATATACATTAGTAATACTTTGAGCAATAACCCACTTTGATACGAATTGAAATCACACCCTAAAAAGGGTGAAATGAGTGTACAGAGAGGTTATTGCTTTTCTATAACCTTTTAATAAATAAAGATGTTCAATGCACACACTATCAATAAATATAGATGCAATGCAAAGGTGAAAAGGGTAGAAAAGATAGAAATGAGACAAGATTTATAGTGATTCGATCCAACCAATTTGCATCCACTACCTAACCTCCCCGATTATGATTTTCAACTTTATTTATATTACCAAAAAGTGTTACAACTTAATTATACAAACCTATAAAGCCTAATTACAAATGAGGACTTCCGATCTAGCCTCAATTAGGGCCTTTGCATAAATCTCAATAACGAAAATAAGTTAAATTACTTATAAGCCTCATAAGGCCTAACAACTCTAATGTATGCAAGTTTAAATATAGGTGAGATAATGAATATGTCCATGTTTCTTGCAAAAATCTCGGTAACGAAACAAACCAAATAGATTCCATTAAAACGAGTGCAACTTCAAACCAAATGAACAAGTAGTTTTGACAAAAATCAAGATTAAGGCCAAAAACTTATTCAAATCAGTCCCAGGGTTTAGAAAATAAATTTTAAGTACAAAGCCCTAGAAAAATATGTTCATGAACACAATAAATGATTTCCAATCTTACCAAATGATGTAATTTAAGTACAATTAAAGTAGGAAATCATAGTTTCATAAAACTCAAATTGGGAGCAGTCAAAATCGATTATGGAGTGTAGGTTGCAAGCCTTAGAACACCTCTACGACTAGTAGCCGTAAAATAGCCCAAGTGATGAAGTTTAAATAAATGAAAATGGAAACTTGAATTTACTTGAAAACTTGGTGTCACTTGCCCATCATGTATAATAAGTTTCCCATATATCGTTATTTTTTGTAGTAGTGAAAAGTGGAATAGTCTCAATAGGAATTTTGCAAATTTCTTAGGATGAAGAGGTTTTCGAATAATAATAATAAATATTTACTTTAATTTAATTAGTATAAATAAAATGGGAATCAAAATTTCTAATTCAACTATAATAATTAATTGAACTAATTAAACGAACTTTTCGAATAAGTTCAATTGAATTTAATAGATAATGATATAAAATAAAAATCTAAATAAACATCTAGACCAATGAAACATTAATCGATTTTGTAGCCAAACATATTACTTAAATCATAGTCTTAACCTTACTTTGATCCTTTTATAAATTACTTTTAGATCATTAAATCTGAATCATAAGTAGATAGTACTTAGCAAACCATCAATTCTCCTTATATCAATGGAAAAACCACATTCTTATTTTATTGGATTAATCCATCGAAAGATCAAAGAATTAATTAAGCAATAAAACAACATTAAGTTCCACGAAAACTTCGAGCTACTAAGCCTAATACCTTCGGAAAGCCACATCAATATTAAACTTATATCCCAATTCACCATTGACATATAAACGGTAAAATACCTCTTTAAATGATCCTAGTTACTACTAATAACTAGATGTATAATTAAAATACCATAATACATATTGGCCACTGTGCTCGCAATACCAAGATTCATGATTGCAATCTTCAAATAACAATCTATTCAATCAGTGAATTAAAGAATACGATTGGCTTAAAGTATTAAGCACAAAACACTCTCTATTATGACTGCATCATAAAATGGATCAATTTCATGTTCGGATTTTTTTAGATTAATAAACGACTCATTCATATTCATTATAAACTCATAATAAAGAAAATAGAAGAAGTAAATAAAAAAACTTTTTTATTGAATACTTAAATCTCCAAATCTTCTCCAAATGCAATACAAACAATAAAGAATGACCTCCAACTAATTAAAAAGTGTTAAACTATCAAAAGGTGACTTATTTTGAAGTCTATAGTTAAGTTATATAATATTTTAGGTATTAAATATCCTAAACTAACTAAAACTACTCATTATAATCCAAAATTCTCCAAAGCAACTATAGTGATTCGTTACCGATTACACTTAAAACGTGAATCCCTACCCAAATATGTGGAAATGTGTCTCGAGACTTAACTGATTTTGTTGTTGATTTCTGTACAAACTATGAATTGTTGGAAATTGCTCGCATTGATTTCAAGTTCATTCTTGATTCGTTGTTGATTCGTTGTGCAGTATTTCCACTTGATTAAATCCTTCACTTTCTTCTCTTTTCATCCATTTCATCACATAATTTAATTATAATATGAAATCACAAAAATAAGAGAAAAAACCTAGCGTAATATAGCATTTTACATCCAAAATCATCCAAAATCATCCTAAAATATACTATAAAATATTTTCTAGTTATTGACTTATCAAATACCCTCAAACTCAGCACTTTGTTTTCCCGAGCAAAGGAAGTCTCCTATTTGTATTCTTTTTCATCCATTGTTCTGATTTCATAATTTCTTACACTAATTATTACATAGAAGTAATTATTAAATGGAAACATGTTACCCTCATAAAAAGAAAAAATAGAAAGATTTAAAGAATAACCCCTTATTTGACAACTCAACCTTCTAGTTTTGTAGCACACCTCAAAATTCAAAGTTAAATCAATTACCAAGGCCAAATCACTATATAGGTTTTCTCAATCTCCACTGACAAACTTGAAACTTACAATAATTAATATAGAATCTCAAGATACAAAAATCAATAAATCAATCACATTTTCAAACTAGATTTAAAATGCCACCACAATCAAAGTTAAAAGGAACTGTTAATCGCCAATAATTATCATTATCATTTTAATTTGTTGGAATGGTGGAAAAAGAAGATACTTCAATTAACTTAGCTATAAGAACTCGAACCAAATCATTTTATTTGAATGATTTTTTCATAAACATCTTTCCGTTTTCTATATATCATTTTTTTCTTTCTTCTTTATATTCCATATATAATTTTTTTCTTCTTTTATATTATATTCTTACTGTTCCCTACTCCATTTCCTTTGGATATCGTTATTCCTTTTAAAGGAATTCTTTCTTACATTATTCCCACCACTAGATTCCTTGCTCCATTTCCTATGAAATCTGTAAGGCTCTTTATTTCTTAATTTAAAAACTCTTTTTAACTCTTCTCAATTTCACTATAGTTAAGGAAGAATTATTTCCAACTAAGTATAATTTATTGGCTAATTTTTTATTTTTTTCCTTAATTGTGGCATAAATTTTTTCATTATTAATCAATAATCTTTGTATAACGAGATTTTTAGAAGTTTATCTAGCACTTTTGTTTCGATTTCTACTCATTATAATGTCTAACACAAAGATATTGATCGCCTTTAAACTTTTCTTGTGAATACAAAATCTAGGTTAAGTCAAATAAGGTATAAGAATTCCTTTTTATCATAAACTTTTTATTTTCATGGTTAATAATATCACTTCTATTTAAATCCAAATTATATTCAATTCGCATTCCTAACTTAATAAAATAAAATGAATAAATATTACCTGTATCTTAAAAAATTTGAAAAATTGAAGTCAACTTTGTACATTGAATAAATAGATTTAATCTTTTAAGTGTTCTATACTTTGCTTCTTTATGCTCCAATTTATCTAAAGACCCCCAAACTCATCCCAAATGATGTCGGGTTTTCAACTAAACAAACATACCTTGTGAAGCATAAACAAACTAAATATAAAATAAACTTCTTTTTAAAATAGTCAATCATTGATCTCATAATAGCAAAGTTTAATGGAGTAAATAGTTAATTTTTTATTAATGATAAAAAATGAGGTTCACATTCTACTCATATAAAATAACATTAGAAAGATTACAAGTTATATTCTACTAAAATAAATTCATTATTAACATCTTCAGGTCCTTCTTCATTCCTCTCTGCAGTAGTTTGTGAACTGAAACTCTAGATGGGAATTGCAATTGCCATGAAGGAATATCAATGCTCCTTCTCGAATCATGGGAATGTTCTATAAATCTCCTTTACGTCATGGAATGGTGACATACCAAAGCTCACTCATTTTTCTCTAACATCCCCTAATTCTTTAAATTCCAATTCTCAGGACGCACAACACTATAACAAGCATAAGAAAAACCCTTTTCAGCTCTTACTGGAGATGTAGAACTGTCTTCTATCCTTGGAACATTCTCATCTTGCATCCTATAATTTTCCAATATGAGTTCTTTATCTATTACTCCTTCTTTCAACTCTAAATCTTCTAGTTTCATTAAGCTCCTTTTCGTCTTTCGAATCATTATACCGATTGACCGCTCTGACCCTTTTGAAGATGACATTAATAATGGTCCTCTGAATAAAGTAAATCAAATTCAATGTCTTTGAAACAAACCTTGGCTTTCATAGAAATCTTGGTAATTAAGATTGGGAATGGTAGATCGACGCGCTTCAAGGTTAGCTTTTTGAATAATTGAGAATAATCCTTATGGATATAGATGATACTTAGGTAATCAGATTTTTGTCTAATTCCATAATTTGTAAGTCTGTAATGTTTGTTTAGTGAAGTAGGTGAAAGGTTGATCTTTTTCCAATGAACTATTACTTCATTAGGATTGTCACTCGCATGTCCATTCATATAGAATTGTCGTACTAATTTGGAACATCTTCTCTCTTATTTGCCTTCATAGTCCCTTAGAAAGTCCTACCACTTACTTTCTACAATGATGTTCACAATTTCATCTTCGCACTTGTGGACATTTTTGCAATCTCTAAAATAACTTTTTTATGCTTTAGGACTAAAAGTCTCAAGGGATCATAAGGAACTTGTGTAGTTAGGTTTAAGTGGTCAAAATCCTCAACAGAGCAAGTTGGAGATGGTGTTCTCCATTTAGATCTCTCGGGTCTTGATTATCTAATAGTAATCCCCCTAGGTTGATATACATTTGTTGGCCCACATAGTTCTTAAATTTTTCTATCACCCTTTCCCTTTTTCTTGTGCTTTATTCCTACTTTGTCCTCTACCTTTTCCCATCATAGTGAATAAATCAACTACGATGAGTCAGTAAATCAAAATTTTGTATTTGATTTGAAAATGGATTTTAGATGAGTCCTACATTGAAAATAAAATTGTTATTGAGAAATGGAAATAAGTTTGTAAAAAGATTTATTTGCAATAAAATTTGCAAAACTTCTTTAAAAATCATGTGAGATAAAAATATGCGATCCAATCGATTGAAAACATTTTTTTTTTAAAATTTTTGAGAAACACACTCCTAAACTTTTTTAAAATTAATTTCAAACTAATTGCAAATACCTATCTCTTTAATTTATAAAAGACAAAATTTCTGGAAATATTTAATTTCTAAACAATTGGTCATCATAATCAAAGTGCCTAGTCTATTAGAATCAATGAAATCATTTATTCATGGTAATAAAATGAATTCCAATAACATAATTTTGAAATCAATTGAAAAATTTGCAAAGATCTAACAAACCAACAATTCATCGAAATAAAAGTTACGGTTCATCTTGATTACCTTTTTAAGAGTGAATATCTCAAGATACAAGCTCTTGAACAATTTTATATAAATTCTTCAAGTTCCAAGATGAAATCCCTCCAACATTAGTTTGGCTATACTATCCCAAATTTGAACTTTTTTTGATTGAACGAAGCTAGAATGAGGTGGGAATCACTTCAATACACAAAAATTGAGCATAGGAAGGCTGAATCTAGGCAAGAATTTGATTGTTTAGCTGGAAGAGTGTAATAGTTTGTGTGTATAGTGGGTTTCTTCTTGGCAATATGAGGTTCTATTTTAAAAACTCAAAATCATGCCCAACAATTCATGTTTAAAATGTAATCTCTGGGGAATCACTGCTTAAATTAGTAGGAAGGAGGCTCAATGCCTCAACAACATGGCTAGCGATTTACATTATAAAGGTAAATCGCCACTAATTCACCAAACTCAAATCTTCATTTAAAATTCCTATTTACCGTTACCGATTTTTCCAGTGATTCATAGTTTTATTTCAAATCGCATAGGAATTGCTATGTTTAATCGACTATTTTTCTAAATTAATTCATAGTTAACATATATATTTTTTATAAAAACTAATATAAAGGTAGATCTAAATGAAAATTGGAAAGTTTGATTAGGATATTTAACAAACAAAAAATCTTATTTTATTAATTAAATAAGTAAATTGATCATATCTCTTGCATATCAAATACAACCCTTACTAGGTTACTGATCTTACTAGAGTGTAGTAGAGGTAAGAACGGGGTCGAATCCATATGATTCAGTCAAACTTAGTTCAACAAATAGAAAAGTTGATATGAGGGGTTTTTGAAAGAGTTTTATCTATAAGTTTGCTAAACAAAAAAATACATAAATTGTAAAGCAAAGAATAAAAACATACATAAGTCTAGGAATCCACAATCTAGCCCTATATTGTTTTCATGTCTTGTATCCTTAACTTTAAAAGATGTGTTTCAAAACAACTTTCCCAAGATAGGCTATAAGTGTTATGGACCTAACACCTGAAATCCCCATTCTCGATAGATAGAGTAAACTCACCAAAAATACTTCTCTTTCTCCACCATATAACCTTGGGCAACTGGTCTCAAGATTTAGCACGTGAGCAACATTAACATCTCTGTGTGAACACCTACCTATAGACAACCTTGGGAAACCACTCTAAAGATTTAGCCTTGTTCTCGATCTTAGTTACCTAGAACAACAAGTGTGTGAGATTTCTTGCTCTAGGTGACTATCACTTCTCAACTCGGTTAGTATCATGGACTTGACCTAATTGATAGTAACCAATAGGTTTATGCCTAAAGATTTGCAATTAATATACAAACTCTAAACTACCATTGATACATCATTAAAAAAATAACACGAAGATTAAGAACAGAAACAAAAAAAAATTATTATTATAGAAAATCTCAACAAGACATAGAAAACAACCTACTATTAGCTAGAGAGCTTCATCACCAACCTAGGTATTAAAGAACCTAGTAGGACATGGCTACTCTACCTTGCTTTATTCCTAAATCACTCTGAATATAATGTGTTTTTGTTCATAAAGGTCCCACCATTATATAGGTGACCTTGGGTGTAAGAATAGGAATGCCTAGGAATATAAGAACCTTCTAAAAAAAATACAAAACTTCTAATCTCTAACTCTAGCGCGGTCATGGAACTGCCATTATGTATGGATGGCGCCAAGTCGTGGCGTGGGGTCTTTATAGAAAATTTTAGTCTTCAAGTTTGGTGAAAATTCTCATTTTGAGTATGGCATCGTGGGCGACGTCGCTTGTGTCAATCCTTGTGTCATTTGTTCAACTTTGACGTCGTTTATTGATTTGGCCTTGTGCCTTTGTGGCGCCGTTGGTCCTCAACTAGCGCCGTCTGTTATTTTGCATAACATCAAGCTTGCAGCTACTTTGACTAATAGTTGACCTCTTTCCCGAAATTGTCTAAGTCACGTACAAATACTCAAATACCAAGTTAATTTCAAAAGTAAACATATAGATCAATAAAACACGGCTTTGGACTTGATTTACATAGCAAAACACCTTTGAAAAAGTGCATAAATAATGGCGTATCAAATATCCCCAAACTTACAACTTTGTATGTCCCGAGCCAAGAGTTTATTGACTACAACAACTAAATACACTATGACAAAAATTGAGTGATGCTTTCTTAAAGACTTTATAACGTCACGCATGGGTCCCGCCTCGAATTCCTAAAACTCAAATAAAATTAGAAAATCATTAATTAGTCATCTAATCTTGTTTAGGAAATTTTCAGATTTCACAACTATCTTACTTCGTAATCCAAATCTGTCCGACTTTTTCATAGGTGATACTTTCAATAAAACGAGATCCTCCTTTGAAAACTCCAACAACCTATGATGTTTATCGGTGTATCTCTTCTATCTTACTTGTGTTGTTGTCAAACGCTCGCGAATTTACTGAATTCTTTTTGTGTAGTTCCAAATTAACTTACGCAAGGAAATGCATTTCTTCTAATTACCATCAAACTCCAAGACAAAAGTTTGAATTATATCCTTTAGCACCTAAAATCAATTGCTCAAGCTGCTCATCAGCTTTTTGATGGTATACTGTACTAAGATTAAGAATAGTTCCCTGCTGTCTCTATAGTTCACTAAAAAGTTTGGACTTGAATCTCGAGTCTTTTACCAAAGTAATCGACACTAGATTCCATTAAATCTCAACACTATTATAAGAAAATGACCAATCAAGATGATATACACTAACTACTAATCTCTTATGCACTATATAATCCTGATCAAGTTTCTAATAACCACATCTCCAGTTTAGTCTGAATCTAAGTTTTAAAAAGTAAATTAATAGCCCTAAAACTAGCTATCTTTGTTGATGATGTGTCAGCTAAACTCATATGAATCATCATTATAGATGCTTCTTCAAGAAGTCTAGACCGAGAAGCTTTGACAGTAGCTACATTTTCTATTCCTATTATTCTCTTACTCAAGGCATCCATAACCCTAATTGCTCTGCTGGGGTGATAATCTAGAGTAAAGTTGTAGTTCTTTAGAAAATTAAACCCTTTACTCTTCCTCATATATCCTTTCATTTATAGAGTTGTAAATTGTATACTAATAGCATGTTAATACCTTACTATGTAGGACCAAATTACTTAGGCTCAAACTAACTTGCATCATTACTTCTCGTCCTACACCAATAGACGATGAAGTTTAACATACTACCTTTCAAGGGAAACACCTCAACATTTATAGCCTGACAATATTAATACTAGAGAACTCACACAACAAATTATTGTTTCTAGTAACTATCACTTTCCAAGTCACAAGCTAGAAAATTATATTCTCTGGATTAAATATTAGCTGCGAATATATCTTGTTAAGATTTAAAAAGATCCCTCCCAAATATTCTACATCTTTTCCTTACTGGGAAGACAAATTTTTGGTTCCTCACCGCTCCTGGTTCTTCGTAAACTTTCAACTCTTTATACACACATATATATCTTGGTCACTTTCCTAAAAGAATTAAACCACATTACTGGCAAGAAATATTTGACTCTATCAGTTCTACAACTACAACATCAACAACTTTTAGTTGTCATTACAACTTAAGTCAATCCATCATAAATTCTTGAGCATGAAATTTCATTCAAATAGGGCAAAAAAAATATAGCCCACTAGGTTAATAACACTCAACTTCCACTTGTTGACATATCTCATATTTCTTTATAAAATTAACAACGCCAATTTTCATTCTAGGACACCAACAATTTATTTTATCATAATGATTTTGGATTTCTCTTAAATGAATCTTTTAAAGAAAGCCTTGAGATTCTCATAACATTCTTGCCTCACTTTTTGATTCTAGTTCCAGAAAACTTCCTTACATGCTCTATTTTGTGATCTGAGACTATCCATATAGAATATCAATAACTAGTAGTCAAACCTTGACCTACTTGACAATCTCAATTAGTTTCTTCAACATTGCATCACTAAATTAATCATTATTAGCTCAGGACTTCAACTATTAGTTACCAATCTAGACAACTTAGCTGATGATGTACCTACGCAAGACTTCAACTATTCCTCATTACATATCTAACTCAAGATATATTATTAAGCAGCTTTTATTGAAACTACATCCTATGTTTTTTTCCTATTCAAGGCCTTGTCAACACAATCACCTCTTTTGAGTGGTGTTTTAGAGGGAACTTCTAACATTTGAGAAGCCCAAGGTATCTTATACCCTACATTAAATTAGCCCTAATATAAAATTCAAATTGTAAACCCTAGCCCATTTTATTTAAAATAACCATGTTTGAGAAAAAGGGAAAATTGGTATCGGTTTGATTTGCTAACTAAAAAAGATACCGCCTAGAAGGTAACCTTCACCCTCATATTCTTTATCATGCTCTCTTTTTGAAGTTTTCAATGGTCTACACATGTTGGTTTTGCAGAAAAGAAGTGAAAAACCAAATCTAGAGGCAGTCCCACCGCGACGCAGCTGGAAGTGGGTGGCAACACCACCACCACTACTACAAAAAGAGAGCGACAGGGTCACTATAACAGCCACCATCCCAAGAGAGGTCTCCCATTAGAGACCCCTTAGAAAACGGAGAGGGGAGGGGTGCACTGGAGCCACCCCCTTAACCATCACCGTCGGTAGGGACGCCTCTAGCTTTGTGTCCTTAAGACGCCGAATGCCGAGGGGCAGTGCCCCTGTGCAGCCCGTGCATTGTGTAGGGACATAGACTAGGGGCCAAGCATCCCCTGGACAATGACTGGTCAATGAGTGTTGACTAGTGAACAACAACAACAACAACAACAACAACAACAACAACAACATAGCCTCAGTCCCAAATTAACTGGGGTCGTCTACGTGGATCAAACTTTTTCATGTGCTCGATTAAGTGCAATTGATGGTGAGCTTTTCAACCATTCAAATCCCTCCTGATTAATGCATCTCATGTTAACTTTGGTCTGCCCCTACCTTATCGAGTTTCTACAGTTTCTATTGAGTCAAGTTTTCTAGTTGGGGCATTTGTAGGCCGTATTTGTTGGTGACCAAACCACCACAACCACCCTACCCTAATCTTTGCATCAATTGGTGCTACACCTACTTGTCTTTGAATCTCAATATTTCTTATTCTATCTTTACGAGTTTTACCGCACATCCACCAAAGCATCATCATTTCTGCTGCGTTCATTTTATGCAATTGTTGTTGCTTTACCGCCCAACATTCACTTCCATAGAGCCTAGCTGGCTTAATTGCAATCCTATAAAAGTTTCCTTTTAACTTAGTAGGAACATTTCGATTACAAATCACCCATGTTGCACTTCGCCATTTCTTCCATCCATCTTGAGTTCTATGCGTGACATCATTCTCAATGTTACCATCATTTTGTATGATTGATCCTATGTATCGAAAGTGGTTTACCTTAGAAACTTCTACTTCCCCTAATTTTACCACTCCGTCATCTCGATGTCTAGTGTTTCTAAACTCACAGTGCATGTATTCGGTTTTCGTCCTACTCAACCTAAAGCCTTTAGATTCTAATGTATTCCTCCAGAGTTCTAATTTCCTATTCACTCCATCTTTTGTTTCATCCACTAAGATAATATCATCTGCAAATAGCATACACCATGGTTTATCCTCTTGACCAGATATGAGAAAAAAACATACACTATGACTTGGACCCGTCGTGACGTGGCGCACTCAATTAACTATCAAGAGTCGACATTGAGATATTTTATTTTTCGATGATTTGTGTTTCACCTATCTAAAATAAAAATGCACATAATTCAATTATTTTACTTTGATTGCCGATTTACGAGTGAGGTAACTACTTGAGATACGTGCGTTCATGGGTATGGGACTAAAGTTTGATCAATAATAATTTAAATGGAAAAGATATAGTATAACTAGATGTCGGTTAAGTGAATGAGTGAACCAAAATAAAAATCACACCTCATTCATAAATAAAAGAAATTACAACATGACCATTCACTCTGTGACACCTAACTAACTACACTATTTCATCGACCTAACTCACCTTATCCCATCCCCTAACTTCACTATTTCTCTCCAACAAAATCACCACCGCTCCTTTTTCTTTCATCCAACTCCTCCCACTCATATCTTTGTGTCAGTTATCTCCTTCCCCACTTTCAATTTCTCTCGGGCATCTTGACCTCTCTTTCAACGCTCCTTAGCCCCTGTAAACTTTATTGCAGTTCAAGGCCCTCCACATTTCTCCTCTATTAGTGATGGCAATAAGAAAATATTTATTTTCATGACATTTTTATGGCTTTTGAAAGTGTTTTAATGGGATTTAGATTTGTTAATGATGTTGAGGTGGTAGTAATGGTATGTAAAATGATGAAGAAAAAGGAAGAAAAAAGGCAAAAGCTTATGTTCTGCCCCTCTTCTCCTTCGTGATAGGCCGGGCGGACTTAGGCCCAGTAGGCTAAGCTGAGCTCGGGCCCACCCAATATGGTCGAACAATGTCAAGTTCAGCTCGGACCAGAATCAGTGGCCTAAAACCCCCTCCCCCCCATAAAAATATTTTATCATATATTTATTTATTCTAATTTATTAAAATTACGAAAAATCATAAAAGCATTTGAAAAACCCTAGAAAACTCAGAAAAAATAGAAAAAATTTAGAAACATAATACGAAATTTAGTTTTGAAGATTTTTAGGGTTTTTACATCAAAAATCCTCCTTAAAAACCTTGCCACCGCTATGATTTTCATATTTTGTACAATTTAAAGATTTGAAAACCTAAAATTTATTAAATGCTCTAGAGCACATATAATTTTTTTTGTAAATTTATACTAGGAGCTTAGGAACTAATGTCTGAGACTAGGTACTATTTCGAGGTGTGTTGGGGCTGCAAAAGCATGTATAGCATCGAACAAGGCAAGTAAAATCAACTAAGAAATGTTCAGTAATTCATTAATCTTTATATTTTATTGTTATTGCACTAATTTACCTTTCTTGGAATTTCCACCCCAATATGAGTGTTCGAGGGCAAAGTGAGTCAAGAAGGTGTATCTGATGGAGTGGTTGCCCATTAGCTATTGAAGCTATGACCTCGATTCACTACCTTATTTGGTCGGGATGAGATGCATTTTATTTGGGCACCGGTGATATCCCTCATTCGCGATGGTCTAATTCAATAGGTGTTGATACGTCTTAGGGCTCGAGTCTGCTTAGCATTGCTACGACTCTATAACCCTAAACTTGTAGAACTCGCATTCGTTGGACTTGGTCTACTTAGCCGACTTTCTAATTGCTTCTTTCGACACTCGTTTCTCGTTGCACTTTAATTTTTAGTCTTATTATCATGCATTAGTTATAGCTTTATTTCTATCCACATAAGTTTTAAACTGCTTTATTTATTTTGAATTATTGTTTAGATCTTAATGGCTTTTACTTAGTGAACTCATAATTATTTTTTTTGACTGAGTGTAGATCCACAGTTGAGTAAAGGCAAGGCATTGATACTTGGCGATCTACTTTAAGAACATCGGAGTGGCCCTCCCTTACTCACTTTTGTTGATTTTTAAATTTTGGTATTACTTATATATGTTGTTTTATCACACTTTGGATCCTTATTCAGGTACAGAGATACATATGACTTGTATATTGTTTTGCTTGTTTGTTATACTTGGTACCAAATATGCATGATTACATATACTTACTGGGTTCCAAATTTAGGCTGTTAGAGTTCTTTACTTTATTATTGAATAATTTAACGTATTATTTGCTTTTGCTAACTTCTAAAACATAAGAAGATACTAATAACTCAACCTGAAATTATAAATTTTCTTATATGGATAGATCAGAGGGCTGCTAGGCCTACATTGACCTTGAGAGGCTGGCTTAGGAGTCCATGTAGGCTTAAGCCAAGTGGGGCATAGGTTGTGGAAAATTGGGGCCATTCCATTTATATTGACTTGCGTTAAGCATGTACAATAATTTTTCCTCTATATTATAGTTTAAGTATTCTTTAGTGGCGATAAGTGGGAATCATCTCGAAAGGGATTTATCAAACTTCTCTAAGAAAAATGACTTGTAAAGGTTTTTACTATTATTTTTATTTTAACTTAATAGTAGTATTTAACTAAATAATAAAAAAATATAATATAATAATGCTTAACTAACTATATTATATTAATTAACTAGCATAATCCAATTTCACAATCAATCAAATGGATTAAATTCAATAATAAATAAAAATTAAACAATACCAAGAATAATGAAACGCAAACCTATTTTGCATTCCAAACATCTAAATCTAATCCATATAGTCATTAGCATACTTTATAAAGTAAGATAGATCATTAAACTCTAATTATAAGTAAAGAATTAGCTTTTAGCAAGCCATTAGTTCGCTTTATATCGGTGCAAAAACGACGTTCTAATTCTATTAAGCTTACCCCTTTATTTACGCAAAGACATTAACTTCACGCAATAGAACGGCATTAAACTTTATGAGAACTTCGAACTTCTAAATCTAAGATCTTCGAAAAGTCACTGCAACACTAGATTTAGATCTCAAATTCACCTAGGTCATTTTAACGGTGTTCGCCTTTCAAATAATCCAAGTTACTATTTCAAATAGATCATAAAATCGTATATCACATAAACATTATAGACTATGCATGCAATACAAAAATCATGATTAAAATCGATAGATAATAACCTATTAAATCAGTGAATAAAAGAATATGATTGGTTTAAATAAATTAAACACATAATCTTCTCATCATAACTACATTGAAAAACCAATCTAGTTCACCTTCGGACTTTGTATAGATCAAACAAACTACTCACTCATACTTATAAATAACATTGTAGTAATATAAATAAAAGACATACTTGAAAATACCTTTAAATTGAAATACTCGAATCTTCAATCTTCTCCAAAAGCAATAAAATATAAAGATAATAGAAAATGGCTTAATAGCAATGGAGTTTTGATTAACGTACTCAATGGCAACTAATTTTGTAACCATATGCTAGTACTTATAGTATTCTAAGTAGTAAACATCCCAAATTAACTCAAACAACTAGTAGTTATCTTAAATTCATGAGATCTTACCCAATGATTTCTACCAATTTGTGCGAGTATGGAATTGCTAGGAAAATCCAAGAAATTAAGCTTTCTAGTCATTTCTTGTGTCTACCGATTGAGCCAGCGATTCGAGTGCATCTAAGAATTGCTAAGAATCGTTGGTACAAAAGTACAAATCTTATTTGCTTCTCTGGTGATAATTTTTTGTAGACTTTTTCCACTTGATTAATTCTTTCATAATTCTCCCTTTTCATTTATTTCTTGATATTCTCCATTTATTACCTTACATATCAAAAACAAGAGAAAACCCCATGTAATATAGTCTTTTACATCTAAAATAATTTTGAAATGAACTATAAAGCCTGTCTTATCATTGACATGTCAGATAACCGTAATTTAGTACTTTGCCATCCCAAGCAAAGGAATACAAACAATCATATTCTCTTTCTTTTCTTGTTATGAATTCATATTTATATACTCAAATTCTTAAACATAAATGATCGTCAAATTAAAAAATTACCTTCATAAAAATAAGAATCAAGAGAGAATGGAAAGAAATAAAGAACAACCCCTTTATTTGACATTTCAACCTCCTAATTGTGCAACATACCACATAATCTAAAGTTAAACTAATCACCAAGGTCAAGGCACTTTATAGGAAGCATCAAACTTACGATAACTAAGATAGAATTTCAAGGTATAAAAATCATTAAATCAATCCTATTTTCAAAAAAGTATTTAAAATATCATCACAATCAAAGTCGATAGGGACTTTATTCACCAATAATCATTATTTTATATTCATTTGTTGGAATAAAATAATATACTTCACTTAACCTAGCTATTACCACTTGCACTAAATCTTTTTTTTAAAGAGTTTTAGTAAAATTCCTTCTATTTTCTATATATCTCTTTTTCTTCTTAAATTATATAAATTCATTATGTTCTTTATATTATATTCCCACTGTTCCTTACTCAATTTCTTTGGAATCTGCGAGTCTCTCTATTTTTCATTTAAAAACTCTTATTACCTCTTCTCACTTTTACAATAGTCAAGGAAGTACTCTTTCCAACAAAGTAAAGTTTATTGGATATTTCATATTTTTCTCCTCGATTGTGGCATAAAACTTTTAATACATATATATAAATTTGATCAATAAGCTTTGTATAACAAGATAATCAGAAATCTGTCTTCTTAATCTTTCACTATTGTTTTGATTTTCTACCCATTATAATTTCTAACACAAATTAATTAATCCTTTTTAAACTCCTGTAGTGTATACACAATCTAGGTGGAGTCAAATTGGGTATAATAATTCTTTTCTATTATAAAATCTCTTCATACTTTACTTCATCTAATTTCCTAAAACTCATTCCAAACTTTGATCTCAAGGTTTAAAAATTAAGTTGTGGTTTTCAACAAAAACAAAAATACCACGTGAAGCATAAATAAATTGAATAAATAATTAAATAACTAAAGATAAGAATGAATTGAATAAGTAAAGTTAATTTAAACATATCTAAGCATAAATGAATTAAATTGAACATATCAATCCATATCATTATATCAAATTGTTAAATCATACCAAAGCAAATGTATCAAAGTGTGAACATATACCACATCAATTAAAGCATAAGAGTACAAACAAACACCTTGCAAGAATAATACTTGAAAATAGATTACACATAGAATAAAACATCTTAGAACCACCATCCAGATTTCGTATCATCTCCATCATCCCCATGATCAAGCTGATGGAGCTGGTAGTTCGCCTTAAGATCATGGATGGTGTAGTCTACTCCTTCTACCGGGTTATCTTTAGTAAGGACTCCATAGTTGGGCATACTCAACTTGAGTAATGGAATGTGAATGTTGGTTTCCCCTCCTTGAGTCCTCTTGGTCATGCATCGCTTTGATCTATATATGCATCGGGCAATCTCCGGTTGGTTCTGGAACATGAACTTTCGATGTATCAAAGTTCTCATCTAATTGCGCAAGATTGTTTGCATAATGGCCATTTTAAGGTCCTCATTTACGTAAGTGAAGTCCTCTAAAGGTGGCTCTATGGTCTAGTTTGTCTACTCATAGTACACGACAGTCTGAGTTTCCCCTCAATGTTAGGGCCCGTCTCACTAAGTCTTGACTTGGCATAAATTTTTCAAGTTGGGCACCTAATCCATTCTTTTAACTTAATCTCAAAATAATTTTTAATTCAATCCTCAATAATGCTATAAAACTAAATTTATATCCTTAATGAAACTAAATTCATGATTTATTTAATTGGAGCAAAGTAGGAAATCATATAGACTATTTTCTGTATTTTATCAATAAATTTGGACAACAACCCCTATAAAATCGACCTGTCAAAAAATTCACCTCATAGACATAAAAATGGGTAAAAGCTTATGAAGGACTTACAACTCCCTGTAGTTCATTAGATTTATCAATATAAATCATTTAAACTAAATTAAGGTCTCCAAAACCTTATTTACAACTTTACAATCCCAAATTAGACCAAAATCTGAATGATACATCTCTTAACTCATTTAAAACTTACTTAAGAAGTTTTCATAACATGTTCATGAGTATTTCGCATCTTACACTCACCTAAAAGCCCAAAATGATATTTATAAAAAATTCACAAACACCAAATTAGGTGTTGTCATGACGCATAGATCAACAAAAGCTTCTAACTTAAAACGAAAATTGTATTGATAAAATCAACGCGTTAGAAGTTAAGGTATTGGGGGAAGTTGTCAAATAATAGCGTGAATTAGCTATTAAACATTAATACGAATTAAAATATAACTAAAGAAGAGATAGACGTACTAATTGGAAATTGGTAAGCGATTTGTATAAGATGTCAATATGAACTCCTACATTGCGAGAATCTCATTTGATACGAATCGAAGGATTGAAACAACATCCTTTAAGAGTTTGATTAGTCGTAAATTTAATCAGTGTTTTGAAATTAAAATTCTTTTATCTCTTCAAATGAACAACAACAGACACATGAATTCATTAAAAGTAATTTAATGAACAGTAAGATGCAAAGTTTTTTTACATAGTCACTTGAAAAGTACTGAATTTCTTCTTTGAGAAATAAAAATTGGGAAAACTGAGACAAATGGAAGAAACAATATAAATATCGGTCAATTTTATCGGGGTTTATTGCAAGCATGATTTTCACTACTTTATTGTCATTTTGTTTACTTCTGGGTTTTCACAAGCACTATCCTAGTTGCGTTGTAAGTCTAGCAAGAGGTAAGTCTAGCTGTAAGCCATTGACCGAGTGAGTGATTCCCCTATTGCTAAACATGAGTGACTTAGTAAAGAAAGTGAAAAAGGTTATTTCAACTAAACCTTTTGTAAAATTGAGTCTGCATCCTCTTCTGATTCTCATACATCTTCACCTATTCTCAAACAATCTTGTACCATTGATTCAAAAAATATTCATGAAGTCTCAGTTTCTCAAATTGAAGAATTCTTTCAAAACTAGGATCTGGCAGTTATAAAACCTAGCGATGTTCATATGAAAGGTTAATTTTCAAAACATCAAGATTTTATAATCAAGTTAGAAGAAGATACACAATCTATCGATGAAGAAGGACAAGAAATTCTTTTAATTTCACTTGAGAAAATCAATAGATACAAAGAAACTTATAAATACTTACATATTGGACTCATTCAAGTCGCTATAAAGCCATAAACTACATTAGGACTTAATACTTCAGTTCTTGTGTTTGTTCGTGATAAAAGACATGTCAACTTTACTAATTCATTATTAGGTATGATCGAAGGCAGTCTAGCCCAAGGGCCAATCTATTTTAATTATTTTCCCAATTTCTCTTTAAGTTCACATGATCAATTTGCACATGAAGCTGCCACTTTAGGCATTCACACCAAAGGTTTTAATATGAAAGGTATATGTTCTAATGTTGCTGTCGTCTATCGCATTTATTATAAACTCATGCATACTATCATTCCAAATGTGCCATATTCTAACATTCAAAAGGGAATGTCAACATTATTTTTTACCAACATTAAAAATAAAACTATTACTCCTAAATAGTTAATTTGGAACGAGATAAATATCTCATCAAAATGGATGATTTATGATAAAAATATTGAGGAAAAAGAAAATCAAAATACTTCCGAAGAAATAGATCATATTATAACTCATGATGATGGTAAAATAGAAATAACTTTTGGTGCACGACCATCCACCTCTTCTCATCATAGTAAAAGCTTTAGAAAACCCGCATCACCAATAAAAGTAAATCAAACTTAGGCTTACCACACACATGTAGCCTATCCTGTTTATTCTAAATCTACTGATGATCATGTTAGTATTAATGACTTTAGTGAATATCAAATTAATATGGTTAAAATAGAAGAACCATCTTTTCAATATGATTACTATCAATTAAAACAACAATTTTTACAACATCCCCTAAAACCATCATTTTGTAAATTATGTTCCCGCTCTTAGTAAGCCCTTCTTCGTGAAAACTATTTTTCGTATTTGAAACAAGTTCAAGAAAATATTCCTTTCTTGATTATTTATCAATTTTTAGTCAAAATAATATGTTCAAAATTAATACTATCTAGGAAGGAACCCATGGCGAAAAATATAATCAAATACAACCATCTTTAGCTCCTTTAAAAATGAAAGAAAATATTAAAGCAACTCTTTTTAAAACACCATTTTATTAGGATCTACCAATTACAAAAAAGGATTTAAATCATATTCTCGAACAAAATAATTTTACTAATATTTATTTATCTACGCTTAAAACTAAGCTAGATTCTTCTACAACAAATACACATTCTACCTCTCATACATTATAGTGTATAAATATATCACCTAGCATCCCTGAACCTATATTAACTCATTCATTTCCAATGCGTTTTTCTACATCTCCCCCTTTTAAAACTAAACCTAATATATCTTATGAATTACTAGAACGAATAGCTCAACAGTTCGAAACACTTGACTCTACAATTCCTAAAAAAGATAAAGCCCCTGTTATTGCCATACTTAAAACCGATCTTATCTCTAATTCCTCTACACCTCTTTCCTCAGAAAATTCCTCTACTAACTTTACTATTGATCATGATAGCACTGCATCCTCTATAAACATAATCGTATTAAGATATCAAAATCTAAGTATCAATCAAATTATAAATCGTCCTATACTCCATTACGCAAACAATTTTATAGTCGACCATCCCCGCATGATATGATTATTGAAGAACCTAAACAATCTAGCATAAAATTTGATGGTAATAGCTTATATGAATGGAATATCGACGGATTAAGCCAATTCTCATATAATGGAAGTCATATTACAAATGCAAATTTATGCAAAAGTTTGCCAAATATTAGATCATACTGAAATCAATATCGCTAAAGCTATAACTTCAGGATTTATAGGACAATTATATGGCTGGTGGAATACTGTCCTATCTCCTCAACAAAGAAATGAAATGTATAATTCTGTTGAAAAGGATGCTCAAGGCCAACCTATCTTAGATAATATGGGTCGTTTACAATATAATGGTGTTAATTCCCTCCTAACAAATATCATTTGGCATTTCGTAGGAAATCTAAACCTCCGCGATGAAAAAATACGTGATCAATTACAAAGTATTAGAGGTAGATCTCTTAATGATTTTCAATGGTATAAAGATACATTTCTTTCAAAGATTTATGATTTACATACCATTCCTGACTTAGTCTTCAGGAAAGAAAGATTTGTTGCTGGTTTGCCTTCTTCATTTGCTGAAAAAGTCAAACTTCTTCTTAAAGAACGAGGTCAAGGTTCTATAAATTATACTAATCTCACCTTTGGTGATATTATAGTAGCCATTGAACAAATAGGCTTAGCTATTTGTAATGATATAAAGTTAAAACGCCAATTAGCAAAGGAAAAGAAAAATAACTCAAATGAATTAGGAACATTCTGTTTTGATTTTGCACATGATTTAGATATAATCAAACCCTCTCACTCTAGATCCAAACCAAGGAAACTACCCAAATACTATAAAAACTGAAATTCTTTATCATCTCAACCCTCAAAGAAGAAACCTCCATTTAGATCTACTAAATCTCTTCAAAAGACAAATCATTGTTATTCATGCGGCAAACCTGGCCATTATGCCAATAACTATTATTCTAAAAATAAATCCAAAAAATTACATAATATTGCTGCACATTATTCTTCTTCTTCTGAGTCTGAGTCCTATTATCATTGTTCGGATAATGTGCTTAATACATCATCGTCTTGTTCTACCGAAATAAATGTTTTAACTGCTAATGAAGAACTCATTCTTGAAATAGGAAATCAAATAACGGATCCCTATTTGAAATATAAATATGTTACTGAAATAATTCAACAAAACAAAGACAAACCTGATGTTGAAATTGGATCTTCTAAAAAAGCTAAATTTAAAAAAAAAATGAGTTAAATCCCAAAAAATATTCGATGGCTTCTTTATTAGCCGAAGTCAATAAAAAACAACCTTCTATTACTAATATTCGAACACTACAAACTGAAATAAATTCGCGAAAAATAGAAATTCAGTTTCTCAAACAACGACTTCTCAAGTTAGAAACTGAAACATCTAGTGATCATTTTGATGATAATGTTTTTATTGAAACACTTACTCAATATGCATATCAAAGATGGTTTACTCCTATTACGTTAATAGTTAAGGATTTCAAATTCAAAGGTCCTGCTCTTATTGATTCAGAAGTTGACCCCAATTGTATTCGCGAAGGTATTGTCCCATTAAGATATTGTGAACCAACTAATAGTAGTATTACTACTATTGAAGGAAATAAATCTTTAATCAAATATAAGTTTTCTTCTATTCATATCTGCCACTCTTCTATTTGCATACATATATCTTTTATTATTGTTCGAGATTTACAACATGATATTCTTCTAGGAACTCCTTTTCTTCAACAAATTCTACCATTTTCTCTTTCTAAAGATGGTATTACCACAAAAATAAACAATACCTCTACATTATTCCTTTTTTCAAAACAACGCAAAACAAAGTATTTGAATAAATTACTTAGCCAAATAGAATATAAACAAAATCAAATTAATTTTTTAAAATGAAATCAATTATTTAAAAATAGATCAAATTCTTCATAGCTCTATCTTCAAAGAAAAATTATTTATATTCCAAAATAAACTTCACCACCAATGTTGTTCTGACATCCCATCTGCATTTTGGAGTCAAAAACAACATCAACTCTCTTCTTTATATAGATACCTTTGAACAACCCCTCACAAATGAATTCTCGACTATTAAATTTATGCGAAAATGAATAAAAGATTTGTTGCAAAAAAACTAATCACTCCTTCCAAATCTCCTTGGAGTTGTACTGCTTTTTATGTTGAAAATGCTCATGAGCTTCAACATGGAGCACCTCACTTAGTTATCAATTATAAACCATTAAATAAATTTTTACAAACAATTCGTTATCTTTTGCAAAATAAATATGATCTTATTAAGCGAATCATTTCTTCTATTATTTTCTCAAAATTTGATTTAAAATCTGGCTTTTGGCAAATTCAAATTACTTCCAACGATTGATATAAAACTGCTTTTAATACTCCTTTTGGACAATATCAATGGAATGTTATGCCATTTGGCTAAAAAAATGCTCTTTCTGAATTTCAAAAAATTGTGAATGATATTTTTAATCCCTACAAAAGTTACATTATTGTTTATATTGATGATATTCTTGTATTTTCCTCATCAATTGATCAACATTGAAAACATTTACATCAATTTCAAACTATCATTATGAATAACGATCTTATTTTATCTCAAAAGAAAATTAAGCTTTTTCAGACATGTATTACCTTTCTTGGTTTTAAAATTTCAAATCAAACAATCTCTCCTGCAAATAGAGTAATTGATTTAGCTGATAAATTTCCTGATCATTTTACTGATAAAAATCAACTACGAAGATTTCTTGGTTATTTAAATTATCTATGATTTTTATAAATTATCCGCAATCGATCGTCAGCCTCTCCAAACTCTCCTTAAAAAGGATATCCCATTTAAATGGACTAACTCTCATATACAGGCAATCCAACTTATCAAATCAAAAGTCAAATCTCTTCCTTGTTTGCGTGTTGCCAATCCCACATATCTTAAAATTATACAAACAGATGCCTCAGATATAGGTTATGGTGGAATTCTGCTACAAAAACCTCCATCTAGCGCAGAACAATTAGTTTGTTATACGTCTAGACTTTGGAATAAAGCACAATTAAATTATGCAACTGTTAAAAAGGAAGTATTAGCAATTATTTTATGTGTTCAAAAATTTCAATCTGATATTTTAAATAAAATGTTTTTAATTCGCGTTGATTGCAATGCTGCAAAAGAAATTCTTTTCAAAGATGTTAAAAACTTAGTTTCAAAACAGATTTTTGCACGATGGCGAGCACTATTAAGTATTTTTGATTTTGATATTGAATATATAAAAGGTGAGCATAATTCTCTTCCTAACTTTTTATCCCATGAATTTCTTACTACCCCTCAAGTTCATTGCCTGCAGCACATGGCCGAAAAAGGCGAATCTCCAGCCATTCCACCAAATTCCAATAAATTCTCTCCTTTATTTAACTCCTACAATCAAGCTGACATTCATAAATCCACTTATAAGTTTAGCTCTTGACATTTAGTTACCCTCCGTGATTATGATCTATTAGAACAATCCATTGAAACTCAAGCAAAACTTATCATGCCTCTTTCTCTGCACTTTATTCCTAAACGACCCAATGTTACTATAAATTTTTATGAAGCTTTACTTACTAATACCCAATCAGTTTTCATTGAACACTTTAAACATTCAAATTCAGATGAAATAGCTTGTTAAAAGTTCAAAATTCAAAAGGTCTTATCAAGTTCGGAATGGTCGCAACAGTATGCCCTTCGTCAAAGTCCTTATGTGTATCAATCTATAAATTTAGTCACTGATTGCCCGCCTTTACAAGTTAACTATAAAGATTATATAGATGCCTGGCGTAATATACTATTCTATAAAGATCCATCTTTTGGTCATTCTTGGTACCTTACTTTCAAAAAATCCTTGCATGTCAATCTCCCTGCATGGTTTATGGCCGAATGGTGGACAAAATTTGGTCCTCATATTGGCTTCTTCCCTCCTGCGGTTTTTACTAAATTTGAAAGAGAAAAACTATCCCTATTTCAATTTCTTCATAAACATTCTATTCCCTGGATCCTCAAATGGCAATATAGTACCCATAAAATCACGACTATTCATAATGCTACCTATACCTATTTATCTCAAGAAATCCTTGTCAAGTGGTGGGATAAATTTAATATTGAATCCATCCACGACTCTAGTATAACTCCTATAGCTACTCCCACTAAAGTTACTAATTTCCCTCATCTTTCACGATCCTTTAAAGATATTAGCCTCAAATCTCATGTCCGACAACCTATAGCATCAAGAGAAACATTGATGAGCTCCAGTTCTCCCATTCCACCCGATCTTACCAACAAAAGTATGCAACAACTAACCAATTTTCAATAAGACTTTCATCAACTTGAGAAAAATATGGAAGCTGGCTTCAAACAATTTGAAGATAAATACTCTGCTTCTTCCAGGACATCCAGAACTCATTCAGACGGAGATTCTGATACTCAAGATTTAGATTTTGCAGCTTTATAAATGGATTTATCAAGCGCTCTACAACATCCAGCGATCCAACATCCATTGTTAGATCAAATCATTGAGAATTTATTTCCTTATGGCGTTGATATTTTTCCTGCGAATATAGTTTATCATGTTCATCCCGACATCCCTTAACATTTGGCAATTTACGCTCATTTTGTTGAAGGCTGGACTCCTTCCCAAGGAAGTATCAAAGTTTATATGAATTATCCCGAACCATTTCATTATGCTGATTTTATTCATTTTGAGTTATGGCGAACCTTGTGGCGTGATCCTCTCACTACGTATTGTGAGTTCTTTACGATGTAAAGAAAATAGAAAAAACGCATTTTTATCTGGCTTATCCTGCCCTCAGGCCCATGCAAATCATTCTATCAAGCCCATGCTCCTAGAATCTTCCTGCCCTTAGGCCCATGCCAATCATCTTATTAAGCTCCTGCTTCCAGGCCTCTTTTGCCTGCCTGTTTGCGATTTCAGATAAAGATGTTATATGTTATCCTGATTAATCTTTATTTTCCATCAAGCATAAAACGTATGCTCTATCTTATCCTGATGTTCCATCAAGCATAAAGTGTATTTTAATCGAGCATAAAGCTACACGATATCCAAAAAGAACCTTATCCCTTACTCAGCAGTTGCCTTCAAAGTCAAAAGTTGCTACAGAAAAACTGTACGATCCTTCACGCCTAGGGCTAGTAGGACGTTCCTTTTTAGAGTGCTTTTGCTTTTATCAAAGCAACATATCGTTGTCATGTCAATAAACGTGTCAAGTTGTTGTAGGGCTATTTTTACACGATAGCACGTCTAGTTTTCTATAAATAGATGGTTGTATATGTTGTTATGACATCGAGAAATAAGCTAGTCTTCTGACGTTTATGTTTAAGTGTTCTTCTATTGTTGATTGCTCTAGTGTCTCTCTTTGTATTCAGCCTAGTTTATATGTCCTTAGATTGTGATGTCCAAATATTTGAAGTCCCTTGTGACAAACCTTTTATATTTCATTATCCTCTCTCTCAATTCCAATATTCAGAGTTTCAGTTAGATTTCTTTCCTGAATATCCTGCTAATTTTATCTTCCATTTTATGGAAAAGACTCAACGGTCTTCATCTTAATATTGGATATTTCAGAGATGAGCTGGGTTACCTTATCCTCGGGGAAATATTCCTTGAGGAACTTATCTATCATGTTATGCCATGAGTTAATGCAGCAAGGGCGGAGACAAAAGAGCCATTATTTGGCGTTATCTTTTAACCACGATTGGAAAGCCTAAGCTTGAGTGCATTCTCTTTTGCCTGAGGAGGTTTCATGGACAGGCAAATTTTTCGAAACTCCTTTAAGAAGCCACTGTGTCTTCACTCTTCATATAATGGAAGGTGGGCCGGAGGTGAATAAAGCTGAACTTAAGCTCAAAAGCTTTGCTGTTTAGTAGAAATTTATGCTAAGGGGATATTGAGCAATAAAAGCTTATTGGTCATCATTGATGCACCTAATGGTAATCTCGCGATCATCGCCAGTCTGGCAATTTTCGTCAGCCATAGTTGGTTGGGGAAAATTAGAATCCTTTTTTAGAGCTTCATTTGTCAACCTTTGGTAGGTTATATCGATTTCATAATCAAAAGGTAAAAGTGAGCCAGTCGATTTAAATCAATTTATCCTACCATACATAAACAAGTAAACTAAAAAAATCAAAAATAAAAATAAAATAAAAGTAAAACTCAATTTAGAACCGAATCCCCAACAATGGTGCTCGAAATTGATCACTTGTTGTGCATGTCAAATAGAACTCGTAATGGGTAACCAATCCTACTGGAATGTATTAAAACTAAGAAGAGGTTGAATTCAAAGGATTAAGTCAAACTGAGTTCAAAAAATAAGAAAGTAAATCTAGGGTTTTTTTAAAGAGTATTATCAAAACTTCTACTAAACAAGAAAGTAAATAAGTTGTAAATCAGATAATAAAAACTTATCTAAGTCTAGAAATCCACAATCTAGCACTATGTTATTTCCATGTCTTGTATCATCGACTTAAAAAATGGTTTTCAAATTTTTTTTCCTTAGATAGGCTATAGGTTTTGGGGTCACCAACACCCTAGTCCTTATTCTTGATAGATAAGACAACAGCTCTCTAAATACTTCACTTACTCCACAATACGACTTTTGAAAAACGCTCTCAAGATTTAACACGTGAGCAACATTAACAAGTCGATGGGAACACTTACACCTAGACAACCTTAGGCAATCACTCTCAAACTTTATCCTAGTTCTCGATGTTAGTCACCTAGAATAACAAGTGTGTCAGCTTTTGCTATAGGTGATTGCAACTTCTCAACCCGATTGGAATCATAGATTCAACATGATTGATAACAAGTCAATAGGTTTAGGCCTAGAGATTTGCAATGAACATGAAAACTCTAAACTACCATTGAGAAATCATTCAAAAATCCTAGCATAAAGATAGAGAACTAAGTATTCAAGAACCTTGCTGAACATGGCTAGAGAGCATCATACCCGACCTAAGTATTTAAGAACCTTGCTGAACATGGCTACTTTGCCTTTCTCAACTCCTACATCACTCTGAATACATTATGTTTTCGTTCATAGAGGTCCCTCCATTATATACGCGAGCATGGGTACAAGAATAGGAATGCGCAGGAAAATAAGAACCTTCTAAAAAATAAAAAACTTCAAGTTTTGCAACTCTGGCACTGTCATGGTCTTGTCATTATGTTTGGAGGAGCTGGGTCACGACGTGGGTCTTTATAGAAAGTTTAGGTCTTTAAGTCATCTGAAAATTTTAAATCTGAGTCTGCCATCTTGGGAAATGTTGTCTATGTTAATTCTAGCACTGCCAATTCAATTTTGACGCCTCGGTAGCACCACTGCTCCACTACTGGGGTTGTCCATTATTCTACATGGCATCAAGCCTGCTGCAACTTTGACCAATATTTAAATTGTTTCTTAGAATTGTCTAATTCACGGAATACTTAAATGCTTTTTAAATCTCCAAGTTAAACATATAGAGCCATAAACATGACTTTGGACTTGATTTACATAGCAAAACACCTATGAAAAAGTGCATAAATAATGATTTATCATAAATAAAAAATGAGTGAATAATATAAACTTGCATAGAGGCCATCAAAACAAAAAAACTTGATCACCCCCCTCTCTTAGTCAAGCTATTCTGGAGCTTGAGTAGCAAAAATATTTCCAAAAAAGAGTCAAAAGTAAAGGGAGCAAAAGCAAACTATATATTAATAATAGACCTCCTATAAAAATAGAAATCGAAATAACTATAGAAATAAAGAATATGGTATGCCTCTTATAGAGCACTGTTGTTCATTTTCATTAGCTCGATTTATAGAGAAATCAATTTTTGTATAGTGTAAGTGAATCAATCTTCACTTCAATTGATTATTCATTAAGAGTGAATATCTTAGTTTCGCAAGAATTTCTCCAATTATTGCTCTCATTACCGTCACTGAATTGCTCTCCTTCAATATCATCGCAAAGCTCTATCCCATCTTGGAGTGTCATTTCCTCATCACCCATCCTAAGTGTAACCAGGTGATCATGTACATCGATAATGACTCTTACAATTGATGGTCTTCCCAATAATAGCATAATATTTTAGCTAGTTGATGACATGATTAAGAATTTTGAAGTGAAGGTGAACCTTTTCACTCGTGTCGACACATTATTAGGTATATTATGACGACCCCAAATTCTAAAGCAAATCGGCACCGCCATGTCGTCAGAAACTTCCCCAGGTCATGCCACGTCATTAGCACGCATGTCCATAATGACACGCGACTAACAATTTAATAATCCAACTTAGTCAATTTCGATGTTTAAATGATTGATTTGATGAAATATACTAAATTATAGAATTTTACAACTCAATTTGTTTATTTTAATTTATTTATGTTATTGAAATAGCAAAGTCTTAGTAATATGCAAATAAGTAATGTAAACAAATTTTGCATTGATTAAGAAACCTATGGGGTGGAAACCCAATAAAAAATATCATGCATATCAATAAAGGCGACAAAAAGATATAATAAATGTCAATATACATGTTTTAGATAATAAGTATCCCAAAATGATCCCCAAAAGATAGTACATACATAGATAGAAACACCTACACGTGAAGCAACCGTGGCTCTTTGGATTTGGATCGTCTTATAATCTGCAACTTGCAACGGAAAACGATGACAAGTTCCAATAAAAAATCCCCAAAAAATTCAGTTAGTATTCACAAGAAATTCAAGATAAATGGGTACAATTCATGCTGATAAAGTAAATAAATGGAAATGTAAAGCATGAAAATAAGTTTCTGATATAATCAAGAATATGGAACGCAAGTGTGGTGTATAGCTGTTGAGCCCTAGTACACAAATACTAATCCGAGAAGGCTTTAGAGGCAAGGTAATCCCCGCCTCCTCATCATGGTCAAAATGAAGAACTCTATTGGTTGAGAAGTAGGCTTCCCCTTAATGCCTAAAAGGATAGGAACTTTGTGACGTAGGCGAGCCTCGTGTAAACCCACTTTAGAGATCATCGATTTGCGAAGAGATATCTCGCACGTAGTTTAAGATATGAACAATATCGTAACAACAATGTATTGTCATTTACGAGAGAGCTAGGGGTCATACCGTCCCTTTGACCATATATAGACACACGCGAGAATAGAGTAAATATGCGAGCCGAACTAGCAAGAAATAAAAGTGTAATAACTAAATTATGAAAATAACAAGTAAATCTCAAGCTTACTTTCTTATGGGTTTATTTACCTGACGCTCGTCAAATCGCTCCAAAATGACCCGCTCGCCACTCAAACTATGCACTTGACACTCGACTAGTTTCTTAATCCTTGGTCTCCAATTTTGTCATTTTAAAATATTTTAGTGTCACATTTAATAGTTTTATAATATAAAACCTAAAATTAGACATTTATTCCAAATATTATTTGTGGCTTGCTTTTCGAGTTACGTCGGGGTGCCAAACCCCAAAAAATGTCTTGAAACATATTTTTCTACCTTTTTTCCAATTTTTCATATTTTCTTTAATTTTTTATGATTTTCCATAATTTTCTACAATTTTTCCTAATTTTTATGTAATTTATTTATTTTTAATTATATTTAATTTACTTTACGAATGTAAATTACTATTAATTGGGTGTTGGGCTCGGGTTGGGTCTAGTTTAACCCAACTTGGTCAGGCCCGGGTTGGCACAACCCAACCAGGTCGTGGCTGGGTCCACCCAACCTAACCGTGTCGATCCCGATCGTCCCTCCCAACCGAGTCGACCCTGGGTTGACCTGGCCCAACTTCTACAATCGCCTCTCTATAGAGACGATTTTTCTTATTTCTAGAGCAGAGATGATTTGTGATGAAGATTTTATTTTCTTTTCTCTCCCTTTATTTTCCTATTCTCTTCAACAACTACATCAACATCAACACCAACAACACAACTACAACACCACCATTAAAGCCTCAATTTCTCCCCAAAAATCAACAACACCAACAACCACTAACCTCGATCCATGAAGGTCATCGTAAGAGTCGCCTAGAGGAGGAAGAACCAGTCCACCTCCCTCATCATCATCTTCTTCCTTACGCTCACCTCCCTCTTCTATCTATCTTCTATTCTCCTTCATCCTCTCGCCATTAATGGCCGCAGCAATAGCTATGCTCGTGTTATTTTTTTTCTTTTCGATTAAACTCTTCTCTCTCTCTTTCGTTAATCAATAACAAGAACAAATACAAAACAATCCCAAAACCTCACCTTGATCATTTGATGTCAACAACCTCTGTTCTTCTCCTTCGTTGCTGTCCACTTAAGAGAGAGAAAAACTAGAACAGAAAGATGAGAAAGAGAGACGACCAAGAGGGATGAGAATGTGAGGGGTTCATCGAGAGAAATAGACTTGAGAGATCAGTGAGGACGAGAGAGTCGTAAGAAATCAATCGAAGAAGGGACACATGTGGAGATGAAGAAACGAGGTAGGGGGTTGTTTGGTTTTACAAATAAAAAGGATTGGCTAATTACCCTTTTGCCCTTCAATTGTTATCTCCAAAAATATAAACAAATTGCCCTTTTAAGTGATTTACCAATTTTCTATTTTATTATCATGTTTATCCTTTATTTTTGTGTTCAAATTAAACCTCAAAAATTGCCTCAATTTCCTAAAAATTGGCAAAAATATCAACGCACTCCGAAACACCCGTACAATTTGTTAAAATACTAATTCGGACTTATTGTGCAACAAATTAAAATATATTACACAAAATAGGCACATAACAATAAAAAAAATTATTTGCCTTATGATCTCCGGTTCGTCACGCATGGGTCCCACCTCGAATTCCTAAAATTCAAATAAAATTAGAAAATCACTAATTAGCCATCTAATCTGATTTAGGAAATTCTCAGATTTCACAACTATCTTACCTCGTAATCCAAATCTGTACGACTTTTTCGTAGGTGAGACTTTCAATAAAATGAGATCTTCCTTTGAAAACTCCAACAACCTATGATGTTTATCGATGTATCTCTTTTATCTTACTTGTGTTGTTGTCAAACGCTGGCGAATTTACTGAATTCTTTTTGTGTACTTCCAAATCAACTTACAAAGAAATGCATTTCTTCTAATTACCACCAAACTCCAAAACAAAAGTTTGAATTATATCCTTTAGCACCTAAAATCAATTGCTCAAGTTGCTCATCAACTTTTTGATGGTATATTGTACTAAGATTAAGAATAGTTCCCTGCTGTCTCTATAGTTCACTAAAAAGTCTGGACTTGAACCTCGAGTCTTTTACCAAAGTAATCGACACTAGATTCCATTAAATCTCAACACTATTATCAAAAAATGACCAATCAAGATGATATACACTAACTGCTAATCTCGTATGCACTATATAATCCCGATAAGGTTTCTAATAACCAATCACCCTTTAAATCATCTCCAGTTTAGTCTGAATCTAAGTTTTAAAAAACAAATTAATAGCCCTAAAACTAACTATCTTTGTTGATGATGTGTCAGCTAAACTCATATGAATCATCATTATAGATGCTTCTTCAATAAGTCTAGACTAAGAAGCTTTGACAGTAGCTACATTTTCCATTCCTATTATTCCCTTACTCAAGGCATCCATAACCCCAATTGCCCCGCTGGGGTGATAATCTAGAGTAAAGTCGTAGTTCTTGAGAAAACTAAACCCTTTACTCTTCCTCATATATATTTTCATTTATTTGAGTTGTAATTGTATACTAATAGCATGTTAATACCTTAATATGCAGGACCAAATTATTTAGGTTCAAATTAACTTGCATCATTACTTCTCGTCCTATACCAATAGACGAAGAAGTTTAGGATACAACCTTTTAAGGGAAACGCCTCAACATTTATAGCCTGACAATATTAATGTTAGAGAACTCACACAACAAATTAATTTATCTAGTAACGATCACCTTCTAAGTCACAAGCTAAAAATTATATTCTCTGGATGAAATATTATCTGCAGATATATCTTGTTAAGATTTAAAAAGATCCCTATCAGATATTCTACATCATTTACTTACTGGGAAGACAAATTTTTGGTTCCTCATCGATCCTGGTTCTTCATAAACTTTCAACTCTTTATACACATATATATCTTGGTCACTTTCCTACAAGAATTAAACCACACTACTGGAAAGAAATATTTGACTCTATCAGTTCTACAACTATAACATCAACAACTTTTAGTTGTCATTACAACTTAAGTTAATGCATCATAAATTCTTGAGCATGAAATTTCACTCTTATAGGGAAAAAATAATATAGCCCACTAGGTTAATAACACTCAACTTCCACTTATTGACATATCTCATATTTCTTTATAAAATTGACAACGTCAATTTTCACCAACAGTTTATTTTATCATAATAATTTCGGATTTCGCTTAAATGAATCTTTCAAAGAAAGTCTTGAGATTTTCATAACATTCTTGCATCACTTTTTGATTCCAGTTCCATAAAATCTCTTTACATGCTCTATTTTGTGATCTGAGACCATCCATATAGAATATCAATAACTAGTAGTCAAACCTTAACCTACTTGATAATCTCAATTAGTTTCTTCAACACTGCATCACTAAATTAATCATTATTAGCTCAGCTCCAATTTGAGCTCTAAAGAACAAAATTATAGTTACCAATCTAGACAACTTAGCTGATGATGTACCTACGCAGGACCTCAACTATTCACCATTACATATCTAACTCAAGATATATTATTAAGCGACTTTTATTGAAACTACATCCTATGTCTTTTTCCTATTCAAGGCATTGTCAACACAATCACCTCTTATGAGTGGTGCTTTAGAGTGAACTTTTAACATTTAAGAAATTAAAGGTATCCCAAACCCTACACTAAATTAGCACTAGTACAAAAATCAAATTGTAAACCCTAGCCCCTTTTGTTTAAAATAACCACATTTAAGAAAAAAGGAAAATTAGTATCGGTTGGATTTCCTAACTAAAAAAGATACCACCTAGAAGGTAACCTTCACCCTCATCTTCTTTATCATGCTCTCTTTTTGAAGTTTTCAATGGTCTACACATGTTGGTTTTGCAGAAAAGAAGTGAAAAAACAAATCTAGAGGCAGTGCCACCGCGACGCAGCTGGAAGTGGGTGGCAACACCACTACCACCGCTTCAAAAAGAGAGCGACGGCGTCACTATAACAACTACCATCCCAAGAGGGGGCTCCCATTAGAGACCCCATAGAAAAGGGAGAGGGGAGGGCATTGGAGCCACCCCCTTGACCATCACCGTCGGTAGGGACGTATCCAACACTGTGTCCTTAAGACGCCGGATGCCGAGGGGCAGTGCCCCCGTGCGGCCCGTGCATTGGGTAGGGACATAGACCAGGGGCCTAACATCCCCTGGACATTAACTGGTCTACGTGGATCAAACTTTTCCATTGTGCTCGATTAAGTGCAATTGATGGTGGTCTTTTCAAACCATTCAAATCCCTCCTAATTAATGCATCTCGTGTTAACTTTGGCCTGCCCCTACCTTGTCGAGTTTCTATAGTTTCTATTGAGTCAAGTTTTCTAGTTGGGGCATTTGTAGGCTGTCTTTGTTGGTAAGCAAACCACCGCAACCACCCTTCCCTAATCTTTGAATCAATTGGTGCTACTCCTACTTGTCTTTGAATTTTAATATTTCTTATTCTATCTTTACGAGTTTTACCGCACATCCATAAAAGCATCATCATTTCTGCTGCATTCATTTTATGCAATTGTTGTTGCTTTACCACCCAACATTCACTTCCGTAGAGCATAGCTGGCCTAATTGCGGTCCTATAAAATTTACCTTTTAACTTAGTAGGAACATTTCGATTACAAATCACCCATGTTACACTTCACCATTTCTTCCATCCAACTTGAGTTCTATGCGTGACATCATTCTCAATGTTACCATCATTTTGTATGATTGATCCTATGTATCTAAAGTGGTTTACCTTAGAAACTTCTACTTCCCCTAATTTTACGACTTCGTCATCTCGATGTCTAGTGTTTCTAAACTCATAGTGCATGTATTCGATTTTCGTCCTACTCAACTTAAAGCCTTTAGAATTCTAATGTATTCCTCCAGAGTTCTAACTTCATATTCACTCAATCTTTTGTTTCATCCACTAAGATAATATCATCTACAAATAGCATACACAATGGTTTATCCTCTTGAATATGTGAGTGTTGACTAGTCAAAACAAAAAAAAATAAATAAAAATAAATAAAAACAAAAATAAAAAAAAAAAAAATAAAAAAAAATACAGTAAAATAATATATATTATAAATAAACATAAAAATGATATGTTGTCAAATGGGTTGGGTGGGCCCCCACCCTCGACCCTTTCACGGGCGATGGAGGACTCGCGAGGACTGCACTAGTGCCCCACCCGAAGTAATTGAATAAATAATTGACTTTGAATTTTGAATCTTTGATCAAAGCGATTATTGTTTACATTGTCTAGATTCACTAGAAGATTCACATCGAGCCCCGTGCGTGCGAGGTCCATCGAGAGAGTCTATCTTGGGGAGTTGAGGTAAGTGGGGATCTCCGCTCATCTATTAAATATGGCTTGCTACTAGTATATTTTGGATCATGTTTTTAAGAAAATGACTTGGAAATGGGTTATTACCTACCTTCGTTTACTTCATGTAAGGCCTCTTGAGGAGCCATTGGTATATGGTAGAACCTAGTCACCTTACATTCTTAAGGGCCTCTTAGCGAGCCGTAGTAATGCGGTAGACCCAAGTCCCTTACTTTAGAAAGGGCCTCTTGGGGAGTCATAGATGCACACTGGAACTAACTCACCCTGGCCTCTTGAGGAGCCATGGACACACGGTGGAATTAAGTCACCCACTCTATTTATTACATTTTGATAATTAGGTCAACAAGAGGAGGTAATGAAAAATGAGACAAGGGACTTGAATTTTTTCCCATTGCATTCTATGTATCTCTCTTGTAACCTTTTGCATGCAAAATTTTATTTTCTTATCTTTTACAACTCTTGAAACTCCGTATCACTGGTTAAGTTCCTTTATGAATATGATATGCTTACTCCTTGTGGGAATTGATGTCATGCTACATACTTCAAAGTTATCTAGATATTAAATGCATGCTACCATTATTTTGTTTTATATGTGTTACTTGTAAGTTTGATATTTGAGTGTAATTCTTCTCTTATAAAGTTTGTTGGTTCTTTAGCTCGCCCCAATTACACTACAAGTCCATCTACAAGTTGGATAGATCACGGCAAGGGGAAGTCCATTGCTTGAAGTCTCCTTGCAGAGTGAGCATTGCATAATATATTTATATTTTTAAAAAAACTATTAATAAAGGTTGCGACCTAGGCAAGTTAGTTGAGTAGTTAAACCTTTTTTTAGTTAGTTGGATACATTGAAAAGTATTTGAAGGTTATAGAGATTGTATATGATTTTGATTTGCTCAGACAAATTTAAGATACCCGATGGTTAGGTTTATGATGACATATGGTATTTAATGAAATTTAAAATTCCACATTCTTTTGTCATATTGTTAATATGTTATTTCGCAGGTTGTTTAGGCGTGTTAGACTGTTATTTGGACTTGGTCTAAGTATTAGGTCTAAGTGGCGGTCTAGGCTGAGCGACCCGCCTTAGTTAGGGGAATGGTCATTTTATTGCAAGCTGCTTAAATTTTGAAGAAAAAAATTTTACTAGTTGGGAAGACTGTAAAGACCCTGAAATTCTAACACGTGCCCTGTGGCATTTTAGGACTATGACTTGGACCTGTCGTGACGTGGCGCACTCAATTAACTATCGAGAGTCGACATTGAGGTATTTTAATTTTCGATGATTTGTGTTTTACCTATCTAAAATAAAAATGCACATAATTCAATTATTTTACTTTGATTCCTGATTTACGAGTGAGGTAACTACTTGAGATACGTGCGTTCATGGGTATGGGACTATAGTTTGATCAATAATAATTTAAATGGCAAATATATAGTATAACTAGATGTTGGTTAAGTGAATGAGTGAACCAATATAAAAATCACACCTCATTCATAAATAAAAGAAATCACAACATAACCACTCACACTTTGACACCTAGCTAACTACACTATCTCATCAACCTAACTTACCTTATCCCATCCCCTAACTTCACTATTTCTCTCCAAAAAAATCACCACCGCTCCTTTTTCTTTCGTCCAACTCCTCCCACTCATATCTTTGTATCTGTTATCTCATTCCCCACTTTCGATTTCTCTCGGGCATCTGGACCTCTCTTTCGACGCTCCTTACCCCGTGTAAACTTTATTGCAGTTCAGGGCGCTCCACTTTTCTCCTCTATTAGTGATGGGCAATAAGAAAATATTTATTTTCATGACATTTTTTTGGCTTTTGAAAGTGTTTTAATGGGGATTTAATTTTGTTAATGATGTTGAGGTGGTAGTGATGATATGTAAAATGGTGAAGAAAAAGGAAGAAAAAAGGCAAAAGCATACGTTCTGCCCCTCCTCTCTTCGTGATCGGCCGAGCGGACTTAGGCCCAATAGGCTAAGCTGAGCTCGGGCCCGCCCAATATGGTCGAACAATGTCAAGTTCAGCTTGGACCCGGTTCAGGGGCCTAAAACCCCCTCCCCCCCATAAAAAATATTTTATCATAAATTTATTTATTCTAATTTATTGAAATTACAAAAAATCATAAAACCCTTTGAAAAACTCTAGAAAACTCAGAAAAAATGGAAAAAATTGAGAAACACAATATGAAATTTAGTTTTGAAGATATTTAGGGTTTTTATATCGAAAATCCTCCTTAAAAACCATGCCACCGCTATGATTTTCATATTTTGAACAATTAAAGATTTGAAAACCTAAACTTTATTAAATGCTCTAGAGCACACATAATTTTTTTGTAAATTGATACCAGGAGCTTAGGAACTAATGTCTGACACTAGGTACTATTTTGAGGCGTGTTGGGGCTACAAAAGCATGTATAGCATCGAACAAGGCAACTAAAATCAACTAGGAAATGTTCAGTAATTCATTAAGCTTTATATTTTATTGTTATTGCACTTCTTTACCTTTCTTGGAATTTCCACCACAATATGAGTGTCCAAGGGCAAAGTAAGTCAAGAAAGTATATCTGATGGAGTGGTTGCCAGTTAGCTATCGAAGCCATGACCTTGATTCACTACCTTATTTGGACGGGATGAGATGCATTTTATTTGGGCACCGATGATATCCCTCATTCGTCATGGTCTAACTCCACTGTGTTGTTACATCTTAGGAACCGAGTCTGCTTAGCATTGTTGTGACTCTATAACCCTAAACTTGTAGCACTCGCGCTCGTTGGACTTGGTCTACTTAGCCGACTTTCTAATTGCTTCTTTTGACACTCATTTCTCATTACACTTTCATTTTTAGTCTTATTATCATGCATTCGTTATAGCTTTATTTCTATCCACATGAGTTTTAGACTCCTTTATATATTTTGAATTATTGTTTAGATCTTAATGGCTTTTACTTAGTGGACTCATAATTTTTTTTTTTTGATTGAGTGTAGATTCACAGTAGAGCAAAGGCAAGGCGTCGATACTTAGCGATCTACTTTAAGAACATCAGAGCGGCCCTCTCTTACTCACTTTTGTTGATTTTTAAATCTTGGTATTACTTATATATGTTGTTTTATCACACTTTGGATCCTTATTCAAGTACAAAGATACATATGACTTGTATACTATTTTGCTTGTTTGTTATACTTAATACCAAATATGCAAGATTACGTATGTTTAGAGGGTTCCATATTTAGGCTGTCAGACTTTTTTACTTTATTGTTGAGTAATTTAACATATTATTTGCTTTTGCTAACTTGTTAAACACAAGAAGATACTAATAACTCAACCTGAAATTATAAATTTACTATATGGATAGTTCAGAGGGCTGACTAGTCCTACATTGACCTTGAGAGGCTGGCTTAGGAGTCCATGTAGGCTTAAGCCAGGCGGGGCCTAGGTTGTGGAAAATTGGGGCCATTCCATTTATATTGACATGTGTTGGGCATGTACAATAATTTCTCCTATATATTATAGTTTAATAATTTTTTAGTGGTGATAAGTGGGAATCGTCTCGAAAGGGATTTATCAAACTTCTCTAAGAAAAAGGACTTGTAAAGGTTTTTACTATTATTTTTATTTTAATTTAATAGTAGTATCTAACTAAATAATAAAAAACTATAATATAATAATGCTTAACTAACTATATTATCTTAATTAACTAGCACAATCCAATTTCACAATCAATCAAATAGATTAAATTCAATAATAAATAAAAATTAAACAAATACCAAGAATAATGAAACACAAACCTATTTTGCATTCCAAACATCTAAATCTAATCCATATAGTAAATAGCATACTTTATAAAGTAAGATAGATCATTAAACTCTAATTATAAGTAAAGAATTAGCTTTTAGCAAGCCATTAGTTCTCTTTATATCGGTGCAAAAGCCACATTCTCATTCTATTGAGCTTACCCCTTTATTTACACAAAGATATTAACTCCACGCAATAGAACGACATTAAACTTTATGCGAACTTCGAACTTCTAAATCTAAGATCTTCAAAAAGCCACTGCAACACTAGATTTGGATCTCAAATTCGCCTAGGTCATTTAAACGGTGTTTGCCTTTCAAATAATCCAAGTTACTATTTTAAATGGATCATAAAATCGTATATCACAAAAACATTATAGACTATGCATGCAATACAAAAATCATGATTAAAATCAATAGATAATAACCTATTAAATCAGTGAATAAAAGGATATGATTTGTTTAAAGCATTAAAACATAATCTTCTCATCATAACTACATTGAAAAACCAATCTAGTTCACCTTTGAACTTTGTATAGATCAAACAAACTACTCACTCATACTCGTAAATAACATTGCGGTAATATAAATAAAAGACATACTTGAAAATACCTTTAAATTGAAATACTTGAATCTTCAATCTTCTCCAAAAGCAATAAAATATAAAGATAATAGAAAATAGCTTAATAGCAATGGAGTTTTGATTAGCGTACTCAAGGGCAACTAATTTTGTAACCATATGCTAGTACTTATAGTATTCTAAGTAGTAAACATCCCAAATTAACTAAAAAAACTAGTAGTTATCTTAAATTCATGAGATCTTACCCAACGATTTCTACTGATTTGTGCGAGTGTGGAATTGCTAGGAAAATCCAAAAAATTAAGCTTTCTAGTCATTTCTTGTGTCTACCGATTGAGCCAGCGATTTGGGTGCATTTAAGAATTGCTAAGAATCGTTGGTACAAAAGTCCAAATCTTATTTGCTTATTTGGTGATAATTTTTTGTATATTTCTTCCACTTGATTAATTTTTTCATAATTCTCCCTTTTCATTCATTTCTTGATATTCTCCATTTATTACCTTACATATAAAAAATAAGAGAAAACCCCATGTAATATAGTCTTTTACATCTAAAATCATTTTGAAATGAACTATAAAGCATGTCTTATTATTGACATGTCTGATAACCGTAAACTTAGTACTTTGCCATCCCAAGCAAAGGAATACAAACAATCATATTCTCTTTCTTTTCTTGTTATGAATTCATATTTATATACTCTAATTCTTAAACATAAATGATCTTCAAATTCAAAAAACATTACCTTCATAAAAATAAGAATCAAGAAAGAATGGAAAGAAATAAAGAACAACCCCTTTATTTGACATTTCAACCCCCTAATTGTGCAACCTACCACATAATCCAAAGTTAAACTAATCACCAAGGTCAAGGCACTATATAGGAAGCATCAAACTTACGATAACTAAGATAGAATTTCAAGATATAAAAATCATTAAATCAATCCTATTTTCAAAAAAAATATTTAAAATATCATCACAATCAAAGTCGATAGAGACTTTATTCACCAATAATCATTATTTTATATTCATTTGTTGGAATAAAATAATATACTTCACTTAACTTAGCTATTACCACTTGCGCTAAATTTCTTATTTAAAGAGTTTTCGTAAAATTCCTTCTATTTTCTATATATCTCTTTTTATTCTTAAATTATATAAATTCATTATGTTCTTTATATTATATTCCCACTGTTCTCTGCTCCAATTCCTTTGAACTTCGTTATTCTTTCTATATGAACTATTCCTCTCATTTTTCCCACCACTAGATTCCTTGCTCAATTTCCTTTGGAATCTGCGAGTCTCTCTATTTTTCATTTAAAAACTCTTATTACATCTTCTCACTTTTACAATAGTCAAAGAAGAACTCTTTCCAACAAAGTAAAGTTTATTGGCTATTTCATATATTTCTCTTCTCGATTGTGGCATAAAACTTTTAATACATATATACAAATTTGATCAATAAGCTTTGTATAACAAGATAATTAGAAATCTGTCTTCTAAATCTTTCACTATTGTTTTGATTTTCTACCCATCATAATGTCTAACACAAATTAATTAATCCTTTCTAAACTCCTGTAGTGTATACACCCTATAGGTGGAGTCAAATTGGGTATAACAATTCTTTTCTATTATAAAATCTCTTCATACTTTACTTCATCTAATTTCCTAAAACTCATTCCAAACTTTGTCCTCAAAGGTTTAAAAATTAAGTTGTGGTTTTCAACAAAAACAAAAATACCACGTGAAGCATAAATAAATTGAATAAATAATTAAATAACTAAAGATAAGAATGAATTGAATAAGTAAAGTTAATTGAAACATATCTAAGCATAAATGAATTAAATTGAACATATCAATCCATATCATTATATCAAATTGTTAAATCATACCAATGCAAATGTATCAAAGTGTGAACATATACCACATCAATTAAAGCATAGGAGTACAAACAAACACCTTGCAAGAATAATACTCGAAAATAGATTACACAGAGAATAAAAAATCTTAGAACCACCGTCCAGATGTCGTATCCATCATCCCCATGATCAAGCTATTGGGGCTGGTAGTTCGCCTTAAGATCGTGGATGGTGTAGTCTACTCCCTCTACCGGGTTATCTTTAGTAAGGACTCCCTAGTTGGGCATATTCAACTGGAGTAATGGAATGTGAATGTTGGTTCCCCCGCCTTGAGTCCTCCTGGTCGTTCATCGCTTTGATCTATATATGCATCGGGCAATCTCCGGTTGGTTCTGGAACATGAACTCTTGATGACTCAAAATTCTCATCTAATTGCGCAAGATTGTCTGCATAATGGCCATTTTAGTGTCCTCATTTAAGTATGTGATGTCCTCTAAAGGTGGCTCTTTGGTCTAGTTTATCTACTCATAGTACGCAACAGTCTGAGTTTCCCCTAGATGTTATGGTCCGTCTCACTAAGTTTTGACTTGACCTAATTTTTTCTAATTAGGCACCTAATCCATTCTTTTAACTTAACCTTAAAATAAATTTTAATTCAATCCTCAATAATGCTATAAAACTAAATTTATATCCTTAATGAAACTAAATTCATGATTTATTTAATTGGAGCAAAGTAGGAAATCATATAGACTATTTTATGTATTTTATCTATAAATTTGGACAGCAACCCCTATAAAATCGACCTGCCAAAAAATTCACCTCATAGACATAAAAATGGGTAAAAGCTTATGAAGGACTTACAACTCCCTGTAGTTCATTAGATTTATCAATATAAATCATTTAAACTAAATTAAGGTCTCCAAAACCTTATTTACAACTTTACAATCCCAAATTAGACCAAAATCTGAATGATACACCTCTTAACTTATTTAAAACTTACTTAAGAAATTTTCATAACATGTTCATGAGTATTTCACATCTTACACTCACCTAAAAGCCCAAAATGTTATTCGTAAAAAATTCACAAACACCAATTTAGGTGTTGTCATAAAGCACATATCAACAAAAGCTTCTAACTTAAAACAAAAATTGTATTGATAAGATCAACGTCTTAGAAGTTAAGGTATTGGGGGAAGTTGTCAAATAATAGCGTGAATTATCTATCGAACATTAAAACAAGTGATTGTGTTTTGAGATTCAAAGTACCCAATAATCACTTTTAATGACATAAAGGTATGATACCTATAACTATAACTTAAAATATAACTAAGGAAGAGATAAACATACTGATTGGGAATTAGTAAGTGATTTGTATAGGATGTCAATATGAACTCCTACATTGCGAGAATTTCATTTGATACGAATCGAAGGATTGAAATAACATCCTTTAAGAATTTGATTAGTTGTAAATTTAATCAGTGTTTGGAAATTCAAATTCTTTTATCTCTTCAGATGAACAATAGCAGACATATGAATTCATTAAAGTAATTTGATGAACAGTAAGATGCAAAGTTTTTTTACAAAGTCACTTGAAAAGTACTGAATTTCTTCTTTGAGAAATAAAAATTGGGAAATCTGAGACAAATGGAAGAAAATTAAGGCAATGACAAACATTACAACTATTTGAGTCCCTAACTTTCTCTATTTTGAATAAAAGTTAACCAAGGAAGACCTCAATTGATTAAATGATCATAATAAGTCATATTATCCATAACTAAATTCTTGAAAAGAGAAGAGGTATAAATTGCCTTTCTAAGTCAACATTAAGGGACTATAAGTTTATAAAAGGACCAAAATTGAGATCAATGAGAGAATAGCTCTGATTGACAAAAATCAAATGGAATATACTCTATTTATAAAATAAAAAAAAGACGTAGTGATGACTTATGAAATATGGATGTGACGAAAATGGGCTTGTTTAGTCAAGGCCAGACACTGGAGTAGTTATGCATGACCAAAAGTCTGAGTAACTCCATTTCAAAATCATAATTCATTCAAAGCGTAGAAGATCGGTGTGACGTCCACCATCTTTGAATAATCGAATGAATTGATGATAGTTGGAATAAAATAGTCTATGAAGTTTCTTTAGTGTTAATTGGAAGTTGAAGTATACTCAACTAAATGGTCAATACATTCTCACATTATTATGAAAAGGGAATTTTATGTCAACGAGTCTCGATAATACTTAGGATGTCAAACTATAAGTTTGATAAAACCTATTGTATTTTCACAAGGCTCTTATTATAAGTCTAACTTCAAAGGTTGAAAGTTTTAAACTAAAGTAATCTATAACCGATATCAAATAAGATGGTGTATATTGATTAAAATATAGTGCTACACCACCTGATTAGTCGGTGGTGAAATTTAAAGCTATTTATTGTAAATTGGAGATGATGTAAGATACGTGAATGGCAATGAAGATACAAATGAAATAGAAAGACATGTATGACTTATCGCTCAGTTAATCAATAGTATAATTGGTGGTTTAAATTATTGAATAGAGGACGATATCTATCACTTGATATGTTGAAAGAATTGAGTATTCTTCCATTGTAATTAATGGAAGTCAGAAATTAATTGAGTAAAGGTAAAGGGGATATCATATTATAACTTGTGTAGGATACAAGTAAAAATTATATTATGAATGCATAGTCATGGAATATGTTAATATCTCTGTTTAAATATGTATATCTACTTAAGGATAACAGTCTCTATTCATGTAATGAACGAAGTCTAGTGAACAATAATGATCAAGATGTGAAATCTTTAAAATTTGTCAGTTAAGCGAAGGAATTAGATTCTTGCTGAAAACATGAATAGAAAATGATATGTCCAAATTAAAAAAAGTCATTAATTTTTTAACCTATCAATATAAAGTTAAGTGAATTGGCTGATGAGTTGGAAGTGGTAATTATTTTCTAATACACAATTAAAATAATATTTGTGAGTAGACATCTAAAAAATGAGTGAGCATTGCACGATGTGATAGACTTCCTTTTCTGATAAGAATGAAATTGAGATCTCTTATCATAGCATGACAGATATAATCAGAGATTAATATTATGGGATGAATTGTGTAATTCTAGATTTATGTTAAGAAACTCTCATTTGGTGATGGATGAGATAGACACACAACTCTACTTTTTATCTAATGTCATGCTCAAATATTATTTGCATAACTTATATTTAAACTTATGATAGTCCAAGAATTGATCGATCAACAATTCTGATAAAACATGATTATAATCAATGTTTTGTGGAATCATTATCAGTTAAGAAAATTTGTATTATGAAAGGTAAAATAGGTTAGATCTTACTAATTATTAGTGGTTGAATGGGATTCAAAGTATGAAATGTGAAATATTGTAAGGTTGTTGGATATTTCACAAAGTTGATTATTTAACTCGTCAAAAATTCCCAAATTGCCAAAATTAGCAAAGTAATAGAGGAAAATCTTCATTAAACTAAGAGTTTGGAAATGAAAAGTTGAAGTGTTTATGATCTCTACTACCGAGTTGTTAATTACAACAAAAGTGATTAGGTATAATTAATGGTTGCAACTTGGAAATAGTTTTACAAGTTTGGATTGAAAGAGTTTTGTATAAAGGATCATTTTCACAAATCTCTTTTGGTTCAGTAACATGTGCGTTTAGATCTTGAGGATGAGATTTTTAATTAGTTGGGATTCTCGCTGATATTATTAGACAAATAATAGTCAATGAAGTAGTATCTATTAGATTTGGTCCTTGAAATGTATATTAGGGGAACGAATTTCATGAAGCAATAAAATACTAAATGAATTTATGTGGAACTCAAAGATGGTAAACCACTTTGAGATGACGTTTGGTATTTGTGTGAAGTCTAGCTGAGAAATTGTGACATTCGAGAATTTTAAGAAATTGATTAGTATGTTAATTATGTATTTTTGAATTTAATTTGGGTTTTAAGTATCTGAGGTGGGACCTATATGTTACTAACTGAAGATCATAAGTGTAAATATTATCTTTGAGTGTCGCGTGATTTACTTATTAGTTTATTATACTTTTTTCGATGCAAAATAGAGTCATATTAAGGAATATAAGCGATGTCCGCAAGTTTTAGAGCTCATTGGGAATTTTGTCAACATAAATTTAAGATAACCATGTGAAAAATCAAAGAAAATATGAAAAGACCACTAGGGGCAGATGGTTTGATAAGAGATGAAATAAGTATGAAGGATTAAAGGGTCATTTAATCAACCTTTTTTTAAAGAAAAAAACAAATTGAGGTTCGATCAAACCTCCCCCCAATTCGTTCTTCTTCATCACCTCCCACCTCACTCGACTCTTCTTTATCACTCTTACTGAGTTTTGTTTGCCACTCGCCTTCCACTATTCTCCCTGACAATCTTCACCCTCCTCTATCTCTCTCTCGTTTCAGTAATCTTTTACATCCTCACTGTCTCTTTATGCTCTCTCGGTCTTAATGGAAAAAATGAGGAGGTCGATGATGATGGTTTATGTGGGAAGGATTCAAGTTGTTTATATGGGAGATTAATTTGATCAGTTGAAGTGAGATTTTGATATAAGTGGATGTTGTAGGGAGTGTTTTGAAGAATCTTTGTTGGTTAAATCAGTTCTGGATCAGTTTTGATTGTTTTTAGTTTAATTCACTCAATTTTCAATTGATTGAAATGATTTTTGAAAGTCTTGATTTTTATCGAGTTAGGAAAAATTGGGTATGGATAATTTATTCAATTCTTGGTAATTGGTGATGATCTTTGGGGATTTTAAAGTTAATCAATTATATTTTAAGATCAATATTTTGATTTTAGGTTTGATTAAATTTTTGGGTTTCTAAGAATGTGAACAGTGCCACAACCTTAATGTTTAACTGCTTAAAAGCTCTAAAATTTGGCAAAGTATAAAAACTTTGCAAGCAAACAAGTTGGTTTGATAAGTTGAGGTATTAAATGATATACAAATTATATGGGGTCGAGCTTATTTTAACCCTTTTGTATCATATTTTATGTTGTGGAAAGGTAAAAACTAAGAATAATTTGTTTTGGTAGTAAAAAAGTGGTGCAAAGGTAGCCTACAAGCTATAGTCAAAATTGTAAACAATTTTGACAGATCCGAGTAGCCATGTTTTATGAATGATTCAAAAACCTAATAGATGTCCAAAATGCTTGCGAATGGGTTTGTTTGAATCTTGGTATATCCTATTTCAATGGTCAATAAGGCTCGTGGTGAAATTCATTGGTTTAAAGGTTGAAATTTAGTGTTGAACATAGGGTCTCGCTAATAAAAAAATCCCCACTACCTATAATTTGACTAAGTTTTAAAGGCTTAAGGCTTAGTTTTGAGATGGACTTTTATTAAGAGACTCATTGATGCATTGCATTGCAATGTTTAAACGTATTGGCGACTCAAAAGGCTCCAAAAGTTGATAAAAAGAGTAAATTGGGATTCATTGAAATTCTAAAGTTACAAAAATTGGAATTGGTAAGATTATAATTGCTAATTGAGTTAAAATCCCGATTGAAGACTCATAGTAAAACAACAACAACAACAACAACAACAACAACATAGCCTCAGTACCAAATTAACTGGGGTCGGCTACATGGATCAAACTTTTCCATTGTGCTTGATTAAGTGCAATTGATGGTGAGTTTTTCAAACCATTCAAGTCCTTCCTAATTAATGCATCCCATGTAAACTTTGGTCTACCCCTAGCTCGTCGAATTTCTACAGTTTCTATTGAGTCAAGTTTTTCAGTTGGGGCATTTGTAGGTCATCTTTACAAGTGGTCAAACCACCGCAATCGCCCTTCCCTAATCTTTGTATCAATTGGTGCTACTCCTACTTGTTTTTGAATTTCTATATTTCTTATTATATCTTTATGAGTTTTACCACCTATAGACCTAAGCATCCTTATTTTTGCTATGTTAATTTTATGTAATTGTTGTTGCTTTACCGCCCAACATTCATTTCCATGGAGCATAGCTGGCCTAATTGCGGTCCTATAAAAATTTTCATTTAACTTAGTAGGAACATTTCAATCACTAATCTCCCCTGTTGCACTCTGCCATTTCTTCCATCCAGCTTGAATTCTATGTATGACATCATTCTCGATGTTACTATAATTTTGTATGATTTGTCCTAGGTATCTAAAGTGGTTTACCTTAAGAACTTCTAATTCCCCTAATTTTACTACTCCATCATCACGAGATCTAGTGTTTCTAAACTCACGGTACTGCATGTATTTGGTTTTTGTCCTACTCAACTTAAAGCCTTTAGATTCTAATTTATTCTTTTAGAGTTCTAATTTCTTATTCACTCCATCTTTTGTTTCATCCACTAAGATAATATCATCTGCAAATAGCACACACCATGGTATATCCTCTTGAATATGTCTAGTTGGTTCATCCATAACTAAAGTAAATAGATATGGGCTTAAATCTGATCCTTGATGTGGTCCTATCGTAATGGGAAATTCTTTTATAGCTCCTCCAAACAAATGTCTTTATACTAGTTACTACTCCATCATACATATCTTTAATAGTGTCAATATATCTAGCATGCACTTTTTTTTTTCTCTAACCCACCAAAGAACATCTCTTGGGACACTATCTTATGTTTTTTTCTAAATCTAGGAACATCATATGAAAATATCTTTTCTTTTCTCTATATTTTTCTAACAATCATCTTACAAGGAAAATCGCCTCCATGGTTGACCTCCTAGGCATGAAACCAAATTGGTTCTCTGATAATGTTGTTTCTCTCCTTAGCTTATTGTTAATTATCCTCTCCCAAAGTTTCATAGTGTGACTCATAAGTTTAATTCCCCGATAGTTTGAGCAACTTTAAATGTCTACTTTATTTTGAAGATTGACACGAGCATGCTTCTTCTCCAATCCATTGGCATCCATTTGATTTTAAAATTTTATTGAAAAGTTTTATTAACCAAGTCAATCCAATTTCTCCTAAGCATTTTCAAACCTCTATGGGTATTTCATCTATGCAACATGCTTTCCTATTTTCATTCTTTTCAATGCCTCTTTAACTTCTATAATTCTAATATTGCATGTATAGTTTACATTTCTTTGTTGGTGTGGGTTTTCATCTATTATAGTATCGACTTGGCCATTGTTAAATAAGCTATCGAAGTAACTTCTCTATCTCTCCTTAATATCATCTTCGCACGTTAAAACATTTTGATTTTCGTCTTTAATACATCTTACATGACTTAGGTCTTATTTCTTTTTATCTCTTAATTTGGCTACCTTATATATATTTTTCGCCATCTCTATTACCTAAACTTGTATATAGATCTTCCATGAAATTTGTTTTAGTTTGACTAACTACTTTTTTAGCTTGTTTTCTAGCTTCTCTATATTAATTGTACAAATCTTCATCTCGACATTTAGATATTTTCCTATACATCTCTATTTTAGTCTTAATTGCTCATTGGACATCCTCATTCCACCACCATGTTTCCTTCTTTGGTAGTCTCAAGCCTTTCAATATATCTAATACGTTTGTTCCCACTCTCCTTATGCAACTACTCATTTCTAGCCACATTGGATTAGCATCTAAGTCAAGATTCTAAACATTTTCCTTTAGTAGTTTTTCTCTAAACTCTACTTGTTTACTATGTCTTCGGTTCCACCTCTTTATTCTAGGGTCGCTAACTCTTTTATTCATATTATGTTCTCATTTTAGGTTAATATCAAACACTACTAACTTATGTCGGATAGTAAGTGTTTCACTAGGTATTACTTTGCAGTCTCTACATATTTTTCTATCTATTTTTCTTTTTAAAAGAAAATCTATTTGACTCTTGTTATGACCACTACTAACAGTAATTATATTCGACTCCCTCTTCCTAAAACTAGTATTTGCTAAGACAAGATAGTACGTTGAAGCGAATTCTAAGATTGATTCTCCTTTTTCATTTCTATTACCATAACCAATGGAGATTCATAGTTAATTTTTAAATTTGTTTTTTAGCCAATTAAGTAGGTTATGATTGAAATTGAAAACATAATTTAAGTTTTGAGACTTAAGATGATATTGTTGGAGTTTAGAGTAGTTTGAACTCCATTATAGCTTGAAAAATGATTTAGAAGTATAAAAATAGAGTTGTTACCTCTAAAACCTGAATTTTATGATTTAAATAGTACTTTTCGAAGTATGTGAAAGCCGAGGAATGTTGTGTGAGGCTTCATAACCAACTTCGTGTTGGTTTGCTGGTAAGTAAAGCCAACAATGATCTTTACTATTGATTGAATATTTTTGTACCTATGATTGTATCATAGTCTTTATTGCATTTTATCATTCTTTGTTATGCATACATAGAGTAATGAGGGGGAAAAGCTTGTTTCTGATTATGTTTTGATTGAAACTAGGTTTTACTCCTGCCTCTATGCAGTTTAGTGAGACTAGTGGAGTATAATGCCAATAAGTTATCTCTGCATTTCATGATCTCTTAATACCGTCTCTAAACTATTTTTGGAAGTCAACGTCTAATTATAGTTAGGAAACAATGACATAGTGGATTGCATGTCAAGTTGATGCATATATCTTATTGATTATTTGGAAATGCAATTACATGTCTCCATAAATTAGACAAAAAAATGTTGAAGTATAAGTCAATGTAGGAATTTACTTACCTAATATCTTCGAGTTATTTTTGATGATTTCAGATTCTACAAGAAGACAAAGGAAGAATGGAAAAGGCTCGAAGATTGTGGCGATTATTTTTTTAGAATTTAAAGTAAGTTCTTGTTATAAAATGGTTTTATATATTGCTTTGGGATTTAGCGTAAGTGTAGAACGTGAAATACTCTCTCAAATAGACTATGAAAGTTTCCCAAGAAAGTATAAAATAAGTTGAGAGGTTTATATTTAGATTTTGATCTATTTTGGGATTTTAAAATTGCGACTAAGGTATCGCAGTCCTGAAGTTATTTTAAATGATTTAAATTGATAAATATTATGAATTGTGAGGAGTTGTTAGTCATTCTAGGCTTCTCCCAACTCTACTATCTATTAGGTAAATTTTCTGGTAGGCCACTTTTAGGGAAGGTGTTGTCGAACATTTTACAAAAATGCGGAGTTCATTCCTATGATTTCCCATTTTGCTTTAATTAAAAAAAATCAAGAAATAATTTTCATTGATGATATAAATTTAGTTTTGGAGCATTATTAATGATTTAAATAAAAATTATTTGGAGGTCAAAGTAAGAAGATTTGATTAGGCTGACTAGATTATCAGGGGATTAAGGTAATCTAGGTCGGTCGGTCATCTTGATGACGAGGGGGCTGACAAAAATACTTAAAGTTATCCAGTCAACAAATTAGTGGTTAATTATAAGAGCATATTTGAGGTTAGGAAACCACTAACATATTTATACTTCTTAATTTGTTATGAAGTAGGTGTTTCAGATATGGTGTTAACCCATAATGGAATGACAAACAATATGTTGGATAATGGAAGGTAAAGTTGTGAGTTTGAAATTAGTTAAATTGGAACAAATTTTAATTTAGAAACTAGCATTGAGTTGGTAAGATATCCGAATATGACGTTTTAGACTTTTATAGTCTAAGTTAGGGAGAATGATTAGTCAATGAATATGTGGATTTGAGGAATTCAAAGAATAGTGTACAGTTGTCGAGATATATATTCGTTACCAAAGATTGACAACTAATTTTGATAATTAGATGAAACTAACTGTTCTCAAGAGTAAGATGAGATCTAGTTGTCATCGTAATACGATCAAAGTTAAGGATATATAAAGTTAATTTTAGATGATTACTAGATCAACCTATGTAGATGGTGAAAACCATTAGAACTTACTACAATTCATGCTATGTTCATGAATGAAGGGTACATAGATTTGGAACCCTATCTTAATGAATTTGTTATCGTGTTGTTGATAATAAAATGAAATCTTTGAATATTTAAGAAATGCACGAGCATTACCATAAAGAGTTACTAGTCATGAGAGTAAATTGATCCATTCAAAATTTCGGCAAGTGCAAGTACTAAATCTCAAAAGGTAAATTCTTTGTATGAGTGTTAAATATTAACTATAAATCAATGTATTTGATTGGAATTATGATAATTTGAGATTTTCATATATTCAACACAAAGGCAAATAAATAAGAGTACTTGAAAAATAAATACAAGGACGCCTTGGAGGAAAATGAAAATGTAGTTTAACTATAACATTTGCTTGATTTGTAACTGAATTGCAAAAATAGCTAGTGGCTCATCATAAGAATTCTTATTGAGGTAAGTATGTGTCTTGACATAATCAAGAAAGTCTTTAGTTTATACTCCTATATATAGTTCAAGACATGCAGAACGAACCATTTGGGATTGATAATCTTGAGATAGCTATTTTAATATTTGTACTAAATAAGTAAATGCATCACTTGTAAAACAAGAGGATAATAAGGTATTTTGAACGTTTTGGGTTTGAAATATGAATGTATTCAATAGGAAAGGTTTTTTGAGGATCTTTTAGTCATCCTAAAGATTTGTGAATCTTAGAAATATCATTAAAAGACGACTAGGAAATGTAAAACCTAATGGATAGGTGTAAAGTTAAGTACTGAGTTTCGAAACTATGAAAGTTTGAAGAATCTAATTTTCTGAGTGAGAAAAATAGAAGGTGAGAGTGATAACATGGATTTGTCAAACATTATAAATTCAACCTGGCATATTACTCATTAAAAGTAATTATGTTAACAATGCAGTGAATAGAAAAGGGACATGGGACGTAGTTACAATAAATGTTGCTTAGTAATATCTCTTAAGTTAGATGTGTAATGGTGATAACCTAAAGTCCTGCACAGGCACATTATCAGCTAAGTTTCCTAGCTTGTAATTACGAGTATAATATTTGGAGCTCAAATTGGTCCTGAGCTAATGATGATTAAGTGTCTATGGAATTATTATAGAAATTGATTGAGATTATGTAGTAGGCCAAGGGTTGACTACTAGTTATTGGAATTTTGTATGGATAATCTTAGATAGGAATATTGAACTTGACAAGAAAGTTCTTGGAACTTGAATTAAAAAAAAATGAGGAAAGAATGTTATGGGAATCCCTTTGATTTCTGTAAGATATTCATTTCGGCAAAATTCAAAGTCATTGTGATAAGAATGAGTTGTTGATGACCTGAAATGAAAGTTGACGGAGTCATGTTTATAAAGGAATATGAGATATATCAACAAGTGGAAGCTAAATGGTATAAACCGGAAGGTTATATTATCTTGCCATATATGAATGAAATCTCATCCTTTGAAATTTATGATGGAGTGACCTAAGTTGCAATAACAACTGAAGGTTGTTGATGTTGTAATTATTGGACTCACATAGTTTCCAAATTTTTTGCTAGTATTGTGGTTTAATTCTTATGGAAGAGCAAGCGAGATATATATGTCTAGAAAAGTTGAGAGTTTATAGCGAACTATGATTATTATTTTGGCGAGGAAATAAAAAATCTAGTTCCCAATGGGAAGGGATGTATAATAGCTGAGATGGACTTTTCTTAATCTTAACACTATATCTGCAACTAATCATAGATCAAAGAATATAATTTCTGAGATTTTGAATTGGAATGTAGCAGTCACTGGAAGAAATATACGTTATGTGTGAGTTTTCTGATAATGATATTTTTAGGCTATAAATTATAGGGATGTTGCCCTTAAAAGCTTATATGTTTAACTTTTTGATCAATTGGGTTGGATAATAAATAAAGATAAAATTAATTAGAGTTTGTGTTATTTAGAACTACAAATAAAGGTGTTGGAAAACTGTTAGTATGCAACTACAACTCATGAATGGAAAGAATATATTGACAAGCATCAAATGTACAAATATTCTAAAGATGTATGTATTCTTTTGAACTTCACACCTTTGAAAGGGCGATGGAGATTTAAAAATTTTAAGGCTAAGGAATTAACTTGGGAAATGAGGAAATGACTCCCCTATATCTTCGAAGTTACAATTAGTTGATAAACTCATATTAATGTTAATTAAAAAGTTAATTAACCCGAGTTAGGCTCGTGGTTTAGCCCAAATCGTCTCTATTAGCATGTGATTGCGATTTTCCTAATCTATTATGTTTGGTTGGTGTGTAAAATAATTAATATAACTATAGGTAATTAATGTGAATTAATATAAAACCTTTAGATGGATAAGAAATGATAAATAAATTGACTATACGCCTAGAATGACACATGTATATTATGGGAGATCACAGAGGGAGACATGGATGTAATGTGTACGCTGAAGTGTATTTAGTGGCATATGTGGCAAAAGGATAAGTTGTAAAATATAAGTGTATATTTATTTATATATATATATTGATATATATACATATATATACATAACATGCAGTTGGAATGAACATAATTAATAAATTTATTGGTGCCTAGTGATACGTGGTGTCGAGCAGGACACGGGTGGGATGTATAATGGTGTGCATGTCCGAGGGTATTTGTTTGCACGTGTGGTGAATTCACAGGCACATAAATGCATGGTTATCTACATATTTATATATAAAAAGTACATATGTAAATATATAAGAAATGAGGTAGAAAGTGCATGATAGAGGTGTCGAAGTTGGTAATAAGGATTAGTTAAGTTTCGAGATGCTTGCAATCCCATCTCGAAAACAATCAATGGTGCAAGTTTATGAATGTGTTAAACTTGGTGTCACCTTAAGGATTGATACCTTAACCTCTTATTCTTTGGATTTTCCTTAAAATTTGTGGGTACCAATTTAATTAAAAGTTTATATTTAAAATTATGTCTATAAATCGGCCTAGAGACTTGTGTGATATGAAGTGATTAAGAAGGATTAAACCACTGTTAATTCATTATTTATCACAGTTGGTAAGTCAAGTTTCATTTTAAGTTCAATTTGTGCATTGATGATGGTTTCTTTATTGACTTATGATGTTGTAGATTGGAAATGGGTTTATACCTCACTAGATATCCTCGCTAATATGTTGGGGGAGTGTTTGATTAGAACTTCATAAGAAATTGGGGACAGACTTAGAGGTTATGAATATAACATACTGATCCTGTATTAATCACAAATGATTGGTAATAGGTTTTGGAACAACAAGAAACATCGAGTGTCTCCAAAACCTAAGAATTTGGAAATGAAATTTAATCGAGATAAGTATAGATTCATTTGATTATCAATTTTGCTAACTATGTAGTATATTTAGTTCATATAGTTGATGGAATTGAATGGGATCAATGTACACCGAGATAGGTTTTCATAAAAAAGGAAAATAGTGTATGATGTGATGAACAATAATAAACCTAAAGTTGAGAATAATTGTTATAGCATATTGGTTAGTTCCTCGCCTATATATTAAGTCCTACTCAACTAAATATATCGCAAGGAATACACATTCATTAAAAGGATTTAGGATAGAATCATCTGGATAGTGACAAGTGATCAGACATCACATATGGGCATGTGTTGGTAAGGTAATCAGGTTACTGGAGCTAATTGGTAATCGACCATAGTTTTATAAAATGGGGAAAAATCAATGTGTAATAATGATTGACTTTATGAGTTATATCTTTTTATATATTGGATTTTATGATTTTTATCTATCATGGTAGCTATGATTGGTTCATATTGTTACTACATCTCATTCTCGATTATAATACGTATTGTTGATAGTTTTGTGAATCCATACTTACTGAGCAAGTTGGAGCGCTCGCCCAATTAATATTTTAAGATTCTCGACAAGTGCTACAACTACGAGAAAAAGAAGGTTTAAGAGTCGTGATCTTCTCTTCAATGTAATGATTTTCCCCTTGTCTTATAAATGTGTATTGAATTACACTTTTGTAATACCACTAGGGTTAGGAGATTTTGTACAATTTATGGTTATTCCAATTTTAATTTAGTTTTGTAAATATATAGTGCTTTATATCGAGAAACGTTTTTGATTTCCATTGGGTTTATTATTATTTTTAAGTCAATATTTGATGTATCATTGTATTTTATTAGGTGTTGAAAGTAAGGTTGTTGGCTCTAGTTTAGTCTAGCTGGTATACCGGGGCTTAATAAGGATTTTAGATTGAATAATTCCTTAATCAGGATAAGGGTCATTACATTATGTTCCTAACCAGGTTCACCGAAAGTAACAACCCCTTCCATAAACTCTAAATATTGATGAGCAGCTACCTTTCCAAGAGTTGCAAGTCATGAAGGATTATAACCTTCTTAGACTATAATTTTCGAGAGGTTGGGAATATAAAAGATTACCCGTTTTTGGAACGAGTTTATATTGGCATGGTATGCTGCTAACCAATCAATCTTTAGTGATTCATTGGATTCTAAGAATTTCATAACCCTCATATCAATTGAAAGCTCACTCCCCCAATATCAACAACACATCTACCACAGATTAAAGTTATGGTAAACCTTCTCACTCACTTCCGCTCTCAAAATTAATAAAGTAATGGCTCTAATAGGTTTAAATATCAACTTAGCAACCGTTACACATATAATAAAAAAAGTGTACAACCACCATGAATTAAAACATGCTTATTTCAATGAAAAATATTTAACATATTTTTCACTAGCCCCCGAGAACCATCAGGAATAGCCTTTGCCACTATATGGGACTAATTAACGAACTAAATCACACTGCCCACCGAAGAAGTTATAAATGTAAAATAGTTCATATGAATGTGTTCTGGCTAACTACACTAATAAAAAATCACATTAGGCTTATGAATCACTTAATGGGCCTGAGAAAATCTGGCCTCAATTGCATAGTTTAAAACTAGCCTATGTTCTACCCCTACCTGTACTTCGTGAGTAAATTGGTGGTAGTAAACAAGGTTTTGCCATCGAAGGTAATGAAACTGAAGGTACTACTGCATTTATATGGGCAGTACCAATACGAACTCACTGAGTCAGTATTGTAGAAAAACAATAACCAACTGCCATTCTCTACTTCCCTGGCCTCTATAAAAAATAATCTCAATTTCTCTTACTCCCAAGTGAATAGGGTGGCCGAATATAAACTAACTCTTGAGCTCTGTTATAACAAAGATAGTGTGGAATTAATGGTGGAACTAGTACTACTCTTGTTCGTTTAGCCAATGTAGATGCCCTTACTTCCATTGCACTCTAAAAAATAAATGCAAATATGGTACGATGATGAGAAGAAACAATGATCTATTAACATAGTTGAACTTTTGACCCAAACTGCCTCTTATGCTACATGGGATACTGCACTATACTCTACTTATGTTGTAGAATCTGCCATAACTTGTTACTTCAAAGTTTTCCAACTCACTGAGACTACATTCAAATTAAACATATCCATACTATGATCCAAAGTCATCTGTATTAGTTTCGAAACTTGCATCTGTGTAACCATTTAGAACAAGCTTGTCTTCCAAACTTCTACTAACCGAGAACACTTCTTTAGTTCTTCTTAAGTACTTAAGAATGTTCTTTACCGCTATATAGTGACTCTCATCGGAATTAGATTGGCATTTTCTCATTGCACTTAAAGCATACGATACCTCAGTTCGGGTGCATAACATGACATACATGATAGATCCAATAGTAGATACATATGGCATCATATTCATGCGCTCTCACTCTTCATTAGTCTTCAAACATTAGGTATTGCTGAGACTTATACCATGAAACTTTGGCAATGACCTTCTTTTAGAGTCTTGCATATTGAACCTATTCAGTACCTTGCCAATATAAGCACTCTTACTTGGATAAATCAACCTTTTAGGTTTATCCCTATAGATCTTAATCACCTAGGATGTAGGCTACATCTTCTAAGTCCTTCATTAAGAAACACTTTCCTAACTAAGACTTGACAATTTGCAAGGCTGGGATGTCATTTCCAATAACTAATATATCATCAACATACAGTACTAGGAAAACAACCACGTTGTCACTGACCTTCTTATATAACAAGGCTCATCTTCATTTTTAAAGAAACCAATTTCTTTAATTACTTCATCAAAATGAAAATTCCAACTTATAGAAACTTTCTTCAATCCTTAAATAGATCTTTGAAGCTTACGCACATTCCTAGATTTCACAAGATGTATTAGACCTAATAAATCACTTACCCTTTCACTATGTCCAATAAAGAGACTCTTTGTAAACTTGCTTAGTAAGCAAGATACACATGTTTCATATGATTCAAAATCAAAGGAATCTAAAGTCCATCTTTATGGAGTTTAGAAATGCATTTATCAATTATGTAGCAAAGATGACAATGCTAAAGGTAAATTTCACTCAAATCATTTGACTTGAATCTCTTTATGTTTATGTTAAGAATAGGAATATTTATAGAACTTTTCATGTTTTGAATATAAAGACCATCACATAAATCAATATTTGAATAGAAAATGTCTTTACGAGAAATGGAGCATTCATTATTCACAATAATGAAATAAAAACCATCCAAGTCCGAACATGAAACTGAAATGATGTTTCTGCTTAAGACATGGACATAATAAAAATTATTTAAAAATAAAACAAGTCCACTTTGTAAAATTAACTCATAGTATCCTTCAACCAACGCAACAACCTTTGCTCAATTTCCAACTCGTAGGATGACTTCTCCTTTTTTTAACATTCTACATTTTGTGAGACCCTGCACATTAATACAAATGTGAGATCTACATCTTGTATCAAATACAAAGGAATCATTAGTACACAAGTTAACTTCAATAACGTGAATAACTGAAGCAATAGTCACACTACTCTTCTTTTTCTTTAGATCTTCAAGATAGAGCTTGCAATTTCTAAACTAATGTTTAGGTGTATGGCAGAAATGAGAATTTCCATCTTTTTCTTTTCCATATGGAACTGTGAAGTTAAAGCAACCTTAATATTTAATTATTCTAAAGGATTCGTGACATTCACAACAGACTTTACAACTTTTTCCTTACATTTTTCCTTATTCTTCATTGCCTTTCCTTTTTGAGCCATCAACACTTTGGCCGTAGGTTTCATGACATTTTGCTCAGTTGTTTCAACCATCAAATACAACTCTTAAATAGACTTCTCCATATTATTCAAGTTATATTTCATGACAAATTATGAATAGCTATCAGGCAATAAATTCAATATCAAATCTGTAGCCAACACTTACCTTATGAAAAATCTAAGTCTATTAAGATGGTCAATATAACTCTTCATTTAAAACATGAGGATTAAGTAATGCACCCACAACCATTTTGCAAGAATGAAGGTTTTTCATTGTCTCGAACCTTTCAAGCCTAGCCTGCTATTGGAACGTTTCCTTCCGCATCGTAACCATGTCCTATGCTTCCGTGTGTTCCATGTCCTTATAAAGTTCGGGAACCATAGTTGGCAACATAATGCATGCAATATCACTTGAGTCGTTGACATGCTTAGTATGTGCATCCTTCACCGCTCTTAAAGCTTTAGTTGATGGTTCCTTATAAATAGGATTATCCAGGACATACAACTTGCGTTGATGCTCAAGAACAATTCTTAAGTTTCTGAACTAGTCAAGCAAGTTTGTCCTGGATAATTTATCCTTCTCAAGGATCGATCATAGTGACAAAGGATTAGTTTTATTTGAAGAGGCCATAGATCTTCAACAAAGATTATGCAAAAGTTTATTTTAGTATAGAGAAATAGACTCCCACTAAACTAAGAACCTTCGTGACAATGCAATGTTTATTTAAGGGACAAAAATCCATGTTTCACCTAATTCCTAGATAGCTAAGGCATGATACTTTAAATTAGGTTATTTAGGTAGGCACCTATACCGATTACATCATATGTAACTTTTATTCATTTTTATGAGATTATGACATTTTATGTCTTAGCGTGTTTTATCCCATCTTCTGCGTAAAGCCAAAAAACTATTTTGATAGCTTTATCAAGTCTAACCATTTCAAACAATAGAGTAATTTTTACTCAACTTGCTTCACCATGATAATGCAATACACTCTATGAAGGCAAACCCATATTGATGTGATCGAAGCCTTGACAAGTGTTTGAGAATGGATGACAGTTGATTTAAAATTTGGAAAAAAAGATTTTTTTTTAGTTTTAGTGCTCATAAATTAAACAAGATCATATGTTGGAATGCATCTACAATCACCAAAAATGTTAGGAAATTTTACAAATATTGACTACTATATGAATCTCCTTGCACTGCGAACAGTTAGCGATGGTCCCGCTGCAAAAATCTCTCATTATTTTAGTCAATCCAATTGACCAAAATTGCCCTTTGTGTTAATTTTGAAAAACATTAATTAAAATGTTTTTAAAAAACTTAGGCCTACATCTAACTTAATATCTTATCCTAATCCTAATGTAATTAGAATTTAAGATACTTTGAATCCTTATCAAATACGAATTTGTTATATATCTCCCCTATCTTATAAGATTTGTTATTCTTATCCAATTAAAATTTTATCTCCTATCTAATAGGAATATACTAACAGATAACCACAATGGGATATATTATCAAAACCAATTTCGATTCTTATTAATACAATACAAGCGATTGAATCATGAAATGAAATATGAAACATGCATCAATACCAGAATCATATAAAACTAATTATATTAACCTAATTATTATTCCTATCATCGAGACATAAATACTTTTTGAAAAAATGAACTATGCATTTAGCACCAGAATTACATTAACCTATACTTGACGTCTACCATGTGAACGTACAAAAAACTGCATCGGTTAATATTAAAATATATATTAATCAAAATATTCTAAACATGAATTCTATCATTAAATCCAATCATGCATATGTATCAAATAAATACATTAACAACATGCTTTAAAAAAGTTCTTGATAACAATTATCATGGAACCTATATATACATCACATATACATTAATCAAGGTCATGTTTTCATACATATATCATATATACATAAGAGAAAAAATGCAAAAGTTTAATAAAATCGAGCCTGAGGCTTTGATAGCACTATTGGGTTTTAAGGTTCATATGCAGCGAAAAATTCAAAATAGTGTTTGAAAAACCCAAACAAGATAAAAAATAAGTTCTATTAAACTAGATCTATAAAAAATAAACTATATCTTAATTCATGATTTCCTTCTCCAATTGTTCAATTTCCAAGACGTTTAAGTGCATGTCCTCAATCAAAAATTCACACACAAATGATGACCAGAGTTTAGAGTGCTAGTCCTAAAAGAGATTGAAAATGTTTTCCTTTCTCTCCTAAAATCCAGAGAACTCAAAAATAGTAAAAAAAAAATCTTATTTAATTTTATGGTTTCAAACGCAGTTTATATTTATAGATAAGCTTACTTAAAAAACCTATTTGTAATACAACTGTTGTATTTATGCAGTTTAAGCAAATTACATATACGCCCCTATTAACAAGTTATCATATAGAAAATCATACGAGCTTTTATATCATGAATTTTATCATATAAAATTCATTACTCTAGACCCATTGAAATTGTGAAAAGCCATTCATTGTGTACGACCCAATAGGATCAGGCGACATTGGCAGTGAACCAAAAATATTTCAGTACTCGTGTCATAAATGGACTCTAGTAAGGCATTAGGACTAATCGATATAACCTAATGAATAACATATACCATATCTTTTTGTCATGCGATATCCTTTTATTAAACATAAGGCATGGAAAGTTATTCTTAATGTTCGATCGTAGTAGTCTCGATCTTTAGGTAAGTTGAAAACATCGAAGTAACATTGATCACATCAATTTATATGGCATTCGCCATTATCAGTCTATTATAACAAGGGACCTATTGATATATCTCTATACGAAACTGACAAATTTTATCTTGATTATACACCTTCACACATTATTCACATGGTAACCAATCGTAATTTTTATAATCGCCCGACAAAAGATAATATTTGATTGTGTCAAATTACCATGCTCCAAATATTGATATCCTAGGTAATCTCAATTTGAAGGACTAAATGATATACTTATCATGAGAAACACCAATGACTTAAACCATGTGGTATTCTCATAGCGTGTCGTTTCACTTCCTTGTTCCCTTAATCATGATCTCAATTTGAATCCCTATACAAATGATCATCACATGACCATCAATCAAGATTTACACTAGCCTTAATTCATCATAGTTCTTAGTATTATGACCAACTAGGGACATTTAGGATATCTCAACCAATGCCCATAGATCTTACTATAAGGTAAACATGCAATCACTTATAATAAAACAACAAAAGAAAACCTCAATTTTATTAACTAAAATTATAAGATAAATAATGTTTGTAGATTGACGTAAGGCACATGCCCTAACAACTCCAACTCTACTTCATCATTTTATTTGATTTTATCACTGTCTTCGTTAAGGATTTTTCATGTACTTAAACTTTAAGTAGTATCTATATCTTATCTTGCTATTTTTTTATAAGGATGACACTTCTTGTCATTGTATACCTCAAACTCTTTAATAGTTAGATTATTACACTAATTCTAATTCGACAATCTAATGCCAATTAGGACTAATAGACAAAAATGCAGTAACTAAAGGTCAAACAATCTCTCCCTTTTGCAAAGATTGATCAAAACACTTATAGCAAGATGTTGTTAAGGAATATTAGAATAATATGTCCCATCATGGGTGTACTATCATCAGGCCAATACTTATTGAACAACTTCCTTAATCACATTCACCATTAGCTTCACTCCACACCATTTAATTCCATTTTTTAGCAAAAGTAATACCAAAATAGAAAGAATAATAATCTGCAGCAACACAGTCTTTAGGAAATCCCACAGCAGAAAAATTACACTAATCACCAACTATAGTGGCCTGTTTGGTTCAAATATTAGTGAATCCTAACACATGGGATTAATTAGTGATAGGACTAACACATGGGTTTAGATAGTTTAGTCCCTTTTGTGTATCTTGTTTGGTTGGGAGTTTTAAGGTTGGGATTAAATGAAGTTGTACATGTACATTTACCAAAATACCCTTATATAAATAACACCAAAACCTCCCATTTCACATATTTCTCACTCTTTGCTCAAGAACAAGCCGTGCTCAAGAAGAAGAAGACGCGGCTGTGGTATCGTTGTCCGCTTGCTCATGATCGCTGATGCTGCTCGTGGTGGCGATGGAACACATCAGTGATTGACTACATAGGAGGTAAGTTTTAGGGTTTCTGCTCAAGAAGAAGACGCGGCTTCGCTGATGCCGCTCGTCGGCCGAAAGCTGTCGCTGGCCAAAACAGGGAACGGAGGTGCAACTCTCGCGAAGGAGATGAACAACACAGGGACGAAGCAGATTTTATCAAAACAATGCAGTCTTTTGTTTGGTGTTTGTGTTAATGGGAGGGGTAAAGTGGTAATCTCCTCCACCACCCACTAAGGATTAGCTAATCCCACAAAAATTGGTGGTATTATGTAATCCACTACCATGCCTCTTAACTAGTCCGTTGGCCTAATTAATCCTCCAAGCAAACAGCGGATTAACTAGTCCAGTGTAGCTAATCCGAGCTAATCCCACGAACCAAACAGGCCATAGTAGTATAATATATCCCATAGAACTGAACTACACTAAACATCTTTAAATTATTAAGAAATGATGTACTCATAATACATAACCATGAAGTAGTATCGATAATAAGTTGTTCCCCCTTAAAGTGAGCATTACTTTCAATTCTTAATCTATTATCATTGTAACTTGACTTTTTATCATGACAATTAATCATAGAATCATCAAGACCATCTCTTTATGAGAACACATTAAAATCGAACTTCTCACTCAAGGCATAATAAGCAAGCTGTAACTCATCAGGAACAAGCGAACCATGACCATCATGTGAAATCCCAAGGAACAAGTTGTTGGTAACATTAAATAAAAATAGTTGTAACATTACTCCCCCTTGATACTTGCTATTCTTAAAGAAAGTGCATTGATCAAAGAGTATGGATATATATATATATATATATATATATATATACACGCCAGCATCATGACGTTAAGGAGATAACCTAATAAGTGTTATTTGAAGTTCACATACCTCGCTTAACGTAGCATATTCCATGATTAAGAGCTTCAAAACAAATCACGATCACATAGCTATCTTAGGCTAATAAGATTGACATTCAGTCTTTCTACATGCATAACACCATATGTAGTAAGAAATTTAACAACATTTAGTGATCCTCAACCATTACCAATGGTAACATAAACATCATTTAGAGGTTTATAGTTCGAGAGATATACCCTGTTTCCTTTCTTGTTATGGGAACAACCATTATTGAGATACCAAAAGTCTTGTTTTGTTTCAAATGTTAGTAGATAAGCTGTCATATATTTTATCTTTGACTTTGGCTTCAAACATCAACTACGATTGAAGCTCTGGTTCTTCTATTCAATTTTGAATTCTTAAGACCTTGAAACAACTTAATGCTCCTTGGTCGAATATGTCCTTTCTTATCACAATAAGGACAAGTAGGAAAAAACATGGCACTATTAGCATCTGCCTTATGGGTTGTAACATCTGACTTAACTGTTGCAACATCTAACTTAGCACTAACACAATCACACTTGATAGTAAATAGACTTGTCTTAAGAATAAAAGAATTTAACATAACAGTAATTGAATATGTCATAACATTATTAATATTATTTAATTTGACAATTGAAACATCACCCTTGCATTGTTCTTACTATGGTTAGTTGATGAAGAAGCCTTCACAAAAGCAGTAGAAGTAGTACCACAAGAATTTTAACCTTTGTAACCAAGTCTTACAATATCAGATGAATTTAATCAACACGGGAAATCTCAACAAGGTTGGCATTACTAGAATTTAGCTCTGATGGAATGTTCTACTTCTTGCAGCTTTTGCTTCATCAATATTAATTTAGTTTCTTGTGCTAACAATATAGGCTTCAATTTTTCATCTTCAGCTACATTATTATGAAAACAAAACTTGACTTCGTTAAGTTCTATATGCATAACCTCATTAGACATGTAGAGTTCTTTCCACTTATCATAAAGTGCATCATAATAAACAAGTTGAAAATCGTTTTGGCCATAAACTTTGTTAACTTTAACTAGCTTATTAACAATAACTTGATAATGAATGCTAATTAGTTAATAACTATAAATGACTCAAAACTGTAAGTAGTTCAAGTTTAGCACTTATAGTGACAAGGTATTGCTTATTGTCATGTTAAGTTGGACTTGACAGTATTGTATGAAAGCACCAACATGTCAAGTCTTTCATGTTATCTCGTCATAATCAACATGGTCACTATCAAAATCATCATCATCATCATCATCACTAGAAATAAAAGATAATGTTTTCTTCTTTATAAGAGTATTTGCACATTCATTCATTATATGTTTAGAACCCTAACATTCGTGACATTGAACACACTTCTTTTTATTATAAGAGCAACTTTTTGTTATGATGGTAGTATATGTTTTCCTTTATTCTTTTACACTCGGACTTCTAAAAAATATTGAGATATTCTTATTAAAAAGAAGATGTTCATCTAATAAGTTATCGATCCCATTAAATCATCAAGAGACATATTTGTAATGTCCTTGCACTCCTCCATTGTTGTAACTATGAAGTTCAATCATTTTAAGAGAACATGCAAAACACGACAAACTAATTGTTCATCTGTATATTTCTCAGGAAGATCGAGTGCTTGTTTAACAATATATCTTAGTCGACTAATAAAAGAGGCAATATCATCAATCTCTTCTATTTTTATATAATCAAACATAGAAGCCAATCATGGTAATTTAAAAATTTTAGCTGTACTCGTACCTTTAAAGATAGTTTTCAACATACTCTAAGCTTTTTTTTGTGGAGTATATTTCAATGACTTTGAATCACTGAGAATATACAACACAAAATGTTACAGCCCCAACATCAAAATAGGGCACCACCCAACCTAATCCTGTCACGTAAGACCGAACCACATATAAGTCATCATTTTTTTCTATTTGACTAATTTTTTCATTTTCAAGATAAGTATTTCTCATTAACTTGTTATAATAATTTTAATTTAGACTTTTTCAATAATTTAACAATTAGCTGAAGAATTTGTTCAAATGCAGAAGAAAAAATAAAACACTTATGCATGAAAACTAGGCAATAGTTTATATGTATATAGAGAGGGGAAATATAAAGTGTGTACATGCATCATGTCGGGAAAACAAGTCTCTCAACCCATTACATGATCCCAAAAGTTTATAAGAGATATAATTAAAGTAAATATAAATAGAACCTACTAAAATAATGAAAACCTGTTTAAGAGGCTCAAAGGTAGTCGTTGATCTTCTCGTAGCCCGCCTTACTACAAGCTATATCTGTAGTTATCATTAAAGATGAAAATTCTAGTTATTAAATCTTGAAGCCACTTATCTACAATTCGATTATTGAAACACAGGAAATAAAGCACCTATAAGGAGGTAAATATAAGTTGAAAAAAAGAATGCAAGAAGTTACCGTTGTAAACTAATAAATCAGTGAATGCAAGAAATGAAAACGTAAGGTGTAATCAAAGTGATACTAAGATCAAACATGATTGGGTTGCCCTAGACTCGACTCTAGGTTTATCTTCGGCCTACAAGAAGATACATTTGTGAGGATTCATAGCTACATGTGATTCAAAGCCTTAGAATGTATTTTTGATATATTCTTGTAATATGGCCTTGACTTCTTGGTTAGACTAAGCTCTCGACCCTAAACATTCCCGCGGAATGTGCCAAGTTGAACCACTAAACTACGACCCCATCCTCACTGATTACAATATCATACGCTCGTGACACTTTTCTATGAATAATGGTCATATCCACAACGATTTTCATTTGAGCAGGATTAGGTTTTATCGAAATTAGCATTGCAAGAAAACTTGATGTTTCTACTACTTTTATGAAAACAATAGCATCTTATGTATACATTGCGAAATGAGACATGGACCAATAATTAGGAATATATCTCAACGTAAAATAAACATGGAAAAATATTGAATCACAAATATGGAATGAGACAACATGAATTCTATCAAAGTGGGTATACCATGACTTTTCAATATAGAATCAATAAGGGAACTGAATTCATGGTATTTTGAAACAAGGAATCAATTAAAATATTTCGAATTACTATATATCAATGACATTAAGGAATGAAACGGGAACAAGTACCTTACTTGTTTATTTACCTCAAACCATTTTAAATCTTTAGCTAAGTTGGTCACCAACAGCCTCAAAACTCATTTATACGACATCTGTCTAAGGATCCCTAAGTCTTCGATGCCCTCAAAAGTTGTATTTATTATATTTTAGGTAAGTTAAGGGGTTTTCAAAAATCAATTTTTAACATAGGCCATTACTTACTTACTAATGTTGAAATCTACTTTTTACAATAAAGACAATTTTGGTGCAACTTGTGAGTTAATTTCAACCACTAAAACATTTAAATTCGGTAGTATATTCTCAAGAGCAGTATTAGGTCTATGTTTTAAAATTTCCAAACTATAAGTTATGCACAATCTTGATAAGAAAAACGGGAGATATCAAAATTTTACAACAATCACCAAAAATAGTATTAACTTTTGACGATCATATTTATCATGAAAAATCCCCTTTTTGGCACAAAGATTAAAAACTAAGGAGGAAAAGCTCATGAATCAAAAGCAACTTGGAATTTTCGTTTTGAACATTATTTAAGGATGAAAATTAGTGGAGTGAAAAAGTTAATTTTATTTTGTGCAAAACCTCATGGTTCATGCCTGATTTCGCAAGTTTAGATGGAAGATAAAACATATAAATTAGACCTAGGGATTTTTTTGGATTGCATATGCTTGACTTTTTGAAGCTTTGTCAAATCACATCCTTCTTGATAAAATTGCAGCAAACTTAAATATCAGGTTTATTTAATTAATGGTACATGGAAGGAGTTGGAGAGACTAAGTTTGGGTTTTTATACCCTATGGCCTATACATCTCATCCTAAATCATTAACTTTCATACACATTTCTAATTAGATCAAGTGACTCCCACACATCTATTCAACCCATTAACTTTCTCAATCTTACTATGAATTCCCACTCATGACAATACTTGATATCTCTTAAGATTCAAGATATGTGCATCTCAATGCACATCAATGGCTTACTCTTTTTTCTTGGAAAGTTTAGGCTTGTTTGATTAAGTTTATTTAGTTAGCATTTGATACCTTTGTAAGAATTTACTATTATAATTAATTTAGCTTAGGTACTTACAACATCTACTACTCGGTCCCGCGCTTACACATAACTTTAGGCGTGACTCGCTAACGCTCTTAATTAATAAGGCACCCAAACCAAATAAAATCTAAGTATACCGTACACATGTACATTACACTAGGCATCTATCATTCAAAAATATAATATAACTCGGCCTCCGTGCCAAATGTCAAAATTTTTACTTGCTATCACGTCACGTCACGAGTCGCTGACCTTAAATATGTACAAATCCACCATCAATGATTTTGGCCTTCACATTATTCTAAACTAATAAGAATTTGGTCCTCGAAATTAAATATGTCAAGATTTCTATGTCTATCCTCTTATAACCACCAACACAATTTCCTTAGCGATGATTTCTACTGATAGTAGCCCTAAAGCACGTATTTCTCAACTACCATGCACAAGTGGATCCACTGACCACATCAACCTTGGTTTAAATATTATGGTAAGCGAGTCCACGCTAAGCAACCACGCACATGTCACTACTCTATACGGTACCTTGTTCATAGTACTCTATAGGAATCTTGCTTAATTTAGTATCCTGGGAAGGTTTAATGTGCCTGTTTAGATTACACTACTTCGAACACCTCATTTCTATCTCTAATTTGTAAATTATGGACCTAGGCGACTCACTTTCATCAGTCCAATCATCAACCTTATTGCAATCAACTATTTCAAGCTACTGTTGTATTTAAATCCGACATTACATGCAACATCAAAAAATAAATCCAACTTACCCTTGATAAGGTCGCATACCGCCACTATGTTTGACACTATTATAACAAGGACTCTCACTTTAGCTTATTGTCGCAGTGTTGCCGGGTGTCTCCTCTGCTTTGTAGACATGGTCGAGGTCCATGTCAAGCGTTGCTCCTCTCTCGATGCAACTCAACCTCATTTGGCCGATGTCTACTAAGTCTCTAGAGGTGGTAGTGCTACTCTCACCAGATATGGCTAGCTAGGTGCATATGAGTGAGGTACAATCAAGTGGTTGGAGTCGCAGATCTTGTACTCTTAAAACTTTAATTCCTTGTTCACTATCCATTGCCTCTTTGTCTCCTCCACTTTAAATCAGACTCTTGATCAGCCGTATTTGATTAATCCTCTACCACACGACCCCACTTATAAGTCCTATGAGCAAGGCCTCATTCCTACATCTCCAGCAATGATCTGAATTTAGTGTTGCCCATGTGATGCGCAATGTTAGGCCTCTATCCATCACCGAAATAAAAAGCATCATCAGTGACAAGATCATTAACAAATTTTCTTAAATACCCATATCAATTCATAGTCTCTCCCTCAGTCTTTAGTAGATTCATGAATTGTTTTTTCAATCTCACCATCATGGAAGTGGGAAAATATTCCTTGTAGAACTCTTTCTTCAAGCCTTCCCATTAAGTAAAGCTACCTTTACATGCAACTGTGGTGAATCACCAGACGTTTGCATCGTTCCCAAGGGTATAGTAGAAAAGGAATGGTTATGGTCTATCCTCGATCGCCAACAATAAATGAGGCTTCTCCTATGATAATATGTTTTAATCTTCTCATGGTCTTTATCTCCCAAGAAGTATGTTGTTCATAAGCAAATGAATTGTTTCACTAGCTTGGAATCTTCTATCAAACCTATACTATTAGTGTGAGTCTAGGAGACGGAGTGGTCTCAGTAAGAACCACTGTCGATATTGCAACAATCAATAACTCTAGTTAAATGTGTACTGGTAGCGCTACATGTAATAAACCATTATATTAAGATGGAGATTAGTGTTAACCTGATTCCTAATTAACTCGAGTTAGGTAAGTGGTTAAGTTTGGCAGACTTTGATTAGCATGTGAGTGGGTATGCGTGATCTTTAGTGTTTATATGGCTTGTTTAATGAGTTTCATATCAATTCGGTGTTAAGTAAAAATTAATATACCCTTTAATTAGTAAATGAATAATTAATTCATAAATTGTCGACACACTAAGTGTGATGAAGCAGTCGTGAAATGAATATGCACCCCCAAGAATACTCATTGGCTTGTTCAATGAGTTTATTAGCAATAAAATACATGGGAATATATATATAATTGAAATATAAATTTAAAGAAAAAACCATGTATGATTGATTTGTTTATTATGGATCATTAGATTGCCTTGTGATGAGCATAAGTGGGGAAGGTGTTTAGAAGTGTGTTACTTTATGGTTGTCACTTTAACTCGATCTCCATTAAATCATACTTGAGATAGCACAATGCGTATCCTGAGGTAATCCATATATATAAACCAAATACTAATAAAAACTTATCACTATTATATCAATGGATTAAAGGAGAAGCAGGTGAAAGTTTGTTTCGTAGTGAAAGTGATGCAGGAAGGGATAGTGTGTGAGTTAGGGAGGTGAGAAAGAATCGAATAACAACTACTTCATGATCATCACACTTGGTAAGTCTAAAATTTGTTCTTGAGTTGAATTCTTGAATTAAGGATTAAAGCCTTGTTAATTAAGGTTTTTGGTGAATGGAAATGCTATAGGAACTTATTAAAGGCCTTCCGTATGTTATAAGAAAGTTGTGGATCTTTTAATGGTGAGGTTGTGATCAAATAGCGCTGCTACCCTATTCTCTGTTGAGATGCTCGATGATGGAGCATGTTCCTTTTAGCAATAATATGTTCTCCCTTCGTAAATGTTCATGAACCTAGTTTGCGGAGTGCACCACACCAAACTAGGGAGTGCACTCCCATTTTAGAATACAACAATACGGCTAAAATCTGCATAGTAAATTATGAGGGTTTAGGGTCTGGTTTAGGATTCTAAAATTAGAATATTAGACATATACTGACCTTTAATATTTTGCGATAGGTTTTTAAACATCGAGAAAGCTCAATTGACCCGAAAATTAAGAATTTGGAAATAAAACCTATCCAATTTAAATGGGAATCCCATTCTTATCAATTATGCTTTTAATTTTGTATATTTAGATCATATAGCATTATGGTCTTGGAATAAGGCAACATTCTGTGATTTGACTATTTTATAAGAAAAATCTCAAAATGATTGATAAGGCAACCGTGATTGAGGATTGAAAAGGTTAACCTGGAAATAGATTTCGCCCTTTATAGTAATGAATGGAAAAGGTTATCCTCTAAAAGGATTTTGTTTTTTATCCTTACTTACAAGGAGTTTTACTTTAGAAGTCATTAACCTGTTAGAGTTGGTAGCTTATTTAAGCTTTAATGAACTTGTTGAATCCCTAGTCGTCCAACGTATGGATTCTATGGTTTTTTTCTTGAGGCACATGAGATGACAAATGTGTAATTAAACTCAAAATACAAATCGCCAGTGTAGTTGCATGTAACCTATTGGATTTGCATTCACTTATTTATTGTTTATATCAATTTCAATGCAAAAATAGATATATTATGTGATTAATGTGACAAGTCCTAATTGAATTAAAGATGATTAGAATAATTAATTAAATTTGGCTATAATTAAACTTACAAAAATGCACCATAAGTTAAGTAAATAAAACAACAGGCATTGATGAATCTCGGGATACGTGTTGGCATTATCACAATATTACTTAAGTTAATAAACGTGTTAGTAAGGATGGATTAGGATATCGTAAGACCAAGATATATGCCATTGGATTTGTCTTGAGATGGGTGTTCAAAGAATATTAATGGCCACAAATTCATCTCACAATATATAAGTGAGTTAGTGTATTCGACATGCAAATCATGCCATATTTTTACAAAGATAGGAAGATAGATCTGGAGAAGAAATCAACAACTTGTGAAGAAGTTCTGGTGGATGGAAGAGTGTTTGATTAAGTTAGAGAAGCTCCGCATCTAGGTAAACAAATCTACATCACCACTTTATGAAAATTCAAACAAAAAATTTTAAGTTTTTGTTTACTTCTAGTTTTTCAAAAATCTCAGTTTCCAAATGACTTTGTTTTTAAAATCTAATTATATATTTCGATCCCATGTGAAATTCCACTAATTTACATATAAAGAAGTTCTTAATTTGCATTTATTTTTATTGAATTATGAATTTTTGAAATTCATAAAGATTTGAAACAAAAAAATGGAACGTTTGCATCTTGTGTTATAAACTAGCCCTTTGTAATTTTAAACTTCCTCATTTGAAATTTAATTTTTTTATTTGCCGAAGCCCTTTGCAACTTTGGTGATGAATCAAAATTTTTTGGATTCACGATTTTGCTAATGTCTTGTTGTTTTGAGCGTAACTCCCTCGTTAAAATTGGATTAAGCTCATCTTTTACTATGACATTCTAAGAGATATTTGAAGCCTTCACTAAACACATCATATGCTTTGAAACTGGTTTAGAATAAATGAATTTTACAAAGTTGCTAGTCGAAGTATAAAATTGTTTTGAATCATTATGGAAAAATGTTCATATCTCGTTCGATTTTTATCAATATTGCTCAAACCTTATAGTTTAGGAAAGCTAGGGCATAGTTATGAAGACTTGTCTTTACACTACAATACATAACATTAACTTTTTTGCAACGAAAATCAACTCACAAATGGTTGCACTAAAACTATCTCTACTTTAATAAAGTAGATTTAGACATAAACAAATTATTAATGGGTTGATTTTGAAAAATGAAATTTACAATCACTTAAACCATTTCTAATAGCTTGCACAATTATTAAAACTCCCTAATTAACCTCAAGAACACAGAGGAGAGTTTAAGAAGTTGGTGGATGCGTTTTAGGGTTTGGAAAGGCTGGTTAAGCTAGGAAACGTGCGCGAATTGTAAGTAAATTTGCATGAATTATGTGTATTATCTAATTGTATGATTGTAGTTACATTAGAACATAGGTTTAAGTTTCATAATTTGTTTTAGGGTGTACGATGCACATGGGGAATGGGTCTTGGGGATGTCAGTATTTCAATTAAGATGTGTCACAGACCTACTATACGAGGTTGATCAAATTACTAAGCCGCAACTAATTAGGGTAATACCAAAGTGATATGTGTGCTAACCTATTACATGAGGTCCATATGCCATGTTTCACAACCAATAAGGATAGTACCTACATGCACTGCTAAATAAGTTAGGCTCATGTGATTGGATATATGACTAATTCGATTTAGTTGTTTGATAATATTTGTGTTGATAACACTTGGTTTAGTTGTGGTGTTGTGTACCATGTCATGTTTTCCGAATTGTTTCGTGTCGTATTTATACTGTTCCATGTGTTCTTGTTGTGCTTGAAAATATGGATGAATGTTTCTCAGTGTTACTTTCTATATTATTGTATTCATCAACATTTTTGTGATCGTGAGTGTAGATTCGCGGAGTAACGAACCAGGCAAGGAGAAGATTGATGACTAACTTAGAGCCATTAGAGTGTTGATATATCAGATTTTGTAATTTTTCGATGTTTAGTTGTATGACTTATTTATGTGTTTACATACTTTTATGTTGTATGTATTTGGTTAGAGTGATAGTACCCTACTAGACACATGTAGTACACATATTATTGTCGTTATGTTGGTTATATATATGTGGTCGTTGTTTCCTGGTTTCCATAGTTGGTGTTTTGTAATGCTTCAACTGATTTTGTTATGTCTTTCGCTAATAATATAAAAATAATTAAAAAGTTTTAATTAACTCTGAAATGATAACAATAATGCGAGTTATGTAATGCTTATTTTGAACAAATTTAACAAGGATAATATGATAATAGGATGGAAATGATAACAATAATGCGAGTTTTAATTAAAAGGAGTAGCTGGAGCGGTACCTAGATTGAAGGTGTCGCCATCACAGTTGGCATCAAAACGTAGGTTTGTTAAGCTTAGGAAATGAAGTATTAGTTGATTATATAATATGATACTAATCTCATAGTTGATATTGGATCCAATGTTTATGATAAGTATGAAACAAAACGTGAATAAAACATAAATCTTAGATGAGAACCAGATTATCTTTGTTTATGAAATATTAGTTGGAAAGTTAGCGAAGATGAGTTAGGGATTAGTATGTGTACTGTTATATTATATATATCGTCTGTGCTTAAAAGTTAACTCTTGATGGTGATCGACTTGTGGAGCGCGATGAGAGATCAGCCAAGGGGTGGAGATGGTTGCACCAGCAGTAGTCAACACTTCATTATTGTAAACACATACGATGAGACACTAACAAAATCATTGCTCTAAGACAATGATTGACCAACTAAATCACTATGATGACACCTTGCTTTGCCCCACTAATGCAACGTTACTACTCCTCCTTACTTTACCATAGCCAGTGCTCCCTACTTTGATAACAACAACTTATGTAATACATAAGCTTCTTGTTGTGACAGTACCGGGGCTGAGACGATGGAGAAAATACCATTTCTAGTACTTTAATCAAAGTTAAGTTCGTGAAGGACTTTGTCGTATTGAAGCCAACTTATTTTAATAGGCAAGGAGATTTTAAGAAGATTGAGATGTAGGTGTTGTCTGAGGAGAACCTTAATAAGATCTTGAAAATTGCAGATAGGTTTCATGCTGAGATTTCCTCGTACAAACTTCAGAGAGGTGCCAACATCTAGTGGTGCATGACAACATCTACTGATGAGAATTTGGAGATTTTAGCAAGGGTGTATTCAATTGAGATTTTAATAGACTTTTGGTTACTTTTATAAATGAATGACTTTTATGAAGTAGTTATAGATTTTGGTAGACTTTGAAAGACTTTGATAAACTTTTATGTAGATTTCGTTATGATGACTTTTATCAACATTTAAGATTTTTAGTGACTTTTGTGAACTTCTTAAACATGATTTTGATGATACTAATAGATTATTGTGATTTCTAAAATGAAACAAATATTTTGCACTTTAATAACTATTACTAATATTTTAAAAAGTATTGTTGTATTTTAGTAAAAAAAAAACATATAGACATATTAATGAATTACTCTTAAGGTAGTTGCATAACAAATAAGTAAATAAATATCAACATAATAAACATGTAAATAAATCATCCTTTAATGGTACGATCATTGGAAATATTTTATTTTTGAGAAAAGATAATTGGAAATATTAGTGTAAAAATTTTGCAATTTATTTTTTTGTTTGACTTAAGCAAAAAAAAATATTTTTTCCTTAATAATGATAGTTTAAATTCTAAAAAAACGCACTTCTTGCATTTTAAAAAAAATCATACAATTATTTTCTTCAAAAATAATAATATATACTACACTTTTTGAGATTATAATAATACACTAAATAAACGAAACTTCTTTGTCAAAAAAAAACTAAAAAAAACGTATAGTGATGCAAGAATGAGATTTTGTTAATAATGACATCAATCCATTTTTATCAACATAGATATGAGAGTATAATGGGTAAGCAATGAAATCCAAGAGTTGTGGAGTGATTGGAGAAGTTGATAAAAACCATTAATAAGAAAAAGTCCTCATGTGAACAATGAAGTCCTTATTGAAAAATGTAACCAACAAAAATTAAAAGTCTCTAAAAGTTTCTGGGTTGAGGTGAGGAGAAGTTGAAGACTTCTTTATGTGTATTTTTGTACGAAAAGTCTACAAAAGACAAGATTTGTAACCAATCTACAAAAGTCACTAAAACATTAAATACACCTTACTTTTATGAACTCTCTAAAAGTTTAAATTGAATACCCTAAAACTTTTAGAGACTTTTTAAAAGTCTATAAAAGTTCACATTGAATACACCTTACTTTTAAAGACTCTCTAAAAGTTTTAATTGAATACCCCTAAACTTTTTTAGTCAATAAAAGTAACCAAAAGTCCATTAAAATCTCAATTGAATACACCCCTCTAGGTGTATTTGAGAAGAAGTTCTATCATCGGTACTTCCCACCTACTGTGATTATTACATAGAGGAGCTCTCATAGTCTAACTCGGAGACAAATAAACTAAATACAATAAGGGAATTAATGTCAGTGCCCAAAATTCATGTCGTTGTCATCCTCCACTAGATTAATCCTTTCAGACTAGTAGATCACAATGGGGCTGTAAAGGTTGTATTTCTAACCTGGGAATGTCGGAACATCAAGATTACTGCTAAGTGGCAATCTCATATGTATGGATGATATAAGAGCCTTTGCACCTCCTCCACGTCATTTCACTTTGACATTGAATGATCCATCCAATGAATGCTCCTTCTTAAGGCTCTATAGTTTTCTAGCACCAGTTCTTGATTATGGAGAGTGGTCATCTAATTGCGCAAAATTGCATCCATGACAACCAACTCCAATTCTTGCATGTATAATCCATTATGATCTTTTATGAGGCTACTCCATGTTTAGATCACTTCTAGTTTTTGACATCTATTACAAAATTCTCCCCATATCATCACTCAATTTTCTTTTCTACTATGTTTCTCTTAGGGCTATCTCATCCCTTTCTCTCAAATCCTTTGTGTCTTCATAACCATTAAAACTTCCATTTCTTTATAACCTCAACAGTTATGGTTTTCCCTGGAAAAACATCCATGTCAAGCCTTACCACATTCATTTGATCCTCCCTTTAAAAGATTGACATCATCAAAAGGGAAAGGTAGTCCATCATTCTTCTTAGTGGTGAAGACACTCCTGATCAATTCATAAATAATTTTTCCAAATACAAGTATCTGTATCCCATGACAATATGGAAAATTAAGGTGGCTTCGTAGTTCACCATCTTGTAGTATTGTAGGCTTAGGTGTAATCCGTCGTTAACAAAATAACACCAAGCTTTAGTAGTCTTCCTGAAAAATTTAGTAGTTATGTGCTTCGGGTACCCTTCTATATCAAAAATAAATCCATCTCCTTGGATGACCTCTAAACCTCCACTTATTGTCTCAGTGGGGTAATGGCACGTAATGCCCTATTTAGGTTTGGGGTACTCGTTTTTTTTTTTTTTGGTTAAAACTCGGTAATACAAAATATTGGTTTATTATCGCAGCGGAATAATCTACTATCTTTTTCTCGAACTCGGGAGTTAGTCTAACTCTCGCTTCCACATGCGTTGGCATAAAACTCTCTCACCAAAAAATCACAACCCCAGTTACTTCTTCTAAATGTAGGTGGTTATAACACCTAGTCAATAATCCATTATTCTTGGCCTCAATAAGATCCAGGATCCTAAACATATACTTGAATTCGTTCTTCATATTAAATCCCCTATTTGGTATTAACATCCTTTCCTTAATTATATCATTCCTTAATTTTTCGTAGGCCTTTTCATTGACAAAATTGTTTTTCTTTGGTTCATTATTTTTCTTTTCATCGGTATCTCTTGATCAACTTCCTTTTTGCCCTCATCCTCTTCTACGTAATCATCCTTTGTATTGAATCTAAATGAAGAAGATGGAATAAGTTCTCTTTATGGTCTAATCCTGGGTGTATTGAATGATATTGATATGGGCTGGCTTTGGGAAACTTTGGATTTTGATCTTGGTTTCTCTACTAACTTTCTCTTCACTTATTTTCTCTAAAACCATTACCCTTTCCACCTCTGACCATTTGCAATAATGTAAGCAAAAGAATGAAGTTGTAAAACCATTTCAAACAAAATTTGTTAGAAAATTATTTGATAAAATCCAACTTATATATCAAGAATGAGAAATCATCTGACAAACCATTTAGATGAGTCCTTATTATGATCGGCATACCAAACATTCATGAGTCGAAAAGTTGTTTTAGCTATTTTCTTTATAATTAAAGCATACACTTTCTATTCTAAGTATTTTTTTTATAGATTCTTCAAAAAATTTATCCTTTGATTCATAGAATTCCTTCAAAAATCCATCATAATTAGAAAATTGCATAATATATTTCATCATTGGTTTATTGATTTATATTTTCAAAAATGATTCAAGAATGTCTTCATTGATTTTTTTTTTCCGTAGCATCAACTAATCACCATGGAATCGTAGAATACGAACAAATATCTTCATTCGAATTATTAGTAACCTTATAATTTTTATCGTTATTATTTGATTCAGACTTTGTTATGATTTTTCATATGCTTAAACTCTGGCTAAAATACTAGGGGTATAGTCTTCTAAGAAAAGGTGTATACTTCGATTGTTTAGCCATCCATTCTCTAGTATGACATTAGCCATCATTTCTTGTTGTTCTTCTTCAATAGTCTTATCAATCTTATTTTTATTACTCCGTTTAAATGTCTTACCAATTATAGATGTGTCTTTCTTATCATTTAATATAGCATCAACTTGTGCTTGATTAGTAGGGGCAACATTAATTTGAGAAGGTGATTTAGCTTCATAACTCTTTCGAGTACTTAACCTATTAAAATGCAAATTCAATTGACTTAACTGGTTTTTCAGTTTATTAATAATATTATCAGTCTAAATCTGATTTTACAAAATCTGTGTAAAGTTTTGTTGACTTTAACTCACAAAGTTATGTATGATTTGCTCTAAATTTGGATTCATAAATTGAGTATTTTGTTGACATTGTTGATTAGGTGAAGATTTTACTGAGCTTTTGGTCTATAAGTGTAATAATTTCGATTTTGAGGACCATAACTAAGATAAGGATTCGATCTTCTAGGAAAATAAGTATTATTATTCTTATATTGATTTTTTTCAGGGAACAAAAAATTAATTCATGGTTCTATTAGCCTCTTCATTATAATCTTTTTGTAGAGTAGGACACACATCTATAAGATGTGTAACATTATTACAAAATTTAAAAGTATTAATTTGATTAGATCTATCATTAAATAACAACTTAACTTTAGGATTCAACCATTTCACCTAATTGCTTAGATTGTTTTGCCATTTTGTTGATTGTTCTTTTGCTAAAGTAAGTGTTGGCTCAAATAAAAACCAATCACATACTGTGTCTAGTAGTTTTTGTTCAAAATAGTAGAGTCCTTTATTAAAATATTCTAATAAGCTCTTTGAGTAAATCCATGTTGTGGATAAGAAAAATTAGTCTTTAGAGTCCATCCAAAAATTAATTAAAGTTTCTTCATCTTTCATCAATGCAACTGTGATTTGCTTTCTATAGGAACTAATTTTTCTAGCAGACATATATTCATCTAGTAAAGCTTTTAACGTTTGAGTCCATGCAGTTAAAAAATCATTTCAGTCCATGTAATTTGACTTGTTTTAAACTACCTTCTATCAGTTTCATCCTATTAACTTTATGTTGATACTCCCTTATGATTTTCTGTAGGTCTTCATTGTCTTTACCATAAAAGTTAGGTAAGGCAATAGTAAATCCGGATCTAAGTTCGAATTCAGGAAATGCATCAAGCTATACTATGCACATAGGCTCATATGTCGTAACATTCTGATTTACTTATTTAAAAGAGAGTTATCTATTATTATTATTATTGATTTCTCTTTTATCATTATTATTATTAATGAAATTATAAAATATCATTATTTTTGTCTTCCATCATATTAGCTATATTTTCCCTAAGTTGTTGTTGTCTTAAACTCATATTAAAAGTTCTATCTATTTAAGGATAGAACGGATGTAAAAATCATGTTGAATTAACACGACGAAGTGTGCAGGCCATACAACGTTTATAATTCATAAAAATTAATTAAAATCTCCGACAACGGTGCCAAAAATTGACACGTGGCAAGCGTGCGCCGCGTTTTTTTGCTATTTCCTATGTGGATCACTCCTCCAAGTCATTATCAATCCAAGCCTTCTTACTTTTCTAACAACTAGAAACCTAGCTCTCATAGGAATCCAATTAAAAAATTCAAGCCCTATCTCTTCCACTTGTGCAAATCCACAATGTGTTTTTTTCTTCATTATAAAACATTATGAACTAACTATTCTCACTTGAATATTATCAAACTTTAGCTCTAAAGGGGCGTGTGCTTGGTAGTTTTGGTAGGGCTTAAGTACAAGTGTGGAGAATGGTGTAAAAAATGGATTTAAAACCATCACTTCGACTTTGGCACCATGACAGCACCGTCATTGCATCAACGACGCAGTGGGGAATTTATAGTGTTTTTTCTTGTTTCCAACCTAACGATGTGGGCTATATCCACATCGCCGTGGGTAATACCCACTGCGTCGGCTCATCTACCCACAAATTCAATTATGATCTTTCACTTAATCTCCTTCAGTACACCACCGACTTTATGCATAACTTAGACAAGGTATTGAAATAGTGTAAAATCCGTGAAAATCTAAAAACTAATTAATTATACTTTTGATTCGCCTATGTACCCTTACCTTCACCGCTTTCACTCATTCACTCTCTTTTCACTCTTTTAATGAGTTCGCGATACATTTCAATATTGATGAATCATAATCCAGCGAATTGTCTTTCCTGCACATTCAACGCAATTTTTTGAAAGTTAGTATTCAAAACTGGTTAATTATAATACTTAATGTGAATAGCTAACTACTGACTAAAATCTAAAAACTCAAAATTTAAAACCCTAAGATGCCTCTTAGTAGTGCTTAATTTAACGCATTAGCTTCACACCTTTTCACTCATTTAGTCTGAGTTTACATCGAGAAGCTCCATTCGCGAAAAAAAGATTATGATATCATTCTCATTCGGATATATTTTTTCACGATCGATAAAAACACTTATCTCAGCATTATCGCCCTCATCGATAATCGTTGCGATCTTTCCTTCTCTTACGACCAAATTTGCTTTAACAATGTCCGAGAATGGCCAATCATGATAGATACATCATCATCCATATTCTAGTTCATGACCTCAAAATCTGCGATGAATGTGAATCTACCTACTTTCACTTGCATATTCAAAACTCTCCCTATAGTAGGTATCAAATTACCATTTGCTACTTTCAAATTTGTGGTATTGGGATAATTGATCTTCAATTATCCATGAATCATGCCTATCAGTGCCATGACAATGATTAAGGCTCTCATATCACATTAAAATTTTTGAACCGATTCCTGTCTTGGTATGCTTATCTCTTTAGGATCTTTTCTTTTGATAGGTTGAAGTCACAACATGAACTTTAGCTTTCGTTCCGGTTTTTCAAAACCAACTTGATGCCATTTCCCTGTGGGTCTTCTTCAAGAGAGCTTTCATTTTTTCTATTGGCCTTCCATTATTAGTTCCCTTTCTTTTTCTTCGACGCATGGATTCTTTATTTCTTGAAACCATCAAGCTCATCTTGCCTCAATTCCATTCAGTGCTCATGCATCTATTCACGTTTTAACATTATATGGTCTTGTTTTGGCTCCCTTATTACTGTACTGCTCATCATGCAAAAGACTCTTACATTCTCCTTAGAATTGGTGATGGAGTTGCGAGGAAACCACCCTTCTTTTCTTGAGTTCGAGGTAAAACAAGTTAACCAATTTGCCTCTCTAGATTCTTGACGGATTATGAATGCTTATTATCCATCCTTTTCATGGCTTGCTTTATTCCTTCCAGCCATTTCTCATGCTTCTCATGGCACTCCCTATCTCACACTCCAGCGGCTTGCAAATACTTTTCAATTGACTTTCCCAAAGTCAACTCCTTACTCTGCCCCAACTTCCCTAGTTGGACTTGTTGTTCGAAGCCTTGAGGTAACTTCAGTCTATTATCATAATTTTTATAAGAAAAGTTTAGGTTGTTGTTATTGAATCCTTGATAAAAAATTGAGGAGCCACTCCTCTTGGCCTGAAATTGTTCCCATATCCTTGGTTATTCATGAAGTAGATGTCTTCGTGTTCCATTCTGATGTGAAGCATGATTTTTAGAGTGTTAAGTATGATTTAGTTAATTATTTAGTAAATTAATTGATGATTTGAAACTTATTTAATGTATTTTTAGGTGTATTAGGTTAAGGGGACAACGAGACTAGACGGCAAGCGGGTAATGTGAAGAAATGAAAAAGAAAAAGAAGTTGTTGATCTTGGCGCAACAGCGGCGCCACAAAGCCACCATAGCGCCAAGTCCAATAACATATAACATCATGGGAATTGTGCGAGCGCTACAACACGACTACAACGCAAGGTCAAGAATCGACCCCACATTACAAGCACTGTGCGGGCGCCATAGTGCTGTCACAGCGCCATAGTGCTGTCACAGGTACACAGCCAGTAAACTTGATTTTTGCCTACTTTTATGGTTTTAAACCTATTTTATTGGACCAAAATAGCCTTATATATAGTTAAGAGAGACAAGAATTATCATCTTTTTTTTGGAGAACCAAGAAAAACATGTGAAAATTGAAGAATAGTGAATAAAATCTTAGATTCCATATTAATTGTAGGTTTAATTTCATGTTTTCTGGCTTTCTTATCATTAATTGTGTTTGTTGAATTGAACCCACTTATAGGGTAATCTCTTTTGTTTTAGCAATCTTTGGATTCCAAATTAGATTCTTTTTATTTCAATGTGATTCTATTTGTTCTTTCAATTCAATATTTCGATTTGTGTGTTCTTGCGTGCTTTGCTATACTTACCTTGATGAAGTAATAGATTCAAGCGTTTAAGAGCCATTATGACCATTGGGACTTTTGAACTTAGATTAAGGGAAACACAACCTTATAACATATGATACATCGACTGATAGTCATTGACTGGGAGGCAATTGAATTCAATTTTTTATGTGGTATCTCACTTACGCTATTCACACCGACCGGCTGAGTCCCAGCGAGATGTTAGAATCTCCATCACCGAGACTTCAAAGTGGTGTAAATTGTAGGAAATTTGCCTATCATTGCTTGAATTGTGAGACTTCGTAATTAAATTAGATTCAAAGGATACAATTTGGGTGAATTAGATTTCGTAGAATATCTTCTCTATTGCTTAAGACCTATTTTAATTACTTGCAATTAGTTAGTTTAAATGAATTAATAATTTGTTTTTACAAAACCCAACATTTGAGTGCCTAACTCTATTTCTTAATAAGACTAAATATTAGCATATAACCATCCTTCTGGATATGATATTCCTGACACCAACACGAGTTGGTGCCATTATTACTTTGACGACTGCCGTACAATTGTGGTTGTTGTCATATTCCCTGTTGTATGTTTATTTGGGTAGCCACCATACCTTTATAACTTATGGTTTGTTGTGCTACTTGTGGACCTTGGTGTCCTATATGATGTTTTGCTATTTGAATGCTCAGCTGTGCTGTAATTGCAACTTGCAAGTCAATCTCATAAATGCCTGATGATTTCCTAATTGTGGAACGAGTACCGATAGTAGCACTCTAAGATAAAAGATTAAGGAGATCCAATGCTCCATTTTCATCATTTGTAAGTAGAGAGTTACGTGATGTTGCATTTACTAGCATTCTCTTGTTGTGGTTCATTCCATAGTAGAAAACCTGGAGTTGTGCCAATTTCATGTATCTGTGTCTTGGACATCTCCTCTTCATCTCTTTAAATCTTTCCTAAGCCTCACCGAGAGACTCGGTTTCTTCTTGCTTGAACTGATTAATCTCAATTTTCCTTTCATTGAACCTAACTAGGGGAAAAAACTTATCTAGAAGTCTTTCATTTATTTTTGCCTAAAGGTCAAACTCCATACATTCAACCCTTAGAACTAAGAATTGGCTATTCCACCTAGTGAGAATGAGAGAAGTTGAGAGAAGTTGCATACTGATCACCTATTTAGTAACTCTTATTATATGCATAGTGTGGCACTTTTCCAAAGTATTCTCAACATGTGCAACTGAATCTTCATGGGATAGCCAACTGAACAAACTATTTTGCACCATGTTTATCACAGATGGTCGTAGCTCGAACTCGCTGGTGTTGGCAGGGATCCTTATCATTTCGTTATATGTCTCCTGAACATTTGGCTTGAAGTAGTCTCAAAGGCATCTCTATCCTCACACTTTATCTTGCACTACCAAATAACTTGTGGGTTGCTTATTCCAGCAACCCTGCTTTTCTTTCCTTTGCTTGCTCTCTCAATCTCCCGGTCGTAAGGCACTAGGTCCTTCTCTCCCTTGCTAATCATGCACTACCTATCCTTAAAAGAAAACATAAAAAAGATCAAGTGCAGAAAGTTAAACTGAAACTTAAGTCTATTTTTTATTTTTTTCTTTTTTAAACTGAAAATTAAAGTATTGAAAATAAAACTTAGCAACTACTCAAACTAACTAAGTAAATTTAATGGCTACCTATTCCTCAGCAACAATACCATGAACTTTATATGCACCATAATTATAATGGCTCCCTTGCATTAATGATGCAATCAAGTTACTTTGATTATGGATATTGTCCTTAAGGAAAGGTTTTTGCACTAGTTTTGTATTACTATTAACTTGAATTATTGCTAGCGGATTCACTTTTTAATTTGCTTTCATGCTTTGTATTCAAGTTTACATCTTAATATGTCTTATGCAATACCTAATTAGAATAAACAGATTTTCTTCAAATCCACTTCAACCCACTATCGTGATAGAATTCTAATGTGCAAACTAGAACTTCGCCTATTGGTGTAAATAACATAAGCTCCACGTTTAATTAAGTCTCAAATTAGTGGATCCATAACCAATTAAGTTTACTTTACGTGGCTCCCGAATTAATAACTATCGCTCGATGTGGTGTATTTTATGGTTGTATCGTTAATTTTGGATTAAAAGCTTCATTGACCATGATAACTTTTAAAGCCAAAGTTCATGAAACACGTAACCAAAATGTTTAAAGCATTACGCTCTGAGTCAATACAAATTATAACCATTTCACTTTTTATTATTACCTTTTACTCCTATTTCAAACCATAACATTCATACAATATGATCCATTGATCCCTAAGTTAAATGGACTACTCACACATGATTGAAAAACATAAGTAAAACTTCAATGCAGAATTCATTGTAAAATAGAGATGAATATAGATATTACCTCAAAGTAATAAATGAAACCTAAAATTGATTGCAAATGTGGAGTCTACAATGTTTCTCAGGCAATAACTTCTTAATACTCAAACTTAATGCTAAATTACTTTAATGGAGGCGAATCTCCTTCTATACGGTCGTCTCCTATTTTGTTTACTAAGTCCTAATACCTATTTATGCTCTCTAATAACAATTACAAACCCTTAATTACAATTTAACCCAAATTAAAGATTTACTTTCTAGTTTTTGTGAAGTTGGCATTGTAACTTACTGCCCCGACATCGTGTGTTTGAACCCACAATGCCACGAATACGCCACAATTTTATTGTGTGTTTTTGAGCTCCCAACACTTCATGGCCATCCCCTATCTATCGCGATGTTGTCTCTTGTGTGCCACGACGCCACCACTACGTCGGACTTTAAAAGTTAATTTTCTCCATTTTTTCTTCTCTCTCGTGTCGTGCCTTTTATTCCCATACCATGCCTTCTAGTCCCATAGCGTAAATACAAGCTCCGATGGTGCCAACTCTAATTTTCTAGGTTTCTGCTCCATTTCTTCTTATTTTTCCTTATTTTCTTGCAATATGCCTTAATTCCTTGAAAATGCAATAATACCAAAATTAGCACTCATTTGATGATATTTATTCTAAATATAATACTAAACTAACCTTATATATATGTATACATAATAACTTATCAGTTAGCGCACTGATTGTTAAACAAAAGTTTCATAGCCTTTTGAGGCAAAACCACCATTGCCACCACTTACTCAGTTAGGAGGTAGAGATAAAGGAAAGGGTTAGGCGTCTCCTAAATGGAGTAATTTATAGCATGTTTCAAGGCCTATAGAGGGTCTAAAAGGCATAATAATATTTGTTATCAGTGTAGTTAGTCGAGCCACATTTAGAAGAACTATCCTACACCTCTAGCTTTTTCAGTAGTTAGTGTTATGTTGATATCTTATCAGTCTCATGCAGTGGTTAAGGTGGATCTTAAGGTAATGAGGAAGCCTTTAGAAGGTATTTTAAATACGAATATTTTAATTGATGTGGGTTCTTCAATTTCCTTTATTGCTAGTGCGATGGTTAATGAGTTGAAGTTAAAGCATGTTCGACCTAGTACTTCGTTCATTCTCAGCATAATAATGGATTAGTTAGACGCGTACCATACTAGTATTGAATATTTTCATTAATGGATAATCTTCCAAATTCTATACCTTCTGAAATTATAGTTTATAAAGGTTATAATCTTTCACGACTAGCAACTCATGAAATGGAATCCACTCCTCATGATTTAAAGGTTATGACAGGTGTTACTTTTGGTGAACCTTATCGAGAACTTAAGGTAAGTTAAATACTACTGGTTTATGAATTTCTGAAAGTCTTTCAAACTAACTTACCTGGACTTCCACCACCATTTATCATGAATTTCATCATTGATATTATTCGCAGTACCAAACTATATCTATTACATCATACAATTTAGCACTAACGAAAATGAATGAGTTAGACTCTGCTTGAGAAGTTGCTAAAAAAAGGGTTTATCAATCTCAGTAAGTCAATAAAGGGAGGATCGATTCTTTCATGATGAAGATGGATGGAACCCTATGTATGTGAATTAATTATTGGTAACTTAATCGAGTGACTATTAGAAGCAAATATCATTACCAAGGATTGATGACTTGTTTAATCATTTAAAGGGTGCCAAATATTTCAGGAACATTGATTGAGATCTAGTTATCATTAGATAAAAATCAGGGATGGAGATTTCTAGAAGGCAACTTTCAGTAATCATTATGGGAACTTCATTTCATGGTAATGATGTTAGGGTTCATCAAATCTCCTACTATGTTCGTTGATTTGATGAAAAGTGTGATTAATTGCAGACTCGAAAAGATAATCAGATGTATGCCAAGTTTAATACATTCAAAATTCTAGTATTCAGAAGTCAAATTTCTTGGATATGTGATCAATGCAAAGGGTATATTTGTTGAACCAACAAAGGTCGAGGCAATCTAAAATAGCCTACTCCTACCGTAATCTCTAAGATTCAGAGTTTTTTGGGTTTACGGGATATTACAGACAATTTTGAGGCTTATGGACTTTGACTGGTACAATAAGTGGAACGTTTCCTTAAACAAGTTGAAATGTAGTTTGACCTTAACACATGTTCTTACATTACCTGAATTGGGGAAGAATTAGTGATTTATACTGATGCTTCTTATTCAAATTTTGGTTGTGTGCGAATGCAAGAAGGCGGGGTTGTAGCTTATGCTTTAAGTAACTCAAGATTCATGAAAGAAATTTTTGAGTTCATGATATTGTACTAACAACATCTATGTTTGCTTTGAAGATTTGGAGGCAATACTTATACGATGAGAAGTTCACATTATTTTCAAATCATTAGAGTCTAAAATACTTGTTTAGTCATTGTGAATTAAACATGAAGATGCATTGATGGCTTGAGTTTCTCAAGGATTATAACTTCACTCTAGAGTATGATATATGTAAGGCAAATGTGGCTGGAGATGCCATAAGTAGGAGAGAACAGACAAAGAGAATGCAACAACTACTAGAGCATCTTAGTTTAGATTGTAGATTCCAGCTCAGGATTAGTTGTGGCAAGAGTTGTTGCAGAAATCTCATAGACCTTTTTACTCAATTCATCAAGGTAACACTAAGATGTATCATAATGTGAGATATTTTAGCAAGTAAAGGCTGAACATCAAAAACTTCGATGGTTATTGCATTCTTTAATGATTCCTAAATGGAAATATGAGTATATATCGATGAATTTAATTTCCAATCTACCACTAAATCACCTTAAGCATGATGCATATGGTTTATAGTTGATAAGTTGACAAAGTCTTGTTTCTTACCGTTTTCATGCTAGTTTTTCTCGATAGATTAAGTAGGATATACATTGAAAGGTGTTGAGATTTCATGGAGTTTTAATGTTGATTACTTCGGATATAGATTTGTGATTTTGGTTTAGATCGTGGGGATATCATAAAGATAGTTGCGAAATGTTCTCAAACTCATTACAACATATAATCTCTAGACTAGTGAGCAGACTAAGTGTATGATCTTAGTTCTTGAGGACATGCTTTGAGCTTTTGTCTTGGAGTTTGGTTGTAACAGAGATAAATACATTCCTTTGTATGATTTTGGTAGTAATTATGAGAAATACATTCCACTCATGTATTAGGAATAGGTTGGAGATAAAATATTCTTCGGGTCTGAGTTGATTAAGAAATAAATAGAGAGAATTCAGCACATTCTCTAGCGTTTCACTAGGCACAACTATAACATAAGAGATACACAGATAAACATGATAGTTTTTTTAGAGTTTTCAAAGAATGATTTTGTTCTATTAAAATTCTCTCCTATGAAAAGATGTATAGGTTTGGATTGGAAGGTAAGCTAGTTTGAAGGTAGATCGGGAGATTCAAAGTTAAAGAAAGAGTTGTCCCGTTGCTTAAAGGTTAGAGTTACCTCGTCAGCTAGATGAAGTTCATAATGTCTTCCATGTGTCTATGCTTTGTAAAATAGAGACTTACTTCACTCAAAAAATTAATTGGAATCAATTTGATCTTCGAGAAGAATTATTTTACGTTAAGCTACAAATTCAAATTCTTGATCGTAAGATTCAGAAAAATAAAACCAAATAGCCTCCTTCGGTTAAGTGAAATGACAATTTCCTATTCATAGGAAGCCAAACTGGGAGCAAGAATCTTATATGAAGGAGCAGTTTCCTTTTCTCTTCGTAACTATAGGTGATTTTATGTTCCTTTTAATTTTCAAGGCTAAATTTCTTTAAATTGAGGACATTGTAACGAACTATTACCTTAAGTTAGTGATTATTGTTAACCCAAATCCTCATCATCCCAAGTTAAGCTTGTTGTTTAGACATGCGTACCTCAATTAATGTTTGTGTGAGATCGTGTGATGTTTAGTGTTTGTACGATGTGCTTAATAAATTTTATATGTATTTAGGATTCATTAAAAATTAATATAAGCCTATAATTAGGAAAGGATTAATTGATTAATAAATTTTTGGTATACTAAGTGCTACGAGGGGGTCATCGAATGAATTTGCACTGCTGAGAATACTTAAATACAAATAATTGACATATAAATATAAATAAAAAAATCTATAGTTTTATTTGATTATATAGATCATTGGATCGCCTCGAGATAAGTATAAGTAGATGATGGTGTTAAGATGTGTCTTACTTTATGGATGTATAAGTTTAACACAATTTCCATTAAATTAGTTTCTAGATAGTGTGATGCGTATCTTGAGAAAATCCATGTATATAAATAAAAAATCTACTCAAACTTATCACTATTTCATGAATCGATTAATAGAAGCAGTGAGGTTTTGATTCATGGTGACAATGTTCCAAGAAAAAAGAAAGAGTGAGTTTGGGAGGTGAGAAGGAATCCAACAATGGTAGCTTCATGATCATCATAGTTGGTAAGTTCAAATTTCGTTCTTGAGTTGAATTCTTAAATCGAGAATTGAAACCTCGTTAATTATGGTTTCTTGTGAATGGAAATAAAATAAGACCTTATTAAAGGCCCTCTTTAATGTTGTAGGGAGATTTTGGATGTTCTGATATTGACCTTCTAACCAAATAGGGGTGTTACCATTTTCTTTATAAAAAGACTCGATCATGGAGCACACTCCATGTTGCAGGGAAGCATGCTCCCTTAGCAAATTTTCGTGAACCCTATTGGTGGAGCCCGCCCCACCAAAGTAAGGAGTGCACTCCCACTCAAAAAATAACAATATTGCTAAAATTTACATAGTAAAATATCAGGGTTTAGGGACTAGTTTAGGAGTACCAAGATTAAAATATTAGACATTTATTGACCTCAACTGGTTTGTGATAGGTTCCCAAAGACTAGGAAAGGTCAAGTGACCAAAAACATAGGAATTTGGAAGTGAAACAGAACCAAGATGAGCGAGACTTGAATTCTTATCAATTACGCTTCGTAATTTAGTATATTTAGTTCATATTGCATTATGCACTGGAAATGGGGCAACATATTGTGATTTCACTATTTTATATATGAAATCTTTCGTAAAATATTCGATAATGCAGACCGTGATTAAAGATTGAAAATGTTAGCCTAGATATAGATTCCTCATTTTTATCCTTAGTTGGAGTTTAACCTGAGTCTTTAATTTCCAGTTGGAGTTAGTTGCTCTTTCATGCTTAAATAAACCAGCATAATCCCTTATCAGCCACAATGTGGTGTTTGTGGCCCTATTCTTTAGTGACGCGAGATATACGACTGTAACGGCCCCAATTTTCCACAAATTGGGCCCCGCCTAGCGTAAGCCCACGTGGACCCCCGAGCTACTCTCGCAAGGTCAACGAGAGCCTAATCAGCCTTCAAATCAATCATTATCATTACATTCAACATTTTACGGTTGAGTTATTAATATTTTGCAAGATTTAAAAATTTAGCGAAAGCGACTAATACATTAAATAACTCAACAAAAAGATCAGGGAGTTAGGCAACCTAATTGTGGAACCCAGTAAATATCATAAGAGGAAAGTAAATACAACATATACAAAAATTCACCTAGCTATGAAGCCTTCCCTCTGCTACTCGTCAGCGGCTCTGCACTCAGTCAAACATAAGAATGACCAGCCACGGTAAGTAAATCCAGTAGGACATATACACAACATTTCACAATATCCAAAACAACAGTTCACGATATCCAAAGCAGTTGAATTCTTGCAAATAGAACGAAAGGAATCAAGAAACGCATGAATATAAAAGACCGTAACCAATCCATCGATGAGTGATGCCAAACAACAAGGAGTCACGACCGAAAGGTCGTTGAGTCGCGGCAAAAGCCTAGCAGACTCGGTTTAGGACGAGACCCCAGCCTCCCAGCCCAAACCCTTGCGACTATGAGACATCCATAGACCCGGATCTAGGACGAGACCCCTCCCTCCCAGTCCTAGCCCGTACGATTATGAACCATCCATGGACTCGTATAATATCGACGGACGACCATGAAAGACATCGAATTTAGGACGAGGCCCCTGCCTTCCAGCCCTAACCCTCTCATATCGCAGATAAACTATAACCATGACTCATTTGCCAATGGACTCACTCAATCGACAACATTTCCACATATAACTATCATAAAAAAGCAGTGAACAACAATAAAGCTATCATAAAACAGTAAAAAACAACAGCCAATGGAGATAAATGAAATACTGTATAAGTTCCTAACTAGTTTACTTACCTCAAGATATCACGAACCTCAAAACGTCGCTCACGTCTCGATTTGCGCACCCGACTCCATACTCCTAAGTCCATGGTGTCTATTTTAGACATTATAGGCCTATTGTACGTCAAATCATTCAAATCATACTGAAATTAGGTGAATAAACCTCACCTCCATCGCATCATTGCGATTTCGTCAAAATCGTGCATTCGACCGGTCGACAACACGCGTCGATCATCGCGCCTCAACCACGCCGTCGCTCGCCGGCCACCGGCACCGCCACTCGCCGGCTGTCGCCACCGCTGGTGCGTTCCTCCGCATTGCGTCGCTGGTTCGTCGCTGCCAATCGACCATTGTCGCGCGCGAGTCGCTGCTCCGGCTGCGCCTCGCGCGCCGCGCGCTGCTTGCGGCATGCAAATCGAGCCCCATCGTGCTGCTCGTCCGTCATGGCTGAAATCTGCAGCGACCCTACCGCCTTACGTGATCATCGCGGCGCTGCTGCTTGTCGGTCGCTTGCTTTTGCTTTCTGCACCGCCGTCGCCGCCTCGGCTGGCCGCGTCGGGTCCGCCATCCGCTGCCTCGCGCCGCGCGGCGTCGTCCACGGCCTCGGGTCGCTCAAGAGTAGCGAGCCGTGCCGATGTCGAGCCGATCTCGCGCGCTGCTGCGTCGTTCCTCCGAGCCGCGACATCGCCGGCTCGTCGCCTGCGAGCACCACACCGGCCGGAGCTCCCTCTCGGTGGTCTCCTTCTTCCCCTCCTTCTTCCGCATTTTTTCTCCTCTCTGTTTCGTTTTCTTTCTCTCTCTTCTCTGATTCTTATCCTTTTTTTTCTTTTTATCTATATCTATATATATTTTATATTATATATATATACTTTTTTTTATTATCTTTTTTATTTCAAATAAAAAGTGTCCTCGAGATTAGTGCAAAATGAATCTCGAGGCAATTCAACAACCAAGCAACACGCATCTCGAGGCACCAACCAGCCTCATTTCAAAATCTCTATACTCGCGCTACACGCAACACGAGGTGTATCCAACATAAATATTACGCCACTATCTCGGTCCAACGTCGGCATGCTACTCGAGGCGCGTCCCCGTTCGTGTTTCGACTCACCGAATTCCTCGCATAGTTAGCATTATCATCTCAAATTGGATTCGGACATATGTATTTCAACGAGTGGATCCCACATACGACCTTGACTTCACACGTGGCACAAGTCAAATTTTCGGGCCGTTACAGTCTTCCCAACGAATAAAAATCTCATCCTCGAAATTGAAGCAAATCTCACAGGACAATGGTGTTTCGTGCATGAAGACCCAAGGCCATACCCGCCCAAGGCCATACTCGCCCAAGGCCATACCCCAATCTTACTATATAAGGCTGGGCTCCTCCGCGACAAGCTGGGCTCCTCCGCGACTTCCAAGCAACGAATACACCATTTGTCTCCTCCCATCAATATATGCCAGGGCAACATCCTCGCAACATATATTGGAATACAAATGAATACAAATGAATATTTTAATTTCATGATCCACCGTCATTAACATACATATATCTGCTGTATACCCGCGAGATATGTAAATCAGTCTCACTCATGGAGTGAGTGTCAACCCAACTCATACCCTTTATCAGGTTACGATGTATAGTAATCGGACCTGACGTGGCAATAACACGAATATGTTCCTGGCTGTCCACACTCCCATATAGGTACGTTGAAATCCTGCTCTAACTGGAACATGTCCATAGCCTTGCCCATGTGCATGACTAGATCGTTGTCCCTGTCTGTGCACTCGACTAGATCTCTAACCCTGTCTCTGGCCGCTACCTCTGCCATCAACCCTCTGATGGTACTTATGCTAAGGATCTGACGGTGCTAGCTGTTGTAATCCACTAGCGTAACTCTGCGCCGGACCACCTAACAGTCGCATCATATACGCCGCATATTGTGGAAACGCAATACGTTCTGAGGTTGATTTCTTTGTCACGATAGTCTAACCCTAGTTTTTCATCTGATCAACTACAGACCCTCGCACTGCATGTCACGATACCGATGATGCGACCAGTACTCCGATGCGTGCTCCCACGCTCTCACTAGCCATAGCCTTCTCATAGGCCTCCCATAATGTACTTGAACTATCGTCACTAACCAATCATGTCCAGTAGACCGTGCATAACTGACTCTCCGTAATCAATCCTCTTCAGGTTCCGAACCGTAAAAGGAATGTACTTCCCCATCCTTGAACTCAGCCCAAATCCTTGAGAGTTCACATCGACGCCACCGTAGTGCGCAACCAGACATCGACCTCGCCGAACAACGAAACTGATAAGGTGCTCGACCTCATATGATTTGGTGTGGCGAAGATGTCATGAATCTTTGCTGCTCCGCGTTCCGCACCACCGTGAAACTTTTTTCGGGTGATGCCACTAAATCTCGTGAAACTGCCTCGCCCGAGTCGTCACTCTAATTCCCGTTTTAGTTGGTGCGCTCAGCATCTCCTCATGTAATTACGAGTTCAACTCGTTCACTCAAACACGTTCATTATTTGTCTTTCAAAGTAAATATGTCATCGAGATTCATGCGACACAAATCTCGAGGCACTGCTAGTCTTGAATCTCAAAATTGCGTATCTCGAGGTCGTGCGATCATCGGCACTCGCAAAATCGCGAACCTACAGCCTCAAGATCATCTTTCCGAAATGTCGTCGCATTTTCCATACCACAAAATCCTCAATATCGTATATATATTATAACATAACAAATATTACCATATCGGATACATCGTAATTCTCCTCACTTCCCAATGATGACTTGAGCCAGGATCATAGGGCTCTACTTTAAGTTCAACCATTCCTAACTTCCTCTGGTTTTGTGTGTTAATTTCAAGAGTCGAGTATTTACAACTTCGACTCTGATACCAACTATGATGTTGTTATCACAATGTCTTAAGCCATGGGGTTTATTAAAATTTAGGCTCTGATACCAACTGCGACGGCCCCAATTTTCCACAAATTGGGCCCCGCCCGGCCTAAGCCCACATGGACCCCGTAGCCAGTCTCGCAAGGTCAACGAGAGCCTAATCGGCCTTCAAATCCATCATTATTAGTACATTCAACATTTTACAGTTGAGTTATTAATATTTTGCAAGATTTAAAAATTTAGCGGAAACGACTAATACATTAAATAACTCAACAAAAATATAAGGGAGTTAGGCAACCTAATTGTGGAACCCAATAAATATCATCAGAGGAGAGTAAATACAACATATACAAAATTCACCTAGCTATGAAGCCTTCCCTCTGCTACTCGTCAGCGGCTCTGCACTCAGTCAAACATAAGAATGACGAGCCACGGTAAGTAAATCCGGTAGGACATATACACAACATTTCACAATATCCAAAACAACAGTTCACAATATCCAAAGCAGTCGAATTCATGCTAATAGAATGAAATGAATCAAGAAACACATGAAAATAAAAGACTGTAACCAATCCATCGATGAGTGATGCCAAACAACAAGGAGTCCCGACCAAAAGTTTGTTGAGTCGCGGCAAAAGCCCATCAGACTCGGGTTTAGGACGAGACCCCAGCCTCCCAGCCTCCCAGCCCTAACCCTTGCGACTATGAGACATCCATAGACCCGGATCTAGGATGAGACTCCTGCCTCCCAGCCCTACCTCGTACGACTATGAACCATCCATGGACCCGGATAATATCGACGGACGACCATGAAAGACATCGGAATTAGGACGAGGCCCCTGCCTTCCAGCCCTAACCCTCTCATATCGCAGATAAACAGTAACCATGACTCACTAGCCAATAGACTCACTCAATCGACAACATTTCCATAGATAGCTATCATCACAAAGTAGTGAACAACATTAAAGCTATCACAAAACAGTAAACGACAACAGCCGATGAAGAGAAATGAAATACTATATAAGTTCCTAACTGGTTTACTTACCTCAAGAAATCACAAACCTCAAAATGTCGCTCGCCTCTCGATTTGCGCACCCGACACCTGACCCCTAAGTCCTTGGTGTCCATTTTAGACATTTTAAGGCCTATTGTACGTCAAATCATTCAAATCATACTGAAATTAGGTGAATAAACCTCAACTCCATCGCGTCGTCGCGATTTCGTCGAAACCGCGCATCCCACTGGTCGACAACACGCCAGCGCGCCGTTCATCTCATCGCAGCCATGCCGTCGCACGCCGACAACCAGAGTTGTCACTCGCCGAGCACCGGCGCCGCCACTCGCCGGTCGTCACCACCGCAGGTGAGTTCCTCTGCGTTGCGTCGCGTTGCGTCGCTGGTTTGTCGTTGTCGGTCCGACCCGTTGTCGCACCGAAGTCGCTGCCAGCTCTGGCTCGCGCGCTGCGCCCTCTCGGCATCGTTGCCGAACGCCGCCTACGCCGCTCGTCCGTCCACGCTGCAAATCTCCCGCAACCCTACTGCCTTGAGCGATCACCTCCTGCCGCTGCTGCCGGTGGTCGCTCTGCACAAGCCGTCCGCCGCCTGCCTTGGCCGCCGTCACGTCGCGCCGCCGTCCAGTGCCCCGCCACTCCGCGCGAGCGTCGTCCGCGGCCTCCGAGTCCCCGCGAGCCGCCACCCGTGCCGATGTCAAGCCGGTCCGCCGTTCGCTTGCTTCGTTCCTCCGAGCCACGACGCAGCGCCGGCTCGTCGCTCGCGAGCACCACGCAGCGGAGCTCCTCTCGGTGGTCTCTTTCTTCCTCTCCTTCTCCCCATCTTTTTTTCCTCTCATTCTCGTTTTCTTTCTCTCTTTTCACCGATTCTTATCCTTTTTTTTTCTTTTTATCTATATATATATATATATTATATTATATATATATACATTTTCTTTTTATTTTCTTTTTGATGTCAAATCAAAAGTGTCATCGAGATTCATGCAACACGAATTCGAGGCAACTCAACTACCAAGCAACGTGCATCTCGAGGCACCAACCCGCCTCATTTCAAAATCTCGATACTCGTGCTACATGCAATACGAGGCGTATCCAACATAAATATCACGCCACTATCTCGGTCCCACGTCGGCACGTTACTCGAGGCACATCCCCGTTCGTATTTCGACTCACCGAATTCCTCGCATAGTTAGCATTATCATCTCAAATTGGATATGGACATACGTATTTCGATGAGTGGATCTCACATACGACCTTGACTTCACAAGTGGCATAAGTCAAATTTTTGGACCGTTACAACGATTATATGATTAAACTAAAAATACAAATCATGAGTATGGTTACATGTTACTTATTGAATTGGAATTCAATTATTTATTATGTATCCATGTCAATGACTGAATCGATATGTTTTCAATTCATAGTCCTATTTGTAGACTTATTGATATTACTTAATAATTAATAAGTTTATGAGCACCAGTTACTGAGCAAGTTGGAGTACGCACACCCTTTAACATTTTAGGTTTGCATGTTGGCGCCTCAGCAAAAGGAAAAAATAATGCTTAGGAGTTTTATTGTCATCTCATCAATGTAGGGAGCCTTACTTATATAGATATACTATTTGAATTGCATTACTATGGTATAACAGGGTTGGGAGGTTTTGGAATCTTGCTTTGGTTTTGATAAACTCCGGTTTATGTATATCATGTGTATTATCAAAAGAGTTACAAATTTTACTATGCATAAACTTGATTTTTATTTCAATATTGATATAAAAATTTAGTTTATTAGGTACAAAAAGATAGGCTATTGGCTCTAGTTAAGTCTTGTTGGTGTACAGTTATCAAAGCAAGGTTTTAGGCAAGGTATCGCCATAATCAAGATTAGGAATGCTACACTACAGGTGGCTATAGTGTCAATAACTCAGGTCTCTGTGGCTTTGTAGTAGTCATAGTACTAAGGTTGATGAACTATGTTAGCGCTATATTGCATGATATCATAAAAAAATTAAGTCAGCCAATTGTTGACCATGTGTCACAACTCTATTAGATAACCATTGAAAATCTTCAGTAGTAATTGGTGGGTAACTACTGCTAGCATCAATATCTCTACCTTCACGGTGATCTAACATTGTGAACTATATGTGGATCACCAAAAAGAAGTCAACTCTTGCACTAGTATCGAATACACTCATAAATAAAATAACCTATACATATACTATTCCCCAACTTACTCTCGGTCGCTTCCGTACTTGACCCTAATAGTTTCATAGTCACAAATGTCTGGTTCCTAGTTTTAAGATTTGTGTTTTATTCAATTTTTGTTTTATACTTATAAAAAACAAAGGCTCCAAACCATTTGTGATGATCCCAAAACAATAATAGGGCACTACCAGGCATAGTCCTAAAATTAAGCCCTAATCTCAATCACGTAGGACATAACAACGTATTAGTCAGCCTTATTTCCTATTTTTCACGTTATTTGTGTTCAAGATTAGTATTTCTCATTATGTTTTTTAGAGTAATTTAAGAGTTAGTTATAACTCTCTTAATCATTTAACAATTAACGAAAGACTTAGTTTAAATGCTGAATAAAATATAAAACACCTACGCATGGAAACCAAGAATAGATAACACGTATATCAAAATGACAAATATAAAGTGCGTACATGCATCATGTGGGGGAAACAAGTCTCTCAACCTATCACCATATCCCCAAAGTATACAAAAGATGTAATTAAAGTAAATACAATTAGTAGAACCTACAAAATTAAGAAAAAATGTTTGGATGGAGGCTCAGAGGTAGTTGCCGATCTTCTCCTTGCCCACCCTTCTACTAGACGGATCTACAATTATCAGCAGAAATGACAATTCTAGAAAGTAAATCTTGAGATCACTCATCAACATTTTGACTCCTAAAACACATGTATCTAAATCCATATAAGGCGGTAAATAAAATACGAAAGAAAGATATGCAAGAAGTTACCAAGGTGAATTGTTAGTCAGTCAGCGCAAGAAATCAATACATAATGTGTAATGAGAGTGATACTAATATCGAACATATTCAGGGTGCCCTAGACTCAAACTAGGGTGCCTTTTGGCCTACTGGAAAATAAACAATTACTTACTAGCAAAGGCTTTACAGACCATCAAAAGGAATCCAACTTCATACTCATAACGTTATCCTTTAATATATTCATGAGGATTCCCAGCCATATGTGAAGCCAAACCTAAAACTATATCCTTGATATATTCTAGGAATCCAACCATAATTTCATTTTTAGACTAAGAATCTAGCCCTAAACATTCCCGCATAATGTACCAAATTGAACTACTTAACCTGGACCCCATCCCTATCTAATTACCATATTGCACATTAGTCACACTCATCCATGAATAACGATCACATCCTCTATGAGTTTCATTTCAACAAGATAAGGATTTATCAACATTATTACTCCTAGAAAACTTGATGTTTAATATACCTCAATAAAAACATGGAAGGAAACATCGAATGCAAAATATTGAATTATGCAACATGAAGTCTATCAAAGTGGCATACCATGATTTCTGAATACATTATCAATAAAAAAAACTAATTTCATGGTACTTCGAAAAAAGGAATCATGCACAATAGTTTGAATAACTATAAATCACTGAAATTACAAAATGAAATTCAACAAGAGCCCAACATGTTTACTTACCACAAAACCAAGCAAAATCCTAAGCTATATCAGACACCAACCGCCTCAAAATGCACGTATCAAACATATGGCTACGGATGCCCAAGTCTTCGGTGTCTTGACAAGTTGAATTTAATGTATTTTACGTAAGTTAAATGGTTTTTCTTAAATTCAGTTCCAAGGAAAATCCCTTAATAATTTTTTATGTTGAAACCTACTTTGTTACAATAAAGACAACTTTGGTGCAACAACTTTAAAGTGGATTTAAATCACCAAAACATTTAGATTCAGTACTATGGTCCATAGAAGAGTTTTAAGGCTATGTCTCACATTTTTAAAAGTATATTGTGTGAATAACTTCGATAAGAAATGGGGAAGATACAAAAATTTTAGAAAAATCTACCAAAATATTTTCAAATTATGACAAGCATATTTGTAAAATTCTTTTCCCTTGAACCATGGCTAAAAAAATCATGATTTTTGTACTAAAAATAAGCAAACACCCATGAACATCATACTAAAAATATGAGCTCAAGTGATAATGAATTGCAATAGTGCAAATGTGTTTTTCTAGGTTTTTACTATGTTTCTTCCTGTTTTACCTCAATTCCCTTTACGTTAGAATTTCTTGAAAATGCAATAATACCATGATTTCGAGCTCAATTAAGGATATTTATAATTAATATACGACTAAACTAACCTGTTTATACGTATAAATAATAACTTATCAAATACTCTTAAACATTAAATTTTGCACGTCCTGAGCAAAGGTGCATTTTACTAAGTCTCATAATAACTAATTCTCATTAAATTCACATTGTTTAGGGGGTATATCTTAATTTATTAAGTTTCAAGTTAAAAATCCACTCAAAAGTATTTTTTTTTTGGAAAAAAACTTGTATTTGTAAGACATGTAGCTTAACAACATATAACTCCACTATCAAAAGTTTAAAGTAGATCAGAACTAAAAACCATCACAACTCACAAGTTTGTTTCATTTAACACTCGAGTAGCAAGTATACAAGCTCATGATTTATGTTAAAGCTCGGGAATTCACAAATAAGCATAGATCAAACTCATCTTTGGAAAACTTTAGCACTTCAAGAATATATTGGGCTTTATATAGTTGGAATGGAAACTTATCTCAATTAGCTACTATTACCGAAGCTAAATCTTTTATTAGAGGAGTTTTAGTTTACTTTTGCTTATTTTCTCTCATTTTTTTCACTTTTCCTTTCATCTTCTTTTTTTTAACGGTCCCTCGCTTCTTTTCCTATGGACTTCATTCTTCTTCATTTTCCTAACCATCATTTTTCTACTCCATTTCCTATAGAACTTGTGCTATTCTTTCATTTTTTTCCTTTAATTCTAAAGCTCTTGTTAGCACTAGTCACTTTCATTAAATCAAGTAAGTTAACCCCAACGTTTACTATAAAATGCCAGTTTTTTCCCCTCTTTGCACTAAGTCTTTATTTGCTTGTTATTTTCAAGTAAGATTTACACTTATTATAGAATCCTTAGAAATCTAACTTTTTTTCTCAAGAAGTAATGTTGTTTATTACTTTTGTTCAAAGTTCAAGGTCTTCTCTAACACTAAGTTTCTAATCATGAAATCACACCATGTTTTGCTACATTTTATTATTTCTTCTTTCAAATCTTAAAAACATTCTTTTCAATTTTCCATTAACAAGATACTTGAAATCTACTCATCAACAATTAATGGAAAGAATATGCAAATGAACTACTTCTTCATTACATATTAATATATATGACTAATTCTATACTACTTAAACATTCATATAGTAAATAAATGAAAGTTTTATCCACTACAAGCTTTCCTCCTTAACTACTTCAAATTATAATTTAAATGATCATACACACAACGTTTATCCTTATATCTCTGCCAATCTTACCACTTCCCATAGTGTGGTGTAGTGTCGATGCCCCCAATCATGAACCAAACCTTGTCCTAAAGGTTTAAAAGTAAGCCTGAAACATGAAAACATTAAAACACATAAAAATATGTAATAACAAAGTTATAATAAACTAAACATAAAATTAAAACAAGTAAATAATTAATAAAATATCCAAAATGCTAAATAAAATTGTTATAGAAAACACTATCAACTCCCAAGTCTAAAGGATTCTTATTACACCGATTTTAGGACTTAGCGTAATCATCATGATCTGCATCATCAGCTCCAGCTTGTGATGATGTCAATGAATGATCTGCCATCCTGCTCTTCACCAAATCCATATCAAACACGTATGCTCGTTTTGCTGTAAAGCCTATAGATCTATTAGTAGGTCTCAACCGTTTGCTCCTCTCATATCTACATATGTCTATATAATGATCAACAAAAAACATGAGATTAGGCAGGCCTTTCTGTCGATGTTGTTCTCTCCACTCCATATCTTGCATATATCTCAACTTGGTTACATGGTATTGTGCCATATCCTCCTATTACTATCTCCTTGTTTATGTTATCCACAATCTTGACTATCTTGGCGTCAAATCCTTTGGTATTGGTACAAGTTCCAGTGGTAGAGGAGGTGGTGGAAAGACTTCAAGACCGTAGTATCGCTCTCCAAACTATGGTTTAACAAACTTGTAGCCCTCAATAAATCCTTACTTCTGTTGGTCATCTTCTTCTTCATTTTCCCCATCTTCTAGCTATTGGGCTAGATCTACCGCTACTTCTGCTACTATATTATCCTCTTGCCTTTTGGCCAACACTTCGCCCTCAATTCTACCTCCCTCAGCCCTCTTTGTTTCCTCCTCGGAGTCTTGGTAACCTATTGGTGATTTCAACGTGAGCATGAAAGATTCATCCATGGTTGAAGCCTCCGTCGTCTCTCAACCTCGCTTCGGCCTTTAAGCATAGCTGAGTAATCAATATATTAAAAAAACAACTTGTTGACTCTCTTTGACATGATTGATGCTCCATGATTGTTGTAAATTATCTCCCCATCCGATTTTGAATTGTTTGTTTCACCCGATTGAGAGGTGGGGTATAATGATGCAACAAGAAAATGTTGCGACAATCTATACACTTTCCTAGCACTACCCTTCTTAATGTGTTAGGGCACATTATCAGCTCCCACTACTTATACTTGTTGTTTTGGGACAATCAATGATCTCTCTCTAACCCTAAAATGGTTTATGTTATAGGGCTTCTTATATATTGTAGCCAGGAAACTCGGTTGCAGTTCTATTAAATTAGGGCTCCCCAATCCATAAATGGTACTAATCTCATACACATTAAAGGGAACAAAAATTCATCTCACCTTTACTGCCTCTTCCTTGGCCATGAATTTCGCATTAGTGTAAAACTTTAAAACAATCGAACTCACTTTTTTCATTTCATTCTTTCTATAATCATTAGTAAGATGCTCATAATTTTGTTGCCTAATGAAATTATTCTCTCTTTTATCATATTTGACCGGCAAATTAATTCAACTTTCTCAAATAAACACCTTATATAGGATTTTCTCATATCGATCTTTAAAGTCTTTACAAAAGAAATATTTGGGTTTTAAAGGTCCAGACACTTTTTCATTGTGATTTCTAGAGGTATATGCCTTAGAATCATTTGCTCTAGTTTGGCTACCTTGTTTCCTTATTTTTTCATTTTATTCAAATTCAAACAACTAACAATAATGCAATGCAAGTCGGTCTTCAAATCACCTAAAAATCAAAATTCATATAACATGGTACGCCAAATAATGAAAAGATATCAAAAATCTCCATGGGTAATATTAATGCTCACATTTACAGAATCATGTAAAACCTATCCTACTACTTCAAATCCACAATTTTATACAATATCATCACAATTTTGAAATTGAATGCATAACTAGATAAAATTGTAAAAGTTCCTCAATGTCAAATTAATTTTCGGTGTAGAGCACTCCTCAAAGTCTTTATCAATTCAAGCCCTCTAACGTTTCTCACAAACTAGAACCCTAGCTACCTTTGGAATCAAATTCCAAAAATCCAAGCCTTAGCTTTCCAAATGATGTTAATCCATAATGTGTTGTTTCTCCACTCTAAATCACTAGGAACTTACTAATCTCAGTTCGAAATGATCAAAATCTGGTTCTATAGGGATGTACGCTTTGCGGTTATGGTGGGGTTTTGGTGCAAGTGTGAAGAATGAATGCCAAATTGGGTTTAAACCCTCACTTCAACCTTGGCACTGTGCATTATTGGCACGGTGCCGTGATAGCACCGCTGCTGCATCAATGATGTAATATGGCATTTTCCAATTTTTGACCCTGCTGCCACCTCAGTGGTATAGCTTGTACTCACTGTGTCGTGGTCAATACCCACGCCGTCAACCTTACTGCCTTCATCTTCAAGTATAGTTTTTCACTAGTTCTCTTTTTACGCTCCTTTAACTTTGTTTACAACTTTCATTATTGGAGCACGTGCCCTATGTCAATCTACAAACATTGTTTATTTTATAATTCTAGTTAATCAAATTGAGGTTTTCATTTGTTGTTTTATTTAAATTAATTGCAAGTTTACCTTATAATAAGATCCATGCATATTTGTTGAAATATCCAAAATTTCCCTAGTCGATCATTATACTGGGAACTATAGTGAATTGAGACTAGTGTGAATCGTGATTGACGGTCATGTGATGATCAAGCATATAGGGATATGAATCGAGATCATGAGTTCTTGTTAAGGAACAAGGTACAGGACTGACCTACTATAAGAACACCATAAGGTTTAAGTTATACGTGTTACTCATTATAGGTATGTCATGTAGTCCATCGACTTGAGATTACAATAGACGTCAATATAAGGAGCATGGTAACTTGACACAATCAAGTGTTGTTTTCAACCGGATGATTATAAAGATTGTGATTGGTTACAATGTGAATAATATGTGAAGGTGTGTAATTAAGATATAATTTGTCACTCTCGTATATAGAGTGATATCAGTTGATCCCTGGATATGATAGACTGATCATGGTCAAGTCCATGTAAATTGATATGATCAATGTTACTTGGATGGTTTTAGTTTACTTAAAGATCGAGACTAGTACGATTGAACATTTAAGGTGACTCTCCATCCCTTATGTTTAGTCAACGGATATCGTACGACAAAAAGATATGATATATGTTATTCATTAGGTTATATCGAATTTGATATTCATGAGTTATGGGTAGTCATACTGCCTTACTAGGGACCGCTTATTACTTGCGAACATCGCATGAACCTATTGGGTCGTACACAAAGAATAACTTTGCACAATTTGAATTGGTCTAAAGTAATGAATATTATATGATAAATTCATGACATAAAACTACTTACGGTTTTTTATATGATAACTTATTAATGGGGGTGTATGTGTAATTTTTTAAAACTACTTAAAATATAATAGTTGTATTACGAATAAGATTTTAATTGAGGTTTTATTTGCGCATATAAATAAAGGGTAAAACCCTAAAACGAAAAATGATTTTCATTTTTACAAATTTTGAGTTCTCTGGATTTTGGGAGAAAATGAAAAACGTTTTCAATCTCTTTCAGGACTAGCACTCAAAATTGTGGTCAACATTCATGTGTAGATTTTTGATAAAGGACATGTACTAAAACGTCTAGGAGATCGAACAATCACAGAAGAAAATCGCGAATTAAGTATGGTTTACTTTTTAAAACTAATTTAATGGAATATATTTTTGATTATGTTAGAGTTTTTCAAAATTGTTTAGAATTTTTTGTTATGTATGAACCGTAAAACCTAACACACACAGTGTGTCGTTACCACAAAAAATCCATGAAAATATAGAAATTAAAAAATTTTACCTTCTGATTTGCCCATGAACCTTATCTTCACCACTATGGACTCCTTTGCTCTTTTTTGCTCTTTCAATGAGTTTGGGATACCTTTTCATTTTGATGAATTATCATCTAGTAAATCATTTTTACTACACAATCGATACAAATTTTTTGAAAGTTAGAACTTAAAACTCGTTATTTGTAATTATTAAACAAAAGAACTAACAACTAATTGAAATTCAAAAACTTGAAATTTAAAATGTAAAACTTAAAATCCTAGGATGCCCCCATTAATCCATAATTTAACATCTTTAGCCCGATGCTATTTCTATCATTTACTTTGAGTCTAAATCGAGAAGCTTCATCTGCAAATCAAAGATTATGATGTCATTCTCATTCGGATGTACTTCTTTACCATCGACCAAGACAACCCTCAGCATCATCACCCTTATTGATACTTATCGTGATCTTCCTCACTTTGAAGTAGAAATTTGTATTAACAGTATTTAAAAATGGTTGCCCAAGTATGATAGATACATCATCGTCCATGTTGTGGCTTGTGACTTCAAAATCTATGATGATTTTGAATTTACCTACTTTCACATGCACATTTAAAACTCTTTTATAGTAGGTATCAAATTACTATTTGCTATTCTCAAATGTTTCATATTGTGACAATTGATCTTCAAGTCAGCATGTATCATGTCCATTAGTAGCATGACATTGAGCAAGGCTCCCATATCACATAAGACATTTCTAATATTGTACCCGTTAATTTTTATCGGTATGCTTATCTATCCAGGATCTTTCCTTTTGATATGTCGAAGTCGCAGGACAAACGTGAGCATTGGTTATGGTTTTTTCGGAAGTAAATTTATGTCATTACCTTGTAGATCTTTTTTAGGAAGTCCTTCATCTTTTTTTTTGCCTTCATTTGTTGCTTCATTTTTTCTTCTTCAAGGCATTGATTCTTTGTTTCTTGAAACTATCAAGTTAATCTAGCCTCACCTTCGTACTATTCTCATTAATCTTTTCGTGCTTGTACAATACTTGGTCTTACCTTGGCTCCTTTATGCCGTATCACTCGTAATGCGAATGAAACTCACGATCTCCATGGGATTGGTGATGGTGTTGCTAGAAAGATGTCATTCTCCCCGACTTTAAGGCTATAGCAAATTCACCAATTTTCCTATCTATGTTTTTTATGGATCATGATTACTCATTATCCATCCTCTTCCTAGCTTGCTTTAATCCTTCCATTTCTTGTACGTGCTTCTCATGGCGCTCCCTATCTCTCAATTCGATTGCTTGAAAATACTTCTCTATTGACTTTAGTGAAGTCATCTCTTCACTCAGCCCTAGCTTCCCATGTTGTACTTTTTATTCGAAGCCTTGAGGTAACTTCAGTGCATTATTAGGATTTCCAAAAAAGAAGTTCGTGTTGTTGTTGTCGTATCCTTTATAAAACTATTCAGGAGTCACTCATCTAGGCCTAAAGTTGTTCACGTAGCCTTGGTTGTTCTTAAAGTTTACGTCTTCATTCTCTATTCCTTGATGTACATCCATTTGGTTGACTACTATGCATTTGTCAATTATGGGCTGTTGTGCCACTCGTGGACCTTGAAGTCCCACTTGAAGTTTTCCCACCTAACTGCTCAAATTTGATAACATTGCCATAATTGTAACTTGCAAGGAAATCTCATAGACGCCTACTAGTTTCCTTATTGTGGAAGGAGTACCGACAATAGAATTCAGAGACATAAGATCAAGGAGATCCAATGCTCAATCCTCATCCTTGGAAAGTAAAGAGCCACCTAATGATGCATCTACTAGCATTCTCGTGCTGTGGTTAATCCCATAGTAGAAAAATTAGATTTGTTCCCATTTCTCGTATCTGTGTCCTAGACATTTCCTAAGCATCTATGTGAATCTTTCCTAAGCCTTGCCAAGAGACTTGGCACGGATTAGTCTAGTGTTTCATTTCATTGACCTTCACTGGGGGAAATAATTTATCAAGAAATCTTTCATTGATTTCTGCCCATGAAGTGAGACTCCCTACATTCATCCCTTGGAAAAATTCGCATCCAAATCACCTCTTTTGTAACTTCGGTAATGTGCACAGTGTCCCACTTCTCTAAGAAGTTCTCTACATGTGCAACTGCATATTTATTTGATAGCCCACTGAATAGAATATTTTTCACCATGTTTATCAAAGAAACTCTTAGTTCGAGGTAAGTGGTGTTGGCTCGAATCCTCATCACTCCATCGTAAGTCTCCTGGACTTATAAATTGAAGTAGTCAATAAGGCATCTTTGTCCTCGCACTCTATCCTGCACTAATGGATCACCTATAGGTTTGTTATTCCCATTTCCCTGTTGTTGGTTTCTTCCTTGATCCTCAGCTATCTTGACTCCTTTTTTTTTTCTTTCCTTCATTTGGTTCACTAATCTTCGGGTCGTAAGGCACTAAGTCATTCTCTCCTTTGCTACACATGAACTAAGTATCCCTAAAAAGTAAACACGAAAATATTAAGTGCATAAAGTCAAACAAAAGCCTAAGCCTATTATTATTTTTTATTATTTTTTTGAACTAAAAATAAAAGTATCGAAAATAAAACTTAGAAACTTTTCAAACTAACTAAGTAATAGTAATGGCTACCTATTCATGACAATCGCGCAAAATCTCTGTGTACTTGCCGCAAGTATAACAACTTGCTTGTAGTAATGATGCAGTAAACCGATGTTAATCATGGATATCGTCCTCAGGGAAATGTTTTTGCACTAGTTAAGAATATATTTATTCACAACTTCACTTTGGTAAATGAATACTGTGATTTTTATTCATGTTTACATCTCAATATGTTGTAAGCAATGCCTAATTAGAATACAAATTTCCTTCAAATCCACTTCAACCCAGTGTCATGGTGGAAAATATTCTAATATGGAAACTATAACTTCATCGATCAGTGTGAATAATGTAATCTCTATATTGCTTTATGTATCAAATCATTGGATTCATAACCAACTAAATTTACCATATGTGCCTCTCTAATCAACAACCATCAGTCGATGTTTTATATTTTACGATTGTGCTATTAAAGACGTGATCAAGATGTCCAAAGCATTACGCTCAGACTCAATTCGAATTCTAATCATTGCACTATTTATCTCACTTTTTACTCTTATTCAAAGCATATCATTCATACCATATGATCTATTTTCCCTAAGATAAATAGACTACTCAAACATTATTAAAACATCCATATCATAGTTTAATATGGAAATCAATGAAAATCTGAGATGAATATAAATTTTACCTTTAATTTAATCAACAAAAGCAAATATTGAATGCAAACATTAAGTCTTCAATGTTTTCATCACACAAACTCTTTAATACTCAATCTCAAGGCTAAATTACTCTAACAGTGCTAATCTCCATTTATGTGGTGGTATCTTATAAGTTTACCACATCCTAATACCTATTTATATCCCTTAATAATAGTTAGAAACCTTAAATTACAATTTAACTCAAATTACAACTCCATTTTCTATTTCATGTGTGGTTAGCGATATTACATACTACCCCAATGTCGTCCCTTATAGCCTATTGCGCCACCTATTCACTAACACTACGTATACATTTTTTCACTCCTTGTTGTCTCTACACTATTCCCTACTCCTATAGTACAATCCCCTATATTCCACCATGCTGCCACTGCATCGGACATCCAAAGTCGACTTTCTCAGTTTTTTTCTCACTTACGCATTGAATTATGTTTCCATATTGTGCCCTTTTCTTCCCATAGTTCCACCTTTTGTTCCCATGGCGACAAGTGTTTTTTTGTGGGTTTTTGCTCCGTTTCTTCCTTTTTTCCTCAATTCCTTCCTTTACTCCTTAACTATCTGAAATGCAATAACACCATGATTTAGAGTTCACCGAAGGATATTTATATTAGATTTATGAGTTAATAATTGTCTATATATATATATAAATAATTGCTCATCAGTGTTGCACTAAATGAACGTGGCAACCAAACTAATTAAAATCCACTTAAAATGTACACGAAAACTTTACATTAGGCATCCATCAATTAAAAACAAGGTATAACTCCACCTCCATGTTTAGTGTCAAACTATTTACCTGCCGCCAAGCCATGATATAGGCCAAAGACCCTTTACTATGAATAAATCCACCATTAGTGATTTGAGCCGGTACACTAACGATCTCATAAATATTGTTTGGATCCATTTGATTACGTCCCTTACATTACATAATTTCCATAATATCCCATAGAGATCCATTAATAATCTCAATTACTTAAAGTCCTAGAGATTAGTGAAAATCTTCAAGTCAAATTCAAGGTTTTAAACTCCAAATGTAGATTAATTTAGGAAACCGTTCTACAAATATTTCCATAATTTATAGAAACTCCAAGCAGAGTGTCCCATAGAAGTGGGCCGCCCCATAAAAAACATGGTAAAATCTTTTTTGGCAATATTCATAAAAATACTCATATCTCCATTACAATTGATAATATTATATGCAAATGAATTAAATGATCAATTCTCATCATGTTCTTAGGTTTCAACCTAAGAACTCAATTGAAGTAATATTAGCTCCACAATCCATATTTACAACAAAGTGAACATATCATGGCCCAAATTTCTACAATCATCTTACCTTTAATTAGGATTACTAACCCGTTAAGTAGGACCTGCATTAAGATACGTGCACTGACTAAGGGATGTGGCAAACATATATTTAATATATGTATCGTCGTTTTCTAGTGATTTGTATGTGTGTACCCTTGCTAAGTCACCTATACTTGTTTATAGGCTTCTAGACTTTAGCGAGGATGCCTCGAGATGTGTGCGAGCGTTGGACTGTGTATTAAATGATATGGTGAGTATTAATTTACTTTTCCATGTCTAAATAACTAGTCTAGTTAGCCTAAAGTTGAATCATTTCTTAATTGTATGTCTAAGTAGTAAAGTAGAAAATAAAATAATTATTGCTATGCGTCGAGATGTGTGTATAACCAATAAAATAAGATAAGCATAGAAAAAGTGCGTCCACAAGGCTTAAATTGGTAGGGTGGTAGGAGTGATTCATAGCCATTTATTCACATTGAGATATGTAAATACAAACTTGATTTAAGGAAAAACTATAAAAGCCCATCATTAGTGGGATTTCCCGCATGCACCACTTTTACTCTAGAGCAAAAAAACTAAAGGAGCCACGCTTGCTGGAAAGAAGATGTATCCAAAAATTTAGGTGAGCGATAAATAATTAAGAAATGTGATGATCAACTACAACTATAGGTAATGATTTCTATCACTTTCTGGCATTCAATTCATGAGTATATGAACTTAAAAGTTGGGGATTCTGATTTCAAACCAAAACTTGAGTCTTGTATCTTAACTTTGATCAATCTAAATAAATAAACAAATGATTTAGTTTATAAAAACAAATAGAAATATTTCGATTCCTTGTGTATTTCCACTCAGTTTTGTATATTGGGTTTTCAGTTTTTCATGAAAGCGAATCTATTATGAATTTTTCAAAGTCATGAAGTTGTAAGAAAAAAATTGGAAATTCTTCATGTTGTTATTATGAACCTTTCTTTAATATTTAGTCATCACATCTATATTTTACATCAAAATAGACTCATTCTCGTAATATTTGAAAGCTAACTCTGATGGGAACAATTTTCTCCTATAGAACGATTTTGAAATTTGAATGTTTTTATTTTTCAAAATCCTTCATAATGTTTTTGATGAATGTGACATTTCTAGGTTCATAGTTTTGATAATATGTTGTTGTTTTGATCATAACTCATGCATTCCTTAATGGATTGAGCTCATCTTATAATATGACATTCTAGGATAAGTTTATAGGCATCTGTGAAAAAATCATGATTTTTGAAGCAATGGTTTAGGATAAATGAATTTTTAAAAGTTGCTGGTCATAATATAAAACTGTTTTGAGTAATGGTGGTAAGATTTTGATATTTATCTCATTTTTAATCAAAATTGTAAAAAATGTATAGTTATGGAAATCAAATACATAGCTCTAAAATCTTCTTTTTAGACTGCAATACATAATTTTAACGTTATGGTAATTGAAATCAACTCACAAATTATTGCACCAAAACTTTTTCTATTTTAATAAAGTAGATTTCAACATAAAAAATTATTAATGGGGAATATTTTAGAAATCATGATTTAAAACAACTTAACCAGCCTAAAACAAGTTAAATTCAATTTTTTAAAACAACTCTAGAGCTTGAAAAGGACTTACGGGATGTGGAACCTGAGTTTTGGAGAGTCGAGAGCCAATTTAAGCTAGGTAATACATCTTTGATGTAGGTAAACTGATTGAAGTACTTCTATCCATTTCATTCCTCAAATATGTGTAATTTGAAATCCTTAGAGTGATGATGCTTTCGCAATCTTAATGCCATGATTTGTTTGCTACTCTCGCTCTTGTTGGGTTATTGTTTTATAGCATTACATTCTTGGCTTAAATCATTTATTCTCATGCCTGAAAAATGTATTTTTTCTAGTATTAAAATATGATATGATTTTTTGGAATAGCATGTTATTTGTGTAGTTTTATTATGTGAGGACTTGATGGTACTCATGTTTTCATTTGTGTTGTGTTGCACTTAACCGTGCCTTGAAATCCATGTTTGTGTATTTTTTAACTTTATAAAGTAATTCTTGTATCTAAGATTTCTTAAGTGATTGTGATGAGTAAGCAAAGGGTCACTAAACTCCAGGGTTGTTAGCACTCTCCACTAGCTTATGCGGCACACTTGTTGCTAGGAATCGGGTAGTCATAGGGATATACACATTGTGAGCACACCCATAGATAGTGGAATAAGTTTGATATGATGTAACTCATAGTCGATCGGAACTAGTACATTACTGCTTAATCTAGTGTCTGCCTCACTTTATTTAACTATACCATCTATTTGCTTAATCCTTTTTCAGCGTTTATTCATTATTATTATGCATTTAGATGCTTTCAATTATGCTTGGAAATGTGGTCAAATGTCTCTCAGATTTATATTTCTTTATTATACTCATCATCTTGTTTATGACTGTGGGTGCATATCTATCTTGTAGCATGGTAGGTAAGGAGAAGATCAACGACTATCTCTAAGCCTTGTGTTTTTTTTTTACTTATTTTGTAGGTTTTTGGTTATATTGGATGGATTAACTTACTTATGTCTTTCGACACATTTTGGATTGTATATCTAGTTGATCAACTAATTTCTTGACTTAACACTCGACTATTACACAATTTACCAATTTCTCTATCTTTATATCCAAATGAATGTGTTTCCTAGTTTCCACATATGTAGGTATTATCTAATAAGCTTCCGCATTTAAATAAGTTTTCTACATTAATACTAAATTATTAAAAAGTTTTATGTATTTATGAAAATCACGAATAACGAGATTTGAAAAATGCTTATCCTAAGCACGAATAACGAGTTGAATAAGACAGAAGGTTGACTAATGCATTGTTAAGTCCTACATGGCCAAAATTAGGGCTTAATGACGGTATTAGGTTGAGCGGTGCCTTGTTTTGGGAAACGAGCAGTTACTATTAGTATCAAAGCCTACGTTCACTATAAAACACAACAAAACTTGAATAAAATACAAACCTTAGTCGTGAAAACCAGACAATCCCTTACCTAGAACCATTAGTTAGGAAGTGAGTGAAAGTGAGCAAAGGATTTATTATTTGTATGTATTAATTTTAGTATGTATATTTATACGTGCTATACTATGTAGTAGCTAATGTTGGGTTTGTTTTCAACATGTAGACCCCGATGGTAGATCCATGCTAGGGCCGAGATATGCGCTATTCCTACTCCCAACAATTTTCTGAGTTTTTTGAGCAAATGACGGCTCAAGGATAATAGTTGGTTGATTTCATCCCTTTCATGACTAATTGAATGACCGCATCTGTACCAGCCACTTCCACCACTACCACTCCTACTACTATAACATTTCTAGCACCAGAAACTGGGATTTGGTGTTCATATATAATGAAGAATTCAAAATAATTTTTGAAAAACCCTAACAATATCCAAAAATGTTCCATTAAACTAGATCAAATAAAGTAAACCATAGCTTAATCCATGATTTCCTTCTCTAGTTGTTTGATTTCCAAGATGCTCAAGTGTGCGTACTCCATCAAAAATTCGCACACGAATGGTGTCCACAATTTCGAGTGCTAACCCTATGATAGATAGAAAACGTTTTTCTTTCACTCTTAAAATCAAGAGAACTCAAGAAATAGAAAAAATAAAATCTTATTCATTTTTAAGGTTTCAACCTCCATTTATAGATGTAGATAAGCTCTCTTTAAAAACCTATTCGTAATACAACTATTGTATTTAGGCAATTCAAAAAAATTACACAAACACCGCAATTAATAAGTTATCGTATAACAAATCGTAAGGGCTTTTATGTGATAAATTTATGACATAAAACTCAATACTTTGGAAAAATTGAAATTGCGCAAAGCCATTCTTTTTATGCAACCTAATAGGTTCATACAACGTTGGCAGTGAACTAATACCATTTTGGTACACAAGTCATAAACGATCTCTAGTGAAGCATTATGACTACCCAAGTAGCATGAACATCAAAATCGATATGACCTAATGAATAACATATATCATATCTTTTTGTCGTACAATATCCTTCAATTAAACACAAGTCATGGATAGTCACCCTTAATTTTCAATTATACTAGTCTCGATCATTAGGTTGACTTTAAACATCCAAATAACATTGATCTTATCAATTCACTTGCACTAGGCCATTTAATAATCTAACATATCGAGGGATCCATTGATATATCTCTTTATAAGACAGGGACGAATTCTATCTTCATTACACATGTTCACATATTATTCAAATGATAACCAATCACAATCCTGATAATTATCCGGATAAAGATAATGCTTAATTGTGTCAAATTATGATACTCATAATAGTGAAGTTTATGGTAATCTTAAGTAGAAGGACTTAATGGTGTACCTTTCATGAGTAACACTCACTACAAAAAAATCGCAAATCAGAAACGGAATTTTCCGTTTCTGATTTGCGAAAATTCCGTCTCTGAATGAAATCAGGAACGGAATATTCCGTCTCTGAAAACGTCGTCGCTGATACGATCAGAAACGGAAAATGGATTCCGTTTCTGATTAGAGACAGAATAGAGACGGAAATTATCCGTTTCGATTAGAGACGGATTTAGAGACGAAAATTAGAAACGAATGAGAGACGAACGAGAAATGGATTTTATTTCGAAATGGTACATTTGTAATTGCATTCGTCTCGATTCGTTCTTCGATTAGCAACGAATCGAGACGGAATTAATAAATTTATGAATTCCGTCTCTGATTCCGTTTCTAATCAGCAACGGAATCAGAGACGGAATCAGAGACGGAATGCAAAGAGTCCGTCTCTGATTCCGTCTCTAATTAGAAACGGAATCAGAGACGGATTATTCCGTTTCTGATTCCGTCTCTGATTCCGTTGCTAATTAGAGACGGAATCAGAGACGGAATTAATATTTCCGTCTCTGATCCGTTTGTGATTGATAGAAATATTTCTGGAAAATTAGAGACGGAATAGCAACGGAAAATTTGAATTCCGTTGCTAATCCGTCTCTAATTTTCTGTTTTGTTTAAATATGGCACGGATACATAAGCCAATCGATTCTCCAACCTAAAAAATCAAAATACAACCCGATATGACATACTCCATCGCTCGCACCCTCCAACAACTCCTTGAGGGTGCTAACATTCCCCAAAGAAGCCAAATTGCGCATCCATACATCAAAAATATATATCAACAAAAATTCAAAAGAGAAAGAAAAAATGTGAAACTCAAAATTAGCCCAAAATTTATATATCCACGGAAAGTTGTCATGTATTACAAAAGCTCCAAAATTTGGAAGTATACACAAAAACCAACCAATCCTATCGTTCAACAAGCAAAAAAAAAAGAACACTCACAAAAGGTCCAAAATTTGGAAGTATACACAAAAAGGACTTCATCTAATAAGTAAAACGCAGCTTTGAAGCATTTCGAATCACCATCGAGGGCAACAACCGGTGAGTATGCACTGAAAGAAGTAGGCAAAGGAGAGATTAATTAGTTTGAGGTCCCCTGCGGTTAGCGCTAATTCCAAAGTATTAGCGCGCTAATTAGCCACACCGAGATATTTTTTACTTTTGGAAATCAAGCTTTAAATTTGAATTTTTGATTTCCTGGATTCCTAACACGGCTATAAACGGTCATATTGGAATTCCTATCATGATAAAACCACCACAAACTTGGTTTTAACATAAGGAAGACGAAACACATTCAAAAATGCAAGATCTACAAAGAGAAGAATGGCATAAGTGCAAGAATGCTAAAAGGGAAAAACTAAAAGTTAAGCACAAACCTATCATGTAAGTATGATTCTAGAACTCATCCTCTCACCCAATCTAGACTCTTGTGTGCTCCAAAGGCGACAAGCCATGTGTTCCTACTCAAAAAATAAAAAAAAACAACCAGTGGGATTCAAGAAAAGCGATGAAGAAGAAAAAAACCATACAATGTTGAATAAGAATGCTTCCAAAAAAAACATGATCATCAAGCAAATGCGATCACAGATCGAAGTTGGTGTCAATGTTGCTATTTTCCTACGCATAGGAGATGGCGAACAATGTTTCTATAAGATGGACCTATCATGTAAGTTGAGTTGTAAAACATGTATAACATGTTTTATAAGGGATGGTTAGGTCCTGGACGAGTTTAAGGGTCGCTAACACAAAGGGATAAATTAATTAGTTTGAGGTCCCAGAAGTTAGCGCGCTAATTCCGATATTAGCGCGCTAATTAGCCACGCCAGGGATTTTTGACTTTTGGAAATCAAGCTTTCAATTTGAATTTTTGATTTCTGGATTCCTAGAACGGCTATAACCGGTCATATTGGAATTCCTATCACTATAAAACCACCAATAACTTGGTTTTAACATAAGGAAGAAGAAACACATTCCAAAATTCAAGATCTACAAAAAGAAGAAATTTGATTTTTTAGAAGGAGCAATAGGAGATCACTATAAAACCACCAAAAACTTGGTTTTAACTATAATATACTAGTGTTTGAAACAAAGTAAACCACCAACAATATGTAAATCAAGTAACTTAAAAAGTCTACACGACAAACTATTGAAAGGAAGTGATTCGATCGCTAATTAAAATAGAATAGCCAAGAGAAGATTCACCTCGATAAGCACCTAAGCCATCGCCCCCAAAGCCTCCATAACCCCCACCAAGCTCATTGCCTCCACTATACCCACCACGCCTACCTCCGAGACACTGGAGTCCTATAAGGACCAAAATCACCACCACCAAAAAAAGAATGAGTTTAACATGCAAATGAAACAAATCGTCTACAACATGCTCATCGTCAAAAGCAATGAACCCATTCCCTCGAGAACGATAGGAAAAACTAAAACCCGCCTTTCCGAGAAACAGGGAAAAATAAAAATAAAGGAACTTCATCATCGAACCTTCTACTACATCGAGGCTTCAACAAACCACCATCGTCCGCGAGTAAATTCATTGTCCATTTGTCCTCTGTATATCTTAGTTGGCTTGGACGCCTTGATTGATGCATAAGTTATCATGGATTTTATTTTTAATACATTATCCTCCCCAAAATAAATTTTTTAACCTCAGTTTAAGTAAAATATACTATAAGTACCGAATGTTTGAAGAATTAATCCATGGGAGAAGAAAACATCTTGGTGTTGTGTGCAAATCTTATGCGTTGCGGGTTCTCTCGAGTGCTATGATGAAGAAAGTGGTAGAATCGACAGGGAGCAACATCTTCATGCCATAGCAAATGAATTTGGGAAATCGATAAAGGGTCGTTTCCGGTCATATCGTGTTGAGAACATGTAGGCTATTCTTCTTCTACGGACATGCCATAATAGAAGAAGAAGAGCCTACATGTGCAAATCACGTATGACCGAAAAACGACCATTTATCGACTTCCCAAATTCATTTGCTATTGCATGAAGATGTCGCTCCCTCGTCGATTCTACCACTTTCTTCATCATAGCACTCGAGAACTCCGCAACGCATAAGATTTGCACACAACAAACAAAGATGTTTTCTTCTCCCATGGATTAATTTGTAAACATTCGGTACTTATAGTATATTTTACTTAAAAACAAAAAAAAGAATTGGGGGGAGCAAAAGCGAAAAAAAATAAAATCCACGATAAAATATGGAACATCGACCTAAAAATGCACAAAAAGAAGTGTGAATCATAAAGTAATTCGATGAATTTCTAAAGTTGTCTACACTATAAAACGTTTAATCTAAGCATTTGAAAAAAAACAACAAGTGAAGTACCTATGTATCACCAACCTGCTCATCTCTCGAGAGCCACGCTTACGTCTCACGCCCAACATTGTCCCCTTGTTGGGGTGGATCGACCGGATCTATTTGCGGCCGGTGTTGCTGGTCATGAGGTGGCGGTGGTGGTGGCGGTGGTGGTGGTTGGTGCTGAGCTAGGTCTATTTCGTCCATGTCCATCCCAAGACGCTGTTGCATGAAGTTCATAACCTTTCGTAGTTGCTCCGCAACGACATCGAACTCTGCCCGCGGCACCACATCCGGCGTCTGCGACGTGCTAGCACCAGGAGTTCCGTATCTCCTCTTCTTTCTCCCTACGGACCCGAGTCCATAGACACGTCCTTTGGAAGACTCACCCGCCACATTGAGGTACACCGCCTCATCATCCACCGATTGCTCCGGTGTAGCCTGGGTCAGCTCCTGACGTCTGCTCTGGAGCCTATCCTGCATATATGCACAACAAACAAAGTACATGATATGGGGTAAGTGATAGACTTAATAATATTTTACATTTCATTTCTATACTTACATAGAACCGCTCTGATCTAGTATCGATGAATGTCGTCTGTCGTGATTAACGGTGTGGAGATGCAAGTACAAATCATTCACCGACGGTGGCGTCTCGGATGAATCAGCCTGCGTGCAGGACCAAGCATAGTGAACAAGAGTATAAATGTACAAAATATCCTAGATGTTAAAAAAAACTAACCAATCTTTCTTGGGTAGTCGCAAATGACACGGAACCACCACCGTGCTTCGAGGGTCCGGTCCGGGGCCTTCGACCTCGGTGTTCCTATTCTCCGTCGCTTGCCTAGACCTAGCACGGAAGTCCTCGCTCTCCCGATCGCAAGTATCTCCTCCATGCCTCATCTCGTAACATAAACCGTTGCACCCGATTCTTCTTCAACTTGTGCATCAACGCGGTGTACCTTGTGCCTGCAAGCCTGTCGTACGCCGCTCGCACGAGATCCTCGGGAAGCGCATCATCCCATCTAAAAAATATCTACAAATTGGCGATTGCTATTGTTAGCACTTATTTGAGAAAATAGTATAAATCATAAGGCACATGGTAGTCTTGTTTACCTTCCATTGTCGCCAGTATTGGTCTTTATGATGAGGCGGTACCGACTTCCAACAATACCCTTCAGGAATCATCCATCGTTTAAAAACTTTTGTCATCCTCCGTGCACAAAAGTGCGAAGGATGCAACTCCCTGTGTTTCATGAACATGCATATCACCTTAACTACTTCTTCAATATTTGACATCCATATTGAAATTGACATATAAAAGTCAAACGCAAACTTACGTATCATTGGCAATCAGAGTGATAGGGATCCCCTGCACGCGAGGGGCCTCCATCCCTGGCCTCTGAGGTGGCCGCGGAGGGCCTGTCACCTCCAACCCTGCTCTTACGTCTTCCTCTCGGGATGCCGGTGATCTTTGTGGCCGGGGGTGCAGCCTCGTGGGTAAAGGAGTCATTGATGTCGGAGAAGGTGTGGGGAAGTGTGTAGTAGGCATAGTCCTTGATGACGACGAAGATGGTAGGCAGACGACCCCGACGGTATGGAAGGGGAAGGTGACGCCGCGGCCGTATCGTGCTCGAGAGACCGAGAAGTCGGAATCGATAATGGAGGTATCGAACCACGACCTCGACCGCCACGACCTCTATGGACCCCTCCTGTGGCCTGACCACGAGGGCCAGTTGGTATTTCGCCGCCAGATGTCGGTGCCGCACCTATTTCGCCTGGACGATGGCCTCCTAATGGCAAACCTCGACATCCCCTACGACCACGTCCGGCCATGATACCTAACAATATTCACGAGTAAAACATCATAAAAGAAGGGCATACAAAAAGTAGAAATTAAGTCTATATTATTGGACTTAATAAGAACAAAATCCATGCAAATAAAAGTAACTACATTATTGGTCGTTGACATATCATATACAAACTTTATTCGCTATCATCCGTTTCAAATTCACTCTCATGAGTAGAAGGTGATGATTCTTCTTCTGATTCATCTCCACTATAAACTTCATCGCTTGGACCCGCTTCAACAATGAATCGAGTCCCGATCGGAACATCCAGATTGTTGATATCGGCGTCTCGCATCATCGACTACGCACGTGGTGGGCATCCCATCTTGGAAAGCAATCTCTGCCGAGCCCTGGTCATTATCGTCTTTGCTAGTTTCCTCGTCGGCCGAATTTTGGTCGACAAAGAACAACCGCTAGCCATTCTTGTCGATCGTTCCGCATAGAAGGGTACGAAAGGTAGTAGACTTGAGTGGCTTGCATTGCCGATACAAATGGCTCGTAGTTGTTATATCGTCGACTTCGTTGAACCTCTACCAATTGAAGTGTTGGGTGAGTCCTCACACCATGATTCGGTGTAGGGTCATACCATTCGCACTTAAACAAGACCACACGTTTGAGGCCTAGGTATACTCAATCTCCACAACCTCTTGCGGTACTCCATAATAGTTATGGGAAACATCAGCGTAGTTTGAACCCTTCACCAAAACACCGCGCTTCTGCGTCGATCTATTAACGTCATATGTTGCGGAGTGGAACTTATACCCATTAACAAGGTAACCAGGGTAGACAGTACATGATCGACTAGGACCAACAGAAAGATCAACGAGCGTCTCGTCAACTATAGAATTCCGAGCCTATTCGTCAAAATTAGAGATGCAATATGACACATTAGTTATGGGAGAAACATTTGAATCTATAACGTACAAAAGTAATGCCCTTACATATGTTTGAAACCAAATGGGGAAGTTTTGCTCTATACTACTATCAACTTGCGACTCCCCCATTGCTTGAGTGATTTCATCGACGAATATCCTAGAATAAACGAACGTGTAAGTCGGATGTATTTATAATGTATGAACAATGAATGTACTGCATTAATGAAAGAAAGTGATGGACATACTGAACGTAAGGAGCGATCTCTGGACAATTGAGCAGTATGTACGAATGAGTGGCATTATACTCCTGCTCTGTTAAGTACCGCTCCTTCGACTTGCCCATGGGTCGACCAGGATAAGTGAAAATTGAGAAATTGCCAACGAAGTTCGTTGTGGGCCCGAGACCGCCATCGTCGTTATGTGGCACTTTGTCATGCAACGTAAAGACGTGATCTTCGAAGTAGTAAGAACAAAAGGATGTGACCTCTTCGACCAAATAAGCATTACACATGGAGCCCTCAACCTTCGCTTTGTTTCGCACATTGTTCTTCAAATGTTTAAGGTACCTATATGAATGTTATAGGAAATGTTGATATAAAACCTATTGAATAGGAAAATAATATCAAGGGCTCAAGATAGTACCTCAAATGGATACATCCATCGAAATTGAACGGATCGAAATTGACCGCCAGACGGGCCTCGTAGGCCAAGTGGATTGGTAGGTGTTCCATAGAGTCAAATAAGCTTGGAGGGAAAATTTTTTCCAACTTGCAAATGATTTTTGGAATTTCAGACTCTAAGACCTCCATATCTTGGATACTTACACATTTCGCAAAGAAGGGACCAGGAAAAATAGGCTTAATTCGCTAATTGCAACCCAAATCGGGTTTGGGAGAAGTTCTCTGAATGCAATCTGTATCAACCGTTGCATGAATATATGACAATCATGGCTCTTCATGCCGAACATTCGCAGTTTCTTTGGATCTACACATCGACCAAGATTCGATGCGTAACCATCGGGAAAACGCAACTTTTCAACCCACTCGCACAATTTTTGTCTTCTTGATGTATCAAGAGCATAGCACCCAAGGACGTAAGTATTTGTCGCCGAATCAATGTGTAGAGAAGGTCGGTGACAATATTCACGAATATCTTGCCTCGATTTTGCATTGTCCTTACTCTTGCCCGGTACACACATAATAGTGTTGAAAATGTTGTCAAAAACATTTTTTTCGATGTGCATGACATCTAAGTTGTGGCGGATCAAGTTTGTCTTCCAATACGGCAAGTCCCAGAATATGCTTTTCTTCCTCCATCCCGAATTCTTAGCTATCCGCCCATTCACAGATTCAGCGCCGATTTTTGTCACCTTCATCAAGCCAAACGATTCAATTTATGCCAAAATTTCTTCACCAGACCGCAAAGCGAAAGCGGATCATCGATTATGACCATTTTGCCTCTAATGAAATTTTTTTGTCTTTCCTTAATGGTGATGACTTCTCCAAGAAACGACGATGACAATCAAACCACGATGTCTTACCTCCATTTCGCGATTGAAATGCATTTGTATCCTCCATACAATATGGACAAGCGTACTTACCGTGTGTGCTCCAATAGGACAACATGCTATATGCGGGGAAATCACTAACGAGTCCATAAAAGGGCAACTCGCATGACAAAATTTGTCTTGGTGGAAACGTCGTATGTAACCACCCCATTGTTCCATAAATCTTGCAACTCTTTCACAAGCGAGTGAAGGAACACGTCGATTTTTACGCTTTGGGTGGTCGGTCCAGGAACGATAACCGTTAAGAACATAAACTCAGATTTCATGCACATCGACGGTGGAAGGTTGTAAGGAGTCAAAATCACGGGCCACGAAGAGTACGATTTCCGGAAATCCCAAATACTTGAAAACCATCGGTGCACAATCCTAAACGAACATTCCGAACCTCGGCGGCAAAGTCTTTATTGACGTCATTAAAATGTCTCCAAGCAATCGAATCAGAACAGTGTTGCATAACATCTTCAGGCGATGAATGATCTCCATGCCATCGCATATGTTTTGCGGTTGACTCAGACGCATACAATCGTTGCAACCGAGGGCCCAAAGGGAAGTAGTACATTCTTTTGCAAGGGCGTTTTTTGTGTTCCGACCACGACCTCGTCGATGTGCAACGAATCGTGATTTCCCACAAAATTTACATGACGTCAACTCAGAGTCCACTCCCCAATAAATCATACATTGGTCCTCACAACAATCTATTTTCTCAACAGGTAGACCTAGACCTCGCATTAGTCTTTTAGTGGCATAAAAATTCTCAACCATTGAGTTGTCATTTGGCAAACAATCCTTCATGAGTTTAATGATTTCATTATACCCTCGTTCAGATATATGATGTTCAGACTTGATCGCAAGTAATCTTGCCATTGCGGACAACGTTGTCATGGTTTCGCAACCAGGCCACAATTGTTCCCTACTTGCATCAATCATGTCATATAGTTGGCGTGCTTGGGGGTTTGGTGATTCTTCCATGACATTCCAATTGAAACTTGGACTGCCACGTTGTGTAGCATCTCAGAAGGTGTCGATCGTAGCCTCGAACATCAAGCATCATCAATATGGCAATCCATTGCTTGAAAATTTTGCGGCCCTTCATCTCCGTTCTCACCATGTTCGTACTAACTGTGATATCCCCGGACAAATCCATACCTACATAGGTGGTGCTCAACCGTTTCGACGTCCGTGTACGGAACAAGTCGACATTTCTTAAAATTGCACGGACATCTAATCTTCCATTCACTTTGGTATGTAGGACAATGTTGTTTTGCAAATGATATGAATTCTTTAACCTTCGCCGCGAATTCAATTCGAACATAACCGTTGTCGAGCCGGTTGTACATCCGATCTCTGTTTGTAGACGACATTCCTAGTCGAACGTAACCCTTGTCGAGCCGGTTGTCTATTCAAGTAATGAAATAATAATGATTAAGATGATAAGAAGCCTCCAAAATGGAGAATATTGTAAATCGGAAATGCGATCTACACCATCTAAAGAGAAGAAATTGATAGCTAAGTGAAAGAACGAGGTTCGCACATTAAACTCATGAATAGAGAATAAATTGACAAAGTTAGGAAGTCATTAATGAGTCATCACAATCTAAAGAGAAGGAATTGATTGAGTTATGTTGTTTATGTAAGAAGCTTGGGCATTATCAAAAGGATTGTTGTAAATGACTCATAATAAACATGTATAACATGTATTATAAGGGTTGGTTAGGACCTGGACGAGTTTAAGGGTCGCTAACACAAAGGGATAAAATAATTTTTTTGAGTTCCCTGCAGTTAGCGCGCTAATTCCAAAGTATTAGCGCGCTAATTAGCCACGCCATATATTTTTGACTTTTGGAAATCAAGCTTTACATTTGAATTTTTGATTTCTGGATTCCTAACACGGCTATAAACGGTCATATTGGAATTCCTATCATGATAAAACCACCACAAACTTGGTTGTAACATAAGGGAGAAGAAACACATTTCAAAATTCAAGATCTACAAAGAGAAGAAATTTGATTTTTTAGAAGGAGCAATAGGAGATCTTTGTGGCTGTTCTTAAGTCCTCAAATCCAAAGCACCTTTGAGGCTTTCAAAGGAATATAAGAGTCTCCGCAAAGCTGATCTCTTTTGTCATCCTCTTGGTTGTAAGGAAATCCTTGATATAAACTCTTTCTTGTGCTTAATCGACATAGTTTTGTGTATTTGATTTGAAAATCAGTTTGATGTGTGTTTGAACAGTTTCATCCGCCTCTTGCACTTAAATTAAAATTTTTAAGACCCTAAGATTGCAAAAAGAGACCACCAAGTAGGCCGACATTTAGTTGTGTGGGGAATCGAAGTTGAGGCCGTGCGCCTAACCTATATCGATATCGAGGCATACAAATACCACATAGTATCAACGCGTCTACTACTTGTTCACTCATACGTCCTTAAGGTTATAGGTTTATTCCATTCTCTAGAAATGTAATGTGAAACAACAACATTCACTAAAAGAGTAATCCTAGTGTTTCTAACCCTAACTAGTAGTAGAAATTAAGTAATTATAGGTATTATTCAATCGTAACCAACAACACCTAACTAATCAATCATCCATAGGAAGTGCATGAATATGAAATTACTAACAACTATAACATCAAACGACAAAGTAATTACCTCAAGTACATGATTCTAATGTATTATAATGACTCTCATGACATGCTTTACCGATAAAATAAACATGGAATAACAACCAAATACGGATGACATGCTTTACCGATAAAATAAACATGGAATAACAACCAAATACGGAATCAATATAAATCTTGAATTGCTCAATTAAAAGGTTGAAATGAAATAGTACATATTAATAAACCTAAAAATAGAACAAGCATAACCTCAAAAACTATGCATGTAAGAGAAGAAGCAGAACAAAAACTTCTAAACCAAACAAAAGACACAACATTAACTTAATAGATCAAGTGAAGAACACCAACTAATGCACAATCAACCAAGGAACAAATCAAATCACTCAAGAACAGTTAAAATAAAACCTCATAAAGTAATAACAATTATAAGAACCGAACTCTTAAAATATGTCACACGATCAAGAGTTTGTTCCTTCACAGTTCATAAACAATAAGGTAGTACTATAACACGGCCAATTGCCAAGACGAATTTACAAAAATAAAATGGATTCCATGACCATAATAGCTAAGACCATTCAAGAAAATAAATTTTTTATTTAAATCCATTTATTCGACTAGTATAGGTGAGCCGCTAAGAAAACCTAGTATACACAATGGTCACCACATTATGTTCATTTCCTATATTTGAACATCAAGGCATATATATGATTGCCTTCCCTAGCGAGATATAGCTTCAGTTCAAGTGAAAATCTATAACATATTTCATTCATGAGCATAATAGTTGCAATGCTAACAAGTATTACGACTTTAATATTCCTGGATGCCGCATATAATGTACGTAGGAACACAGGACACCCCAAATATTTATTGATAGATGGAAATTTATGAAGTCTCGCATGCTTAATTTAAATTGGAAAATCTTTCTAGATAAAATAGCTTCTTGCCTTCAACTCCGATGTTTACTAGAAGATCGAACTATCAAATGAACCATAGCGGAAACTTAAATAATTCTCATGTCACCCGACGGATTATTCCATAAATTTTTTAAATTAGATAAACAAGGGGACTAGAACGCCAACTTTGACGAGACGCAAATTTTTAGCGAAAACCAAGCGATTCAAGATTTCCTCAAAACCGTCACAAGGTGAATGATCTCTATGAAAGCTGAAGAGCTCTTGATCATGAGTGTTGCCTGCATTATAAAGAACAATAAAAAACAAATAAGAAATGAAGATTGTAGTAAGACTCCAAAACTACAAATTCCTTGCTAACCGGATCCGAATCAGAGACCAGAGAGAGCGAGAGATATCGGCGATGACGGAGACCGCTACGCGACGAGACGGAGAGACCGAGAGACGGCGAGACCAGAGCAAGCAGAGAGAGACCGGGTAGCACGACCAGACGGAGAAACGGAGACCACCGCGACCAGCACGGCCGAGAGCGAGCACCGAGAGAGACCAGCTCGCACGACCAGACGGAGAGACGAGACGATCGAACGGGATGGACGTCTGGGGACGAGACGATCGACCGGCGCGACGAGACGGAGAGACGGATTTAGGTTTTTGGGGTTTTTTCGTGGGAATGATTTGGGGATTTCTTTGTTTTGTTGCGGGGGGGGGGGTGCGGGAAGGAGAAGAGGCTGCCGGGATCGGACGAAATACAAATCTCGAGGAATGATGAACGGCCATAAGAAATGAAGAATTTGGCGGGAATGGTGGCGCCAAATTTCGAGAGACGAATTTAATTCCGTCTCTAATTCCATCTCTAATTCCGTCTCGATCCGTCTCAAATCCGTCTCTCGAATATTTCCCCTGTCGGGTTCAGTCGCTAATCTGTTACATTTAGAAACGGAACTTATTCCGTTTCTAATTCCGTTTCTGATTTAGAAACGGAAATAAGTTCCGTTTCTAATTCCGTTGCTGATTTGCTGTTTTTTTGTAGTGACTTATGACTTGATCCATGTGATGTTCTCATAGAGAGTGGGTCAGTACCTTGTTCCTAAACAAGTACTTATAATCTTGATTCATATCCTTATACACATTATCATAATAAGACCATCAATGCAGATTCATACAAGTATTAGCTCATTATAGTTCATAATATAATGACCATCTAACGATATTTAAGATATTTCAACAAATACCCATGGATCTTAATATAAGGTAACTATGAAATCACTTATAGCAAAACAATGATTCAAAACCTCTATTTTCCTAACTAAAATTGTAAGATAAATAATAGTTATAGAATGACCTAGGGCACATGCCCATAGGATAAAGGATCCGCAACATCTGCAAATATTCATGTTTCCCCTTTCAATGATTTCTCGAATGAGACGAAAAATTCTATGTATATATTTAGATTAGTGGTGTGATATTTGTTCCTTGGTTTATGTTATCACCTAGTTGTTGCCACTATACAAGCAAAGGGGGTTAGCTATACTCGAAACCACACTGAGTTAAGAGATGAAATTTTTTATCCAAACTTCCACTTTAGTTGCATTGAATGCTGCTATATACTTAAGTTCTACTGTAGAATCTTCCATAGTGTCTTCTTTGAATTTTCTAGCTCACTATGCCTCTATTCAAAATAAACACATATCCTGACTATGATATGAAGTTATCTATATCAGTTTGAAAACTTCCATAAGTTTAACAATTTACAACAAACATGTCTTCTAAATTTTCATACTCTAAGAACACTTCTTTGGTCGTTCTCTAGTAGTCAAGAATGTTCTTAACTGTTATCCAGTGATTCTCACTAAGATCAAACTAATATTTGCATGTAGCTCTCAAAACATATAATACATCCAATCGAGTGCATAAGATGGTATACATGATAGATCCAATTAGTGATGCATATTAAATCGTATTCATGCGCTCATTATAAGTCTTCAAACATTGATTCTTACTAAGACTTATACCTTGAGACATTGGTAACGACCCTTTTTAGAGTCTTGTGTACTAAACCAATTAAGTACCTTGTCAATATAAATAGTCTGACTTAGACTGATCAGCCTTTTTGATATATTGTTGTGGATCTTAATCCCAAGGATGTAGGCTACATCTCCTAAGACCTTCATTGAGAAACATTTCCCTAACCAAGACTTGAGAATCTGTACGGATAGGATATCAATTCTAAAGAGTAATATATCATTAACATACAGTACCAAGAAAACAACCACGCTCCCACTAACCTTCTTATATACACTATGGTCATCTTCATTTTTAACGAAACCAAATTCCCTAATTGCTTCATCAAAATGAAGATTCCAACTTCGAGAAGCTTTCTTTAATCCATACATAGATCTCTAAAGCTTGCACACCTTCCTAAAATTATTTGGATTAACAAACCTTTCATGTTATATCATATACACGTCCTAAAGTAACTTTCCATTCAAAAAAGTCATTTTCATAATCATTTTCCATATCATATAGTCATAATATGGTGTTATGGCAATTACAATTCTAATGGATTTAAGCATGGCTACAAAAGAAAAAACCTCATAATAATCAACACCTTGAGTCTGTTTGAAACCTTTTGCTACTAGGCGTGCTTTATAAGTATGCACATTTCCATCCATGTCTGTTCTTTTCTGGAAAACCATTTACATCCAATGGTCTTACCACCTTCATTTAAATCAACCACATTCTAAACTTGGTTATCATACGTAGATCGCATCTCTAAATTCATGGCACTAACCATTTATCTTCCTCGGGACTAGACACAACCTCCAGATAAGTAGTAGGCTCATTGGGATTCATAAACAACACCTCACTATTATCCATAATAAGGAATTTAAATCCTTAGCCTAATGTCTTACCCTATACGACCTACTCATGCCTTATAACATATGTAATGGTTCAACTAGTTCTAGACTTTATTGATCTCCCACTGGCGGTTGAGTGTTTTTTTGGTTCTTAGACTTTAGCAAGACCTACTTTATTCCCACTATAGTCTTTTAAAATAAACTATCTTTCCATAAGGACATCATTCCGAGGGACAAACACTTTTTCTTAGTGGGATTATAAAAGTAGTATCCTCTAGTTTCTTTAGGATAACTAATTAATACACACTTGGTAGATTTGGCTTATAATTCTTTTTTGAGATTTGTCATCATACGAAAACCTCACAGGCCTTAATTTTAAGAAGAAAAAAAACTTGGTATTTTCCCAAACCACATATGATATGGTATTTTATTAACCATTTTAGAAGGAACACAATTAAGTGTAAACGCATCAGTTTCTAAGGCATGGCCATAAAAGGAAATTGGAAGATCTGCCTGACTCAACATAGAACGAACCATATTGAATAAAGTATGATTTCTCCTCTTAGAAACACCATTCCATTGTGAAGTTACTAGGGGAGCTAACTATGAGTGAATCCCACAGTCTCAAAGATAATCATCAAACTTTTCGCTCAAATAGTCACCACCTCGATTCGATCGAAGTTCTTTAATAGTTTTATCAAGTTAATTTTTCACTTCATTCTTCAATGTTTGAAATATCTCAAAAGATTCACCTTTATGTCTCATTAGATACACAAAACTAAACCTACAAAAATCATTAGCGAAAGTAATGAAGTATAGATAACCACCCCTAACCATTGAGTTAAATAGGAGCGCATATAATCATATGTATTTTAGGTTATTGTGGGTATCTTTTAATCAGTTACATCGTTTGTGAATTCTAGTTTTTTTATGAGATTATGACATCTTCTATCTTATCATGTTTGATCTCATCTTCTTCCTAAAGCCTAAAATCATTTTGGTGGTTTTATCAAGTCTAACATTTTCAAACAATGGAGTAACTGTTACTCAACTTGCCTCACCAAGATAACATAATACACTCTACAGAGGCAAACACATATTGATGTGATTTAAGTTTTGACAAGTGTCCGAGAATGGATGGAAGTAGACTTAAAATATGGAAGTAGGATTTTTATATTTGTTTTAGTGATCATAAATAAAACAAGATAAATATCATATATTACAATCCATGTACAATCACTTAAAAAGTTAGAAAACTTTAGTAAGGAAAATGCGAGAATGACACCCCAAATCAAACACTAAGTGACACCCATATGACGTGGCGTGTTGTGTATCTCTAAGCGCAGACAACGACTCCCATGGGTGCGGGCCTCGGGCCACACCACTAGGTTGTCACTTAAGGTGTAATTTAGGGTTTTATTATGGCATTATTGACTATTATACAAATTCCCTTATGCTACAAACAATTAGTGCCTTGTTTTTTTTATACGACAAACTTGAGTTCGAAAAATTGAAAATCATCAAAAAAAATTTGTTATTTAAGTCAATCCAATCAACCTACCTCAAACATAGTATATTATCCTAGTCCAATTGAAAATCGCCTAAAATTTTAGCCAACTACACCTTATTTTAATTTTAAAAATATTAATTAAAACATTTTAAATTAATTTGGGCTCACTTCAAACTTAATATATTATCCTAGTCTAATTGGAATTTCAGATATTTCGAATCCTTTTCCAATATTAGTTTATTTTTTTTATCTCACCACTCTTATATAATTTTTAATTCTTATTCAATTACAATTTTATCACCTACCTAATTTGAATATACTAAAAATTAAACAAAAAGAGATATTTGATCAAAATCAATTTCGATTCTTATTAATATAAAAGAAGCAATTAAATTAAGAAATGAAATATTAATCATGCATTCAATACTATAATGATATTAAATTAATCATATTAACCTAATCATGATTTCTATCTTGGAAACATATATCATTGTCTAACAAAAACGAAATATGTATTCAATACTATAATCAAATTGACCTCAACATAACTTTTACTATGAACATACAAAATTTGCATAGTTCAATATTAAAAGCATATGTTGATCAAAATATTATAAACATGAATTATATCATTCAATCAAATCATGCATATATATCAAATACACAAATTGACAATACGCTATAAAACTAGTTCGTCATAAAAATGATCAAAGAACCAATATTTACATTAAATATACATTAGTTAAGATCATGTTTTCACCCATATATTATATATATATGTTAGATGAAATATGCAAACATGTAATAGAACTGAGCGTAAGGCTCTAATACAACTTTTGGGTTTTGGGGTTTAGACATAGTGAAAACCTCAAAAAAAATTGAACAACCCCAAGAAGATAAAAAATAACTTTCATTAAATTAGATCTACAAAAGTAAACCAGACCATAAGCCATGATCTCCTGCTCTTATTATTCGATTTTTAGGATGTTTAAATGCGTGTCCTCTATCTGAAATCCACATACGAATTGAATTGTGACCACAATTTGGAGTGCTAGCTGTAAGACAGATTGAAAAGGTTTTCTCTCTCCCAAAATCTAGAGAACTTGGAAAATAGAAAAAATAAAATCTTATATGTTTTTAGGGTTTCAACTTCTATTTATATATGTAGATAAGCTCTCTTAAAAAACTAATTCATAATAAAACTATTGTATTTAGGCAACTAAAACAAATTACACAAATGACACTGTTAATAAGTTATCATATAACAAATAGTAATGGCTTTCATGTCATGAATCTTATCTTATAATATTCATTAATCTAGAGCATTTGAAATTGAGTAAACCCATTCTTTTTATGCGACCCAATATGTTCTTGTGACGTTGGCAGTGAACTAAAACCATTTTGGTAGACAAGCTATAAGCAGTCTCTTGTAAGGCATTATGACTACCCAAGTAGCATGAATATCAAAATTGATACAATTTAATAATAACATCTATCATATCTTTTGTCATGTCATATCCTTCGATTAAACATAAGGCATGAAAAGTAACCCTTAATGTTCAATCGTACTAGTCTCGATCTTTAGATAAATTGAAATCATCCAATTGACATTGATCATATCAATTCACTTAGACTTGGCCATTTAATAGTCTAACATATTAAGGGATCCACTGATATCTCTCTATACGAGAGGGACAAATTATATCTCTATTACACACCTTCACATGTTATTCACATGGTAACCGATCATAATATTTATAATCGTCTGGTTAAAGACAACGTTTGGTTGTGTCAAATTATCATGCTCCTAATATTAAAGTCTATTGTAGTCTCATGTTGAAAAACAAAATAATATATCAATCAAAAGTGACACCTATGGCTTAATCCATGTGGTGTTCTCGTAAAGGGTCGGTCTAGTACCTTGTTCGCTAATAAGTACACATGATCTCAATTTGTATCCCTATACGCATCATCATTACATGACCATTAATCAATATTCACATTAGTTTTAACTTATTATAGTTCTCAGTATAACGACCGACTAGAGAAATTTTGGATATTTCAACGAATATCTATGGATTTTATTATAAGGTAAACATGCAATCACTTATAGTAAGACAACGAACGAAAACCTCTATTTTATTAACTAAAATTATAAGATAAACTATGCTTATAGATTAACCTAGGGCACATGCCCTAATAAGACTCCTACTGTACCAACCTGACTACTGCAGGGTTAGAGGCACCCATACCACCAATACTATAGCCATGGATAGAGTTGACAGTACCTTGTCCTCTTAAGTTACCTATTTTTATAGTACTAGCAGTACTACCAGCAAAATACATGTCCACTCCTACATTTACTTTTTTTGAGATCACCAACTTGTCAAGGGACACCAAGCTGGACAAGGAGTTCACTAGGCTTTGCCCATATTTCTTTGCTGGAGAAAGAGACCACAAGAAGATAAAGAGTGGTATTATCATTAGAAAAACTAAAATAAAATTTTGTGTATTAAGGATAGACTTTTGCTCGTTCTTTCTTACTAGACCTTGGAGGTGCAGATGTTTGATGGACGACCTCAGTGGCCAGTCATGATAGTCTCATGTATTAGGATGATTTAATTAATGAGTTTCTTAAGTAGAACTTTCCATCCATCACGATGAGCAGAAAGAAGAAGAAGTATATGGCTTTGAGATAGGTTGAGGGGAAAATAGTTATGAGCTATAGGGAAAGATACGACTACCTTAGATGGTTTACCAAGGATCTTATTAACAGTGATGCTAATGACACATTCTACCTCAGTACTGGACTGAGAGTTGATATCACACATCACGTTGTGTGTATTGGAGGTATATAACTACAAGAGATGTATGAGCGAGCCCACTCTTATAATATGTATGAGTTAAGCAAAATGGAGGAGGGACCCGCAGAGGTATTAGATTAGGTCATAGATTATGATTAAAGCAAAAAGAGGGTACATGACAGAGTAGAGGTGATTGGAAGATTCCAAGAGGCGGCACCAGATCCCTATAAGCAGGGCCCTATGCACAACCTCATGCTCCCACACATAACAGTTAAGGCATATCTCCCTTACCACCTCCTATTAGATAGGCATCACTAGCACAACTAGCACCATTAAAGCACTAGTACGGTGGCAGAGGCCGAAGTAGAGTTAATGGCTGAGAATGTTACTAGTAAGGATAGAGGCATGCATATAGCCAAACTTAGTATTATGACCAATGATAGACACTACGATACAGTCAGCATAGATAGTTTACTTGTTTCCTTTGCGGTTAGGTTAGACATATGCTTAAGGAATGCATAACAGTCACTACATTGCACACGTAGTAAGGTAAAGAGGGAGCGCACATGGTAGCACGACTGGATCGTGAGGCAACTCGTGGACTTATTGAAGGTACAATTTTTGTTTGTAGTAGAGATGTGCATGTATTATTTAACTTTAGGTCTACTGTTTCATTCGTTGTTGGTCACATGATAGAAATCCTTGGATTGACACATACTAGGTTGAAAGTGCATTTGATTAAAAATATTCTAGTTAGGGATAGGTTTTACCCTAATAGTGTTGTAGAGCGATGTCCAATAACGGTACGTGCAGTAGAGTTACCTATAGTCTTTAGGGTTCACCAAGGTTTAGTGTTCGACGCGTTGTTAGGGATGGATTAGTTAGCAACACACGATGCGAACATCATTTATTTCTATATGACAATGATATTTAAGATCCCATAATGTCCAATATTTACAAAGGAAGTTTATCGAGAGCCATTAGCACAAGTTGTCGACTTGCGACTAGCGAGTAGATGAAGTCTTTAGTAGCATTTTATGTTGTGGCAGAGAGACAAGGACTTAGGTTAGATGACACTTTAGTAGTTTGCGATTTCCGAAATGTATTCCTAGAGGATTTACTTGGTATACCACCACAGCGAGAGATAGACATTATCATTGACTTGGTACCATGCACAAGGCCTATTATGATATCGCCGTACCGTATGGCCCCAAGAGAGTTATAGGAGTTGAGGAGTCAACTTCATGACTTAGGGAAGAAATGATTCATCACACCTACTATGTTGTTAAGGGGATTGCTTGTCTTGTTTGTTAAGAAAAAGTGACAATTTGATATTGTGTATAGACAACGTGTAGGTGAATAGGGTTACTATAAAAAACAAGTACCTACCTCTACGGATTGAAAACTTGTTCAACTTGTTTGATCACCCGAGAAGAGCTCAATATTTCTCTAAGATAGATTTAAGATTACAGTATCATTAGCTTAGGATCAGGGATGAGGATAGGTTTGAGACAGTGTTCAACAAAAGGTATGGACATTATCAGTTCACGATCATGCCATTCAAACTATCCAATTCCCCTGCCATGTTTATGGATTTGATGCACTTGGTTCTTAGATAATTCATGGATCGCTTCATGATTGTTTTCATCATTGACATTCTGATTTATTTTGAGGACTTGAGATGATCATGATCGGCATCTTGGGGAGACGTTAAAGAAGTTTAGGGAGCATAAACTTTATGCGAGATTTTTTAAGCGTAAAGTTCTGCTTGCAAAGGTCAAGTTTTTTGGTCATGTTATTAGAGCAACAAGGATATAAATAGATCTAGCCAAGACTCAAGCTATTATGGATTGTCCAACACTGGCATCAATGATTGAGATTAGGAGTTCTCTATGTTTAGTAGGCTACTACAACTGATTCATGAAAGATTTCTCGAAGATCGATTCATCAATTACTAGATTAATACAAAAGGGCATCGATTTTGAGTCCACTAAGAATTGCAAAAGCGCATTTTCATTGTTGAAAAGGTTGTTGACTATAGCATAAGTGTTAGTGTTTCCAGACTTAAGATAGGCATTTTTGATGTACATGAAAGCTTGTCAAGTGTGTCTAGAATTCGTGTTGATGTAGGGTTGAAGATTAGTGGCTTATGTGTCAAGGTATTTGAAAGTACATGAGAAAAAAAACATCCTATAATTATTTGGAACTTGCAACGGTCGTATTTGCGCTGAAGGTGTGGAGACATCACCTGCATGTAGAGACATTCGTACTCTTTACTAATCACAAGAGTTTAAAATATCTATTCACACTAATAGAGTTGGACATAAGACAACATATATGGATAAAGTTCTTGATGGACTAAGACTTTTATCTGATGTGTCACCGAAAAAAAGCCAACATAGTCGTACACGCACACAGTAAGAGGCCATTAAGAGATGTCGAGGTTGTTAATTTTCAATTGACGCACAAGTATAGGTTACTCAAAGTTGTCGCAACAATGAGTCAGTCAGATGTTTCTTCTGAGACTAAGGTTATTTTATGTGCACAGATTAGAGTATAAACATTGTCTACACATATAGCTTCAGAGAATCAGATGATTGACAGTTTCTACCCGGGGTTTAGCATATTAGAGCAGAGCACAGATTTTCTTAACTGTGTAGAGACAACAAATTAGTATCTAAGATACATGGGTAGGTTGTGGATACCGTCGGTAGAAGAGCTGAAAGATGAGAGTATTAAGGAGTCGCACCGTTCCTAAGTCTACGTTCATCCCAACATGACTATGAAGTATAATGATTTGAAGAGACAATTCAATGGTCTGGGATGATTGTGGATGTATCTGAGTTCATCACAAACTTTGGGGATTTCCAGTAGGTGAGGTTGTGCATCATAAACCCAGGAAATTATTACACCCGCTTCACATTCCACAATGGAGATGCGAAGACATTGCCATGGATCTTTTTAGAGGATTGGCAAAGACTACTAGGAGGCATGATTCTATTTGGGTGATTGAGGATGGATTGATGAAGTTTACTCACTTCTTACTAGTCGTAGCTCATTAGACATTTGACTAGTTAAACGTATTATGTGGGAGAAAGATTATCATTATGCATTGGGTACTATTGACTCTCAAGTCAGATAAAGATTTTATGTTTACATCCAAGATGTCATGGAGTATGTAGGACATGTATGATATGTGCCTATTATTCAGCATAGCTTTTCACCCTCAGACTCATGGGCCGACTAATAGGTTAGTTAAGGTTCTCGAGGATATGCTCCAAGCTTGTCTACTGAAGCTTTGAAATATCTTACGAGGAGTACTTACTATTATCTGAGTTTGCAAACAAAAACAGTTATCAAGCTAGCATTGAGATGGCATTGTTTGAGGCTTTATATGCAAATTGTATTAATTGCCACTATGATGCGCAAAGCCAGAGTTTCAGGAGTAAATGGAGCTCGAGATTGTTGCTTACTATAGAAAGAAAGTAAATAAGATTCATTAGAGACTTTGAGGTGCCATGGAAGGTAGAAAAAGTATGCAAATAACTATCTCAGCGATCTCATATATCACGAGGGAGCTTAGTCTACTTGAACGTTTCCCCTTGAAAAGGTGTTCAAAATTTAGGTTGAAAGACAAGTTAGCACTGAGATTCATCGGGCCTTTTATGGTTAAGAGATAGGTCGGGAAAGTCGCATATGAGTTTGAGCTTCATTTGCATTTGTTAGGGACTCATCTAGTCTTCAATATCTTTATGCCTTGATTAGCCAAGTCAAAATCAAGCATACAATTGACAGTTGATTGAGCCAGATTGCCCCGATTGAGGATGTATCTTATGAAGAGTAGCTTATACAGATCCTAGATTGAAAGGTGCAGTAGTTAAGGAACTGATTTATCCAGTAAGTACTCATCAAGTGGCAATTCCACGAAGATTTGAAACTCACTTAGGAGCATGAAGACTACATGCTAGATAGATTCCCATATCTATTTAAGTCAAGTATGACTCCTAAGTCAAGTTTCATTTCGGGAAAATGTCTATTTGTTGGGAAGATTTGTAACGACCCAAATTTCTAGTCTGATCCTATTTGTAGTCAGGAGCAAGGACCTATGACGTGGGACACATGTTGAGATACGTGTACAGGATGAGGCTCATAGACGAGGTAGATTTTGTATTTGTGTGGTAGTTTCCTAGTATTTTCTATGTGTAATTACTTACCAAGTCACCTATACTTGTTGTTTCTAAACATATAGATATGAGTGGCGATATGCCTCAAAATGCATGCGAGCCTGGGATCGAGTAGAGCGTGTTATGGTGAGTCATAATTTACTTAGCCATAACTAAATAACTAGTCTAATTTGCCAATATTAGAATCATTTATAAATTGCAATCATAAATAGTAAAATTAAAAATAAGATAATCACTTATATACCTCAAGTTGCATGCTAGAACCCATCAAATGAGATTAGTGTTTAAAATATGTGTCAACAAGGCTTGAGTTAGTTGGGTGGTAAGAACGATTCATAGTAGTTTAATCACATGGAGACCTGTGAATGTAAACTTGAAGAAGAGAAAAACTATAAAACCATCCTCAGTGGGATTTCTCCACATGCACCACTCTCACTCGAGAGAGATAAAAATCATAGGAGCTTACAGGAAACAAGATTTCTTTAAGAATTTGAGAGCAATTGAAGTGAGCATCGAAGAATTAAGCAAAAAGATTACCAACTAAAACCCTAGGTAATGCTTTCTATCACCTTCATGCTTTCCATTCATATGTATTTTACTTCAAATGTTGGTGCTTCTGATTTCAAACCAAAATTTAAGTCTTGTATGATAAAATTGATCAATCTAAACACATCAATTGAATTCTCAATTCCTGATTTTCAAAATCATAAAGTTTGGCCAAATTTTGACAATTTGCATGAAATTGAAACTGAGCTTTCTAATTTATGAAATGATTTGGTTTTTGAAAATAAATTGGATATTTATGAAATTCATGTTTGAATCCATACACGTGTGTCGGTATTTGTTATCTCTTCCGTGATATTTTGATAAATCGTAGTACATGTTCTTCTTTCGGATGAATGGCCCACTGGTCTTCTCAAGACAATGGCTATCGCCTAATCATTACTTCCATGCCCATTTGTGTAAAATTCTTCGACTAAGATCTCACATCCCCTCTCTATAGAGGATCCAATTTCATTATCAACATTGTAATCCTTGGTTAACAATCCCTAGTTCCTTTTCATTATTATATATTAGCCTGTACTTCATTTTATTTTGTACGTTAAATCCTCTTTCCAAAATTATTTCTCTATTCTTGCTAATATCGCTATTCATTCTACTGAGAGCCTTTGCATTTATAAAATTATGCACCAAAAAAAGAATTCTTGTTGTCTCCTTAACTTCTTCTTCTCTCACTGACTCATCACTTAAATCTAAAGGTGGAGAAAGTTCTCTTAGTACGCTACCTTTAGGATTATGTATTGAAATCCTTATAGGATTAATAGGAGTGGGTGGAACTTCGAATTTTGTTTTGGATTTTAAAACTAAAGCACCATTTCCTTTCTCCTCTCTTAAATATCTACCCCTACAACTTCTGGCGATTTTTTCAATTAAAAGTCACAAGTCAAAAAAAAAAATTTCAAAAATTTATTTAAGAGATTATTTAGAAATAATTTAGTATAATTCAGAACTTTATTTAAAAGGAGAAACTCATTTAGAAAGCTTGCTTAAAAATCATTAAAAGTTTAGATAGAATTGGAATAAAAGTTTTAACATAATTATAAACTTTAAATCGGTTTTCCAAACATTGTTTTTAAAACAATTGTGTGATAAATTATGTTTTTTCATAAACAAAAGAAACAAATCACCAAACTTATTCGAAACTCAATTTCAAACCAATTTCGAATATGTTTATTCGAATTGAGAAAAACATAAAAATTTCAAAAATACTAAATTTGTACACAAACGATTATTGTAATCACAATGCCTTGTCTGTTGGAATCAACTAAATCGTTTATCAATGCTAATAGAATAAATTCAAATAAAACAATTTTGAAATCAATTGAAAATTTTGCTAAAATCCATTGAAACAAAAATTCATTAAATAAAGAGCTAGGGTTATCGTGATTACCTTTTTTAGAATGAATATCTCAATATAAAATCTTTTGAACTCCTCTAGAATGGTTTCCCAGGCTCCAACTACAAATCCATTAAACCCTTATTCGGTTCTACTCTTTTAAATTCAAAACTTTTTTGATCGAATAAACTAGAATGAGGTGGGAATCTTTTAAATACTCTATGAATCAATATACGAGGGTTGAAGTTAGGCAAAAAAATGAATGTATGGATGAAGGAGGCAATGATTAGTGTATTGAAGGAACGTTTGTTTCGCAATTTGCAGTTTTATTTTAAAAACTTAAATCATGCCTAGCGATTCAAGGGTTTAGGGGAATTGCTAGGAAATTGTATGCAAATAGGTGAAAATGAGGTGTAGCGACTCCCCGATCTGACCAACAATTTATGTTGAAAGGTCAAATCGCCAACGATTCACTAAACTCAAATTTTCGCTTAAATTTGTAGTTTATGTCATCGATTTAGCCTGCGAATCCTATTGTTAATCCAAGTTTTTAGGATTCTTTACGCTTAATTTACTATTTTTCCTATTATTTTCATAATTAACATATATACCATTCAGTGAAAACTTATTTTAAGGTATAATTGAGTGTAAATAAGAGAGTTTGATTAGGATATGTAACCAATTAATAATTTTATTAAATAAATAAACAAACAAACAAACAAGCAAGTGAACTATGTAAACTTGCATAAAGGCCATATAAATAAGTACAAGTCGATCTATCCCCCCATATTTTACATTACCTCGAAAATATTTCCAATACAAGAGTCCAAAAGCGAGAGAATAAAACATACTATATGAAACTGCACGCCTAATGAAATATAAATAAACATAGAATATGGGATGCATTCCATAAAGTACTTTTGTTTACTATATTTGGCTCGACTGAACCCCTCTAAAATTAGGCTAAATCTCTAACCTTGAATTTAGAATTATACACTTTAATGATATTTCAAAATGTGGTTGCTTGACTATTAATAGTTCGAGTAATTATTTTGTTCAAAACATTCGTAACAGCTTGAATAGTGGCTAAGAAAGGTTGTCCTAAAATTAAATAAGGATCTTTAATAATAAATTATGTTATGAACAAAAACTATGTCGGTACGATGTATTTCTCCACTTGAACTGGTACATTCGTGACAACTCTTATTGGTTAAATTGAAGTACCATCCCGTAAAGAAACTCATTCAGAAGCAAGTGCATCCAACCCCAATTGTATGTTAGGAAAGAAATTTATGCTCATAAGATTTGAGTTGGAACTTGTATCACACTGAGCACAGAAGTACCAAGACCATTTAATTTGAATATGCAAATTTATACCTCTATGTTCATTAAGATTAACAAGGCTTAAATTTAGCATTTCCTTTTTTCTTATCCTTCTTGACAAGATCATTGATTTTAAGCAAAATGATGATATTACACTAGGTATTCTCTTATTTTTTTGGTTTCAAGTTTTAAATATGAAAATGAAGAAATGGATGACTAGAAAAAGATAAGCAAAACAATAAACTGTAACAATGTATCAGTGATTAGCCATCGATTTGGAATAATACTAGGAATATCCATATAAATTAGCAGCAGAAGAAAGCCAACGAATCTATGGTAAATTGGAGAATGTATTATAAAATGCCACTTCAGATGAGCACATAGAGCTAAACTCTATTATTAGCTCAACAATGTTTGTGTAACTTAGGAATCGTTGAGAATTCGTTGAAGTCAGTTATGGATTTTCTAGAATTGTATGAAGGATTTGAGTTTATCTATGATATGTATACGCAGGGATACTATAAAAAAGACTAGAGAGCTTCAAAATAACTCTCCTAATTCTTACTTTTTCCTTTCCAATTGCTCTAGTTTAGTTTTATTACCTATGTTTGATATTTTGGAGCTTTGATATATATTAAGGTATTTATTCATTAGTTATGGCTTTACATTATATTTATGCATTTTTTTCAGTATGAGTGAGTAGTCTATTAATCTTAACAAAAAAACCCTAGACAATGTAGTATATTTTAGATTACTAAATAGTTATAAATAAGGAATCATGTTCTTAATGCTTTAGATCTATTCATACCGGTCAATCACAGAATTAACAGGTTGTTTTTGTGTATTGCAACTAAAAGAGATTAGTATTGCATGCATAGTTGCAAATGTGTTATATGGTACTAAGATTTTGATTCTATCTCTATAGTTATTGAAAAAAATTATAGAAGTAAAAACTATGATTAATTAATAGGGCATTTCCCAAGTGGGTGTTTCAAGTGATTGTGTTCAAAGAAGTTTATTATGCGGCTTCGATAATATTGGCTTAGATTAGGCATGATTCTCATTTAACTTAATGTTATCCTATTTCTTTGATGTTGCATGTTATTTAATGGGAAGATTTACAATGATAAGATTGAGGCATTTCCATTGAATTAAGGAAAATCGGTGGTTGGCTAAATGCTATGAACCTATTATAAAGTGGGGTTTAATAATTTCAAGATTCCTTATGATTTATAATTATAACTATAGTATGAGCCGATATGATATTCTAATATTTGAAAGTACTCCAAATATATTATATTGTTTACTGGGAGTTTGTTTAGAAGTTTGTTTATTTATATTGAATTGTATTTTTATATTGTATAATTTAGTTTGTATTTGACTTGTTTAGATTAATTTAGTTAGCTTTGTTATTTAAGTTACTAATCATAATTTTTAAGTTATTTAGTATTTCAATTCCCATTTAATTAGATTAATTATGTTAATAAAATCAATAAAAGTTTACTTTCCTTTGAGATTTTGAAAATCCCTTCGGAGACAATATCTCGTTTACCACTACTACAAGTTAATAGAAATCACGACAAACTAATGTGCATGTCAACACATGCGGATTTTTTGCACCATTGCCAGGGATTTTTAGATAAATTCTAAAGTATTACCGTCATTTTTTGGTCTATACACTTCGTCGTATTAATAAAACAAAATCCTTACATCCACTTTATCTTGAAATTGATAGAACTTTTAATAGGAGTTTAAGACAAAAACTCAGAGAAAATTTAGTTATTAAGATGGAAGACAACAATAATAATATTGATGATAATTTCAATAATAAAAATGATAATAGAGTTATCAAGAATAATAGAGAACTAACTTTTAGACAAACAAACCAAAATGGTACAGCATATGAGCCTATACACAAAGCATACCGCAATGGATTTCCTTAATTTGAACTTAGATCGGGATTTATTAGTGCCTTACCTATCTTTTACATTAAAGATAATGAAGAACTATATAACTTCATAAAGTAGTATCAACATAAAGTAAATAAAATGAAACCGAAAGAAGGAGCTTTAGAACAAGTCAAACATAAGGATTTTCCTTTTTCATTGAAAATCAAGCACAAGACTAGTTATTTTATTTTCCACAAGACTCGATAACTACATGGACTCAAATATTAGAAACCTTACTAGATGAATATATGCCTACTAGAAAAATTAGTTTCTATAGAAAACAAGTAACTATTGCTAAGATGAAAGATGGATAAAACATTAATGAATTTTGGGATAGATTACAAAAACTAATTTCTTCTTGTACACTACATGAATATGCTCAAAATGCTTTATTAGAATATTTTTCAAAAGGAATCTATCACTTTGAATAAAGACTATTAGACAGTATGAGGTGGATCTTTATTTGAAACAACACCTACTTAAGAGAAAGAAACAATTACTTAACTGGCAAAAAAATCAAAACAATATGGTAAAAAGGTTGAATCCTCAAGAAAGAAACTCTTAGATATTGATAGTAAGAATAATAATGCAATCGATGATAAAATGAATTAATTATCTAAAATTGTTAAGCTGTTAGTTAACAAAAAATTTAGTCAAGTTAAAGGCTTGTAGATTCTGTAATAAGGTTACACATAAAATTAAGGCATATCCTACTTTACAAGAATAAAATACTAAAGAGGTTAATGCAATAGTGAATCAGTTTTATCATCCCCCAAGAAATCAATATAATAATAATACTTATTACCATAGAAGACTGAATCCAAATCTTAGCTATTCTCTTCAAAATTAGAATTATAACACTTATAGATCGAAAGCTTGAAGGCAACCTGCACCAAATCAACAACTTTAACAAAACACTTAACCTATGAACCCGAATTTAGACAAATACTATGCAGTTTTATGAGTAAAAATCATCAAAATCTTACACTTATTTCTCAAAATAAAATTAAGAATGATCCTACCATTAATGAATTGAAAATCAGTTAAGTCAAATGAATTAGCAAATGAATAGGTTATGTAGTCAAAAGAGAGGTAAAGCTAAAGCACCTACTCAGACAAATGTTGCTCCCACAAATCATGCACAAATTAATGTTATATTTAATTATAAGAAAGATACAACTATAATTGGCAAGACACCAAAACAAAGTAATAAAAAGAAGGTTCAAATAACTATTGAAGAAGAAGAAAAATAAAGGATTGGTAATGTGATTCCGTCTAGACAATGGATGGTTTAATAATTAAACTTAAACCTTTTCCTGTAAGGTTGCACCCATGGTATTTAGCGAAATCGGAGCACATGAAAAATCTTTACAAAAGTCTAAATTAATCGATAAGGACAAAAATGATAAGATTTTAGATAATATAATTGAATATAAGTGTTCATATTCTACCATTCCACAACGATTAACGGATGCTAGGGAGTAAAAATCAATGAAGACATTCTTGAATCATTTAGGAAGATAGAAATTAATGAACCATAGATGGAATGACTTATGTGATTTTCTATTTACGATGAAGTTTTGAAAGAATCCACTAAATTAAAAGACAAATTTCTAGAAGAATCTAAATAAACCTTAAGATAAAAAAATGTCTTCTTTAGGTAAATAGAAGATACCTGCGAAATGTTCCGACCAATGGATGTTAGGAATCCCTATCATAATAGGAACCTCTTTGATAGATTTTGCTATGTGTGATCTCGAAGCATCAATAAACATTATGTCACTCAAATTATATCAATTAATAAAAATAGGTTCACAGACCAATACAACTATTAACCTTGTTTTAGTTGATAATACAATTACTAAACCTTATAGTTTACTAGAAGATGGTTTATCCAAGTAAATGACTTAATATTTCCCACTTACTTCTATGTCTTAGAAATGGGAGACTTAATATTAGATAGGTCCCCATCTATACTTTTAGGAAGACCATTCCTTCAAATAGCTGAACAAAACTGGATATCTTTGAAGGAACAATAATTATGGAGTTTGAAGATAAAGTTGTCACTTTTCATCGGAATGATGAAGATATCTATGGAAAATCTGATGAAATTTATGATGAACAAACTAAAGATACTAAATTGGTAGAATTAAATCATCATGAAGCTGAAATATATGCTATTAATGCAGTAACAATGGAATTCGAAAATGCTAAGACCACGAATAAGCAAGGTGAAGAAACTACTAAGCAACAGACAATAACCCGAGAATAGAGGGGTTAAGCAATCAAACATTGTTCAAAATAATAACCAGAAGGAAATTAAATCTACGAACAATAAGAATAAGAAAAAGAAGAATCCAACAATTGTAATGCGTGATGATCCGAGAGATATACACATAAACATAAAGGTCAAATGGGCATAGTACTTTAAAGCTATATGTGATACGCGTTCTAAGGCAAACTACATGCCAATTCATCTTTTCCTTCACACTCAATTAGAATTGGATGTACATGCTTCGAAAAAAGTTGCCCTATCAAATGGGTATTCCGTAAAACCAATAGGTATGGTTACGAATATACTAGTTCAAATTGGCAAGTACATTATGCCCACAAACTCTTGTGTTATGCCGCACTTTATTAACGAAGATTCTCCATTAATCTTAGGATGATCCTTTTAAGCCGCTTCACAAGTTGTCATGGATACTCTGAAAAAAATGATTACTTCTCGAGTGCATGGCCGCGCAATCACTTTCTCGAATTGTACAAGACTGGATAATGTTACACTTAAGTTTGTGGAACCAGCCTAGAACTTCCTCCATTAATCTTAAGATGGTGTTTCTTAGCAACTGCGCAAGCTGTCATGGATACTCTGAACAAGATGATTACTTTTTGAATGCATAGCCGAGCAATCACTTTCTCGAATTGCACAAGAGTGGATAATTTTACATTTGAGTTCATGGAACCAGCCTAGAACTTTGTGGTTCAATCAAGGCAATGATAGCAAACAAGAGCTCTTTATGGTATGCAGCCCATATTCTATCTTTATTTTCGGCTTTAGTATTAGGAGTAGTTAGTTGTTTTTTGCATTTTGTCAACCTTTAACTCTTATAATGAGGATATTTTAGGAATTCAATTCTAGAATAGTTTCATGTAAGGGGATTAATTGAGCAAATTTATTCATGTACTATATTGTTTTATGCATTAAGTTCATGTTAATTAGTTATTTATTGCAATAAAATTACTTATTTAATATATATTTTAGTTAAATTCTTGAATTTTGATTATTTGTGCCTTTATTGATATGTATGTGATAATTAAATGTGAAAACGGATTTAATTAAAAAAATAGTAAAATTAAGCCAACGATTTTCATGCCATTCAGGTTTGTACTGGAAATCGCTGTGTAAATCAAAAGTAGTTTGCAAAATTTATAGTGTAAATACAAAGCCAGCAATTTCTCATCGAATCAAGTTTATAACCACAAATTGTTGGGCAAATTGCTAAGATAATGAGGCTTATTTCTAGCAATTTCATCAGCGATTCTACAGAAAAACCACTTAAACCCCGATTTGCTAGGAACGAATTTGAGTTTTTTTAAAAATAGAACATTAATGTACTACATTTAAACCTTTTCCACTCATAAACCATTGTAACTTTTCGATCAAAAAACCAATTTTTGCATAGATTCAACCTTTAAAAGCATCCCTTTACTATCTTTAAGTGATTCCCACCTTAAACATTACATTTAACCTAAAAATGTGGTGAATTTTTACACTATAGAGCCATCTATGGCTTGAGCAAGGGAGTTCGAATACGATCTTGGGAGAGTTTAGATAAGCAATATTAGATTCAATGCTTGAAAGAATAACTTTAAAGAAGGTAATCAACTAAATCCTTAACCTCATACAAATTAGATTTTTCGGTTTTTAATCGATTATTGATGGATTGTTAGGATAGAAATTCAATTTCAAGATTTTTACTTTAAAATGGTTTTGACGTCAAATGTTTTTTATCATAATACTATAATGGGAGTGATGTAATGATTCGTTTACCATTATCGCATTTTTGAACTATTTTTATATATGACGAGTAAGTTGATTTTTATAAGCGAACTTATTTGAGACTAAGTTTCAAATGAGTTTGGGGATTTTCGTGAATATTTATCGATCGATTTGAATTGCTTAGAAAGCTTGTAAGTAATTCAAGAAAAAAAAAATTTCCCAATGCCATTTTATCAACAATTTTTATATAAATTTTAAAATCTTAATTTCAAAAAAAAAAAATTCCAGAGGATTTTGACGCGCGCCGAACACGTCAATAAAGTAAAGTTTCCTAAATCAACTATTTTGTAGAATAGTGGCAAAGGGTCGATCCCACAGAGACTGGTTGTCTTTCTTAGGTTAAAACAAGAAAAAAAAAAATTGGGGGTTTTAAAATAAATATTAATTTAACTAACTAATCTATATAAACTAAATAAATAAAATAACTAAACTAATTTCTAAAACAATTAATTAATAATTAATTAACACCTAAATCTCCAGTTCCACAAACCAGAATCAAGATTCAATAGCAATCATGGTCTTCAATCTTTCCCAAAAACTTATTAATTTAAATTCTCCTACATTAGCTACGGAAAATCGACATCCGCCATAAATTCCTAGTTCCCTAATTTCGATAGTAAGGACGTCCGACACTAACTATTTTCCTAATTAATGTATAACCTTAGACATCCGCCAATCAGGTTTAACACACTAACTTCAGTAATATAGATATATGGGAACACTAATCCTAAATAACCGGATCGCATCCGCTCCCGATTTAACCTAGATTCAATTGTTGCACATTCAAGAATCGAAAGGGTTTTACGGCAAACGGGTGAATGTTTGTTACTTTATTAGTCTAAAAGCACAATTACACGGATACTAATGTTCCAAATAACTATAGATTGTCCATCTCAAAGCATGCAATGGCCGTATACATACCCTAGATCTAAATCATAATAATTAAATCAACAACATTGAAATAGGAGAAATTAAATTAATTAAATAATAAAATAAAAGATCTCACATAATATGCTATGAATCCCAAATTCTGACTTGCTTCTCCTTCAACTTGGGCAAGAAATTAACTAGCCGGACATCATCTTCAAAAATCTATACAAAAAACTAATAATAAATCTCTAAAAAAATACTAATTAATTCTTCTTCTAATAATACCTAAGTTACTAATATATAAAAGTACACCAAGTTGAACTCGGATACTAATTTTAGGGGTTAGGTACGTGACTCGTGTGTCGAGGAACATCGTAGGGGTGTCTTTAGATAAAAATTCGGACTCTGCTATGTGTCTGCACGCGATTCGCTATTTTTTTGGTGCCGCTCGCTGTCAACTCGTTGATTTGTCGCCGTGTGTTTCGCCAAAAATCTGGAGATTTCGTTGTGTCCTGTTGAGTCAGCGCCACATGGTTGTACGTGATTGGCAGAACCACCTCAATGTTACGCGATGGACGAATGAGTGAATGCCACGTGGCATGACGTAGCACGGAAGAAAATCACGCGATTATCACTGAAAATCGGGGAGTTTGTTTGAGCACGAATCTCGAGGCAAATCGATGGAAGCTGTGCGATGAGAAAATAAGGCGGTGTGTGACGGGTTCTCCTGGCAGACGTGGTAACGCGTGGCGCGTTCTGGTTGGTGGTGCTGGCTTTCTACGCTACCTGGCAGTTTCTAATTGGTCCAGAGATATTTTCTCACTGACGTGGCATCACCTTATTGGATTAAATATCTTGTATGATATTCGGCACTATGCAACGCGTACTTCGAGGCAAACGTCCGGCATCCGATCACTGCAAGTAAATACTCCATTTTGAGTATTTTTTCGCCACAAATTTAACCGCGCACTCTGTTTCACCTAAAAATGACCAAAAATATAATTAAATATATATTTTAAATTCTTTTAATAATTAAATGTATTAAAATAGATTACTAAATACCTATAAATATCGACTTATCAAATACCCCCAAACTTAAGACTTTGGACATCCCGAGCAAAGGCGTAAATGACAACACAAACTAAACTAGACTCCTAATATAATAATGCACTGACTCAACTAATCCTATACCAGACCCAAATTCATGGAGTTTCTTTGGTTTACATAGTCACCAAATTAACAAGTAACTCAGAAAATTTTAGAGTTATGATATGTCAACTCTCGCAAGTCAAACACAATTAAGATCTCACTTTCGAAACATAGACTCGGTCAAAACAAAGGCCATCAACTACTCACAAGTTTTATTGGTTTATACATTAAAGCACATAAGTTCAAATTTCACTTAATATAGTGAAAGCACTCGAACTAAATCTTTTATTTGAGGAGTTTCACAACTTCCGCCTTTACTCATTTTTTTTTCTTTTTATTTTCTTTTTTTTTCTTCTCCAAATATATTTTTTTTCAATTAATACGGTCCCAGCTCCATTTCCTGTGGACCTATTTTCTCACTTTTTTCCACCACAAGTTTCTCTGCTCCATTTCCGATGGAAATTTCTAAGATCTCTATTTTTTATTTTTTTTAAAAAAAACTCATGTTAGTACTTCTCACTTTCACTATAATCAAGCAAATCCCCTAATGTGGGTTAAAATAATATAACTTGCATAAATTTGACCGTTTACTCATTTTCGTTATCTAGCACTAAGTCCAACCATCATCTAACTCTCTAATCATGAAATCATAAAATGCTGAGCTACGAACTCGATTGAGTGTTTCTCCTAATTTTCTTTAAGCTTCAAGTCAAAAAGGCAACTGTAATTTACTCATCCACAACCAAAGGCATGAACAAAGTTTCGGGTGACTCTAAATAGATAAATATATATATGTGTATTAAATGCATATATATGCATGAAAGTGTATCAATTCCTACCGAATGAGAAAGGAATGTGAATGGACAAGAAATGAAAGAACTGAAAGAAATTATATAAAACACCACCATTACAATCCAATATCGGCATATAACCGCATAATAAAAAAATTAAAACGATCTCACATGTGGTATTTTGCAAAGATCCAAATCAATCCACAATCCCTAAAACACCCCCAAACTTATTCTGAACCTTGTCCTCGAGGTTTAAAACAAGTCAAGAAGCCTAAACATATAAAACATACAAGATGGTGAAAGAATATGATAAAAACCAGATGACGGAAATGATACAAAGTCATGCATAATATAAAGTTTCCAAAAATTAGTGAATGCACTAAATCTCTCTTGTGTGGGTGACTAAAGAAACTACAAAAGAACAATCATAGGAAGAGCAAGAACTAGTAAACATAAGAGTTAACTGAAGAAATTCCAATCAAGTCTTGCGAGCCCGAAGTATGTTAACTAAGGGTAAAATCAACAAGATGATGGAATGAAATATAGGGTTTTGGGTCTACTAAAATACATGCCACTAATGCATCGACTTAAGTTAGGTATGTCACAACCAAGTCTCAAAACACCTAAAATCCTATAAACATGTTAATTCCCTAACAAAAAAATAATGCTCAAATTATGTTAAAAATGTAATCCAAAGTCAAACCTACCAAACTTAGCGCTCTAACCCTCCATCACTTGTAAAAATAACGAAACCAAATTAGAGTGTTATTAAAAATAATAAATAAAAAATTAAAACCAAACTAAAACTAAAATAAATGCAAAAAATAAATAAAATAAAATTAAGTTAGGCTACCTCCCAACGGCCGCCTTTCTTTTAAGTTTTTGGCTAGACTTAACACGATTGGTAACGTAATGCCCCGTCCTTTAGAGATGTCAACAACGAATGACGCATCTACATAATTGGGCAATGAAGCATGCACGCCCTCTTTCAGATTTAGGAGCTCATCCGGAACTTCCAACACGAAAGAATCTATCGTATCAGGATCGTCCAACACAAAGGTGTCGGCAGTGTAGAAGATCTGCAAATGCTCCCTTACTTCCACCCCCTTATAAGGTGTACCAAATGTGCATGGGAGGGTGGTTAGTTGTACCAACACCAAAAGTTGGTCTTCCTCGCTCTCTTTTTGCGGCTTCTCCGGCTTGTCTAAATTGACATAAATGTTCGTCTCATCTTCTCCCTCATTTAGTGCAATGACAATCTCTGGTTCAATTTGAAAGACTTCACATTCTTCGGATGTTTCTATCAAATAGTCTTCCACCCGTGTAACATCATACACCTCAAGATTTTTCAACGTATCAACACTCACATCCTCCTCTGGGTTAAAAGTTGATTGTGTACTACACAACTCTGCTTCATCAATTTTTCTTTGACGAGTGGCAATATATTGATCAAAGTCAGTTACCATACCAAGTCCTTCGAGCCTGGATAACTAAAATCAAGTTTTCGTATGTTATCACAAACTCTTCGACAGTCTTGCACATTTTCTATCATATGCATCAATATATCTTCCAAGGAGAGGCTTTGATGAAAATGTTGATTTCCTTCATGTTGAGGAACTTGTGAGTGTGACATTAATCTAGAGAAGTCGGGTTGTGTCGATGCATAGTTATAATAGTGATAATTCTCATACTGTGCATGATATGGACAATTATTTACGGAATGAGAATAGTCTCCACAAATTTCGCAAACATCGACCTGTTGCACAAAATAATTCATGTTAAAATATTGATATCTATTATGTGGCATACCTACCCCATTCACATTATAATAATGTGAGTCTTCATATCGACCATAATTATGAGCGCCAAAAATGGCGAGATATTGCTGGAACACGTTAAGAGAAAGGGACTAGATAGACGATAAAAAGTAAAAAGTTTCCTAAACCAACTATTTTGTAGAATAGCGGCAAAAATTGCACGCGCTGAACACGTCGATAAAGTAAAGTTTCCTAAACCAACTATTTTGTAGAATAGCGGCAAAGGGTCGATCCCACAGAGACTGGTTGTCTTTCTTAGGTTAAAACAACAAAAAAAGAAAATCGGGGGTTTTAAAATAAATATTAATTTAACTAACTAATCTATATAAACTAAATAAATAAAATAACTAAACTAATTTCTAAAACAATTACTTAATAATTAATTAACACCTAAATAACACCTAAATCTCCAGTTCCACAAATTAGAATCAAGATTCAATAGCGATCATGGTCTTCAATCTTTCCCAAAAAGTTATTAATTTAAATTCTCCTAGATTAGCTATAGAAAATTGACATCCGCCAGAAATTCACAATTTCCTTAATTTCGATAGTCAGGACGTCTGCCACTAACTATTTCCCTAATTAATGTATAACTCTAGACATCCGCCAATCAGGTTTAACACACTAACCGCAGTAATATAGATCTATGAGAACACTAATCCTAAATAACTGGATCGCATCCGCTCCCAATTTAACCTAGATTTAATTGTTGCACATTCAAGAACCGAACGGGTTTTACGGCAAACGGGTGAATGTTTGTTACTTTATTGGTCTAAAAGCACAATTACACGGATACTAATATTCCAAATAACTATAGATTGTCCATCTAAAAGCATGAGATGGCCATATACATACCCTAGATCTAAATCATAATAATTAAATCAACAATGAAATATGAGAAATTAATTAATTAAATAATAAAATAAAAGATCTCACATAATATGCTATGAATCCATAATTCCGACTTGCTTCCCCTTCGACTTAGGCAAGAAATTAACTACCCGGACATCATCTTCAAAAATCTATACTAAAAACTAATAATAAATCTCTAAAAAAATACTAATTAATTCTTCTTCTAATAATACCTAAGTTACTAATATATAAAAGTACACCAAGTTGGACTCGGATACTAATTTTAGGGGTTAGGTACGTGACTCGTGCGTCGAGGAACATCGTAGGGGTGTCTTTAGATAAAAATTCGGACTCTGCTATGTGTCTGCACGAGATTCGCAATTTTTCTGGTGCCGCTCGCTGCCAACTCGTTGATTTGTCGCCGTGTGTTTCGCCAAGAATCTGGAGATTTCGTTGTGTCCAGCTGAGTCAGTGCCACGTGGTTATACGTGATTGGTCGAACCACCTCGATGTTACGCGCTGGACGAATGAGTGAATGCTACAAGGCATGACGTATCACGGAAGAAAATCGCACGATTATCACCGAAAAACTTGGGGTTTGTTTGAGCACGAATCTCAAGGCAAATCGATGGAAGTTGTGTGATGAGAAAATAAGGCGGTGTGTAATGTGTTCTCCTGGCTGACGTGGCAACGAGTGGCGCTTTCTAATTAGTGGCGCTGGCTTTCTATGCTACGTGGCGATTTTTGATTGGTCCAGAGATATTTTCTCGCTGATGTGGCATCGCCTTATTGGCTGAAATATCCTGTATGTTATTCGACACAGTGCAATGCGTACTTCGAGGCAAACTATCCGGCATCCAATCACTGCAAGTAAATACTCTATTTTGAGTATTTTTTCGCTACGAATTCAACCGCACAACTCTGTTTCACCTAAAAATGACCTAAAATATAATTAAGTATATATTTTAAATACTTTTAATAATTAAATATACTAAAATAGATTACTAAATACCTATAAATACGGACTTATGATTTCTTATTCTCAATTGATAGTTGAACTTTATTAAATACTTTCTAGCAAATTTGGTCCCATGTGATTTTACAAGTTCGTTATTTTACCTACAATATTTCAAATGGTTGGAGGTGGTAAGGGTAGAAGTTCACGAGAAGAGAACCGAAATGGAAAGTTACTGAAAAACCAAAAACAAAATCCAAAGTTTCTAAAATCCAACCCACATCTATATCATTCGACAGTCCTAGGATTGGACTACGAAGTGAACCCAATCCACCTTTTTCACTTAGTTATAACGCGAGGATGATTATGTGGATTAGGAGGAAGTAAGGGAAGTTGAAAAAGAAATATCAACGTTGGAGAGAAACTTTGAATTAAAGATATGAAGTTGACCTCAGAGAAGGGATTTAATGTAAAGAATGAATTAAAGTATAAGCCTAGGATCCTAGACATCATAAAGAAGAGAAACTAGGATTTACTGACTAAAAATTACGACCACCTAGATATAGAAGATTTCCCCAGTGAACAAGGTTGTGAAGCTTTAGTGCGAGAATCCTAAGCTAATGCTTATGGGAGTGAAAGTAAAATTGAGTCTCAAATGAAAGGGAGGACAATGGAATAATTAGATGTAAGAATAAATCGATATTTTGAATTATTGGATTTTCAATAAAAATAAAATGACAAGTACCCCAATCCTGAATATGGAATTATGTATCATTTCCCCACTTAGATAATAAAAGGTGGTTTAGAGGCAATCCATGGAAATGGGTTTATTTTTGAAATGGAGGGGTATCCTAAGCACATAGCCATAATTTTTTTTAGGGAAACCACTAAAGCTTAGTGTTATTTCATCAATGCCAGCTTATAGCCGAGCCTAGAATACTATGAAATAATGAATTATAAGGTTGTCCTACTCTACAACATTTTCATGGGTTAGGATACTTTGTTGGCAAAATCATTTTAAATCCATTAAGAGAGCCATCACCATAAAGAAAAATGAGAACATACCTTTTCCCTTCATGATTACGGCTTTTTGTAGGATGGACCAAGCGAACATGGCAAGACTTGAGTTGGATGTCTTACTAGAGAATACCATCTTTAGTAAGGTAATAGAGACATATGGTAGTGTGAATGGTTATAAAGACACAAAAGATAAGAAAGAGAGACCTAAGATAGCCAGAAGAGAAACTGAGCAGAGAAGGAAAATTAGAGATGACACGAGGGGAATCTTGGAGAAGATGTCGAAAGCTCGAAATGATCAGAATGTAGAGGAACCTACCAGGGACTGTGAAGAATTATACATGGAATAATCAACGTTGGTTTTCATGGGTGCTATCATACGCAATTAGTTGACTGCTCTTCCTAGTCAGGAATTGTTATTCGAGAACTATAGAGTCTTAGATTGGAACATCCACATAATTAAGCGTACAATGTTAAAAAAAAATAGACTTCAATGAGGCACATTGGTTCCTATACCATCTACATATATAAGATTACCTCTTAGCAGTAATCTTGATGTTTCGATATTGCCCGGTTAGGAATACTACCTTTACGATCCTACGGTGAGCTACCAATCAAGAATGATTATTCGTTAAGTTTGTATGCACTTTGTCTTGTTATAATCAACTTAATTTCTTGATTTTCCATATTTATTCTTATTTTATCAATTCTTTTATAGTTCACATTATATGTTTGGAATGATGAGAACTAGACTTCATTTTTTAACCTAAAGGACAAGGTTTAGAATACGTTTAGGGGTATTTTGAGGTGAAGAATGTAATTGATGGTAATAAAAGGAAAGAAATGTAGAAGAAAAGTCCATAATTACTTTTAATAAGATATTGGTGTGAGTTGATGAAAGTTTACTCAATTTCTTCTAAAATCTAGTATGTATGAATTTCATTTTTCTTTATTTAGTTAGGAAAAGAATGAAAATGAATATGTATGTAATAGATTTTGAATGGAAGTGTTATTTTCATTACCCAAGTGAATTTTATGGTAGAAGAAAATAATTTTATACTCTTTTTGATGAACTTTACTACTTGATGAACACTAATTAAATGCCTTGTGTTAGTCATGACAATGGGTAGATGATCGAAATAATAGTACAAGATCAATAAGATGGATTTCTATGAATCTTATGATATAAAAGCTATTGATTAATAATTTTTATAGTATGTATGTAAAAAGCTATTATGCCATAATTGAAAGAAGAAAAACCGAGTAATTTTAATAAGTTAGAAAGAATACTTTCTACAATCTTGGGGGAGAGTGAGAAGTGTTAACAAGAGTATATAAAATAAATATATAGAGACGTTTATAGATTCCTAAGGAAATGGAGCAAGGAATCTATAGTAGGAAAAAGAGAGAATGTTCAAAGAAAAAAGGGCAGGGAGTCAAAAGCAATATTGAGAGAAACACATGAAAAACTAATAATATAGGAAAAAATAAGAAAGATAAAAGGAAAATTTTATTATTCTTAAACTTTTTAAATAAGAAGATTTAATTTGAGTACTTGAAACTAGAGTTGAATGAAGTATTTCTTAATCAAACATGTTCTAAATGACGTATTCATTGGTATCTTGGCGAAATTCTTATTGTAAAGTGTTTTCTTAAATTAAGATTAATCTATTGGTTTTTGAGTTTTGAGATTCTATATTAGTTATTATAGGCTTGATGCTTGTCAGTGGAAATTGAGAAAACCTATGTTATGCACAAACCTTGGCAATGGACTTTGAATTTTAAAGAAGTGTTATATTAGTTGGTCATGTTATCATTAAGGGATATTTTGATTTGATTAAATCATTTTATTCTATCATAACTTTCATTTACTTGTAGGTAATGTATTTCAATTTGAAAATCATTTCTATTTTAACATTTCTACTATTTAATGTTATGATGAATTACATTGAAATAAGTGTATAAAGAATAAAAAAAGAATATGATGAGAGTGTTCATTTGCTCATGACAGAAAAGTGCTAAGTTTGAGGGTATCTGACAAGTCAATAATTGGACACAATTTGTAGTATAGTTTAGGTCAAATTTAAGCATAAATGATGATATTACACTAAGTATTCTCTTATTTTATCATTTTAGGTTTTAAATAGAAAAATAGAGAAACTGGAGAAAAAAGAAAGATAAGGGAAATATATAATTGAAAAAATGTATTAGCGATTAGTCAGTGATTTGGAATAACATTAGGAATCATCATATATATCAGCAGCAAAAGAAAGCTAGCAAATCCCCAATGAATTGGTTAATGTACAATGTATCACCAGCTGAATCGACGGAGCATAGACTGCTTAACTTTTTAATTTGCTACGCGATTTGTGTATAAGTTACAAATCGTTGAGAGTCTGTTGAGGTCAGTTACGGGTTTTTTATATTAATATGAAAGATTCGAGTTTATTTATAATATGTATATGTAGGGAGACTATTAAAAAGACTCAAGAGCCTCGAAATAACTCTCTTAATTCTTTATTTTTGTTTTCCTATTGCTCTGGTTTAGTTTTATTGTATATGTTTGAAGATACCTTGGAGCTTAAATTTATATTAAGATATATATTCATTCGATATGGCTTTAATTATGTTTATGTATAGTTTATTTCCTGTATGAGTGAGTAGTCTATCAATCCGAACAAACCCTAGACATTGTAGCATATTTTAGATTACTAAATAATTATAATTAAGGAATCATGTATTTCATATATATATATTCATATGGGACAATCAAGAAATTAAGAAGTTGTTTTTGCGTATTAAAATTTGAAGAGTTTAGTATTACATGCATAATTGCAATGTCTTATGTGGTATTAAGATTTCAATTCTATGTCTATAGTTATCGACATCAATTATATAAGTAGTGACTAGGAATAATATATAGGGCCTTTTCGAGTAAATGTTTTAGGTGATTGTGTTTTAAGTTATTTATTATGCGGCTTTGGTAATATTTGCTTAGATTAGGTGTGATATTCATTGAACTTAATGCTATCTTATTTCTTTGGTGTTGTGTTTTATCCAATAGGTAGATTTATAATGAGAACAATGTGGAATTTCCATTGAATTAAGGAAACTCTGTTGCTAGCTAAAAGCCATCAACCTATTAGGAAGAGAGGTTTAATGATTCCAAGATTCTATATTTTTTATAATTATAACTATATTATGAATTGATATGATGTTCTAGTGTTTGAAAGTAATCCAAATATATTATATTGTTTAGAAATGGTTTGTTTAGAAGTTTGGTTATTTAAATTGATTTGCATTTGAATAATGTTTAATTTAGTTTGAATTTGATTTGTTTAAATTAATTTAGCCAATTTGGTTACTTAAGTTAGTAATCATAATTTTTAAATTATTAAGTATTTCATTTCCCATTTAAATAGATTAATTAAGTTAATAAAAATAATAAAAATTTACTTTTCTTTTAAGACTTCGAAAATCCTTGTAGAGAAGATATCCTATTTACAACTACTACAAACTAATAGAACACACAGGAAACTATTGCGCATGCTCGACCCGTGACACTTCTTGGCTTTAAAACCATTTGACTTGTTAATATTCTCTTCATTCTCTGGTTGCTTGACTCTCCATTCTTGAGTTATATTCTTTTCATTTGAAGTATACTCAACTTGTTCTTTTTTGTAACTTATTTTGCAGTTTCCATTGTTACTGGATTAATCGCATAAATTTCAGCATTGAAATTAGCATAGTAGTTTAATTTTGGAAAATCATTATCATTAATTTCATTATCGAGTTATTCATCATGTTCATGTGGTTATGTTCCCTATTATTTTTAAATTTAGTAATCTTGTCTTCAAATTCCGTAGACATTGTTCCTTTAGAAATATCTAACATTGTTTTAGTTGTTCTAAGAAAAAGTATGTCTAGTAGCATAGGTACAATATTAGGTTATATTTAATCTCCTATTTCAGTTGCATAAAAGTTGGCTAGAAATACTAAGTTATGTGCTTGTACTAAAATGTCTTCTAATAATCTATATGATTTAATAATTGTATTTTCTGCTAAAGCAAGATTTATAAGTGTATCAGTTAACAATTCAATTTACAATGATTCATCATGTTTAAGAGACATTACATTAATTGATGCTCTAAGATCACACTTAGCTAACTTAATAGAAGAGTTTCCTATAGTGACAGATATAAAAAACATTCCTAGGCTCAGAATATTTCTCAAGTATGTTTTATTAAAGATAACATTTTTTTGCCTAAGTTTTCAATAGATTTTTCTAAAATTTATTTTTAGACTCAAAGAACTATTTATAGACTTTATCATGATTTGATTCCATTAAAAGTTTATCAATTTCTAATTTTTTAATTTTTTTAGAAATGTCTTATTTAATTTCATCATTCCTAACATCTGTTAATTATTGTGCAATAAGAGAAATAGAATTCATATCTTCATTGAATACATAAATATCATTATCTAATTTCTTTTTATTAACATTTTCAAAATTTTGTAAGATTTTTCATAAGCTTCAACTATAGCTAAATATCTCGAGTATAGACTTTCAAGAAAACGTGTATATTTCAATTATTCAACCATTCATTCCATAGTGGGAAAGACATTTGTCATCATCTCTTTTTCTTGTTGTTCATTTGCTTTATATACTTAGTTTTTCTTTTTACCTCTCCTTGGTACTTTTATTGTGCGTGTCACATTTTCATTATCAAAAAAGAAAGCATTAAATGTGCTTGATTAGTAAGATTTATAGTTTTAGTAGATTATTTACTTTAATTACTAAATCTATCAATTTGTAAGTACATCTGATTGAATTAATTTTCAACTCGTTAATAAACGTATCAGTTTTAATTTGATTTTGTTAATTTTTCTTAAAGTTTTAATGACATGGGTCATAAAAATGTGTAATATTTGTTCAAAATTTGGTTGAGTAGGTTGAGTCATTTGTTGAAGTTGTTGAATTGGTGTAGATTGTATTTGCGCTTATGGTTTATAAATGGTATAATTTTGATTTTGTGGATCATAGGTAAGATTTGAATTTTGTTTCCTGAGGTAGTAAGTATTATCATTATATTAATTTCTAATAGGACTAGATTATTGGTTCATAACCATGTTAACTTCTTCATTCTTATCTTCTAGTAAAACAGGACATGCATCCAATGGATGTGTAACTTCATCACAAATTCCTTATGGTTTCACTTGATTTGATCTATTTTAATAGTAATTTAACCGTGTTAGATAATTCATCGACTTTTTTGTTAAATGTATTACTTATTTTAATATTGAATTCATAAAGTTTCCTTCTTGATGTGTCGGTCTTTTGATAATATTTCTTAGATTGCTTAGTCTTTTTATAATTAGGTTCTTTTGCTTAATGTTGTGTAACATCAAAAAATAGTCTTTGTTCAAAATGATTAAATCCTTCATAAAAGCATTCCAATAAAGATTTTGTGTCTATCCATATTGTGGGCAAGATGATATAGATCTTTTAAATCTATCCAAAAATTTATTAAAAGTTACATCATCTTTCATTTTTAGTACTTTAATTTGTCTTCTATGAGTACTAATTTTTTTTTGCACGCATATATTGATCTAGATAAGCCTCAATGCTTTAGCCCATGTGGTTATGGAATCTTGAGGAAGATAAATAAATAATTCTTATGCTTTATTATTAAATACAAAAGGAAAAGCTTATGTTTGACAAGTTCTAATGCATCATGTTTAGGTTTCATGTCATTGACTTTTTGTTGGTATTCCCTTATAAATTTTTAGAGGTATTCGTTATCTTTATCGTAGAAGTTAGATAGAGCATTAATGAACCATATCATAATTAAGATTCAGGAAATCCATCAGTATAGACAATATACAATGGTTCATATGCAATGATATTTTTTATTGGCTTGCTTAAAAGTAAGTTCCTTATTATCATTATTATTCATATTATAAAAGTTATTATTGGTTTCCATTGTTGTAGCTCAGTGTTCCTTACATTTTGTCTTATATTATGATTGAAAGTCCTATCTATCTCAAGATCCAATAGATGTAAAGATCTTGTGGAATTAGAACAATGAAGTAGGTAGACCATACAACGTATATAACTCCTAAGAAATTATGTAAAAAACCTAGGCAACAAAGCCAAAAACTGACACGTGTTGAGCGTGTACAATAAGTTTCTCATATATCCTTATTATTTGTAGTAGTTTTATTTAGGATTGTTTTCACATGGATTTATCAAACTTCTTTAAGAAAAAGTCTTTCAACAATTTTTATTTTTATTTTTACTTCATTTGAATAAATTTAAATAAATGGGAATAAAAAATCACTAATTCAAAATACGAGATTAAAATAGGGAATTAAACTACTTAAACTAATTTAATTAAGATAATTGAAATTCACTAATATTCAAATCAAATCAATTCAATAATAAATGAATATATTAAGAACCATCCAAAATAATGAAACAATAATCCATTTTGCACCCAAACATATTATTCAAATCATAGTCATAAGCATAATTTAATCTCTTTATAAAGTGTTCCAGATTATTAAACTCAAATAATAATAAGTAGGTAGCCTTTATCAGGCCTTAAGTTATCCTTATATTGATAGAAAAATCACGTTATAATTTTATTGAATTAAACCTTCAAAAACTCAAAGAAATTAACTTTAGGCATTAAAATAACATAATGTTATGTAAAAATTTCGAACTACTAAATCTAATACCTTCGAAAAACAACTTCAATATTAAAATTAGATATCAATCCAGCTCGAGAAGTCCATTTAAAGAATCCAAGTTATGACTTAAAATACAATATTGAATCTAAATATCATAATATATAATCTAGTCTATGCATTCAATACAAAATTCCATGATTGTAATCCGCAAATGAAAATATATTAAATCAGTAAATTAAAGAATATGATTGGTTTAAAGCATTAAGCTCAAACTAATCATACATGATATTATCAGAAAATGGATCAAGTACATGTTTGGACTTTGCTTAAATTAATAAACTGCTCACTAATCATTATAATAAACATCACAATAAGGTAAATAAAAGACATTGACAAATACCTCTGAATAAATACTTTGAATCTTAAAATCGTCTCCAAAAGCAGTGAACAATATGAAAAAACTAAAAAAATACACAATGGCTCCAAGAGTAATGAAATATTGATCTAAGTGCTCAAGGGTAATTGATTAGTTACCCTAGGGTTATATATATATAGTATTCTAGAAGGTACATATCCTAAATTTCCTCCAACGTTTAGTGGTTATTTAAATATCTAGAAATCAAACCTAGCGATTCCTGCCATATTCCTCTTATTACATAAATCGCGGGATAAATCATTGGAAAATAAACTTTATACTCTAAAGATTCATCTAAAGATTTACATACAAACCCCAAATCACTGAGGACTCGCCAAGAGTAATTTTCAATTGATCCTTAAGTATCCTTTCCACTAGATCAAATCCTTAATTTTCTTCATTTTTCATCTATTTCTTCACATTTTCTCATCAGTACATGGAATAAAAAAAATAGAAAACCTAGTTTAATGTAGCCTTTTACATCTACAATTACTCTAAAATATACTATAAAACAATGTCTAATTATGGACCTATCATCCACACCAGAAAATTACTTGATACCAAATACAAAGTATTTTTCATCCGTTGAGTCTATTGGACAAAAACCTGCAATCAATTTGTTCTAAATCCTAATATAAATCAAGTTTAACAATAAAAACAAATTCAAAATTATTCTTAACTGTATTTCATCAACTCAAATTACCAAACTTAACTTACGTCGATGGAATTTATTCCAAATCGATGCAAGTTAATCCAAAACATCAATTCACAACAATTTCTACTAATTTCCATCAAAACAATGCAAAAGAAACTAAAACGCTGCGAGAATTCAAATTGATTTGAGGGAAATGTAAAAAAATTGGGTTTTTGCGAAATTCTAGGCTAAATCCCTCATTTCCACCACATAAACTTAGCTCAAACTTATCGTTTCGCGATGCTGCATCGTTTTGCATAGAGAAACTAGAAAAAATTAAACATATGAGATTAGTGTGCAAAGGAGTGTGTGGAGAAGGATTAGGGAATGAATTTTTTGTTCATTTTGTTAATGACAACAAAACTTTTGATTTTGTTTGTTTTTTTAATATTGTTATAGAGGCTCAATTGCTTACATAAGTACCATAATTTCTTGTTATGTATTAATTTCTTAAAATCCCTATTTTAATGTGTAATGACATTCGATGCTCATTTTGAATCTGATTTTTTCACTAAATTAAGATAAACCCTCGAAAAATAGTCCATCTTTATTCATTTTCCATAACCACAATTTTAGTCACATCAAAACCCTGAAAATCTTAATTTTATTTATGAAACACAAACTTTTATGGACCAATTCTCTTGTCATACTTAACTTAATTTACACTAATTTGCACCTATTTTAAATTTGGTCATTATTAGTTGACACGTGGCTGAGGTAAGATCTCGCACCAACTTTATTATCATTTTGTATTACTACCAATCTCGACTTGAATGTAAATATAGGAAAAACCCACAAATGATACTTAACACTTAATCACTACTTTTCAAACAAGTAATAATTTTTATTTCACTCGTTTTCTTCATATACGTACTTGAAAAGATGATTATGAAAAAGTAGAGGATACACCACAAAACACTCCAACTTCATGATGAAATACCATATAATACACAAAATAGACATTCACTAATTAATAATAACAATGACCTAGTCATTTCTCTTTTTCACTAATCTGAGTCCTTATCTACAATACGTGTTGTTATTAAGCCCAACTATTCTCATAATTAACTATGAAGTCTGAGAGCTTCTTAAACTTATTAGAAGACTAATTAAGAAATTTTCAATTTATTTCGGAATTTAAGAATATAAGGTGGCACCTTGAGCTTCTTAACTATGATAAAATAGTATTTTAGTATGTCGCGTGCCTAGTTTGTGTTTTATACATTTTTTGCTGCAAAATAAGGTTACGTTGAGGTTTAGATGTGGTGTATGCTTGTATCAGATTGCGTTGGAATGTTTCCTAATACTTAATGAAATTAGAGTATTTTTTGTGGATTAAATCGGGTAAAAAATAAAGAGATAAACATAATGAATGGAAGATAAATAGAAAACAACCATGGAGGGAAACTGAGGGTGTTAAGTGATGGATGAAATAGAAAGGGCAAAAACGTCATTTGCCTATCCAAACCATTTAACACAGTGAGAAGGAGTTGGGTTAGATCAAAAGCCTTCCCATCTTCACAATTTCGCTATCATGCGTTGTCCTTCTTATCTCATCTCTCACCATCTCGATTATCCCTCTCGCGTTGTCTTTTTCTCATGCCTCTTATAACTTACATGTTGACATATCTCTCTCTCTCATCTCTCTGCTTTTGCTCTACTTTTACCCCTCCTTCCCACTTTCGATCGTTCACTCTCTATTAGTGGAGCTAACTCTCATCTCTATCTCACATGGGAATGAGTTAGGATGAATGGCAGCGGGATTAAATCAAAATAGAAGTAATGTTTTCATTAGAAATAGAGGTCTAATATAGTCATTGTTTTATCTCTTTGGATGAGATGAATTGTTAGAAATTTATTAATGATAATGAAGTTATAGTTGTCTAGTTTTATTTCGTGAGATTGATGACGATGATGACAATATAGTGAAAGAATATATTTTGATATTTTTGTTATTGTTGTTTGGTTGTTGGATGATGATAAGGAGTTGTAGTTGTCGTTTGAATTATTTTAGGTTTTGATGTTAGGAACAAACTTTGGTTTAATTATTGGAAAAAGTCTTTCAATAGTTTATATTTTTATTTTTACTTTAATTGAATTAATTTAATTAAAAAGGTAATTCAAAATCACTAATTCAAAAAAAATTATAAAAATTAACAAAACTAATTTAAATAAGACAATTCAAATTCACTAATATTTAAATCAAATCAATTCAATAATGACTAAATTTCTAAATAAACATAACAATGAAACAATAATTCGTTTTGCATCAAAACATATTACTCGAATAATAGTCATAAGCATAATGCGATTTCTTTCTAAAATATTCCTGATCATTAAACTCTAATTATAAGTAAGTAGGTGGTCCCTATCAAGCCATAAGTTCTCCGTATATTGATGAAAAAGCCACGTTATAATTTTATTGAATTAACCTTTGAAAACTCAAAAAAAATAACTTTATGCAATAAAACTGCATTACATTACGTGAAAACTTCTAACTACTAAGTCTAAAACCTTCAGAAAGCCACTTATATACTAAACGTAGATCTCAATCCGCTTAGGACATCTAAATGGTAATAGACCTTTAAAAAGACCCTAGTTTTTAATTTAAATTAGATAATGAGTCCATATTTCATAATACACATTTTAGGCTATGCATGCAGTACAAAGTTCCATGATTATAATGTGCAAATAATAATCTATTAAATCATTGAATTAAAGATTCAAATTAGTTTAGAGTAATAAGTACAAACTCATCTCATCATAAATAAATCACAAAATTGATCAAGTTCACGTTTGGACTTCATTTAGATTAATAAACTACTTAACCGAGCATAAGATTAGATATTAATTAAGTGTCATATGTCTATATAAAATGTCACCATTCAATGTTTATAAACTAATACCTAGAACTATATAAGTTATCAAATGACTAGATCTCGAATTACATTTTTCATCCCATAACAAGTGATCTTGAATATCAATTTGTTAAGAAAATGATACTCAATATATCATGCAACTCTTACAAATTCTCTAAATGCATACCCTCAATTTTATTTAGATTTATGAATTACAAAAAAATAATCAACTCTGAGTCCTCATCTAATTCAATTATTTTCAATGTTTGTTAGATAATTCATCTTTATTTGCCTGCCACAATAACATTTTTCGATAAGAATACGTTTTCAATGGCCATTCCTAATATTTTCATTTTTTCAAGATATCAATTTGTTCCTCAAATCTCAAAGAATTAAGACTTGGATTAACTTAAAATCTTTCTTTATTTGACTAGTTAGAGAAAGATAACAACTTCTTTAACATTTGTCAAATCATATCTATTCATGACTGCATAGAAAACTCATTTTTTTCATTAGCTACTGACATATCTATAAAATTTTGATTATGGCCTTTATGATTTTTCTTATGGCATTCATTATACTTATGATCCAAACCATCTCATGTCTAAATTAATTATTGTTCAGCAAAATTTTCTTTTTATCTGAATAGAAAAACTTATCTTCCTTATATGCGTAGAGATACAATTTAAGCATAGATCTAACATATTTTCTAGTTATACTTTCATTATAATACTTTTGCTTTATCCCATACAAGCTTGTAAATATATTACCTCTTTTTCGTCTTAAATTAATAATATCTCTGACTCTTTCTCAAAAATTACTATAGAAAAATTTATGTACTTCTGTACATTGAGCTTGGTATACTTTTCTTTATCTAACATTTCCAATCTAAAGAGACGTTACTGTTCAATGGAGTTGTAATTCATGCATATCTTTTTTTTACTTTTGACTTATGTCTTCATTATGCAAAAGTAGAATCTTACATTAACTCAAAACTTGAAATAACAAGTGCTTTTAAAATTCACCATTGTATAAGAACATGATGTAGCACTGCACTTTTGAACTAATAAACTATGTATTCTTTAGAATCGTTTGTAACTAAGTTGTTCAAAATTTTCATTATTAGAGTCGACTTATTGTAGTCAGATTCGTGTGAAGATTAGTGACTTATATGAGATTTATTGCATAATATCTTAAGTCTTAGCGGGACTCACAACTTTGGAATTCTCATTCCCAAAACATTTTGAGAATTTCTAAATAATTCATTCGTTTATACTTTAACTTCCTATTAACATTAATGAAATATTACAAACTCTACTATTTTGACTATCACAATTCATTATACAATTCAAAGACAAGTGGATGCATTAAACCTGTGTTTTATGCTGTTAATAAATCATAATAATGATAGAGAGTTACTTAGACTTTTCGTTCTGCATAACTACTCTAGTGTCTTAACTTGACTAAAGATGTCTATTTGTTCCAATTCTAGTCACAAGTCATCTTTAGCCCTCATTTCTACATACAGAGTCTATTAAGTTTTCTTCGGCCAATCTTTAGCTATTCTCACATTTATCTAACTATTTTTCCTTTTACAAACTTATCAAGCCTTCGCTCAACATTTTAACCACTTGTGACTTTTTCGATTTAACTTACAAAGGCAATTCAATCTTTTCACTTTTCGAATATCTAGCTAAAGACAATCAAAGTATTATAATCTTTTGATAAATCAAAGTCTACATAAGCTGATCATTATTCGAAACAAAGAGATTAAAACTTAAACATTCTCTAAGTTTTAAATTATCTTAAGTCTTTTTTTTTCATTTCATATTTCTAACTATTCTTTTGCCCAAAAAAATATGGTTCTTTTTGAGATACTATGTCAGATGCGAAATATCATACTATTTATTAATTTACTTTTGCATCCAAATATTTCACCTTTTCCATACTAATAAAAGGAGAAGATAGAAGAATTAAAATTTTTAATCTCTTGATCAAATTGTAACAAATCAATAACTAGACATATTCTATTGGATTTTTCACAATGATTTTAGATTTAAAAGACTATATTACATATAGTTTTCTCTTATTTTTGTTATTTAAGGGAAAAAAATGGAGAATATGAAGAAATAGAGGAAAAATGGAAGATTATGAAGGAATTAATCAAGTGGAAAAAGTTAATAAAAATTTATCACCAGGAAATAAAAGAAGAATTGGAATTATGAACCAGCGATTCTCAATGATTCATGGAAGGCACTGAAACAGTGGCCAAATTGGTGGACACAAAAAAGACCACTAGCTAAGAAATCTAGATTTTCCTGGCAATTTTTATTAAACCAACATCATTTTGAATCACTTGTAAGATTACGAGAGTTTTAGATAACTACATGTTGTTTGAGTTGTTTTATGATTTTTACTACTTAGAATACTATAAATACTAACCTAAGGTACGGAGATTAGTTGCTCTAGATCATACTTTGAAGCCCAAGAAGCCTTGGTTGTTCTTAGAGCCATAGTCTACATAGTTGACGTACATTGTCTAATATATCCTTTCTATTGAAGATTCAAGTATTTTAGTTAAATGGTATTTTCAATTATATTTTTATTTGTATTATTAGAATGTTATTTATGATTATTGTTGGGTAGTTTTTTTGATCGAAACAAAGTTAGAATGTGAACAATATCTATTGTGCAATGTAGTTATGATGAGATGAATATGTGCTTAATGTTTTAACTGAGTGTATTCTTTAAATAACTTATTTAATAGCTTAATATCTATTTTTTAATCATGGATTTGAGTATTATATGTATATTCTAGAAAGTGTATATGATATTTAGTTTCATTATCTATTTGAAAAAGTAACTTGGATTGTTTGAAAGGCAAACACCTTTTAAATATCCTAAGTGAATTTGAGATCTAAATCAAATGTTGAAATGGCTTTACGAAGACATTAGATAGAGTACTTCAATGTTCTCATAAACTTTAATACGCTTCTATTACATGAAGTTAATATCTTTATGCAAAGAAAAGGTTTAGCTCAATCAAATTAGGTTGCTAAATGTCATTTACTTACTTATGATTAGAGTTTAATGATTTATCTTAATTTATAAAGTACGTTTATAGATATATAGATTGGGTTACATATTTGGATTGCAAAATGGGTTTATGTTTCATTGTTATGGATATTTTTTTAAAATATTTACTTATTATTGAATTTAATCTATTTGATCGATTGTGAATCTGGATTGTGTTAGTTTATTAACATAATATAGTTAGTTAAGTATTATTATATTATAGTTAGTTAGTAGTTAGTTTAATTAATATAACAAATAAACAATAAAAATAAAAAATAAAAACCTTTAAATGTCTTTTTCCTAGGGAGATTTGAAAAATACTTTTGCAAACGATTCTCACTTAACATTGCTACAAAATAATTAAAGTATAATATCAAATAGAAAATTATTGTGCATGCCCGAGGTGTGTAAATTTTTTTGAACCTTTACCGAGGATTTGAGCACAATTACTTAAAAGTTTTATATGTTAGATGGTATACCCATTTTGTTGGTCTAATTCCACAAGATCATTAAATCCATTTGATCCTTAGGTAGATATGACATTTAATCGTAATTTAAAATAACAACAATATAGAGGACACCAACCTACTATAATGGAAGTCAATAATAACTTTAATCTTAATAATAATAATAATAATATTAATTATAAGAGAGAACTTATTTTTAAGCAATCTAATCAAAATATCACTACTTATGACCAATGTATATTTCCTATCCTGATGGATTTCCCGAATTAGAACTTTGATCAACATTCATTAGTGCTCTCCTTACATTTTATGGTAATGACAATGAAGACGCTTAAAAATTTAATAAGGAATATCAACATAATGCCAATGGGATGAAACCTAACGACGACACGTTAGAATAAGTCGAATTTAAAGCTTTTCCTTTTGTATTGAAATACAACAAAAGAATGGTTGTTTTATATTCTTTAAGATTCGATAACAACATGGGCTCAAATGTTAGAAGCTTTCCTGATCGATATATGCATGCAAAAAAATTTAGTACTTATAGAAGACTAATCACATTCATGAAAATGAGAGACAGTGAAAACATTAATGAGTTTTAGGATATATTTCAAAGATTAATTTCAACTTGTCCACAACATGGATACACTCAAAGAACTTCAATAGAATACTTCTATGAAGGACTGGATCATTTTGGAAAAAAACTATTAGATACTGTATGTGGTGGATCATTATTTAACGTTACACCAACAATAGCAAAAGAAGATATTAATGAGATAGCTAAGCAATCTAAATGATATGTTGGAAAGACTGAAACATCAAGAAAAAAGTTTATGAGGTTAATAATAAAATAAGTAATAAATTCGATGAAAACATTGAAGAATTATCTAACATGGTTAAACTACTATTAAATGATAGATCAAATCAAGTAAAACAATATGGATTTTGTAATTAAATTACACATCTGACAAATGTGTGTTGTACTTTACAAGAAGAAAACAATGAAAAAGTCAACGCAGTTATGAATCAATATTCAGGTATGTCTAGAAACCAACACAATCACAATAATTATTACAGTGGGATGCCAAATTAAAATCTTAGCTATGATCCACCAAATCAAAACTATACAACTTTTAGACCATGAGCACTAACACATCCTACGATAATGCAATAACCTCAGCAAACTATTCAACCAATGCAACCTAACTTAGAACAAATATTACACAAATTTATGACCTAAAGTCATTAAAACATTGCAGAAATTTCTAAAAATAAAATTAAAACTGATACACCTAATAATGAGCTAAAAAATAAATTAAGTCAAATGGTAAATGTCACTCCTACTGGGGAATAGATAGCCAAGCAATTCAAATATATACTTTTTCCTAGAAGACTATATTCATGGTATTTAGCCAAAGTAAAGTCCTACAAAATTTCCTTACAAAATTATGAATTAACTAAATAAGACAAATTAAATAATGAATATAAGTCAAAAGAAAATATGCATTCCAATTCTAGCATTCAACAACGATTAGCAAATGTTAGAGAGCAAGAACCAAAAGAAGACATATATGAACCATTTAGGAAATTAGAGATTAATGAAAACTTAGAACAAAAGATTTAATCTTTAATAATAATACCTGAAAACCTTTCGATCTAGGAATGTTTGTCATACCAATCACTATAGTCAATTCTTTTATTTAATTTGTTGTGTGTTATCCTGGGGCTTCAACTAATGTTATGTTACTTATACTTTATGAATCATTAAAGTAAAACCCTACAGTATTGTGTTTGGGTCAATTAATCCTTGTTAGCAGTATATTATCAAAATTGGAGTTAAGTTAGTTAGTAGAAGCAGCAATCAAAAAGGTAAACCAAATTAAGAAAGATGTTCAAGAGTAGATTCAACTAAGAGAAATATTGCAATTCAAATTGCATTGAAGATTACAGTATCAAAGTCAGAGTCAAAGATGAAGAAAGATCTGAAGTCAAAACATGAATTGAATACGAGTTTAATACTAAAATAGAATAATGGTCAGTATTAGTTTACAATAGTGAAGAAGTTTGGTATAGCAAGAAGAGAAGTTCGAAATAGATTAAAAATAAAAAAATTCAAAAAATGTGCATAAAGGACTAACAAACTTATGGAAACGACGAGTCAAGATTCTTGAAGGAATTGAAGACTTAGTTGTTGAACATTGTATCATTCTAATAGGAACTACTATAATAATTGTTACCTTAAGTTAGTGATTAGAGTTAACTCATATCATAATTAACCCAAGTTAGCCTCGTAGTTAAGTTCTGCATACCTCGATTAGTATATGTTTGGGTTTGTGTGACTATTAGGGTTTACATGGTTTGTTTAATGAATTTTATTGGTTATGAAATTAATAGGAAATTAATTCAAGCCTATAATTAGAAAATAAACAATTAAATAACAAATTGTTGGTACACTGAAGGCGATGTGTTGGCGTGTCAGTAAATTTATTAGAGAGAAAATATAAAAAATATATATATTTATATATAATTGATATATAAATATATATCTAATTAAAACTATAAGTTTGATTTGAAATATATGGATCGTTGGATCGCCTCGAGAAGAGCATAAGTGGTGATAGTGTTAAAATGTGTGTCACATTAGGATATGTCACATTAATACATTATTCATTTGATCAACCTCGAGATAATATATATATATATATATATATTTCACAGTGATGAGTTTCTTTTATGGAATATTCAAGAGTAATCACAGATACCGCAATATAATAAAATGGAAAACATGAGAAATAAGTTTATTCCATGAGAAAGTTGTATACATCAACTTCGTTCACCCAAAATATAAGATGAAACAAATCACCATGACATCAAGAAAACTCATCATGCAGGTCTATTATGACGGTTACGTTAACGTTGTTGCGCAGTGATGCAAACCGGACTTACTCTATGTCTAGTTGGATGATGTGTTTATACATCCAGTTGAGGTTGCTGGTCATGCATTGAATGACGTCGAGTAGATTGATGTTCTTCCTCTGGTGCTTCACTCGACTCGCCTCTCCTACTGATGCTCACAAAAATAGGAGGTTGAACCATCCCAAAATACTGGCTTCTTGTATGCGGTTGGGGGAAAGGAACATGAGGCTGCGGCACGGTCAACAAGTTCATGAATGAGCCTTCTCAACTATATGGCATATTGTAATTATAAGATGGTGGAGTATATGGACTCAGCATGTATTAAGGCAGTGACGGATACATTTGATGTATAGGCATTCCATGATCCACATATGAAGACGACGGCCCGGGTGCATAAGGATCAAAATGGTAAGGATGAAGATTCATGATCGATGGCCTGGGTACAAACATTTGAGGTTCTGGTTGCACTGTGGTCAATGCATGAATGTACCCATGAGAAGAATGAGTTGGTGGGGATGATCGTTGGCTACTCACCGCAATAGTTTGTGTTCTACTCGCTCTCGGATGAGATGAATGTGCTGGAGGAGAACGTCTGCTACTCTCTGCAGCAATCTCAGTCTTAGTAGATGGACGTGGTAGACGAGGACATCTGGTGCGTTCCCGCACAGTCTCTAGTCGTGTTCGTCTTCTTCTCACCTTCTGTTTGTTTCGCTCTGATCGTCTTCTTCATCTTCCTGTTCATTATCCTCATTTATGTCTTGTTCGACGTCAATTCCGTCACGCGAAAGAGTAGACCTTTGCCTTTCATTTTCGTCTAAAATTTTAATCCCTTCATCAAGCGCAATAAGACCTTGCTCATACCCATCCTCAATAAACACTCGCCCTAGTCGATGCACCAAGTTACACTGATATAAAAACATGAGTTCAAAGCACGGAATATAAAATATTAGTTGTTCGAGAAAAAGTAAGAGTTAGAAGTTTACCGAGTAGTCACGTAAAGCCTTGTCGTGTCCAATGAATCTCCTAGTGACCGAGCGATACCACGTCATGTAGTCTTGATGATCGTGCCCTTCATTATGTGCTGTTGTGGCAATGGTGTCGCCATGATTTTTCCACATGTGTATATATCTTGCGTGAAAGTCACCTAATTTTCTTGATGACGTCTACACAATTCGAGGCGGTGCAGTTGGGTGTCGTAAGCACAATTTGGTGGCACTACTTGTACTATTCCGAATTATCTCATAACCCTTTCTCGTCGATGCCACTCGACTATGTGAAAACAAATAAGGGGACACGTCGAAAGCCAACTACCGTGACCGTTAATACAGTAATCGAGAAGAGACCCCATAACTTCAGCATATGGGTGTCATACCAGATCATCTTCATGCCTTTGCGAGTCGAGTGCATCACGGTAAGCCGATATGACGTGCGCCGCGATTTGTGTAACAGAGAATGCATCGAGCCATTTACTTAGAAAATAGTAAGTTAAGAAAAAAGAAACTAGACTAGATTTTTAAGCAAATTAAGAAAAAATATTTGTATTACCTGTGTCTCAGTGGAACGTCCATAAGCATATGTTCTCCGTCCACTATTCGCGGTTGAACTCTAAAAACACCCAAGCATCGCGGTGCTATGAATGGAAATCTTTCTCATGCCCACAGTTGTATAAGAATTGATGCGCCTGCAACCTCATGTGCCCCTGTGCGAGATCCGCGACACAACTCCCTATACAAATAAGCCGAACATGCACTCCCCCTACTATATTGTCCAACTACTTGGAAATCCTCCAGCAATGGTAGGAACATCAAATGTACGAATCGATGGGACTTGTCGGCGAAGAGACAGCCACCGATAAGTTGTAGTATGTACGATCGAACATAGTGTTGCACCGACTCCTCATCGCTATCATCATCTATAGCTGGTACGTCACGTTCAAGCCATTCAACTTTAAGTTTACAACCAATAACATCATCTCCAACAGGAGTTCGACCAAGTAGCCTCTCGCACGCATTAGCATAGTCTGTATTTGTCGTTCCCGTCACAAGCATACCTTCGATAGGTAATCTAAGTTGTACCTGCACGTCTTAGAGTGTAATTGTGCACTCCCCACAATGCATGTGAAATGTATGTGTCTAAGGGCGCCATCTCTCTACGAATGCAGTAATTAAAGCCCAATCAAGGCTAAAAAATGCTACGCGGGAAATCTCATAGAACCTGCTGGAATGAAGATATGGGATCATCCTCGAATGATATTGCACCGTTTGATCAACGACCCCACGTCTTTGACATACGCGCATTGTTTCGTACACATTATAATTGATAATGTATTAATCTATATTTTTGATACGTTTTTACAGTAAATTTGACGTATACATGTAAAAAAGTTTACCTCATCCATCCATGTTCGCGATGATTTGTGTTTAGATTGAATTTGAAAAAGCGAAGGATTTGAAGGACATAGATCCATTGTTGTACAACTACAAATGAATGATATAAAAAGAATTAGAGTGTGTTGTTCGAAACCAAACGATAACTCTTTCATATATGTTCATACAAAAACAAATGCGTAAATGCTGAAAAGCAACATAACTACGAACTTAAGTTATTTCAAACATTATACAAAATCAACTATAGGTTTTCATTAGAAGGTCGAGGTCTGCTTGGACAATTTTTTTTGTTATGTCCCTGTGAACGACAAATACCACACCGATTCTTCCTAGTTGGGACTCGTTCACGATCTTTATTTGGACATGTTGTTCTTCTATGTCCTTCTCATGACATATGCCACATTGCAAAGGCATTTGGACATTAGGAAGATCCATCTCGTTATGTCTTCGCGATCCCTTTGGTCTCCTTCGGCCACGTCTGCACCTTGAGTCCGGTATGATCTTCGTCCTGAAAGTCGGTCAATACTTCCAATCTGGGATGGCCTTGAAATTGTAGGAGTAACAATGTGCGTACACATCCATCCTATAGTATGGCTCGATGAACTGCGCGTAGCTCACTCGAATAAAGGCACATGCAGCTAACACATGTGAGTAAGGGAAACGAAACGACTACCATTTATTACAACTGCACACCCGGTCCTTTAAGATGACGACTTGGGTGTTATTGTCTTTATGCATGCGATCTCCATGTCTTCCAGTCTGCACTTCGAACTAACCAATGTCGTGATTAATCAAAGTGATTTGATGCCTCCTTGTGGATTTATCATTTTCCGTGAGTTTATCCATGACATATTTCGTGTACGATTGTTCTTTTGAGATTGTATCATTGATTTCCTGGTTGCGTTGCTCGTGGTATGTCACCAATTTGCAGTAAATCGTCTGAGTCATCGCTGTTATTGTTAAGAATTGAGCCCCCTTCAATACACCGTTGAAACACTCGCAAATTGATGATAACATTCGTGTAAGCAGCAATGGTTCGGCGATAACTGTGTGTATTTGAGTGCAAAACATAAATTGTATTTCGTACGTACCAACACCATTAGAATTCATCCATCCGTACCGCATGCCTATATCGTGCGATTGAGCCCATAGTTCTTTGGGGATGACATTGACATATTGTAGACATTGAGGCGTTCGTGATGATAAGTATGTAAACCGCTCCATGCACGCATTAAATTTTTGTTCTTGATGTTGAACAATGCTCGACCAAGGATTATTTTCAAGGGATCATTTTTTAACTGGGTGCCGAAATTACTAAGCAAGTTTCGCAAGCAATAACGGTGGTACCCTTATGGAGGATAAAAATCGTTGCTTGGGGTGTTGACCGCCTCCAAAATGCCAGGGTGACGATCAGAAATAACGCAAACTCCTTCTCGATCTGTCACGTGTTCGCGCAACATCCTCAAAAACCACCCCTACGAATCGGTTGATTCGGTTTCTGCAACGGCAAATGCAACCGGTAATATGTGTCCATTGCCATCAACGGAGATCATAATCATTAGCTTCCCACTGTATTTGCCATATAAGAATGTCGCATCAATCTGAAGCAGAGGCCTGCAAAAATTGAAAGCATGTATTGAGGCTTCAAATGCAAAAAACACACGACAAAATAGAGGATACACATACCTCATCTCATCAGCAGCTCATTGTTTATGTGACAACTCGATTCTTGTCCCCGGACTCTTACTCCTCACAGCCGCCAACCATCTTGGTAATAAAGCGTATGACTCATCCCAATCTCCAAATGCACATGCAATTGCCTTCCTTTTGGCATCCCACATTCGATTGTAATTTATTTCGTATCCGTATTTTCCTTTAATTATTTGTACTAATGCTTTGATAGTGATTGCTTGATCTCTCTTGACGACGCTTTGGATCTCTCGCGCAATCAAGTTAGCGTCAAGTTGGGCATGACCGTGTTCTATGTCGGGATTAATACACATTTACGGTACGTCTAATTGTGTTATCTCTCATAATTGTGTTTTCTTTTGCAAACAAGCACGAAGACGCCACATACACCCGTGTTGCGCACTTCTGCACTTAATCACCTACGTAGTTGTAGTCGATTACATCACATGGAATTGACAATGTCTATTAACATGCCACACTTTAACGGCATGTTGTAAGTATTTTTTATTATCAAAGTACATCCCTATCTCCAAATTGAAATTAGACCTGTCCCCCCCAGTTTGCTGATGGGAATGTTAGGTCGCAGTGGAATTAGCCACCTCCCAATCGATTTCGTTATATACCGGTATTGGTTGCTGAACTTCATCATCACTTGCTTCCTCCAACAAAATCTCTTCATCGATAGTGAATTGCTCATCATCTTCCAAATTTTTCGCACCCGGAGGTTCATATCTTGGATCATGCGTGCAAACATTGACGTTATATCAATCGACAGCTGCTGGAGCATCTTCGTTGGGACGTATGTCGTCATCAGTTTCATTATTGGCATCCTCGTTAACGTCATCGTCATTACAAGCATTAATATCTTCATGTAATGGACTAACAAATCCATCTTCCATACCTCACCTTGTGGGGATTGCATACGCAACCTTTCCATCATTAATGTTGCGTTTGGCATGCCGACATGTTCATCACGAACTTGGGAATGAATTGTATGATTTTGAACTGAGTCGATTGACTCAAATGTCACATAGATATCTACCGGCACTTATTGGTAAATTGGTCACCGTCTCCCACATTAAGTCGAAGTGTGTCATATTGTGCAGCAATACAAGGATGAAATAATGCGAACCTCCGGGGAGGATTATCACGTGGCGATATGTCATCTCAACTAGAGTCTCCGTCGATGAGATATTGACCGCATTACACACGTTATGCTTCAATTGACGGTCACTCGTCCCAAACTTAACCATCAACACTACTAATGGGGGTGTGTTGTACACAATGCCATTTAACCCATTAACAATCTCACCGTACGCATAGAATAGAAAAGGGATGTTCCTACGTTCCATGACCTACATAAGTTATTGAACATTGATGTAAAATGATTACACACAAATGCACAAATATATTAAGTGAAATAGTTGGTTACTAATGGAGTTAAAGCGCAATCGAACTTTCTGATGTAGAAGATCGCCATAACAGCGCAACTACAGAGCATACTCATTTCTTTGCACTCCCAATCACGTACTAAGTCAAACTTACATGTCAAATGATCAAACCTACTTAACTAGTTCATAAGGAGCACGGTTTTTGTTTACAAGTTTAAGCCAAGAATTTTATTTTTTCAGTCAGTACTTTAAACACAAATGAAACTTTCTGATGTAGAAGATCGCATTAATAGCGCAACTACGGAGCATACTCATTCATTTGAGTTTGAGTTACCGAATGTTTTAAGCAGACATACCATTAAATAAACATATCAACCATTTTGAAAAACCACAACACCTATGTCACTACATATCATGCAAATTATAACAAATCCAAATATGTAATTATGAAAATATTAAATTTGTAAACTTACTGTTTTCACTACGTATCCTACCGAACTAGTTCGTAAGGAGCACGATTTTCATTTACTAATTTAAGCCATAAATTTTACTTTTCCGGTCATCAGTTTAAACACAAATGGAACTTTCTGATGTAGAAGATCGCATTAATAGCACAACTACAGAGCATACACATTCATTTGAGTTTGAGTTACTGAATGGTCTAAGCAGACATACCATTAAATAAACATATCAACCACTTTCGAAAAACACAATACCTATGTCACTACATATCATGCAAATTATAACAAATCCAAATATATAATGATGAAAATATTAAATTTGTAAACTTACTATGTTCCTCATCTTTTTGTCTTCAATTTAATAACCATGCAATAAACAAATTATTTCGTTACTTTATTTAAATGGACTAAAATATTTCAACATCAATAAAATGTGTCTTACTTTTGTGTATATTGACGGACACATGAGAATAGTGACACGGATTACCATCATAGTTTAACAAAATCGAAAAGGTCAACTAAACTAAACTAAACTAACTAAATTAACAACCTAAACTATACTGACCAAAATGAATTTTGCAAACATCTCTCAACATTGTGATAGCTAAACAAACTACCTTAACTAAACTAACTAACCTAAACTAACCTAAATACCTCAAATACCTAAATTAAACTAACCAGACTACCTAAACTGAATTAACTAACCTAAAATAACATAAATACATAAACTAAACTAACTAAAACGTCTTAATTAACTAAACAAACTACCTTAACTAAACTAACTAATCTAAAGACCAAAATAAACTAACTTAGTTGACTTAACTAACTAAACTAAACTAACCAAACTAAAATAACTAAACTAAACTAACTAACTAAACTAAACTAACCAAACTAAACTAACTAACCTTAATTAGCCTAAATAACTAAACTAACCAAACTAAACTAAACTAACTTAACCGCCTTAATTAAGTAAGCAAACAACCTTAACTAAACTAATTAACCTAAAGACCAAAAATAAACTAACTTAATTGACTTAACTAACTAAACGAACTAACCAAACTAAACTAACCTTAACTAACATAAATACCTAAACTAAACAAACTAACTAAACTAAACTAAACTAACTCAACTAACTAAACGAACTACCTAAAAACGATTAACTAAACTACTAAATGAAACTATACTAACCTCCTCCTCCTTCTTCTACTGCAGGACGTCCGGTGCCCCATCGCCGTTTACTCGGCGCCCCTCGTCAGTAACTCGCTCGTCCCTTATCACCGCCATCGCTCCGTGCTCCCCTACCGCATGCCTCCGCTCCTCCTCGCTCGATTCTTGCCGCAGCTCCTTGCTTCGTCGCTCCGTCAACTCCCTCTCCTCCTTCTCCACTGCTGGTCGATCTCACCTGACGTCTCTCTAGCCAAATCTTGACCTGTAGCCTCTCTCTCTCGCCAAAACCAGCCACACTTTCTCCTTCAACCGACCCTCTGCCCCTCACCTCCTTAAATACCCGACCCACCCCCCTACAACACACCCATGACCTACCCTACTACCCTAAACTGGCGCATGTACCCTTCTTCTTCTCGATATAGGGACGCAGAGAATATATTCTATACGTCCCTATTTTGGGAAGAAGAAGGGAGGGTACACAGATATCGCTTTTTGAGAAGGCGCTATTTGTGTACCCTGAGGGCCAATGTCCACGTGGGCATGTACACTGATAATGCCTTTTGAAAAGGCGCTATCAGTATACTCTGTCCCACGTGGCCAAGACACATGGATAGCACCTTTTGAAAAGGCGCTATCCAGGTGTCCACGTCAGCAAAAAATGTCATTCATTGTGATAACGCCTTGCAGTAATTGAGTGAGGGGCGTTGCAATCATTTCGTAGTTGCCAATAAAGTGGTGGTAATATTTGTAAGGCCCAAGAAGCTCCATAGTTCCTTGGGAGTGGGCAGGGTAGGCCAAGTATCCATGGCTTCAACTTTAGCCAAATAAGCATGCACACCATCACCCGAAATAATGTGCCCCAAGTACTCGAGACTTGTCCTGGCAAAATAACATTTTTTTTAGATTCAAAAAAATGGAATGTTGTTGTGAAATGGAAAGGACCTGACCGAGGTACTCCCAATATTGTGCCACGGTGGTGCTATAAACCAAGATATCGTCTAAAAAGACGAAGATAAAGTGGCAGACTACCCCTTTGAAGATTGAGTTTATCAAGGACTGAAAAGTGGCGGGAACTTTAGATAATTCAAAAGGCATGACGAGGAACTCCAAATTGTCGTCATGGGTTTGAAAGGCAGTCTTATGTACATCAGAAAGATAGACACTAATCTGGTGATACCCCAAACGAAGGTCCAATTTTGAAAAACTGTAAGCAAAATGCAACTCATCTAATAACTCATCAATATTAGGAATGGGGAGGCGATGAGGAACTGTTACCTTGTTCAAGGAGTGACACTCAACATAAAATCTCCAACTATTATCCTTCTTTTTAACCAAACAACATCGAGCTTGAGAATGGGCTATTGCTAGGTTGGATCATTCTAGATTCGAGCATCTCGAACACCATCTTTTCGATTCTAATTTCTGCACCTGAAGATATCGATAAGACCGAACTCGGACCGGGTCTATACCTTCACTAAGGAGTATGGCATAATCACAATCATGCCTAGGAGGAAGAGTTGTAGGAGGTTAAAAGAGGCAACTAAAAGAGTCCAAAACATTCTGGACAAAGGGTTCAATGCCCAACAAGGTAGAGCAACTTTTGAGGCTTCAAGGCTGCAGCACTCTACTAGAAAACACCCTAAAACAGAGTATAATGATCTTTTGATGGACTTGTAGGAAACCAGTGGTCGATGAAATGTAAAATCGCCCTAAATCTTCAGTGTGTCGTTGCCTAATCTGAATGACATGGTTAGCGTTTTCCAATTACTAGTCGTGACTCCTAATATGGACAACTATTTGATGCCCAAGACCAGATCAGAGCTCTTCGCGATAATGGGATGGAAATCCACCATGACGTGGAGCCCTTAGAATTGTACTTGTACTTCCTCGCAGACCATAGTCCCTGGGATACGAGCCCCACCACCTACCATGACCCAGTAGGCTGGAGTTGGAGACACCAATAGATCCAAAGTGCATACCAAGGCTGTAGAGAAAATTGTACGAGGCACCGGGTCGATGAAGATGACCATCTTAGTATTGTAGACGAGCCCCTTGACTTTCAACGTGTTTGGAGCTGGACCTCCTTCAACAACGTAGGCAGACAACTCCATAGAAGCTAAATCACCAGAATCATCTGAGCCATCAATAGGTTCCTTAGACAACCCTTCGCCGATATCTTCTGTTACCAGCATGACATTCGTAACATTCACATAGAATCGAAGTATGGTAGATCACTTCTCGTCACAACTGTAAAAAATGCCTAACTTGCATCAAGCTTGAGGTTTTGTCTATATACAGTGTTTGTACTTGGGAAAAGACACATTAGGGGTCATGAGCTTAGAAGAAAATGAGCAGATCCTCACCATCACATGCGGGCATCTTGAATTTGCAATTTTTTGAGATAGATCTATAAGCTGCCATTCATCGATTTAGACTACCGCTCAACAATACCATCTGCCTCTAGTCCAGATCTAGTGGATTTAGGATTTTCTCACCATTGCAACTCTCGATTTGGGGTGAAACAATCCGATCTAAATGAAGCTGCTAGAAAAGGCCTCCATCTTACTTTCTAGGGCCTAGATCTGAGACTGGAAGTGGGAGTGCAACTCAGATCATAATTCCCCAACAGAGTGCTCAATCCTTGGGATCTTAGATAACTTGACTTCCACGAGTTCCATGCGAGCATCACCATTAAGAGGAGCCGTGCGAGCTCTGATACCAATGATATAAACTTACGATAAAGGTGAACTGAGGTCGATGCCTCGATAGACTTTTATTGATGAATAGGTGAATTGTATTGCACCTAAAGCTTCTTCACATAAATCGCTAAGAATTTCTTGAAATGGAAAAGATTTCATTAATTTAAGATAACTTCAAGTTGTTTGAGTTCGATTATGATGTTTACTACTTAGAATACTATATATACCAGCCTAAAGTTACAAAATTAGTTGTCTTTCAGTATGCAGACCAAAATCCCATTGCTCTTAGAGCCATTATCTATTGTTTCCATATTTTTTTTTCTTTTGGAGAAGATTGAAGATTCAAGTATTTCAATTGAGAGGTATTTTCAATTACATTTTTATTTATATTATTGCAATGTTATTGAACATCATGATTGAGTGCTTTATTTGATCTAAAAAATTTCAAACATAAACCTGATCCATTTTGCAATGTAGTTATGATGAAATGATTATGTGTTTAATGCTTTAAACCAATCGTATTATTTGATTCACTAATTTAATAGGTTATTATCTATGAATTTTAATCATGATATTTGTATTGCATGCATAGTTTAGAATGTTTATTATGATGTAGTGATTTATTATCTTTATGAAGTAGTACACTACAAAAAAACAGCAGATCAGAAACGAAAATTTTCGTCTCTGATTTGCATAAATTCCATCTCTAATTGAAATCTGAAACGGAACAGAGACGGAATTTATTCCGTCTCTAAAATCGTCGACGCTGATTCAATCAGAAACGAAATTGTGATTTCGTTTCTGATTAGAGACGGATTAGAGACGGAATAAATTCCGTTTCTGATTAGAGACAGATTAGAGACGGAATAAATTCGTTTCTGATTGGAAACGGATTAGAGACGAAAATTAGAAACGGAATAGAGACGGAACATAAATGAAAATTTTTCAAAATGGTACACTTGTAATTGCATTCCGTCTCTGATTCCGTTGCTGTTTCATGCATATATTCCTCAAAAATTAGAGACGGAATAGCAACGAAATCTATGAATTTCGTTGCTAATCCATCTCTAATTTTCCTTTTTGTTTTGTTTTCAAACATAATCTCAATCCAATTGGTTCTCCAACCTACAACTTGAAAATACAACTATAGGACCTACTCCATCGCCTGCACCCCCTCCAACAACTCCTTAGGGGTGCTAACATCCCCCAAAAAAGCAAAATTTGACATTCATACATCGACGATATATATCAACAAATATTCAAATGAGAGAAAAAAATGTAAAACTCAAAATTTAAAAAAGAATTATATATCCACGAAAAATCGTCTAGTATAACAAATGCTCCAAATTTCTAAGTATTCACAAAAATCACCAATCTTATTGTTCAACAACGACAAAAAAACTTACAATCCTCTAAATATGCACAAAAAGAATTATCAATCTAAAAGTCATGTAAACAACTATAAAAGTTACATAATATGCTTTAAAATCCTCATCTCTCACTTGGAAACCAGATTATGGCAGGTATTGTCACAGGGATATGGGCAGTCAATGGCACTAACTCCCACTCGATCGAAGAACCAGTCACCTACTGATAGGGCCACGCTCTGCAAATATTGCAAAATAAATCAAACTCATGATAAAAAATACGAAACTGCAAAAAAAACTATCTCCATTTACAGTGCAAAAGAAAATAGTATATTTTACTATAATTTTCGAAGGTACATGGCTACTTGTGTGTCCAACTAACACAATTTATTAGAAGGGGGAATCTGAGAACCTACCTAACTACATGAACAAAAAGCTTTGGTAAAGCACAATTACGACGGTACATGCCTACTTGTGTTGCATACTTGCAACCTTCACATGGACAGTCACAAAGGGAGAATGAATGATAAAACATGCACAACAACAAAGAACATAATAAAATAAAATAAAAGTTTTTAACAAAGAACAATTGGGAGCGAAGTTCAAATGACAAAACAAGTTTATTTCGTATGTATAGGAAGAAATGATAAAGTTTGAAATTCAAATGAATGTATAAAGTGGCAGTTAAAGTAAATGACAAAAAACAAGACAAAACAATAATATCCTAACCACTATTTGGGTAAGAAAAGTTTCAAACATCATCCACATCAAGTGGCATTTACTAGAGTTGACTAAAGATTATGGCAGGTGTTTGATTCTTGACAACAACATTATATTTCCTTGATTTCTCTCAGGTTATAGAGTACTCCCATGAGATTAGTCAAACCAAAATAAAAAGGGGTTAGAAAAAGATTCGGACACCTAGGAAATCAAATTGCTTTGACAAAGAGAGTCAATATCTTTTGATTTTGATGCAATATGTTAGATGGGAGGCACAACAATCAAAATTGAATTCAATATAACACACTGTTGCTGACAAAGAAATGAAAAATGACTTAGCTAAGCACCCTCAAAGGCTAAGCAAAAGAATGATTAACATACAATTTACCAACTCTTGAACTCCAAGAAATGAGACCACATTTGTTACACTTTGAGGATCAAAAAGCAAAAAAAAAAAAAAAAAATCCAAGAAAGTAGGTATAAAAATTCTGAATAAGTTAATCTAGAATGAACCCTAAGCAAAGCTAATACGACACAAAACCATTCAAAAAGAGATCATAAGACAGTTGCCTCCCAACTTATGCTCATCTTTGAACAAAAATTTGCATCAAAAAAATAAAACTCACTCTTTCATATGCAAGGAGAAATTGCTTACATGCCCATCGGTTAGTTAAATGTGTTGAGCTTTTTCTTTTGTGCCAACAAGATTCCAATTGTCCGCCAAACAAACCCATCCACCCGTTTGAAGGCGAATCATCCGTTCCATTCTCATCAAGAAAATCAAGTTATTTTCCAAGTTCGATGATTGATTCAAACCACAAACTATAAACTTGTTCCTATCACGGACTGGGAAGCCAAACCCATCCATGACAAGAAGGCATGATCCAATGTTCAAGAAAATGATGATACTTCACTTCATTAATTAATGAATGTCGAGAAGCATGCCACTAGAAAATTTCGAATTCAACTGCGAATACTTTATTTCAAGCGACGTAAAGAAGAAAAAATGCGATGAATCGAAAGTAGCATCGAGATTAAGACTAACCGAATGGTAGAGGAAAATTCATTTTATGTTTCATCCATTATGCTTAATTAATTGCATAACCGATCACGATAAGCAATTATTTCGCATCAGCAACGATAAGCAACATTTTCATCAAGAAAGGTACCATGTACGCCAGTTTGAAAAAAGCTATTTCACACCTTCAAACAATGAATGACAACGGAGGCTTGTATCACAGATTTGAAAGAGGGAGCATGGATTACCTATTTTAAAGAGACATTGGTTATTGCAAGCCTCAATCCCAAATTAGCTGGGGTTTGGCTACTATCAAACTATTCCACTCCGCCCGCCCTATTTAATGCCCTAGATGGCTTGCTTTTAAAATCCTTTTTAATCGATGCATCCCAAGTTATTTAAGGTATACGCCTTTACGGTCGACTTCTCTAGTTTCAACTGTATCAAATATTATCTAGTTAAGGCATTTGCAGCCGTTATTGCATCTATATGTAATTCTCCAAAATATGGCCGCAACTCTAGCATCTAAGAGGCATAAACATCTCTTATGGAGAAACCTTGATCCGTTTTGAAAGTTTTATTTAGAGGAGTTCCACTCTATTGCTTAGGTTTAACCTTGATCCCTAACGTTTTAAATAAACATTTCTCAATCCCCTTGCAAGTAAGCAAGTCCTTAATTGTAAGGGGAAATTGCAAAATAATGGTTCATGGTTCACGGAGTTCTTAATATTTAAAAAACTGCAATGTTAGTACTTCTATACAAAGACTTGTGATACCCAAAAGAATTAAAGGCTAAAATTTTGTTTGAATATGGAAAATTGTAGAAAGGTTTTAAGCTTTAAACAAGTAAAGAATGTATTATGGATATTCAGAGGGATATAAATAGAGCAATAAAGTATAACAAGTTTTAAAAGTAAAGGAGCAGACATCGAACTAGAAGAAAAAGCACCTAAAAAAGAAGCCATCATCACATAAATGAGAATCGCGTTAAATCGACAAGAAAAAAATCAAAAATACTAAAGAAGGACAAATTGTTTTTAAGGAAAAAAGTAAAGAGTTCCAAGAGATAACCAATTGCATGGGAGAAGGATACGAGGACTGCAGTTGGAGAAGGTAACGGGCCAAATGTAATGATAGGATATGAAGCAGGAGCTACAATCTTTTTCTTTGATTCCTCACACAAGTCTATCTGCTCAATAAAGTGATTGACAGTTAAAACTGAATGATAACGTAGCCCCCTTCAAAATGTGCTGGTGAGTGGTAAAAAATAATCATATGTAAGATAGAGCACACCAACCTCACAACGCCTAGTTGTGTCAGCAAGAACCCCAAGTGCCACTCCATTTTGAAGAACAGCCAATACCCAAGGATGTGACTGATACAAAAAGGTAGTTCTCGGGCCATAACCCCAGATATATGTATTCCATGTAAATATCTGCAATGAATACACTGTTCAATACCTAAAAATGTACGATCCCTGTAACGATGACAAACAAGCATGTTAACTTACTCTCTTCCCAGTCTGTTCAAGCTGTCCACTAACTTCTCCTGTTCCATAGAAGGAGGTTCCAATACGAAGCTAAATCCTTAAAAAATGGAGCTCGATGAGGTGATCTTATTTACAATAAAGACAAGAATGGAGCTCAAGAAGAATCCAAATGAATAAGAACAATAGTTGAAGGCAGTTAAGAAGGATTGCATATTTCCTAGGGACTGTTTGTAGAAGAACTCTATGAAACCAACAGCTGTGAACATTTCAGAGACCCCAAAAATGAGAAATTGCAAGACGACCCAAAAATAAAGGTACCGCGAGATTGCTCCACATTGCCATAATAATTCATGTTAAAAAGTTGCAAGAACTGTGAACTTACTTGAACTTTTTAGTACTGGAGGACATGATGGACCCATTGACATGGCTATCGCTCTCGTAGAGCGCCACTGATGAGGGACAAACTAGCTTTCTCTTTGCAATTGAAGCCAGGAAAACCTGAAAGAAGGAAATAATTACTTGTACCTAATTTTATTTCGTTAATAGGTTTAAATCTTATTATTTCTAACTAAGAACTGGTTATTTAAATATAATTAGCGCGAATCTGAATTATAAACATTCTTCCTTATTAGGCTACACAATTCAAAAAAATTAAAAATTAATATCGCTGATAATATCTACTGTTTCAAAACCATATATTATCATCTGCAAGTCATTCTTCATATCTTCTTCTTTAATAAAGATTCTCTTAATTTCAAACTCCACCTTAAATCTTCTTTAATAACAAAATTAAGAAAAATTTCAATGAAGACTAAAGTAATATATAATTGTCTACAAAGTACATACTATAAAGTTAGGTAAAGACACGGATGGATTATTATTTATATCCCCATGCCTACATATATGTATAAGATTTTCAAATACGTGTTTACTGTTTAGATATGTATTTTATTTAAGTACATGTACATACACCTGTATATATGTGTAGTTCATTATTGTGACAGAAGTTCAAAAAAATAAAAATAAAAATTAAATAAATATTTAAGTACTAAAAAGAGAGAGATACATAATCAAATTAAATTACCTACAAAATAGGAGTCCATATGCTTCCCCTTGGTGGATTATTTCTATAAAAGACAGTGCCTGCAATAAGAGAGATCAAACCAAGTGTCATTGCTGCAGCAGAGATCCCAAATCCAAAATCCATCCCGGAATGAGTTTGAATCCACACAATCACAGTGAGAGCTATAAGTTCTCCAATAGTGAATGCAAAGTAGGCTGCATTGAAGTACGTCGAGAGCTTCTTCCCCAGCAGCCCTGATAGTGATCAAAATGAGCTTGTGGAGCAATAGTCAAAAAGATCAGCGGTAAAATCAGCTAAAATGTAAAGTGCAACAGATGTCTGGCAACTAATTTTTCTTATCATTAACATCTTATCACAGCTTTTAAGATAAGAAAATTTTCTTCAAAAAATAAGATAAAGATATGAGCAGGAGTACACACAACATGCAACAGCTGAACTTGTAAAGTGCATTGGCTCTCAGGCCTCACATTTGCATATATGTACAAGTATTCGTTAGGGGTTTTCATGAGCTGAAAACCGAACTTTCGGCTACACCTTCACAAACATCTCCATGCCAAGTAAATGTAACATCTGTAGTAAGGTAAGATATAAGTAGTAAATGGAATTTTTACAATTCTGAACAACTATCCAATGAAACATAAAGAAGTATCAATCTAAATATGCACAAAAAGAAGTGTCAATCTAAAAGTCGTGCGAACAATTGCTAAAGTTATCTACAAAAGAAAAAGTATAATCTCAAAATTTACTCAAACAACAAGAAAAATACCTATGTATCACCAAGCTGCTCATCTCTCGTAAGCCACCCTTGCGTCTCTCGCTCAACATTATCCCCTTGTTGTGGTGGATCGGCGGGATCTATTGCGGCGGCTGATGCTGTCATGACATGACGTGGTGGTGGTGGTGGTGGTGGTGGTGGTGGTGGTGGTGGTGGTTGTAGCTGAGATAAGCCTGCTTCATCCATGTTCATCCTGAGATGCAGATGCATAAACTCCATAACCTTTCGTAATTGCTCGGCAACGATATCGAACTCTGCACGTGGCACCATATCCGGCATCTGGGACGTGCTAGCACCAGGATCTGCATATTTTCTCTTCTTTCTCACTAAAGACCCGAGATCGTAGACACGTCCTTTGGGACACTCACCTGCCACATTGAGGTACACCGCCTCATCATCTACCGATTGGTCCGGTGTAGCCCGGGTCAGCTCCCGACGTCTCCTCTGGAGCCTATCCCGCATGTATCAACAATAAACAACATACATGATATGCTTTAAAGTAAACTTAATACTATTTAACATTTCATTTCTATACTTACATAGAACCGCTCTGATCTAGTATCGATGAATGTCATCCCGTCGTGATTTACGGTGTCGAGATGCAAATACAATTCATTCACGGTAGGTGGCATCTCGGATGACTCAGTCTGCGTACAAGACCAGTTATAAATTCAGCATAGTGAACAAATGTATAAATGTAAAAAATAAACAAAAGCGTGAAAAAAACTTACCAATCTTTCATTGGTAGTCACAAAAGTCACTGAACCACCACCGTGCTTCGAGGGTCCAGTCCCAGGTCCTTCGACCAAAGTGTTCCTATTGCTTGTCGCTTGCCTAGACCTGGCAATGAAGTCCTCGCTCGCCCAGTACTCCAAGTATCTTCTCCATGCCTCATCTGTAACATAAACTGGTTGCACATGATTCTTCTTTAACTTGTGCATCAATGCGGTGTACCTTGTGCCCGCATGTGAGTCGTACGCCGCACGAATGAGATCCTCGGGAATCACGTCATCCCATCTAAAATATATCTACAAAATGGAGATCGCAATTGTTACGAGACATTGAAAAAATAGTATAAATCATAAGACATATATTAGTCCTGCTTACCTTCCATTGGCGCCAGTAGTGGTCTTTATGATGATTTGGTACCGACTTCCAACAATACCCTTCTGGAATCATCCATCTTTTGAAAACTTTTGTCATCCTCCGTGCACAAGAATGAGAAGTATGCAACTCCCTGTGTTTCGTGAAAATGCATAACATCTTAACTACTTCTTCAATAATCTAAATCCATATTTAGAAGTACATATATGAATCAAATACAAACTTACGTATCATCTGCAATCAGTGTGATCGGGATCCGCTGCACCCGAGGGGGCTCGATCCCTGTCCTCTGAGGTGCCCGCGGAGGGCCTGTCACCTGCAACCCTGCTCTGCCATCGTATTGTGGGGATGCTGCCGGTGATGCGGTGGGTGGGGGTGCAGGCCTCGTGGGTACAGGAGTGTCATGTCTCGAGTTCGGCGACAGTGACTGTAACGGGCAATTTGGTATAGTCCTTGATGACGAGGATGATGGTACAGACGACGCCGACGGTATGGAAGGCGAAGGTGACGCTGAGGCTGGATCGTGCTCGAGAACACGAGAAGTCGGAATCGATAATGCAGGAATCGACCCACGACCTCGACCGCCACGACCTTTATGGCCCTTTCGTATGGCCTGACCATGACGCCCAGTCGGTATTTCGCATCTAGAGGTCGGTGTTGCACCTCTTCCGACTGGACGATGTCCTCCTAATGGTATCCCTCGACGTGGGGGATGATCACCGCCCGCCATGAAACCTAACAAAATACCCATAAAATTTTAGAGAAGAAAGGCATACAAAAATAAGTAATGAACTCTAATTCATGGGAAATAAGAACACAGGATCCGTGTTGATAGAAGGAAATTAAGAAATATATCCTCAAAAGTATGCATGTCTATATATCATAATGTTTAATCTCTAATTGATGGAAAAAATATTAGACATATAAAAGATCAAGCAACATATTAAATATTACTAGCCAATTTGGGCCTTCTCCAATGGGACTACTTTGTAATAGCTTTTGGACGTTGACATAACATAAACATACATTACTCACTATCATCCGTTTCAAATTCACTCTCATGAGTAGAAGTTGATGATTCTTCTGAATCATCTCCACTATCAACAATGAAGTCATTGACTTCTTCACTTGGACCCGCTTCAACAATGACTCGAGTCCCATTCGGATCATCCAGATTGTTGATATCTTGAATTTCATCATCGACTACGCACGTGGTGGGCATCCCATCTTGGAATTCAATCTCTGCCGAGCCCTGGTCATTATCGTCTTTGCTCATTTCCTCGTCAGCGAATTTTGGTTGACAGCAACAAACTGCTAGCCATTCTTGTCGGTCGTTCCTCAAAGAAGGGTATGAAAAGGTAGTACACTTGAGTGGCTTGCTTTGCTAGGACAAATGGCTCGTAGTTGTTATATCGTCGACTTCGATGAACCTCTACCAATTGAAGTGTTGGGTGAGTCCTCATACCATGATTCGGTGTAGGGTCATACCATTCACACTTAAACTAGACCACACTCTTGAGGCCGCTATATTCAATCTCCACAACCTCTTGCAGTACTCCATAATAGTTATGGGAAACATCGGCGTAGTTAGAACCCTTCACCAAAACACCGCTGCTCTGCGTCGATCTATTAACGTCATATGTTGCGGAGTGGAACTTATACCCATTCACTAGGTAACCAGGGTAGACAATACATGATCGACTAGGACCAACAGAGATATCAACGAGCGTCTTGTCTATGATAGAATTCCGAGCCTATTCACAAAAAATTAGAAATGTAATAAGACACATTACTTATGAAAGAAATTTATGATTCTATAACCTACGATAGTAATAACCTTACATATGTTTGAAACCATATGGGAAAGTTGTGCTCTAGAATACTATCAACTTCCGACTCCCCCATTGCTTGAGTGATTTCATCGATGAAGATCCTAGAAGAAACGAACATGTACATAGGATGTCTTAGTAAAAGATTAATAATGAATGTACTGCATTATTGAATGAAAGTGACGGACATACTGGATGTAAGGAGCGATCTCTGGACAATTGAGCAGTATGTACGAATGAGCGGCATTATACTCCCGCTCTGTTAAGTACCGCTCCTTCGACTTGCCCATGGGTCGACTAGGATAAGTAAAAATTGAGAAATTGCCCACAAAATGCGGTGTGGGCCCGAGACCGCCATTGTCGTTTCGTTGCACTTTGTCATGCAACGTAAAGACGTGATCTTCGAAGTAGTAAGAACAAAAGGATATGACTTCTTCGACCAAATAAGCATTACACATGGAGCCCTCTGCCTTCGCTTTGTTCCGAACATTATTTTTCAAATGTTTAAGGTACCCGTTGGTATGTTATAGGAAATGTTGATTTAAAACTTATTGAATGGGAAAATAATTTCAAGGGCTCAAGATATTACCTCTCAAATGGATACATCCATCGAAATTGAACGGGACCGACCAGACGGGCCTCGTAGGCCAAGTGGATTGGTAGGTGTTCCATAGAGTCGAAGAAGCTTGGAAGGAATATTTTCTCCAACTTGCAAATGATTTTGGTATTTCAGACTCTAAGACCTCCATATCTTTGAGACTAACACTTTTCGCAGTTGGGGATCGAAAAAAAGGCTTAGTTCGCTAATTGCAACCCAAACCGGGTTTGGGAGGAGTTCTCTGAATGCAATTGGTATCAACCGTTGCATGAAAATATAACAATCATGACTCTTCATGCCGAACATTTGCAATTTCTTTGGATCCACACATCGACCAAGATTCGAAGCATAACCATCAGGAAAACGCAACTTTTCAACCCACTCGCACAATTATTTTTTTTGATGTATCAAGAGCATAGCATCCAAGGATGTAAGTATTTGTCGCCAAATCAATGTGTAGAGAAGGTCGGTGACAATATTCACGAATATCTTGTCTCGCTTTCGCATTGTCCTTACTCTTGCCCGGTACACACATAATAGTGTTGAATATGTTGTCAAAAACATTTTTCTCGATGTGCATGACATCTAAGTTGTGGCGGATCAAGTTTGTCTTCAATACGGCAAGTCCCAGAAAATGCTTTTTTTTCTCCATCCCGAATTCTTAGCTATCCGCCTATTCACGGAATCAGCTCCCATTTCTGTCACCTTCATCAAGCCTAACGATTCAATTTCTGCCAAAATTTCTTCACCAGAACGCAAAGCGGGCGGATCGTCATTTATGACCATTTTTCCTCTAACGAAATTTTTTTCTTTCCTTAATGGCGATGCCTTCGCCAAGAAACGAAGGTGACAGTCGAACCACGATGTCTTACCACCATTTCGCAATTGAAATGCATTTGTATCCTCCACACAATATGGACAAGCATACTTACCGTGTGTGCTCCAACCGGACAACATGCTATACGCAGGAAAATCACTAACAGTACATAAAAGGGCAACTCGCATGAGAAAATTCGTCTTTGTGGACACGTCGTATGTAATCACCCCATTATTCCATAAATCTTGCAACTCTTTCACAAGCGGCTGAAGGAACACGTCGATTTTCTGTTTGGGCTAGTCGGTCCAGGAACGATAACCGTTAAGAACATAAACTCAGATTTCATGCGCATCGATGGTAGAAGGTTGTAAGGAGTCAATATTACGGGCCATGAAGAGTACGATTTCCCTGAAAGCCCAAATACTTGAAAACCATCAGTGCACAATCCTAAACGAACATTCAGAACCTCGGCGGCGAAGTCTCTATTGACGTCATTAAAATGTCTCCAAGCTATCGACTTAGAACAGTGTTGCATAACATCTTCTGGCGAGGAATGATCTCCATGCCATCGCATATGTTTTACCGTTGACTCAGACGCATACTATCGTTGCAACCGAGGGCCCAAAAGGAAGTATTACATTTTTTTGCAACGGCATTTTTTGGCGTTCTGACAACGACCTCGTCGATGTGCAATATAGCGTGATTTCCCACAAAATCTACATGATGTCAACTCATAGTTCACTCCCCGAATTGGTCCTCACAACAATCTATTTTCTCAACAGGTAGACCTAGACCTCGCATTAGTGTTTTAGTGGCATAAAAATTTTCAACTAATGAATTGTCATTTGGCAAACAATCCTTCATGAATTTAATGATTTCATTATACCCTCGTTCAGATATATGATGTTCAGACTTGATCGCAAGTAATCTTGCCATTGCGGACAACGTTGTCATGGTTTCGCAACCCGGCCATAATTGTTCTTTACTTGCCTCAATCATGTCATATAGTTGGCGTGCTTGTGGGTTTGGTGATTCTTCCATGTGATTCCAATTGAAACTTCGACCTGCCACGTTGTGTAGCATCTCGCGGTAAGTTGTCGGATCGTCTCCTCCCACATCAGCATCATCAATATGGTTATCCATTTGGTAAAAGTTTTGCGGGCCTTCATCTCTGTTCTCACCATGTTCGTACCAATAGTGATATCCCGAAATAAATCCATACCTACAAATGTGGTACTCAACCGTTTCGACGTCCAGGTACGGTACAAGTTGACATTTCTTATAATTGCACTGACATCTAATCTTCCTTTCACTTTGGTATGTAGGACAATGTTGCTTAGTAAATGATATGAATTCTTTAACCTTCGCCGCGAATTCAATTCGAACGAAGCCGTTATCGAGCCGGTTGTACATCCAGTCTCGACTTGTAGACGACATTCCTATTGTAATTGTGCAAATAAATTAGTCAACTAGTTTCATAATTTTCGACGGTACATGGCAACTTGTGTGTCCAACTAACACAATTTATTAGAAGGGGGAATCTGAGGACCTACCTAACTACATGAAAATATTAACTTCAAGAAGTTAACTCCAAGAAGATAGCTCTCAACTAACACTGTAAGTTAACAAAAATGAATCAAACGAGGCATAATGGCAATTGAGATTTTTAGACAACAAAGTAATTTCAGTCTTACTGACCTTCAGTTAACATATCCAACTAGTGAATCTAATGACCCCGTATAACTAGCATGAATTTTATCAAACTTGAATTATTCTACTAAAATCCATTCATGGACTAAACTTAAATATCTACTAAAAATATTAACTTGAAGCCAAACCTTAATCACTGTAGCTATTCTACCTCATAATTTGCAAACCGAAGAGGCCATTAAGTATATTGTCAGTGCTTACTACTAGTATAACAGAGACAGAACGTTTTATGGCATAAAAATTGTTTCCTGTATTTGAGGCCAATAAGAAACCACGTGGGAGCTATCCAACACATCAACACATTTAGGTGACCAATTCATTTGGACTGGCAAGTCTATTGTCATTGGGTTGAGAAAAATTGAGAGTATTAATTTGTAGTCTTTAATGCTTCAATTGTTGAATGCCTGTAGAAGACCAACACATGAATGTGCACTCATATGTTGTGCTTTTTAGCCTTGAAAAGCATGTAGGGTGAGATTGAAAGGAAGAACATGAGAATTATTGGTAAAGCTTAAATGCTTCTACTGTGACACACATGGGTCCTTCCTTCATCATCTTCTTGCACTCAAATGAGAGAGGCTAATTGGGGTCTCGCTTTATTACTTGTTGTTTGCCTAGTGAAGTTCATTCAAAATCCACGTCTTTTGTCTAGTTAAACTCCACTAACAAAAATAGAGAAGATAAAACAACTTGGAACATTGATCCATCAAGTCTCTTCTCAAGCAAATCATCTTTAGTTTTTTTAACTGAGGGACCCAACTCAACAATACACCAAGCAATTTAAGGACTTTGAAAGGCTAGGATTCCCTCTAAAGTAAAATCTTTTGGTTGTATTGTTTTGCATGGTGGTTTGAATACAGGCGAAATGCTTTAGAGAAAAATGCCCCATTTGATTATATCACTCCATTGTTGTTCTATGTGTATAATGGAAAGTGACCAAGCGGGTCACCTCTTTTTTCGCTGCCACGTGACTTGTCAAATATGGAACTGATGTGACATTTTCTCGAGAGGACTTGTGCTAAATCCTAAATCAATGGGTGGATTGAGATATATTTGGGAGAGTATGATAGGTAAAAGTAGAAGGAAACACATAATTGGAGTTGCTTCATTGGAGCCATTTTTTAGAGACGGAATTTAATTCCGTCTCTATTTTCGTCTCTATTTCCGTCTATATTTCCGTCTCTGATTCGTCTCAATTCCGTCTCTAAATTAGTCCGTCTCAATTCTGTCTCTAACTTATTTTTTTAGCAACGGAACTTAATTCCGTTTAATTCCGTTTCTAAATTTCATTTTCCTTGTAGTGGTAACTACAATTCTTTGGAAAGGGAAACAACATTTAAATATCCTAGGTGAATTTGAGATTCAAATCTAATTTCGAAGTGGCTTTCGGGAGGTGATAGATTTTGTAGTTCAAAGTTCTAATAAAGTGTAATGTTGTTTTATTACGTGGAGTTAATGTCTTTGTGTAAATAAATAGGATAGCTCAATAGAATAAGAACTTGGCTTTTCCACCAGTATAAGGAGAACTAATTGATAGTTAAAGGCTATTTAGTTACTTGTGATTAAATTTTAATGATCTAACTTACTTTACAAAGTATGTTGACGACTATATTGATTAAAGTTACATGATTGTATTACAAAACACGTTTTTGTTTCATTATTATGGATGTTTATTTAGATATTTATCTATTATTGAATTTAATCTATTTGATTAATTGTGAATTTAGATTGTGTTAGTTAAATCTAGTTAATTAAGATAATATAGATAGTTAAATATTATTATATTATAATTATTTATTAGTTACTTAATTACTGGTATTAAGTAAAATAAAAATAATAAATAATAAAAACCTTTAAAAGTCTTTTTTCCTAGAGAATTTTCAAAAATCCCTGTGGAGACAATTCTCAACTCCCATTACTACAAAATATTAAAGTATAGTATCAAGGGGAAATTATCGTATACTCCCGACATGTGTCAATTTTTGGTGTTATTGCTGGGGATTTAAACATATTTTCTAAAGAGTTCTAGATATTCTATGGTCTATCCACTTCGTCATTCGAATTCCACACGAACCTTACATTCGTTTGATCCTAATGTAAATAGGAAATTTAATCATAATTTAAAACAACAACAATGTAGAGAACACCAACCTACCACAATGGAAACCAATAATAACTTTAATCTTAATGATAACAATAATGATAATAGAGAAACTTACTTTTTTGCATGCTAAAAAAGATATCACTACTAATGAACAAATGTTCATTGTCTATCCTAAGGGATTTCAAAAATTTGAACTTTGATTTGAATTCATTAGTGCTCTACCTAACTTCTATAGTAAGGATAATGAAGACCTACAAAAATTTATAAGGTAATATCAACATAAAGTCAATGGGATGAAACCTAAGGGCTGCACGTTAAAACAAGTGAAACTTAAAGCTTTTCCTTTTGTATTGAGAAATCAAGCATGAAAACTGCTTAGTTAGACTTATATGTTGGGTTAGTTTAGAAGTATAATTGCTTTAAATATCCTGGAATGAACTTTAATTAATGATATTTATTTGTTTTCAGGTTTATAAGCTATAGAAAAAGTAAAGGAGTGATTTCATGATGAACAACAAAGAAAAAACGTAAAACCACACTTGACACCAGGGAGAAGACCTTTGACACCATGAAAGATGAACACAGTGAGTGAGCAATGCTTGAAGATCAAAGGAAAGATGTAGTATAGTTGAAGCTGTGGCAAAGCTGTGGGTTTACACAAACGATGTCGAGACTTTAATACACGGCATAAGGATCACTAACAGGAGAAAATTCACATAAATAAAGTTGGCGCTGTGGTGGCTCAATGACAAATACACATGGCGTGGATCACTTACATACGGCGTCGAGACTTGTAAATAGAAAGTTTTGGAGTTTTATTTCATTTGGGATTGCTAATTAGTTTTTCTAGTTATATTCTTAGGGGTCTCACGACTATAAACAATCATTAGGATGTGATAAACTGATATATTTGCAGAGAGAAAAATAGATAATTGAAGGAGACACTTTTCTCTAAAATTTAATGATGTTTATCAAGACAACTTTCTGCTAAGCACTCATTTTCTTGGTCACACGCGAAACAAGTTTAGAATCTTGATTGATAACATGTTATGTAAGATTCTTTATTATAATTTAATATTTCAATTCCTTCTATTTGGTTTTTTGTTGTTTTCATCATTATGGTGCAAAGTTAGGGCATGTATATATGGCTAATGAATGTTTTTTTTGGAAGACCTATAGTTAATCTAGACAATCATATCCATAGTTGTACGATTACATAAACACAAATGGCATTCACTCAAACGTTTGCGTTAAAAACCTTTTGGTTCTTGATTATGCGACAAATAAATCTAAGTTGTATTGAAGCGGACACTATCCAATTATTTAGGATTAGTATTCCTATGGACTTTTATGCAATTAATGCATTAAACTTTATTAGTGGAAGTAGTTAGTTGCGGATGTTGATTTCCTATAGCTAATCTAGGGATAATTCAATTAACAATCTTTAGAGAAAGATTGAACACCTTGACATTCTATTTAGTCTTTATTTGGATTATTGGGACCATAGACCTGTGTGTTTTCTCTTATTGAATTCAATTTTGCAAACTTTAATTTCAAGTAGTTTTAATTAATTGCTTTCTTAAAATCTCTAAAAACCCTCGAACTTTTAATTATTAGTTAACTTAGAGTAAAACATAAGTCATGTGGATTTGACCCTATATTTACAACTACTACACTTAAGTGGGATTAGTAACTCGAGAATAGGTTATATTTAACATGAAGGACATGTAAACAAATTTTGGCACCATTAACGCGGACTAAGTCCTTTATTTTTAGTTTAATTTCATTTTTTTTTCTTAGTCTTACAATCTTGAGTATCACTCGGTCAAAATCAAGTAGTTCATTATTGCCATTCGATCCTGAACTCAAGGAAACATTCCAAGTTTTGAATAGACAACCCCAACTCAGGCAACAATAGGGTCAAAATCTGTAGACATAGAGAAAGTAGGAAATCATGAATTCACGTTGGGGCATGCCAATCAAGACATTCAAGCTTTTTTTGGAACAGCAAACCCTCTACATTAGAGAATACCAGAGGTTTTGAGTTGAGGTCTTAGTTTATCCTTCTCCTACCTTCCTTTCAAGGTAGCGAGAATTAAAACCCAATTAATTTTCTGAATGAGTTTCAAACTAACTTCAAGTCCACGAAACACTGTACAGTAGATGAGGGCATGATTAAAATTAGGTCTTTTACGATTTCTCTTAAAGACAAAACAAAATAATGGCTTTTCAATCTTCTGTCAGGTTGCATTAACTCCTGGAATGCGATGACAACTGAGCCTTTAAAATATTATTTTCCTATGGATATATTTGCTCAACTCATCAAGGATATATGCAGCATCAAAATGAAAGTGGAAGAGTCATTTGGTGCATATTAGGATCGCTTTAATCGATTGATTACTAGTTGCCCGCGGCATGGCCCAACTGAGAAGGCCATAGTCCGTTTCTTCTATCTTGGTATGAAGCCTATAGAGAGACAAATGATTGATAATGCATGTTAGGGTCACATTCGAGATAAAACACCAGCTCAAATAAGGCAATTATACAAGGACATCACGCAATAGTCATGCCTTTATGGCCTCTATGCAGCCACGACTCATGCAACTAATAAATGTCCCACTCACTTTGGGACAATCAACAAGCTAATGCTATGGGTAATCAGTTCTAGTGACTGCTTAAGGACATATTTGAGAGTAACAGTAATAACCCAAAGGCGAGGAACAATTCGAAGTTTAGTTATGGAACTTAAAATCCGAACTACTAGAATTTTGTCCTTAGAGGTCAACTGTTGCCTGGACCTTCCAATAACTCATATTCACTTAAGTATATGATAGTAACTATTATGGCTTAGTAGAGTAAATTTTTGAGAGATATTGATCAATTCAAGGCTATTATTGATAAATCCATCAATGATGCCTATGTGATGGTCCTTAACATTGAGGTTTAAATTGGCCAAATGGCACAACAATTAGGATGTTTCAAAGATAAGGGAAAGTTACCTTCACAACCTTACCCGAACCCTAACGCAAGAGCTAACTCGATTACACTCAGAACTAAAAAAGTGCAAGAGGGACAAAAAAAAAACATTATGCCATATAATGACAAAGACCCGGAAAATGAGTAAAAATATAAGTTGGTAGTAACCCTTTCTGCTCCCAAATACATGGTAATTACTCTAAAGGAAGCACCGCTTAATTTCAAGGTTAAACTTCATTTTCCATAACAACTCTTCCTAGAAATAAATATCCCACATCTCGATGCTCTGAAGCAAGTCCCTAGGTATGCAAGGTTTTTTAAGGTACTATGCACCAATAAAGGGAAACAAAAATTTTAAATGGGAGAAACCGTCACGGCTATCCTGCAAAAAAAATGCCCTCTAAATGCAAGGATTTTTGGATGTTCTCCGTGCCATTTGTTATAGGTGATGTGAAAAATTCAGAGAGCTATGTGTGACCTTGATGCTTTGATAAGTGATTATATAGACTCATATAGTATAGTTCAGTAGTATATTTTTTTATAAATATCCCGAAAGGAGCTCTAAATTATGGTATATATGTATTTTAGGTATGTAAGGCATAAAAGAGACAAAAATAAATAATTTTTTGAAGAAACGAGGCTGAAGTGCATAAAAGTAGGTTTGACACCATGGTACGTTAGCTTGACGCCGTGGGAAGAGGTGGACGGCATGGGTTTTGCATGGAGGACCAAGAAGAAGAGGAAAATGAGATAGCATAGCTAGTGTAGTGGCAACGCCATATGTAATAAGGGACGACGTTGCAAATTTCAATGTATGGGGCCGAGTATACTGAATGAGGATAATTGCACCCAAAGTGGTCGAAGTTGACATGGCGTCGTAGCATTGTACACAGTGCCGGATCACTTATGGACATTCCTGAGACTAAAGAAAATAGAATGTTAGAGTTCTATTACGTGTATAATTGTTTATTAGGGTTTCTAATTATTTTTTAAAGTGTCTTAGAATTATAAATAGGTATTATAATGTGGTAAACATACACATTTGTACCAATACCACCAACTAGCATAAATTACAACCAATTAACCTAGTTTTAATATGTTCTTGAGTATTAAGAAGAATCATGGAAGAGAAGACATTGAAGATTCACATGTGGTTGTTTGGTATTATATTATTGATTTTATTAAAGTTATTTGATTATATCTTTGATTGCAATGAATAACATTATGTGCATGTTTATTTCAATGATGTGTTAGTAGTTCATTAATTTTATGGATAAATGGATCATATGGTATGAATGCTATGCTAAAGTAGTATGAATGGATTATAAAGATAAAAAGTGCAATGGTTAGAGTTTTTATTTATTCTGAGCGTAATGCCATGAACATCTTGATTACGTGTTTGTTGATATTAGGTTTTAGAAGTTATCACGTCCATTGAAGCTTTTAAGCCCGATATGGATGGTACACCCGTAAAAGACATAACATTAATATATAATTATTGATTAGAGAGGCACGAATAGTAAACTTAAGTTTTTATGAATCTAAAGATTTCGAACTTGAAGCAATGTTGAACTTACGTTATTCACACTGATAGGTGGAGTTCTAGATTTCACATTAGAATCTTTTCTGTCACAATAGTGGTTGAAGTGGGTTTGAAGGAAATATGTTTATTCTAATTAAGCATTAAACACAAATGATGAAGATGAAGGAAGTGTGTGATAAGCATAGTTATTCGTTACCTAGGTGAAGTTGTAAACTAAAATCTTCTTAATATTAGAGTACTAGTATTTACATTGATTTGTAAGATTAGATTAGCTTAGTTTGAAACTTAAATTAAACAGATTTCCCTAACAACAAAATAATTCTAACTAAGTATACTAATTACAATACACCTTTTCCGACGATGATATCCGTAATCAATATAGTGTTGTCACATAATTACTACAATCGAGCCATTATACTTTAGGCCCACATCAAGTTTTTGGCACCATTGCTACGGATAGGTAGCCATACACTCAATTAGTTTAGTTTACTTAGTTGTTAAGGATTTTAGTTTTTTGTAATTTTTATTTTTAGTTTTAATTTGATTGACCTTATTGCACTTGGTCTACATTATTTAATATTTGGTAATTCAGAGATGTAAATAATGTATAACTATTATTTTAAAGAATCAAATAGGAAATCCTTGATAACATTTGTAGGTTGGTTCATCAAAGTGATGTTGTTTGAGATAATACCATATACTGAGAACAACCAATCATGAATGGTTTGGGATGGACGGGATATCAGCAACCACATTATAATTTGTATGGATTTATAAGATTTATAGGAAGTCAAGGGCACTGCAACTATATACAAGGAAAGGAAACATGGCATAATTATTATAGCCTCTACAACCCTCAGATTCAAAATATCTATCAACCAACATAGAGTTCTCACGACAACTGGCTATAATGATAAGATCAAGAGATGGACGAACAATCATCTCTTACATCTTTAAAGCAAATGGTAAAAAAAAATGGCTAAACAAAGCGAGCATGATCTTAAGAAACTTGAGGAAAGATTAGAGTTCTCTGTACAATTATTTAACATGATAGAGGAAAAAGAGGATCAAGCTTTCGATAAGGAAAAAAATTTAAAAGAAATTGGAAAATTTATATATTCAAGACAAGATATTATGGTTGAGTCCGAGGACAACCAAGTGAAGGAGTTGTTATCGATTGAAGAAACATTTTATGATGCATATGAAGATATAGAGAAGCCAATCAAGAGGATTACGAAATTGTAGATGTTTCAGGTTTAGATGATTCACTTAACCATATTAGAGAGGAAAATCTTATCAAGGATATTAATCAACATGACGGTGGAGCTGATCTAGAGAAGTTTGAAACAATAAAGAGTAACGAATGCAAGGAAAACTTAAGATCACACAATGTAGAGTTTTTGTAAAGGAAAATCAATCTTTTTGTATTTCTATTACTATTTTCAGCAAGAATTGCAGGAGCAATGGATTGGTGAGACAATTAGGGTTTGCGCAATGATATATGATAAACTTTTAAAGAAGATCCCTTTTATCAAAGCATGGCATGGTCTGCCAAATTACACGATGTTCATGAAGGATATGGTAACATGCTAGAAAATGATTAAAGGATATGAAGAACTTTGCGAGGATTGTGACATCCCCTATCCAGATTAGGGAAAATGCCTAGCCAAAAACCTTAATCAAGCCCGCTAATCCAGTAAGACTTAATTAGAGCCAGCAGCGTCTCCGTCTATACCTGATAAACTCAATCTGTATATTCATATCGAAATAATAAATTAAAGGATTACCCATCAGAGAATTTAAAACTTTTTTGATATATTCAAATATACGGAAATACAGAGTTTATCAAAATCTTAAACCATAGTTAAATCACCCCAACTAATTAGTTGGTTTTTATAGGTTTTTAGTAGTTTATTATAGTATATTTAATATGGAAAGTTTCTAAAATATTTATTTAATTATATTTATTGATCATTTTCAGGTCAAACGGATTGAGCAATCGAATCCAAGGCGGAAAATTACTTAAAATGGAGTATTCACACGCAATGATCAGATACCGAAAGATTTTCCTCGAGTTATCTACTGCGTAGTTAGTAGAATATGAGATAGCAGACCAAATAATGCAAGGGAGTGACACAGTCAAGTTACTTGGAAATAACTACTGTTATATTGTCTCGAGACGTCTGCATCACAGTCACACACAAAAATGCATAAAACCGTGTATTTTTTTCTCTCTTCCAGCACCACAAAGCAAAGCCCAATTCGTCCAGCACGCCAACAACGCACGCGTCGCTTCTCCATTGCTTTAACTCATCCTTACAAAGAACAATTTCAATTTCCCCATAGTAGCAGCTCTCGAATGATCATCGGGATCCGTACTGGTTCACTCTCCCACGTCTTTGCACGGCTTTGTGCGAGTTTCTTCACCCGATTCCAAAAGCTACGTGTCGAGCCCTTACATACACACAACGTCACCAACAGCTGCTTCCACCAAACAGAGAGTGCAACATCACTTGCATTACAGCAAACGATCCAATCGGCTGTTTACATTTGTCCAGAAGCCTAAAATGAGCCCAAAACAGCCTCAGATCATCCTCGGTCAACGTGTCCATAATAATACCACCAATTTTGATTTCTTTCATTTCTTGGGACCAATTTTGGGTAGTTTATATATTATGAACTTAAGTTTTACAATTGAGCATCAACTTTTATATTATTTCGAGATCAACTTTTATATTTTTTAGACGCCATAGTCCGACTAATTAAATCCTGGCTTAGGTTGAAGGGGAAACAACTCGAGATTTTATTATTTAATTTGATTTAATTTATCATATTTCATTGTTGTTGATTTTAAGGAATATTGTTTAGATCTAGGGTATGTATGTAGCTAGTGCATGATTTTAGGTGGACAATCTATAGTTATTTGGATCGATAGTATCCATGTAATTGTACTTTATACCAATAAAGTGACGAACACTCACTCGTTTGCCATAAAAACCTTTCGGTTCTTGAGTGTGTAACAATTGAATTTAGGTTAAATCGAAAGCGGATGCGATTCAATTATTTAGGATTAGTATTCCCACATATCCTTATTATTGGGATTAGTGTGTTAAACCTGATTGACGGATATCTAAGATTATGCATCAATCAGGGAAGTAGTTAGTGGCGGATGTCTTGGTTATCGAGATTAGGGGAATGAAGAATTTCTTGCAGATGTCGATTTTCTATACCTAATCTAGAAGAACTTAAATTAATAACTTTTCGGGAAGGATTGAAGACCATGATGTGCCATTGAATCTAGATCCTGATTTATGGAACCGTAGACCTAGGTGTTGCTTAGGTGTTCAATAATTGTTATCAAAATTAGTTTTGTTACTTTGTTTATTGATTTTATGTACTTTAGTTAATTAAATTATTTTTCCTTAATAGCCCCAATTTCCTTTTATTGTTTTTAACCGTAGAAAGACTATCAATCTCTGAGGGATCGACCCTTTGCCACTATTCTTCAAAATACTTGGTTTATGAACTTTATTTTATTGACGAGTTCGGTGCGCATCAATTTTTGACGCCATTGCCGGGGATTGGTTTTCTTTCTTTGATATTTTATTTATTTATTATTTATTATTTATTATTATTATTATTTTATTGATTTATTTTAATAAATTGGAGCACCCCCGAGTTGTGTAGGTTTGACTATGGATTATATCTTTTAGCATAATTTGGGCATCTTGTTGGAATTAACATATTATCACGACTTTAGGTGTTTTGAGACTTGATTGCGACACATCCAACTTAAGTCACCGCATTAGTGGTGAGTCTTTGAGTAGATCCAAAAATCTAAACTTCATTCCATTATCTTGTCGATTTCTTCCTTAGTTCACAAACTTCGGGCTCGCAAGATTTGATAGAAATATTTTTTGTTAACTCCTATGTTTACTAGTTCTTACTCATGTTATGATTATTTTTTTCATATTTCCCTTAGTCACCAAGACATGAGAGATTTCTTGCGTTCACTAGCTTTTACACTTTCTTTTATGGATGCATTTGTATCATCTTCTTATTTATTTATCAATGTTCTTCTTCATTGCTATTCTTTTTCTTTTTGTTGCATGGACGCCATAACTTGTTTTGACCTTAAGGACAAGGTTCGGAATAAGTTTGGGGGTACTTTGGAGATTGTGGATTAAGGGGGGTCTATTCAATTGAGATTTTAATATACTTTTAGTTACTTTTATAAGTGGATGACTTTTAGAGACTTGTAGATTTTTGTAGACTTTTTTAAAAACTTTGGTTGACTTTGATAGACTTTATTTTAATGACTTTTATTAACTTTGATGGATTTTCTTAAGGATTTTGATAGACTTTGATAAACTTTATTTTGATGACTTTTGATAAACATCCATGAACATTGACTTTGATGGACTTCTTGCACATTTTTTAAAGCTTTGGTTACTTTTTAATTGAAAAATAAACTACTAGAGTTATTAAAAGTCTTTATTGTAAAAATAACAAATAAAGTACCAAAGAAATAACATAGATCTAATGCATATTATTATTTACTACATCAACATCACTCCACATTTCATTAGCTATAAAATTCCTCCATTGGTTGGCATTCTCCCATTGTTGTTCTTGAGTTTCAGAAAGTATTTCAAAATCATCATCTTCTTCACTATCTACGGACAATGCATCTTCAATATCTAATTCAACTGGAAACTCATCAGAACAACACTCCTTGCGAAGATAGTTATGTAATCCCGCACAAGCCAACACCAACTCTGCTTGAATTTTAAATGGAAATAGAGGAGCGGTTTTAAAAATCGTGAACCGCAATTTGAATATGCTAAACAACCTTTCAACCACATTCCTCAAAGATGCATGTCGAAGATTGAATAATTCATTAGCATTTTCAGGATGTCGCCCTTGCCCGGTAAAATAAAAAAGATGATAACGAACACCTCGAAAAGGAGCTAAAAACTGACGCCGATTCGGAAATCGACAGTCCACCAAAAAATATTTACCTAAAAACATACTAAAAATAAATAAATTAAATACAAGAATATAAAAAAAAGTAATTCTGACAATAATTAGATCATACTTTGTGGTACTTAAATAACATAATATAAAACAAGTAATTTTGACATTAATTAAATCATACCTTGGGGTACTTTAAGTCCATTTCTCCTAGATAAAGCATCACTCAATATTCTTGAGTCATGCGCCAATCCTTCCCATCCACTAAGAACATATATGATCTCCAAATCAAAGTTACATGCAGCAAAGACATTTTCGTAAGTGAAGCCATTACAATTGCGACAGTTGCTACTATCATTTCCAACAATCATTGCTGGAATATGGGTACCATCGATAGCTTCAATACAATCCTAAAAATAAGAGCAAGAACAATTAATGACCACATCATCATCATCAACAACAACAACAAAAATCACTTCTATTATACCATCTCTAGCAATAATTACAACTTACTTTGAAGTAAGGATAAAATCTCGTACTATCTCTTATGATTTGTGCAGCAGAGGATTTACGCTTCGCCATCATATCTACTACAATTATGTTCAAAGCCCTTAAAATTTTGTTGAAACTTTGGCTGGTGCTAAAATGCGATCTATTGAAGGTTTTTTGAATCAAACAATATTGAGAATTATGACCCATAGTTAGTAAAAAAGTAGCCAACATTTCTTCAATAGTTACGAATCGTGTATCATGTACCAGAGCTTTTTCTCTAAATTAGTCGAAAGTTTTCTGCATCCTCGTTCAATATTGTTTCTCTGTATTCATACCCATTTCTAGTTACTGAGCGTCTGGTTAAGGGTCGTGTAACGGGCTAACAATACATAGAAAGTATAACTTCATGCAATGTTTGTAGAATTGCTTGCATAGAAACCAACAAACATTCTAGTATTTCTTTTAGTTCTTCCACCTCGTTCTCTTCCATTTCCACTTCCTCTGATTCATCATATCTTTGCATATTTAAATGAGACATCATGTAAATAATATCACCTAAAATCAAAAAAAAAAAATTAAACATGCCGAAAAATATAACATTGAACAAGTGGAAGTTTAAAACATGGTTGACAATGCCACTTATAAAAGTAACTAAAAAAATATTATCAAATTCAAACAAAGTATTATTCATTAATCCAACATTCTGGCGGAGTCTGAAAAAAAAAACACAATCTCCAACTAATAAAATAAGAATGTTGTCACTAATAAAATAATAAAATAAATTTTAAATGGCTTCCAAAAAAAATCTAAAATAAATAACTACTTATTCTGTAAATTGAAACGCTATCCACTTAGAACGTTATTCAGAAGACATTTCCATGAAATCAGTCTATTTGGCTCTTTTGTTCAACAACTCGAGGACCTCGAAACGAGTACTATCAGTCAAATCTGGGATTTCCTTAATAAGCTTCCAACATCCTTGGTCTCTAGCCATAAATCTATCAACCTTATCAACAAAACTAGAAATTGTTTCGGTCAGTTTATTCAAAGAATCCATTTGAAAATTATTATTTATGCTTGAGTCTAAATTTCCTTATTTCTCAGCTCTGTTCCTCTTTTTGGTTACTGAATGAAACTCCAAATTCTTTGGCTCAATTGTTGGAGGTGCATTAAAGATCTCAACTGCTGGAGGTTGATTTAGGCTTTTCTGTTGATGCTCGTTTCTTTATACAAAAGCCTTGGCATCATAGTCGTAAGTAAGATCTTCCATTACATCACCACTAGTTTCCTCTGATTCAAATGTCATAGCATCAATATCATCCCTAAGTCCAATCGAGTATCTCTCTGAGGCATTTGCATTTCTGACAACTATCCTTAAGTCATCATAATCAGTAAACGTGTCCTTTTGATAATGTTTTTGATTAGGATGAGACTGGCCAAAAACGAAAGGAGTTAATACATACTTCGGTACAATATGTTAATGAAATAATTAAAGATCTCACCTTGAAGTATTCCTCCCATACTTCATTGCTTACCGTGAATTTTTTGGTAACGGGATCCCATCCAAATCTAGAGTTGCAATGCATAAGCTCAACATAGCCTTGATAACGGTCTTTGAACCATTTCCATCGACTTTTGTAATTTAAGAAAGTTTTTTCACATCCAAGTGTTGCATTAAGAACAGAAAGTATTTTTTCTCAATGGTTGCTTTAGTAAAAGCACCATTACTATTACGCCATCCACGAGTTGCAGCATCAACCAGCAATTTAAGCAACTCATTGCTTTCTTCCGCAGTCCATGTAATATGTTTTACCACACCTTTTCCTTTCTTTTTTTAGTTTCTAACAATTACTTGTTAGTCTCCCATCGCACTATTATCATATATATAAAAAGTATCATAACCTAATAAAAACTTCCTAATGATCTTTTGCTAATCATTAAAAAAGCTCACTAACAAAAGAAAAGAAGAAAAAGGAAAAACAAATAAGCTAATTGTAAATCTACTTCTCACAGTGTTACATGCATGATTAAGCCGTTAAATTAGTTGCGGAGAGGATTTGCAGTACATATTGTACATGTGCATACATGCATGACAAGTAAATCTTGAGAACTTAACTACACATAGCATTGAAATATGTACTAAATCAGCATATACTAGTTAAACAACTTTGGTATTTTTGATAAATTAGAGGCAATACTCATTTGCACCAACCAAGTTTTGAACCCATGTCATTTCACTTCCACAACCAATACCAAATCATTGGGCCACCCAACTGATTAGCTAATCAACATAATAAATGGTTAATGATGAGTGTGTATTGCACAAGCTAATATGATTATCTGTTAATTCTCGCAATCACATAATCAACTTATCTTTATCACTGTGATTTTGGACTTGATAGGAAAAACACTACGTTGACAATGAATAAGCAACAAAAACAAATCTCGGTCTCCTATGTTTTGAACGAATAAGTAACATACAATGGGGGCTCATAAATTTTACCCCACCATACAACTCAATCAATTTATAACATGATCAAGAGCTACATGGTCATGTATAGTAGACTAGCAAATTAATGAATCCGCAACACTTTTTGATTCAAGCTACATGGTCAATGACTTTTTAATTATAGTTCACCACTTATGATTCAACAAGCCCTATTTTTTCAATGAACCAAGAGTAATAATTAAGAGTTACTGACTTTGTCACAGGTAGGTATGAGTTTTTGCAAGGACTTCATTTTCTCTTTGATTCTTTCCCTTCACCTCTATCATGCAAAAACAAGCAAACCTTTATTTTGTCAAATAAGTCGCAGGGCTGGTCAAATTGATTTCTTTATTTTTTTATCAGCAAATGTTTTGATTATGCGCGGTTCGAGTTTATACGCTCTTATTAGTGAACGCGTACAGTACCCCACCATAACACAACATGTATATCAATCCAGCAACATCAAAATCAATGTGTCATCATGCCATAAATCCACAAGAACAAGGAAGAGAGAGGGAGAGAGAGAGAGAGAGAGAGAGAGAGAGAGAGAGAGAGAGAGAAAGAGACATTGGTCTAGGATGTTACCTCCGGCAGTGTCGAAGCAAACGAGGGAGAAGTGGGAGAGAGCTCTACGAGGTAGGTTGACAAGAACGAGAAGTTTACAAAAGTTTCTGGTGGAGGCTGAAGAGATGAGAAGAACTTCAACATATATAGGGTTAGGTGGAAAGTCTTGAAAAGTCATCCAAACCCACAAATCCACAAAATTTCTTAAAAATTTGAATATCCCTTACAATTAGAGAGTTTACAAAAGTTTAAATTGAATACCCCAAAACTTTTAGAGACTTTTTAAAAGTCTATAAAAGTTCACATTGAATACACCTTACTTTTATGAACTCCCTAAAAGTTTTAATTGAATACCCATAAACTTTTTTAGTCAATAAAAGTAACCAAAAGTCTATTAAAATCTCAATTGAATACACCCCCGTAAGTTGGATGGATTCTTTTGTGAAAAGATTACCGGTGAGATCATTTAATTTTTTACGTGTTTATATGCAGCTATCGAATGGTAATGGTGATTTTTTATATCATTTCTTTCATTTCTTTCATTTCTTCTCCCTTCATATTTCTTTCTCTTATCATTAGTAGTTGATACACTTTCATGGATGTATTTAGTATAGTTTTTATTTTCTTTGTAATTTAGAGTCACCTGAAACTTTTTTTCATGCCTTTAGTTATGGATGAGTACATTATGATTGCCTTTTTGACTTGAAACTTAGGGAAAACTAAGAGAACACTCAATCAAGACCATAGCCCAGCATTTTTAGGATTTCATGATTAGGGACTTAGTTTGATTGCTAAGCCTTGTGCTAAATAATGACAATGACCAGACGGTCAAACTTGTGCAAGTAATATTATTTTAACCTGTATTAGGGAATTTGCTTGATTATAGTGAAAGTGAGAAGGGCTCATAGGAGCTTTCTTGGTATAGAGAGTCCTACAGGTTTCCACGGGAAAAGGAGCAGATAAACTTGTGGTTGAAAAAAGTGAGAAAATCAGTCCATAGGAAATGGAGTAGGGATCGTATTTGTTGAAAAAGAAGAAGAGAAAAATAGAGAATAAAAAATAAAGGCGGAAGTTGTGAAAACAATTCGAATAAAAGATTTAGTTCGAGTGCTTTTGCGTAGTTGATGGCCTTTGTTTTGACGGAATCTATATCTTTAATGTGTGATCTTAATTGTGTTTGGGTGGCGAGTTTTGACATATCATAAGTCCGAAACTTCATGAGTTGCTTGTTAACTTGGTGGCTATGTAAACTAGAGGAACTCCATGAATTTTGAGTCAGCTATAGGTTTAGTTTAGTTTGTGTTGTCATTTATACCTTTGCTCGGGATGTGCAAAGTCTTAAGTTTGGGGGTATTTGGTAACTTAGTTTTTATATGTTTTTAGTAGTTTATTTTAGTATATTTAATGTGTAAAGTCTCTAAAATATATATTTAACAATAATTATTGGTCATTTTCAGGGGAAACAAAGTGCTTGGTTGAATCTAGGGAAGAAAAATACTAAAAAGGAGTATTCATATGTATTGATCAGATGCCAAAAGATTTGCCTCGAGTGACATAATGCACAGTGGGTAGAATATGAGATAGCATATCGAATAACATAAGGGAGTAACATAGTCAAGTTACTAGGAAACAACAGCTGTTAGATTGCCTCGAGATGTGTGCATCAAAGTCACATACACAAACACATAAAACTATGCATTATTTTCTCTCTTCCAGCACCACACGGCAGAGCCCAATTCGTCCAGTACGCCACCGACGCAACACGTCACTTCTCCATTGGTCCAACTCGTCCTTACAAAGAACAATTTCTGTTCCTCATAGCAGCAGCTCTCGAATGATCATCGGGATCCATACCGGTGCACTATCCTACGTCTTCGCAGAGCTTTGTGCGAGTTTTTTCACCCGATTCCAAAAGCCATGACAGCAGATGATCATATCGCTTGTTTACATGTGTCCAGAAGCCTAAAATGAGCCCAAAACAGCCCTCAAATCATCCTCAGTGCACCTGTCAATAAAGATACCACCAATTTGGTGCTCTCTCACTTTTAGGGACTAATTTCGAGCAGTTTATATATTAGAAACTTGGGTTTTGTTATTAAACATCGACCTTTATATTATTTGGAGATCGACTTTTATATTTTTTTAGACGATGTAGCCCGACTAATTAAATCCTTGCCTAGGTTGGAGGGGAAGCGAGTTGGGATTCTTGACTCATGGCATAACTTGCGAGATCTTTTATTTTATTATTTAACTTGATTTAATTTATCCTATTTTATTTTTGTTCATTTTAAGGAATATGATTTAGATATAGGGTATGCATGTGGCCAGTGCATGCTTTTAGGTGGCCAATCTGTAGTTATTTGGACCGATAGTATCCGTGTAATTGTACATTTAGACTAATAAAGTGACGAACACTTACCCTTTTTCCCTAAAAACCTTTCAGTTCTTGAGTGTGCAACAATTGAATCTAGGTTAAATCGGAAGCGAACACGATTCTGTTATCTAGGATTAATATTCCCACAGATCCTTCTTATTACGGTTAGTGTGTTAAACCCGATTAGCGGATGTCTAGGGTTATTCATTAATTAGGTAAGTAGTTAGTGGCAGACGTCTTAGCTATCGAGATTAGGGGAATGATAAATTTTCGGTGGATGTCGATTTTCTATAGCTTATCTAGGTGAACTAAAATTAATAACTTTTTGGGAAGGATTGAACTTCAAGATGTGCCTTTGAATCTTGATCGTGATTTGTGGAACCGTAGACCTACGTATTACATAGGTGTTCATTAATTTTTTTCAAAATTAGTTTCATTACTTTATTTATTTATTTTATTTATTTTAGTTAATTCAATTATTTTTCCTTAAAACCCATTATTTCCTTTTGTTGTTTTTAGCCATAGAAAGACTACCAATCTCTATTGGATTGACCCTTTTTCACTATTCTACAAAATAGTTGGTTTAAGAAATTTATTTTATCGACGCGTTTAGTGGGCGTCACTAACCCCATTTATATAAATCAAAATTTTCAAACAGAGTTTATAGGTAAAAGAAGGCTCATTTCATCGGAGAGAAGACATAAAACTCTTAAATCTTCTCTTTCTATTTAGTCGAAGCACCTGGTTATCAACCTGAAATAGTTAATTTAGGTTGGCTCTCCAACTTGCTCAGTAAGTAAGGATCCATACTAATCATCAACATTCAATTGAGTAAACAAGAAGATCATGCAATGATAACATGCACTAATGAAATCTAACAATATTATGGAAATCATATAACCGAATACTTAATCAGATGCAAAGGAAGATATTTTGGACTATTACATTGTGATTCCCCATTTTCATTTATAAAACTAGGGTCGATTACCCATCGACACCATTAATATAAGTTCTAGACCAACCTAATAGTGGTTATGATATCCGGCCAACCCATTAATCCAATCTGTACTTACCTCGGACTAAGTCCTTGTCCAACTTCCTAACTTGCCGTGTCGATAACTCTTTCCTTATTAATCAACACATATCATAGACCAATTAGAGTTAATATAGGTCCATTAAACTCTAATTAGAACCTCTAAAAATATCCCTAAAGCTCTCATTAAACCACCCAGTTTCCAATCAGTTCTGCACTGATCTAGGTGTGGGTAGTGCGCTACCTGACATGGATAGTGCGTTACCTGCATGTCAGCTCATCCTCCTAGTACGTGTAGCGCATTATGGCCAATGCATAACATGCTATCTGCACCAGATCAGCAAGAGCAACATAGTTCTGCTGATCAAAACTTACATAAACCACATCCAAAGCATCCCGAGCAGTCACAAACTCATCAAAATTGATCGAGAACAAACTCTAGTGAGGTGAGAGACCATAAATGATCAACAAACAGCTTAAACAACAACAATCCTAGCATCATTAAAAATTCCAACTTTGATAACACTAAAACAAATTGTACCCGTATGATGCTCACAAGCTGTATGATCGATTAAGCTCCTCAACTAAGCTTGATTCTGCACCTCGGACAACTTGTCTCGATCGATATCAAACCCCTAGACTCTCGTTTCGTTTGATCAATTGAGTTTAGTTGATAAACATCAACTTTTTAATTTATATATATATATATATATATATATATTCCTTGAGATACGCATTGCATCATTTCAAGATTAATCGAGTACTCGATGTGTTATAGTGACACGTCTTATCATGACACTAATTTTGACACATCTTGTACTTCTGCTTCGTTCGAGAAGATCAAATAATCCATATAATTTCATTTTTTTAATTGCAATATATATCCTTTTGGTTTATAGTGTATTTTTTTTTATCAATTATAGGTTTTTATATATCGGACTATTATGCACAACCTATTTATATTTGAATTTCACAATCCAAACCAACACAAAACATCATGCAAATGCACACACACTCTAAATGAGGTACGCTGATCTTAACCCAAAGCTTAACTCAGGTAACGATTATTTAGATTAGTACTAATCACCTGCTTAAAGTAACAGGCTGTGAACGTCTCCCCATTTTAAAGCAATTTCATCCTTGAAATTAAAGAAAACATAAAATTACCTTTATTCTCTAAAAGAAATGGAAATTGCTCTTTCATGTAGGATTTTCGCTCCCAGGTTAATTCCTCATCTCCGTGAAATTGTCATTTAAGTTTAACCAAAAGAATCTATTTGGTTCTCAACCTTTGAATCTTATGATCAAGTATTTGAATCGGTTGCTCATCATAAAATAAGTCTTCTCGAAGATCGAATTCATCCCAATCAATTCTCAAAATTAATTAAGTCTCGTGTTGCGTCGCATAGGTACATGAAAGACATTATGAACTCCAGCAAGCTGAGGAGGTAATTCTAACTTGTAAGCTACAGGACAAATCCTTTCTTGTACCTTGAACGGCCCAATATACCTTGGAGGTTGCTTACCTCGCAACCTAAATATACATTCATAGGTGAAGCTTTCAATAGGACAAAATCATCCTTTGAAAACTCTAAACACCTATGGTGTTTGTCAGCGTATCTCTTATGTCTTAGATGTGCTATAGTTAGACACGGCGAATCTACTGTATCCTCTCTATGTAGTTCTGAATCAATTCAGACCCTAATAAAATTGTATCTCCAACCTCTGCCTAGTACTCTAGTAATCGATATGACCGACCATACAGTGCCTCAAATACAGCCATTCCGATACTAGCCAGATAACTCTTATTATAAGAGAACTTACACACATGAATATATTTCTCCCATTTACCTCCAAACCCGAAGACACAAGTTCGAAGCATATCCTCAAACACAAATATCAACTGCTCAGTCTATCCATCACTCTAAGGATGGTATGTTGTACAGAGGTTAAGCATAGTTCCTAGCCGCATCTGTAATTCACTCCATAACTTGGACATGAATTTTGGATCCTTATACAAAGTAATCGACATAAGAACCCCGTGGAATCTCAATACCTTCTGTACGTACACCTCGCACAAAAGTCAAGAGGATCTCACATAAAACCTAGTAAGAAATGTGTAGGTTTCGTCAATCTATCAACTACAACCCAAGTGGCATCATGTTTGCGTTAACTCAGAGGTAGACCAAAAACAAAATCCATCTATATATGTTTCTATTTCCACTAAGGAATAGACAACGAATGCAATAACCCTCTAAGTTTCCTATGTTCAGCCTTAACTTGCTGCCATATCTCACATCTCTTTACGAACTCAGCAATGTCAGTGTTCATCCGAGGCCACCAATAAACGCGTCTCATATCACGATACACCTTAGTGTTACTTGGATGAATAGAGTAAAGAAATCGATGCGATTCCCATAGCAATTCTTGCCTCAACTGATCCTGAGTTGGAATCCATAATCTATCCTTGAATCGTAACGCCCTATCATAAAAAATGAACCAATCACGATGATCTATACTATCTGAGCGTATTACATGTTTATGATCAGCTTTTTGAGTATCAACTATTAGCTGAATCATATCCGGTTCAGCTCGAATCTAAGCACAAAAGAACAAATTGGTAGCTCTAGAACTAGCTCTTTTTGTTAATGATATGCCAGCTGGAGTTTCAAGAATCATTATCACTGAAGCTTCCTCAAGAAGTTTGAATTGAGAGACTTTGAATGTAGCTACATTCTCTCTACTTGCTCTTCTCTTACTAAAGGCATCAGCAACCACATTTGCTTTGCCTAGGTGGTACTCCATATTGAAATCATAATCTATGAGAAAACTTAAGACACTTACTCTGTCTCATGTTCAATTAACTCTAAGTAAATAAATATTTTAGTCTCTTATGATTTGAAAATACTGTGAATCTCTCACTGTACAGATAGTGACTCTAAATCTTCAAGGAAAAAACCAGTGCGACTAGCTCAATATCATGAATCGGATAATTTCGTTCATGAATTTTATGTTGCCTCGAAGCATAATCTATAACCCAGCCTTCCTATATCAGCCCACAGCCTAAGCCTGAATGAGAAACAACAGTATAAATCACCAACTCTTTCTGCATTTTAGGTAATGTAAGAATATGTGTCGTAGTTAATCTGTCTTTTAACTCCTTAAAAGCAATTTTTCATACATCTGGCTATAGAAAATCAACATCTTTCTATGTTAGCCGAGTCATTGGCTGAGCAATTTGAGAGAATCCCTCAACAAATCATTTATAATAACCCGCTAAACCTAGAAAACTCAGAATCTCTAACACTGTAGTGGGAGTAGGCTGATCCTTGATTGCCTTAACCTTCGTTGAGTTAACATATTTACCTTCAGCATTAGCCACATGTCTAAGAAATTTGACCACTAAAGAGCAGAACTCGCACTTACTAAACTTGGCATATTGCCGATTATCCTTTAGACTTTGCAACGTAACTTTGACGTGGTGCGAATGCTCTTCTTTAGTCTTTGAATAGATCAAAATGTCATCGATAAACACGATGACAAACTTGTCAAGATAGGTTTTAAACACCATATGCATAAGATCCATGAGCATTAGTAAGCCCTAATGGCTTCATTGTAAACTCAAAATGCCCATAGCGAGTACTGAAAGTTGTCTAAAAGATATCTTCATCCTTGATTCTTACTTGATGATAACCAGACCTCAAATCAGTCTTCGAGAAATATCTGGCACCTTTAACTTATCAAATAAATCATTAATCATGGGCAATGGATATTTGTTCCTGATAGTCACCTATTTCAACTGTCTATAGTCGATGCACATTCGTAGGGTTCCATTATTCTTCTTCACAAAAAGAACAGGTGCTCCCCACAATGACATGCTAGGATGAATAAACCTTTTCAGAAGCAACTCCTTGACCTAAGTCTACAACTTATGCAATTCCTCTGGTGCCATACGGTACGGAGGAATGGATATAGGTTTCGTACCAGGAATAAGATCAATGATGAGGTCAATGACACGTGGCAGTGGTAATCCAGGCAAGTCAGATGGAAAAACTTTTGAGAAGTCACAAACCATGGGTATTTCATTAACCTTAAGTTCTTGTCTAGGCTCTCTAAAGGTAACAATTCCTGCCATAACATATAAATTCTCGAGGGGCAACTTCTCTTCCACAAGTTGAAAACATGAAAGGTTATAGCCTTTATAGACTATAATTTCAGAAAGGTTAGGAATGTGAAAATCACTATCTTATGGAAATAGTCAATACTGGCATGGTACGCTAATAACCTATCCATCCCTGTTAATGAATTAAACTCTAGGAACTCTATTACCCTCAAATCAATTGGAAGTTCGTTCTCCCCAATTTTAACTATACTTATCTTACAAATCAAGTAAGGATAAACTTTCTCACTCATTGTTGTGCTTAGAATCAAAACTATTTCAGTTCTAACAGGTTTGAATCTCAATTCATCAACCATTACTCTAGTAATAAATGAAACTGTAGAACCAGCATCAATTAAAATATCCATATCTCGACCAAAAATATTTAGTATACCCTCCATTAGTCTTTAGTTAGCCTCTGGATCTGCCTTTACCACTACATGAGCCTGAACTTGTGTAGGTGGTGTAGTACATCCTACTGAAATGGCTGGCAGTATATTACACTCCCTCGCAATATATCCTATCTTTCTACACTTGTAGCATATCATCGATGCTCTCTGGGATAAACTACTAGCCTCAAAAGCCTACTCGAATCCGCTCAATTTTTATGAAGACTGCGTTCTACCCTTGCCTCTACCTCTAGACTGAGATGGTGACAATGATGGTTTGGCTACTGAAGCTTGAGAAACTGATGCAATGGGTGCATTAACAATTGTTATTCACACAGATCCTAACGGTGTAGCTGTACCAACTATACTCCTTTATCTCTCATTCGGTTTAAAAGAACCAAATTCCTGGACTCTTTGACTTCTAGGATACTATGTTCCTAGTGGTGCAATAACTATTCCTAATGGTTTGGCTAGAATGGCTACTTCTGCTTCCATCGCACTCTCAAATATAAAAAGCGTAACTAGTGCGAGGATAAGAAGAAACAAGTCAATCTTGTTCTCTTCCAGCTCTACCATTTTTGGAACAAACTAACTCACCACAATGAACCTCTGTTCGTATTCCTTAACATATATCACTCCGTACTTCAGTTGAATGAATTCAGTCTACTTCCTTTTCCTAGCTGATTTAGGGAAATAATGCCAGTAAAATATTATCCAAAACTGCGTCCACATAATGAAAATCTTCCCTTTTCTCTCTGGGGAATTCCATCACTTCCTGTCAGTGTATATCTATAAAAAGCTGACTAGGTTAACCTTAAACTGGTCCTCAACATCGATAACAATAAAATGTTACTCTAATTCCAATATCAAGGTCTCAACCATCCTTTCCTCCATAGTGCCATTGAACATCATAATATCATATTTCATGAATTCGTTACGAGTTTTAAGGAATGCAACACTCTCAAAATCCTTTAGCACGTTGCAGCTATTTCTGGTACTTGAACTTTTGGAACTATTGGTTTAACTGGAGGTGCTATTGTCTCAGTTCCTCCCTCGACTCTGCTAACTTCGGGACTAGTTGCTAGCTGTGCCTGTGATTGCTATATTGCTGGTCCTATCTGAGCCATCATCATTGCCATTAACTTCACCTGAGACTCCATTAACTGATTCATTTGTTGCTCCATTTTAGATTTGCACCGATCCTCTATGTCCCTATTACCCTAAGGTTCTGACCTCTGTAATCCCTCCCCTAGATCCGCCATTAGATTTTGTGGTCAAAGGAGAGATAAGATCATCAGGTAACATTTAAACAATTCAAAGAAATCACAACTGTACAATATATATCAATATGTGCAGCAAATAATGTATAATAGTTTTTTCATTTTCATTTCCCCCAAAAACACGTTGAAAATCGTTTATCAAACCTTAAGTTTTTTCGTAACTCGAAACAAATCTCAAAGTCAATAAACTTAGGTTTCGGTACGACTGATTGTGCTATCATTCACGTTAAAATCATTCTAAAGTGAAATAGTGTTTAAAGCCTAATTCATGATACCACATTGTATGAACATTACCACTTTCCTTCTAAAAATGATATAACTAAGGCTCTGATAGCAAGCGGCGACATCCCCTATCCCAATTAGGGAAAATGCCCAGACTGAAACCTTAATCAAACTCGATAATCCTACAAAACTTAATTAGAGCCAACAGCATCTACGTCTATACTTGATAAACTCAACCTTTATAATCATATCAAAATAATAAATCTAAGTATTAAGCAACAAAAAATTTAAAACTTTTTTGATATATTCAAATATATAAAAATACAAAGTTTACCAACACCTGAAACCATAGGTAAATCATCCCAACCTTGTTTATATACATTAAAATATGTCAAACAGAGTTTATATATACGAGAAAACTCATTACATCGGAGAGAAGACACGAAGCTCCTAAATCTTCTCTTTCCTTTTAGTCAAAGCGCCTGGTTGCGAACCTAAAATAGTTAATTTAGGTGAGTGCTCCAACTTGCTCAGTAAGTAAGGATCTATATTAATCATTAACATTCCATATAGTAAACAAGAATATTATGCAATATCAAAATGCGTCAATGATATCTAACAAGAATATGAAAATCATATACTTGAATACATAATCATATGCGAAGATAGATATTTTAAACTATTACATTATGATTCCACATTTTTATTTATAAAACTAGGGTCGATTACCGATTAGCATCATTAATACGAGCGCTAGACAAATATAATGGTCGTTACGATGTCTAGACTACCGATTAATGTGCAATGGTTGTATTTTAAACCCTGTAGTGAATATGTAACTCACGCAACCTATAAACTGAGTAAGAGTTACATATAAACCTGGAGACCAATCTCAAGTACTATAAAACCTGGCCTCAGCCCTGAGGAGTTACTCTTGTGGATCACATTAGACTTCATTTTATTTTCATTAGAAAAACCATCACAGAGTACATAATCCCCCCGTTCCATTTCAACAGCTATATGAGTTAAATATACTAAATAACCAAGCAATATTGATAAATAAGTGAATCCGTACATACCTCGGTCAGAGTCCCCGTCCAATTCCCTAACGTTTCGGGTCTATAACTCATTCCTGATTAATCAACACCTATTAATGAAAAAATATAGTTAATATAGGTCCATTATACTCCAATTAGAACCCCTAAAATAGTCCCTAAATCTCTCTCTAAACCACCTAGTTTCAAATCAGTTCTACACTGATCTGGGTATGGGTAGCAAGCTACCTGCATGTTAGTTCATACTCGCAGTACGCCTAGCGCACTATGGCCAATGCATAGCGCGCTATGCGCACTAGACCTGCAATAGCAACGTTGTTCTACTAATCCAAATTTTCCCAAACCATATCCAAAACATCCCAAATAGTAACAAACTCATTAAAATTGATCGAGAACAACCTGGCGAGAGACCATAATTGATCAACAAACAACTTAAACAACAACAATCCTAGCAGCACCATAAATTTCAACTTTGATAAATACTAAAAAAAATTGCACCTATGTGATGCACATAAGCTATTTGATCGATTAAGCTCCTTAACTAAGCTTGATTATACACATCGAACAACTTTTTTCGATCGATATCAAACTCCCAAACCCTCGTTTCATTTCATCAATTGAGTTTAGTTGATAAAGATCAACTTTTTGATTTATATATATTGATCTTCCTCGACATACATGTCGTATCATTTCAAGATTGATCGAGTATTTAATGTGTTATAGTGACACATCTTATCGTGACACTAATTTTGACACAACTTGTCCTTCTGCTTTATTTGAGAATATCAAACAATCTATATAATTTCATTTTCTTTTTAATTTCAATATATATACATATATATATATCCTCATATATAAATATATATAACTCGCGTATTTCTTCACAAAAACATCCACCGGGTCCGCTAACGTGTAGCCACGAGCATGAACATTCATGCCAGAACTCCCTCGTCGCTCATAGCGTATTGATATTTCATGGTTTACAGTGTATTTTATCAATTATAGGTTTGTATACATCCAGCTATTATACACAACCGATTTATATTTAAATTTAACAATCCAAATAAATACAAAATGTCATGCAAATGCATACACACTGATAAGCCAGTATTTATATATATTTAGTAGTTTAATTTAGTATATTTAAATATGGAAAGTCTCTAAAACATATATTAATTATATTTATTAGTCATTTTCATGTAAAACAGAGTGCACGGTTGAATTAATGGCGAAAAATACTCAAAATGGAGTACTTACATGCAGTGATCGGATGTTGGACAGTTTGCCTCGAGTTACATATTGGGCTGGGTAGAATAGGAGACAAGAGACCATGTAATGCCAGCCACGTGTCGCATTTTCATTGGATACTAGCAGAACAACATGTCACTCATTTTCTCTCCTTCAATCAGGAAGCACCACATCATACTCACATCCCTCCAGCTTGCAGTCATCATATCCAGCTCCTCCAATCACGTTTCGCCACGTTAGTGGTTTCTATCCTCTCATCTAATCAGAAACCAAATTTTCTCATGCCTCAGTTGCCAACAGATGTTCCTCGGGATGCGCATCCCCACAAACTCCCAGATTTAAGCACATACTCGTGCAATTTTACTCCACTTACGCATGCGCTACGTGGTGCTTGCTCACCACGCCAACACGTCGTCAGCAGAGGTCTTCTCTAATCAGACGATGTCGCATCAGCGCTCTCTCACCCATGCACTCCATCATCACATGTCCTCTCAACTAATCACACGGGTACATGTTAGCACGACAACAACAGGCGGACTAATAGGTTGCAGACACATGGCAAACACTATTTCTGAGCTAAAAATAGCCCTAAAATGCTCCTCGGCACACGACTAACCTCCCCAACCCCCAAAATTAGTTTCTCTCACCTCTCGAGACCAGGTTTTAGTAGTTTTATATATTTGGAGCTTAGGTTTTATTTTTTTGGGGGATGACGGACTATTATTGTTCTGTTATTGCTTTTCTTTGACGATGATGTTTGGTTAATCAACTCCTTGCCTAGGTCAAAGTCAGGATCATGGATTCATGACATATTATGTGAGATCTTTTATTTTATTATTTAATTTAGTTTAAATTCTTCTATTTTTTGTAAGATCTTTTATTATGGTTTAGATCTAGGCTATGTTTGTGGCTAGTGCATGCTTTTAGGTGGACAATCTACATTTATTCAGACAATTAGTATATGTGTAATTGGGCTTTTAGACCCATAAAGTGACAAAAACTCACCCATTTGCCATCAAACCCTTTCGGTTCTTGAGTGTGCAACAGTTGAATCTAGCTTAAATTGGAAGGGATGCGATCCGATTATTTAGAATTAATGTTCCCACAAATCCAAATTACCATGGTTAATGTGTTAAACCCAATTGGCGGATGTATAGGGTTATACATTAATTAGGTGAAGTGGTTAGTGGCGGACGTCCTGGCTATCGAGATTAGGGGAACGAGAAATTTTCGGCGGATGACGATTTTCCATAGGTAATCTAGGAGAATATAAATTAATGACTTTTTTGGAAAGAATGAAGACCATGATTTCCATTGAATCTTGATCCTGATTTGTGGAACTGTAGACTTAGGTGTTACTTAAGTATTAATTAGTTGTGTTCAAAATTTGTTTAGTTATTTTATTTATTTAGTTTAGTTAGATTAGTTAGTTAAATTAATTTATTTTAAAACCCCCCATTTTCATTTTTTGTTGTTTTTAACCTAAGAAAGACTACAAATCTCTGTGGGATCCACGCTTTGCCAATATTCTACAAAATAGTTGGTTTAGGAAACTTTACTTTATTGACGCATTCGGTGCGCATCAATTTTTAATCGAGGTACGTCGATCTTAACCCCGTGCCTAAGTTGGGTTGATTACCATTTGGATTAGTACTAATCACAAGCTTATGATAATAGGTCATTACAAGGATAGATCAATGAAGTAAGCTTGGTGCATCTTGTAAATCATTCAAGAGCCATGGTGCATAAGTCAAGCTAAGGACGTTAAACGAAGGTTTTTAAATTTCAGTTTTTAAGTTTAAGTTATTTATATTGTTTAGTTAGAACAATCCAAAGTTTTTAGTAATTTTCTAACTTTTGAAAGTATGTTTGTATATACATACTGTATTGTGACTGCAATGGGACAATGTGAGCAGGGGCTGAGCTATGAACAAAGAAAACTCACAACAGTTTTGACATCATGGCCATGTTATGGTGGCATCGTGCCCTAAAAGGGACGGCACCAGTGTTGAGATGGGGTCTTAAACCTCTTTTGAGACATATTTCTCACCCTTGAAACCTATTCAATACACCATCAACTAATATAAAATCCCTCTAGAACCCTAGATTGAGCAATTTTAAGATTGAAAAGAGTGTTCCTAGTGATTAAAATTGAAAAGAGATAGTGCATTGTAGATTTGCACAAGGAGGAGAACAAGGGCATTGATTTGGATAGGAGATTCAATTCAGCACTAAGGTTTTAGCTTATGAGCTAAGTGAGAGAGCTTAGATTGATAGAGGCTTGGAGAAGCAATCTACACCAGAAAGTAGTTCGACATTAAGGTAAATTCCAAATTTCATTAGTTATGCTTAGAAGTTTTTCAAAAACCTTGATGAAATTGTGTGAATTATGGATATGAGGTTATTGAATTAGAATTTTAAGTTGTGTGAATAGTGAATATCAATATGGCATGTGGAGACCTAGTATATGTCTTTTGCATTTTATGGCTTGTGAATGATCCCTGTGAATGAAGATTTTTATTTTAGTTGATTTGAAGACCCATGTTGTTAATTGTGGTGTTGTGTGAGATTTTAAGAAAAATGCCAAGAACAAGAAGGCAAACAAGTAAAGTTAGTGAAGTGATAGCAAATGATTATGCACATCACCCGTAAGAGATCCTAATGAGGATGAACCAAAAGATTTTAAGTCTAAATACTACATTAGTAGAGAGGCTAAAGAGAGATATGAGGTCATTGGGAATAGGAAATTCATTTGCGATAGAGGAAGAAACTAGCCTGTCAAGTATGATAGGAGGGTAAATAGTTTCATTGAGTAATAAGGTTTGGAGCAATTCACTCAAGACTATAGATAGGAAAAAATTGAAGAAGTGAGTGAAATTGTTTACGAATTTCACGCCATTGCAAAGTTTACCAAAAAGGGTGACCCGTTGAAGGTTAGAAGGGTATTTGTCTCCTTTAATGACCGTTACATTAGTGACATCTATGGGTTAGAGCATATGAGTATGATTGAAGCCTCACAGAGTCTCCCTAATAATTTATATGAGAGACCTTATAACCTACACCCTTTTAAAGTCATAGAAAAAATATTGGTTGTCAGAGGAAAACATGGTTGGGTAGCAGGAGTTGAGAATATTCTCGAACCATATTAAGAATAGGAGTGTTAGAAAATTGTATAGAATTTGGCTGCACTTTCTAGTTGCTTCATTATACCCAACCACTCAGGAGGTGAGATCAACAAGCGAAAGGTAGCTTGTTTGTTTGGGATTACAAAGTATAAGGAGATCAATGTGGGGTAGGTCATCTACAAGAACTTGAGGGAGTTTCTTATGTAAAAATGAGATAACAATTTTTTGTTCCTAATTTTAATTACCAAGAGGTGCTTAAAGGCAAGAGCGCGACTGCTTCAAGATGAAGAATTTTATATTGAGGCCCTACAAACCATAGATGAGGAGTTTATGCTTACATTGAAATCGCCAACTGGTTACCAAGACTCCGAGCTTGAGCAAGAGAGAGCTAAGGGGAATAGATTTGAGGCCGTGTTGTTTGCCAAGGAGCAAGAGGATCACGGAACATCAGTAACTGTAGCAGAGTTGGCCACAGAGTTAGAGAACGAAGGATATAGAGAAAAGTAGGATCACCAATAGGAATTTGCTAAGGGCTATGAGTTTTTAGACCCACTGATAGGAGTGTAGGATTTGAATGATCTAGAGAATTTTTCACCACATCCTCTACCACAGAATCCAGTACCACCAACCAGAGGACTTTACTCTGAGGTAGCAAAGGCAATGGATTGCTGAGATGAGGAGACAATACATAGCGGACATGGTTTAGTATTGTGAAGCCTTGATGAGATATGAGAAAGATCGTCTAAATGGATAGGAGAACTTCATGTTATTTGTAAATCATAAGTGGGACATAGCTAGATATGGAAGGAGTAGACAAATGAGACATACTAATGGGGTCTATTAGTTTTTTAATATCACCAAACTACATGTTTGATTCATATGAGGTGTAGAGAAGAAGGGTGAAGCGTCCTATGAAACCATCCTTCGCTGGAGCGGATTATGCTATTGATGATGATGATGATGATGGGTAGTCATAAAGTTAGAGTCTTAAGATTTCTTTAGACCTTGGGAAGATGACAGTTACATTTATACCGATTATCTTTACATTTGAGATATTTTGTACCTTTATCAGTTATTTAGATTCTATGCATATGCATTATTAGTATGTTGTGTTATTATATGTTTGTGTTTTAGTATTTTATGTTTTAGGCTTCTTTTGAAACCTCGAGAACAAGGTTTAGTTTAAGTTTGGGGGGCATCAACACTACATTATAGGAAGTGGTAAGAAATGATGAAATGAAGATAAACATCGCAATTATGATTGTGAAATTTAATTTTTGAAGTAGCTAAAGTGTAAAGCATGGTAGTGTATTAATTTTTCCTATTTACTTACCATTAGAATGTGTTTAGGTAATATATATTAGGTTATATATAGTAACATCTAAATAAATAATTGGTTCATTTGCAAAGATCATGCCTTGAATTAATTATGAATAAGAACACAAGTATCTTTGTGATACGAAACTAAGAAATGTAGCAAACAACGATATGATTTCATGATTAGAAACCTAGAGTTAGGAAAAACCATGGACTTGAAACAAAAGCAAGAAGAATACTAGAACACTTCTTATGGAAAAAGTTAGATCTCCAAGGATCTATATGATATGTGTGAACTTTACTTGATAATAAAAACTATATAAAGACTTAGCACTTAGAAGGGAAGATATAAACATTGTGTTTAATGAAAAAGTTGAAGTTAAAAATTACTTGATAGAGTAAAAGGGAGAAGTGCCAACAAGAGTCTGAAACATAAAAATAGAGAATCTCATAAGTTCTATTGGAAATGGGGCACATAACTTAATGGTTGGAAAGAGAGACAACAAATGGAATCCATAGGAAAAAGAACAGGGACACTAAAACTAAAATATATGAAGAGAAAGAAAAAGACATTAACATAAACAAAAGAAAGGAAAAAGTTAGCTTAAAACTATTAAAATAAAATTTTAGCTCGAGTACAAGTAACTTAATTGAGTTAATTTCTTTTTCTAACTATATTAAGTCCTATCGACTCTTGAAGTGCTAAAGTCTGCAAAACTAGTATGATATGTACTTATTTGTGATTTCTTTAGTTTAATGAGAAATAATGAGATTGTACACTTGCTACTTAAGTTTTGAGGTGAAACAAACTTGTAAGTAGTGATGGTTTTGGTTGTGAACTAGTTTAGTGTTTCAAAAGTAAATTATATTTGTTGTTAAGGCTACATATTTTTTAATATATATGTTTTAGCAAAGAAAAGCACTTGAGCTAAGTATTAAATTGAACTTATTTGAATTAAAGTATTTTTTATGAACGTTGTGAAATGAATATGAAATTTAATAGTAGTAGCCATAATACTTAATTAAATACATTTTTGCTCAGAACATGCAAAATCTTAAGTCTGGGGGTATTTGATAAGAAATTATATAGACTTATATATAGTGCTAGTTTAGTAGTATATTTAGTATAAATATCCTGAAATGAGCTTTAATTAATGAAATTTATGTATATTCAAGTATAAGAGGCATAAAGCATACAAAAAATGAATTCGTGAAGAAACAAGGCTAAAATGCGCAAAAAACTGTTTGACATAGTGGCACACAGGCTTGACGCGTTGGGAAAAGGCAATATAATGTGGCGCAGCATGGAGGCTGAAAAAGAGGAGAAAAATAAGATAGCATAGCAGCTGCATTAGCGGTGCCGTGAATAATAAGGGACAATGCCATATAGATCATTGTTGGGCGTCGAGTCTACTGAATGAGGGAAATTCCGCACAAAGTGGGCGAATCTATCACTACAAAGCTAGAGCTTTATTTCGTGTACAATTTTTTATTAAGGTTTCTAATTATTTTCGAAAGTGTCTTAGGAGTATAAAATGGTATTAGAATGTGGTAAACATATATATTACAAGCCAATACCATCAATTAGCATACATTATAACAATTAACCTACTTTTACTTTGTTCCAAAATATTAAGAAGATTTTTCGAAGATAAGACATTAAAACCCCATGTGTGGTTGTTCGGTATTATATTATTGATTTAATTGAAGTTATTTGATTATATATTTGATTGCAATGAATACCATTATGTACGTGTTTATTTCAATGATGTTGGAGTAGTTCATTCATCATGTGGATCAATTGATCCTCATCTTAGGGATCAATTGATCCCATGGTATGAATGTTATGCTAGAATAGTACTAATGGATTATAAAGGTAAAAGTGCAATGGTTAGAATTTGTATTGATTCTGACCGTAATGCTACGAACATCTTGATTCTAAACGTAATGACACATGTTGAGCATGCAAAATAGTTTCCAGTGTTTTCCTATTATTTCTAGTAGTGGTAAATAGGATATCGTCTCTATAGGTATTTTTCAAATCTCAAAGGAAAGTATTTTTTTCTTTTGTCTCTATTAACTTAGTTATTCTAATCGAACAAAAATTAAAATATTAAATAAATGAAAACTATTAATACTAACTTTATTAACCAAACTAACTAACTTAATCTAAATAATTCAACTCAAACTAAATTAAACAACACTCAAATTCAATATAATTCAAATAACTTAAACGAACTCCACTAAATAATGTAATATATTTGGATTTTTTTTCAAATACTAAAATATAACATCACTTCACACTATAATTATAATCATAACACATGGAATCTTGAGATCATTAAACCCTACTTTATAATTGGTTGACAGCCTTTAGCCAACCAAAGATTTTCCTGAATTTAATAGAACGGTCACATTCTTATCATTGTAAATATATCTATGGATAAAATACAACACCGTAGAAATATAATAGCATTACACTCAATGAAAATCATGTCTAATCTAAGCTAATATTAACTAAATGCGCATAATAAAAAACTTGAAACACAATCACCTAGAACATCCACTCGAAAAAGCCATATAGATTAATCTTAGTTACTAATTCTATAACTGTTGTTATTAACTATAGACATAGAGTCAGAATCAAAATATCATATAACACATTTGAAACTATACATGCGATATTAATCTTTCTTAATAGTAATATGCAAAAACAACTTATTAAATCCTTGATTGATGGGTATGAATAGATTCAAAGCATTAAGTTCAAGTTTCCTTAATTATAACTATCTAACAATCCAAAGTGTATTCATGTCTAAGGTTTGTTTAGATTGATAGACCTGCTCACTCATGTTGAAAATAAGTAATGCAAATATATAATTATAAGTCATAATGAATAAATAAAGAAATACCTTAAAATAAATAAAAGCTCTAATGTATCTTTAAATATCAACAGGAAATATAGAATAGGCAATAGAAATAATGTAAAACAAAAGGAAAGAGAGTTATTTCAAAGCTCTCTAGCCATTCTTATAGTCTCCCCATGTATACATATACTAGATAAACTCAAATTCTTCATATTATTTTAAAAAACCATAACCGACCTTAGCAGTTTGTCAGCGTTTCCTAAGTTATACACAAGTCACTGAGTAAATTATTGGAAATACATTTAAGTGCTCCACCGATTTATTTGTTGATTTCCAATTCATTTTCCAATTTCTTCTGAATTCGCTGATATTTTCTTGCTGCCGATTTAGGCAGCGATTCGTAATTTAATTATAAATCGATGGCTAATTGCTCGACTTCTATTCGAGTTGATAGTTTTGCTCTTCTTTCTGTTTTCCTCTATTTATTCATTTTCCTATTTAAATCTTGAAATCACAAACACAAGTGAATACATAGGGTCTACTTATTGGTTTTTCAAATACCCTCTAACTCAACACTTTGGTGTCCCGAGCAAAGGAATACTCTCAATAATATTATCTTGTCACTTCTTATAAACTGATTCTAATCTAATTCATCTTTACGTTAAATAATATAACTTTTAAAATAGAAGTCATTTTCAAATGAAAATATATTACCCACAAGTAAATGAGATTTATGATAAAATAGAATAATTAAAAAAAAAACAAAACATCCCTCAATGATAACTCAATGACCAATATAACACCCTTTTGAAATTAAAGTTCATTATCAAGGTCAGCACACAATATAAGTTTTCTTAATCTCTACTGCCAAGCATCAAGCTTATGATAACTATAATAGAATCTCATAACATAAAAATCGCTAGATTAATCTTAATTTTCAAAAAAAAATATGTTATAATGGTGCCACAATCAAAATCAATAGGAATTTTACAAAGATACCAATGAATATATCATTCTAAACAACTTAGATTAAGAAATATTTCATTCGACTCTAACTTCAAGTACTTTATTTAAATCTTTTCTTCTAAAAGTTTATGGACATCCATCTTTTTCATCTCTCATTTTCTTTTCTACTTCATTTGAATTATTTATTTTTACCATATTTCTTTTTCTTTTACTTTTCATTCCTTGCTCCATTTCCTATAGACATTCTCACATTTATCCCGCTGTAGATTTCATACTCCATTTCGTTCGGAATCTATATGACCCTCTATATATTTGTAAACTCTTGGTAACACTTCTCATTATCAACTAAAGTTGAATAAAGTATGATTTCTAACTTATACAATTTCATCGGTTTCTAACCCATTTCTTATTTCAAATGTGGCATAATAGCTTTCTATATAAAAATTTTAAAAACACTTTGCTTTTATATCACAAGATTCTTACAAATCTTTCTTGTTTATCTTGCACTATTGTTTCGATCTTCTACCCATTATTATGACTAACATAAGGTATTCAATTTAGCTATACATCAACTAGTAAAGTTAATAAAGATTGTATAAAAATCGATTCCTTCTACCATATAATTCGCTTTCATAGTAAAAATATCACTTCCATTCAAAAGTCTATTCATTATATATTCGCATATATATATATATATATATTCATTTTATATTCCTGACTAAAAATAAAATAAAATGAAATTCATACTTACTTGAATTCATAAGAAATTATGAAAAATGTCATCAACTTAAATATCGTTTGAACTTTTTGTATCAATTATGAACTTTTCTTCCACCTTTCTTATATTTTCTTTGCTTTCTTCATTATCTTTGTCATACTTCACCTCTAAAGTACACCCAAACTCATTCTTAACCTTGTCGTTAAAGTTTATAATGAATTCGGATTTCCAACATAACAAACATACCACATGAATTATAAAAAATGATATAATCATAAATTTGACAATCAAGAAATTAATAAAGTCAGTTGAGAATTATAATGAGAAAGAGTGCACTAAAATTATATAAATAAACCTCACCATTATTTATCAAATGTATCAAATTTCACACCACAATATTGAATAAATTTATCATATCATATACTACAACCTTAAACATGAAATAGCATCATTAAGCACATAGTATATCACCAAGACAAAAATTACATAAAAGACCTCACACAATATCACTCAGAAAGAAAAAAGATAAAAAAGAATAAGAAGATTAATGTCATCGTCCGGAAGTCGAGTCAACATCGTCCTCTACTGGGTCAATCCTCTGGGACTGATAACTCACAACCGGGTCATAGAGGTGGTATTCTTGGCGTGACCGTGTTATAACGTATAGATTACTGTTAAATGGTAATCTCATTTAAGTAGATGGTACATGGACCTTTATACCTCCTTGACGTCTGTTTCTCCTACACATTGTATGCCCCATCCTATGGATGCTCCTTGCTAAGGCTCTCTAGTTCTAAAACACTAGTTTTCATTATTGATAGTGGTTATCTGATTGCACAAAATCGCACCATGAAGGCCAACTCCTACTCTTCCATGTATAGTCCTTTATATCCCTAGCTGGCTAATCTACGTTTGGATCATTTCGATCATTAGAAATCTCCTCCGAAATTCTCCTCGTATCATCTCTGATTTTCTTTCTCTCCCTAGTTTCTCTTTTGGCACTTTTAGCCCTTTCTTTTTTTATCTTTTGCGTCTTCACAACCATTCACTCTTCATTATCTCTCTATAACCTCATCAGTAATGGTTTTCTCTGGTAAAACACCCATGTCAAGCCCTGTCATGTTGACGTGATCCGCTCAACAAAAGGCCGCAATTATGAAACGAAAAGGTAATCCATCTTTCTTCTTAGTGGTGATGGAAATTCTAATTAAGTCATAAATAATTTTTCCAAGTATTTCACTACATCTTAATACTATAAGCTCAACTATAAGTTAGCGTTGATGAAATAGCGCCAAGATTTAATGATTTTCCTAAAACTTTAATGGTTATATGCTTAGTGGACCCATCCGTATCAGAAACAAATCCATCAGCATGGATTGCACTTAAACCTCCCTAATCGTCGTGGTGGAGTAGTGGTACTTAATGCCATATTTGGGTTTAGGGTACTTATCATTTTATTTTTGGTGAGAATCCAGTGAACCATATTTATTCTTGAACGAGAATAATCTACTATTCTACCTCGAACTCGTGATTCCGTTTTGCTCTCATTTCCATAAACATTGGCATAAAACTCTATCACTAAGATACTACAACCCCCTCTCAATAAGAACATTCTCTACGTTTAGGTGGTTATAATCCCTAGTCAATAATCCCCAGTTCTTGGCCTTAATGATATTTAGGATCTTTGGCCTGTATTTAATTCATTCTTCACACTAAATCCTCTATCCAGGATTTGCTTCCTATCTTTCACTATATCATTTCTAAACTTTTCATAAGTCTACTCATCGACAAAGTTCTCTTTCCTTAGTTCATAATCTCGCTCCCCCATTGGTATCTCTTATTCAACTTCCTTTATGTCCTCCTCATCTTCTACATAATCATCCTCAATATTGAAAGTAAATGAAGAAGATTGAGTAGCTTCTCTTTGTGGTCTAATCTTAAGTGTGTTAAAAGAGGTTATGGATTTTACTTGGGAAACACTTGGTTTGGTCTTTGTATTCTCTCATAAGTTTGTTAAAAGAGATCGATGTGGGTTTGAGTTGGGAAACATTGGGTTTGGTCTTTTTGTTCTCTACTAACTTTCCTTTTCCTTTTTTCTCTCTCGAACCTCTACCATTTCCACCTCCGAACCTTTAAAAAAGTAGAAGTAAAAAAATGAACATGTAAAACCCTTTAAACCATTTTTGTCAGAAAATTGTTTGGGAAGATTCCACTTGTCTATCGAAAAAGAAAAATTCATCAAAAAAGTAACTTATAAATTGAGTGTTTGAAGTTAATATGAAAGTTATCGATAAAACATCATTGAGAAAAATAAATTTTATATGTAATTCAAATCAATCGATAAATAATCATAAAAACCCCTAAACTCATTTGAAACTTAGTATCAAATCTGCTTGCATAAAAAATCCTATTCATTTTCCATATACGAAAAATAGTTCAAAAATTCGATAGCAATAAACAAATCATCATATTACTCCCATACTATTACCGTAATAGAAATCATTCGATATCAAAACCATTTTAGAGTAAAAATCTTGAAATTAGTCTCCTAAACTATTAATAATCCAAAATCGATGAAAAACCAAAAATTTAATCCATAAGAGGTAAGGGTTTTCATTAACAAACTTCTTGAAAGTGATTCTTTCAAGTTTGGGATTCAAGACTTTTCTATAGAACACTCCTCCAAGCTCCAATTCAAACTCCATTGCTCAAGCCCTAGCTGGTTCTACACTCTCAAACCCACTAAACTTTAGGTTGAATGTGTGAAGATTGAGGTGGGAATCACTTAAACACACTAAAATTATGCTTTGAAAGGTTGAATCTAGTCAGAATTTGGTCTCTTGATTGAAAGTTTGCAATGATTTGTGAATGTGAAGGGTTTAAATGTGGCAATTTGGGGTTAACGTTATTAAAAACTCAAATTTGTTCACAGCGAATCAGGGTTTAAGTGGCTACACTAAGAATTTACTCACAAAATTGCTGAAAATGAGCCTTGGTGGCTCAGTGATTTGTTCATGGAATTATAGTGGTAATGCTTAAGCGTTGAGAAATCGCTGACTCCAAATTACAATGAAAACTTCGCACACTACTGCCAATTTTCTCAGCAATTTCTAGTTCTAACTAGAATCACTAGGAAATCGCCAGCCTATTTTTACTATTTTCCCAATTAAAATGATTTTGCCCTTTAATTATCACATGTATATTCGATAATGAAATGACTACTTAATATTTTCAGAATATAACTATGGTATGTATTAAATAATAATTTTATTATTATAAATAGCTAATTATCATAAAACTAATGCGTAATATAAAAGAAAAAAAGTTGGCACAATCAACCCTCATTACATGAAAGTATTCTGGATTTAGATTCCTAAAATATCCCCATTATAAGAGTCAAAAGTTGAGAGAAAATAAAAAAACTAACTAATCCTAATACTAAAATTGAAAATAAAGATAGAGTATAGGATGCCTCCTATAAAGTGCATTTGTTTATTGTTGTTGGTTCGAGTGAACCACACGGTTATTGGTTCCATAAAGTTAAGCTTAGGATTATCCACTCTTATGGTATTCCAAAAAGTTATTTCTCGATCACGCACTTGAAAGGGGATTGTCTTGTTCAGATTATCCATGCCAGTTGCGAAATGGCTAATAACGGTCATCTAAAAATTAATGGAGGATCTTTGTTGATGAAGTGTGGCATAACCGAAATGTATGTAGGAATAATGTACTTATTGATTTGAACTAGTACACTAGTAACTACACCTATTAGTCTTATTGAATAACAGTTTGGTAGGGTAACTTTTTTGGAAGTAAATATATCCAATTCCAATTCAGTGTGAAGCGAAAGATGAATTGGCATGTAGTTTGCTCTAAAACCCGTATAAAAAATGGCTTTAAAGTACCAAGCCCATTTGACCTTCATGCTTATGTATATATCTCCTTCATCGAGCTTGACAATTGTTGGATTTTTCCTTTTTCTTGTTTTTATTATTCCTAGATTTAAATTCCTCCATATTCTTAACATTTTTCGATTGCTTAACCCTCCATTTTTTGGTTATTATCTTTTGATTTGAAGTATCTTCAACTTGCTTTTTCTTGGTCATAACATTTTATTCTTCAATTGTTACTACATTACTAGCTTATACTTCAGCTTCATGATGATTTAATTCTAAAAATTCATTATCATTAGTTGGTTCATTATCAAATTTATCGAAATTTCCATAGATTTCTTCATCATTGAAACAGAAAGTGACGATTTTGTTTTCAAATTTCGTAGACATTGTTCTTTCAAAGATATCTAACTTTGTTTTGGTGTTTTAAGGAATGTTCCTCCTAAAATTGTATATGGGGACTTAGATGATATTGAGTCTCTCATTTCCATGACATTGAAGTTTATTGGAAATACTAAGTCATTTACTTTGACTAATACATTTCTAGTAAATCATAAGGTTTAAAAAGGGTATTGTAAGCTAAGGTAAGATTAATAGGTGTATTAATCAACGAACCTATTTTCGATGACTCGTTCAATTTAATTGACATAGCATTTATTGATGCTCCAAGATCAAACATAGCAAATTAATTCAAGAAATCCCTATTATGATAGGAATTCCAAACATTCCTGGATCAAAACATTTCCTAAAATTTATACTCTATTTATACTTTGATTTAGAGAATTCTTTATGTTCTTCTAAAAATTTTTACTTTGATTTAGATAATTCTTTGAAAATCCATAATAATTAGAAATTTTCATAATTAATTCCTTCAATGGTTTATTGATTTCTATTTTCTTAAATGCTTCAAGAATGTCTTCATCATTTTCTTTATCCCTAACATCAGCTAATCATTGGAGAACAAGTAAAATATGAATACATATCTTCATTCAAATTATCAGAAATCTTATTATTTTTATCCTTATAAATTAATTTAGTCTATTATAAAAATATGAATACATATTTTCATTTACATGGTGAGTTAGTTCCAACCTGTATTCAGAATGGATGACATATATACATTGACTACGGGAAGCTCAATGCTTCCACCAGAAAAGACCACTTCCCCCTTCCATTCATCAATTAGATGTTAGAGAGACTAGCGAGTCGTACTTATTACTATTGTTTTAGTGGTTACTCTAGTTTTCACCAGATACTGGTAGCACCTTGTTGCATCATCTACCCCAATTAGTGTGATACCAGGCCTTAAACCATAATTAAACCCCTGTACACTAGTTGAACTTAAATAGAGTGATAATATAGCTTTCCTACAAACTTGATAATCATAATAGAATATATCATATATCAAAAAAATAATTGAAGATGCTACGAAATTAAAAAATCTCGATAAAACACACGATATACAAAAATCGGCATAAACATTAATTGTAAAACTATATCCTAAACTTGTTTATTACAAAATAGTAATTGAATATAATATATAAACAATAAGGAAATCAATTAACCTTAGAGAACACTATAAACTCCTAATCTTCTCCATTTTTGAGTCGAAGAGCATGTCAATAATCTGAAATGTGAATTGGAGAATGAGTGCTCCAACTTGCTTAGTAAGTAATGATCGTATACGTATCAATTATCAACTAATCTTAATGAATTAATGAATGACACTATAAATTCAAGAAGTATTTATTTGGGCATTAAAAATGATAAAATAGTAGATAACGGAATGCAAGTTCACAGGTTTATTGCAACTGTAGTCGTGGATTGTAATTATCCTTTTCATTTCATAGTCATACTCTTGCCTTATATAAGAATACGTCTGAATAATCCACAGGTTGACAGATATGGGGTTCTACTAGTGGATTCAAACGTAATCAAGCTATCAACTCTTACTAACTAAAGAGTCACATTCTCCCTTACACCAAGAACACGATCCACAGAACCCTCATGTTGGTCATCATGTGGATTTGTTAGTGTATTCAAGGGTAACTCAGCTACCAACTCTAAATCGATAGTGAACGACTAATGTAAAACTCTAGCCTACTGAGGATGGAAGGGAGGAATATATTTCTAGGACAACTTTTTCCTTTTATTACGAGAAAGGGCAAAATTCATTTCCATTCTAACCATCACATCCCTCCGTCCCGATTTACATTATCAACACTTTCCAGGATTTTCACATTTAAAAACAATTATAGTCAAGTCACGGTACATTGCCCCATTCCCAATCCATAATGCTATATGAACTAAACATACTAATTCTATTGCATAGTTGATAAGAATACAAGTCTCACTTACACGTGGTAAGTTTTCTTTACTTTTAATCGACTTACACAACTCTCAAGATCCTTACATCTTCCCTCATCAACCAAAAATCTAAATTAAACTATTTGTAATCTACTTGGGTCCAACACTCATTAATTAGGACCTTTAAAGTGGTCCTAACTAAATAAGAAATCAATTTGCTATTTTTCAGGTCAATCCGACCATTTCACATTTTTCAACGTAAAAACATTATTATAAAGTCTCACATAAATCTCGAATTCCTTATTTTTCATAGAAATTCACCAATTTCTATTTATTTAATCAAAATCTTATTTTTTTTTGGGTTTTTCCTTCTTTTTTGGAATTTTTCTTTATTTTCCCACTATTTCTCTTTTTTTAAAAAAAAAAATAGGTTTAGGTTTTGGGTGAGAACCGAACCGAGCTAGGTTCGATACTCACGCTACATGTATCTTGAGGTAAATCCAATGTTTTATTTTATTTGATTTAAACTATATGATTCATTTATACATTTATATATAAACTATATATATACAACTATGTATTTAGGGGCTACAAATTCACCGCGTGCATCAACAATCACACTCGGGCTTGCGCATTAATATACATCCCACACTTGTTGCCTTAATTTATTAATTATTTTGTATATATATTTATACATACAATATATAAATATGTATACATACGCCTATATTAATGCGTGTATCATTTTTTCGTGCGCGCCCATGAGTACACTCAGACGTGCTCACTACTTCCACGACTTACGTGTGTCCTTTAATGCCCGACAATTTATTATTTATTTATTTTCAATATATATCTTTCTATATGTAATATATATAAATACACATAGACATACACACACATATATACCTACTTATATTCACGCGTCTACAGTTTTGGCGTATGCGCCAATGAGTTAGTCAAGCGTACACACTATTGTACAACCTATGTGCATCACCCTTGACCCATAAATGGTATTTGACATCCCATAATTTGTCAATTATTCAATTATATGCAAATAAATTCAACTATTTCAATATTAATAACACAACTTATACAAACACAGAATAACGTGCAAATCCACGCACATGTTAATCAAGACAAGTCGAACTTAACATGAGCCTAACTCATGTTAATTTACTTTCAAATTAGCGCTAATCACTTGCTTAAGATAATGGGTCATTACAATCACCCCAATTTAAGACAATTTCATATTTGAAATTAAAGGAAACGTACAAGTTACTAGTAGTTTCGAAAAGAAATGCAGCATCAATGTACAATCATCCCAATTTAAGACAAATTTACCTGCTATGTCTACAATCTTAGTTCTACACATCAACGTGCAATATAATTGAGTATAGTCATTTTTATCATTCGACGATGTAATCCACTTGATTACCTTTATTAATCAAAGAGCTAACATATTGGAATCTATTTTCTTCTAGCTGTTATACATTTCTAAGACACAAGCTTAGAAATTTAAATTCTGAATGAACCATGAATGGTTAAGGTGATTTAGGGTTACTGATGATAATGGGTGGAGTTTCTTTCTTGGCTAGCCTTTTCCTTATCGAGATCCAATCTTCCTTACCACATACACTTCTAAGCAACTTCAGATAACTTATTGAAACTGACAAGAAAATGCAGACTTGATCAATTTATCAACTACAACTTTCATTATATTATGCTGACATCAAGATTTGGTTTAGACAAGAACTTACCTTACCTTTTAGGTTTTTATTATCCAAAATCTATGTACTAGATAACTCTTATATATCTTTATGAATTTAACAACATATATCTTGACTTTAGACAATCCCCAATCTTCTCGTACACCCTAATACGATATGAAGTTGACTGGATAAACTATATTACAGAGGTCTATGAGATCATCGAAGTAATTCATGTCTAAAATCCTTTATGAATGTGAATTTTCAACTCAGAATCTAAAGCATCCAACACATCTTCATTAGAAAGTCAAATTTGAATGCAAATATTTAATAGCCAAATCTTGGCATATCAAGTGATTCCAATTAAGCTTCTTAACCATCACCCCATTAATGTCACACTTAGTTCAGCTCAATCTCAACTCCAAATAACAGGTTTGTATTTTCAATTCAGACAACTCGGTTGATAGTATGCCGACAAGCTTTATAAATCATTATCTTTATTACACATCTCTATCGAGAGATAATACATGGAAGTTCCAATTGTAATTACAATTCCAACTCTTTTCTCTATTCAAAGCACTGATCACATCGATCACTTTGTGAGGGTGATTTCTCAAACTATATTCATATACATAAATTTAGTTTATTCACTTCACCTCTAATTGTTTTTAACTTTGATAACAATACTCCTCAAACTTTATGACTTTGACCAATTCCCATTGCACCACATATTGATTTTTATACTTCTCATTTGTCTTCTAGTGTTTCCTCTAAGATTATCTAATCTCGAGAATAACTAAAAGACTTTCGAAAATCTTTTCATTTTAATATATATTTTTAAAAACTATACAATGAATGAATGAACTTGCATAACCTATTCAATTGAATAGAATCGCAAATAAGTTGGGATCCACACCTATATCTTATAACCCTAAGTCTCAGCTTTAGGATTTATCTTAGAAATTCATTCTATTCGTTGTTTGAAAAATATTTTAAGCTTTTATTCTACAAGTAATGCCTTAAATTGTTGTGTACGACTACCAAAACTTTTATTTAATAATAGTTCTTCTCTAACTTCCTTGAAGTATATAATAGTATAAACTACAATATCTTGCTTTGTTGTTTCAACACACAACTACTTGAGTAAAGGTATTGGAATAAATTTCTAACTTTTCAATAATCCATGTATAATTATCAATTATTATAGTGTAAACCATATTTCAATTCTCTCTTAAGGCATCCTTGTGTCACTTACGACTCACCTTAATTTCACTTTTAAGTTAATTGAACATATAATATAACAATACTATAGATATTTCTATATCTTGCTTGTATCATTCAATTGTTTCACTATAACATTACCCTTCTAATTATGTGTTCAATATAAGACAATTCTTTTATTGTCTCACTTCAAGTCTAATCCATTGATTCGTAATTAACATTTAACTCATGTCTGAGTGATTTACATTCGAAGCTTAGTAGCTGCACTAGCAATTCTTCGGTATAATCTATCATCAAAATCCATGTAACTCTCCGATATTGCTTGTGCTAAGTCTTCAACCTTTTTTATGTTATCATTGATTACATAATGATAATATAATCCAATAGAGTTCAACATTTAAATGTTTTCCATTTACAAACATAGCATGAGCTCTAGTGAGTTTTCATAGTTTTCACCATGATTTTCAACATGAACAAGCCATTACATGACTTTATTTCTACATATATTCAAAACTTTGGTTTTAAGTTAATGAAAGCAAATCTCAACCAACCTTTTAGAATAACTGGTTTCAAGTAAACCAAATGAGTTGTCATTTATGGGTAATGAATATTCATTCTTAATTTAATTTAATTTGATTCATCACTCGAGTAGAGTTGTCAAACTCATAAAATTCCTCTAGTACACTAAGTAAAATGGAATTGATCATATGCTTAATATAAGAAATAAAGTACTTGATGAATTTAATCTCAAATCGCGATAAAATTTCAAGAGAATTTGATAAATACACTTCTTGAAATTTGTACAATCATAATTTTTATTCAACAAACTTGAATTCTCATCATGAATCAACTACAATTCCAAAACAAGTTCAAATCTTTGAATCTTGAGTGATAGATTTGTTTCTAGGAATCACCTTCATAAAATTTTAGTGCTTAATGCGCGCCGAACACGTCAATAAAGTAAAGTTTCTTAAACCAACTATTTTGTAGAACAGTAGCAAAGGATCGATCCCACAGAGACTGGTTGTCTTTCTTAGGTTAAAATAACAAAAAGGAAAATCGGGGGTTTTAAAATAAATATTAATTAAACTAACTAATCTATCTAAACTAAATAAAATAAAACAACTAACTAATTATTAAAATAATTAATTAATAATAAATTAACACCTAAATAACACCTAAATCTCCAGTTCCATAAATCATAATCAATATTCAATAGCAATCATGGTCTTCAATCTTTCCCAAAAAGTTATTAATTTAAATTCTCCTAGATTAGCTATAGAAAATCGACATCCGCCGGAAATTCCTAGTTCCCCTAATTCCGATAGTCAGGACGTCCGCCACTAACTACTTCCCTAATTAATGTATAACTCTAGACATCCGCCAATCAGGTTTAATACACTAACCGCAGTAATATGGATCTATGGGAACACTAATCCTAAATAATCGGATCGCAACCGCTACCGATTTAACCTAGATTCAATTGTTGTACACTTAAACACCGAAAGGGTTTCATGGCAAACGGGTGAATGCTTGTTACTTTATTGTTCTAAAAGCACAATTACACGGATACTAATATTCCAAATAACAATAGATTGTCCATCTAAATGCATGCACTAGCCTCATACATACCATAGATCTAAATCATAATTATTAAAATCAACAACAATGAAATAGGAGAAATTAAATTAATTAAATAATAAAATAAAAGATCTCACATAATATGCTTTGAATCCATAATTCGGACTTGCTTCCCCTTCGACTTAGGCAAGAAATTAATTACTCGGACATCATCTTCAAAAATCACTACTAAAAACTAATAATTGATCTCTAAAAAATACGAATTAATTCTCTCTTAATAATACCTAGGTTCCTAATATATAAAAATACTCCAAATTATACTCGGATACTAATTTTATGGGTTAGGGACGTGACTCATGCGCCGAGGAGCATCGTAGGGGTGTTTTTAGATCAAAATTTTGACTCTGCCACGTGTCTCAGCGTGATTCGCTGATTTTTAACTGTCGTGCCACGTGTCAGAATGCCATTGGACCGCTCTTGTAACCGCCGCTTACTTATCGCAGATTGATTCACCGAACTCTGCGCGCTTTTGATTGTGTGTGAGTGAGTCAGCGACACGTGGCATCACGTGAGTGGCTGGAACACGTCAATGTGACCCGTCTTGCGAATAGGAGTGCGCCACGTGGACGAAGAACCGTGGAAGAAGAATTCGCTCGAATACGTCGAAAATCTGGGAGTCTGTGCGCGAACGCATCTCGAGGCAAATCGACGGAGTCTGAAATGAGGAGAAATTAAAGCGGTGTATGACGTGGCCTGTGGTGCTGACGCGGCAACGCGTGATTGGTGGCGCTGATTAGACACGTTACGTGGCGTCTTGCGATTGGAGGAGAACCAATGAGTGACGTGTTGTTGGGCTGCTGTTGTGACACGGGGCGCTGACGTGTCATCACCCGATTGGTGAAACGCTGACGTGGCAACTCCTTATTGGTTGAAATATGTTGTCTCTTATTTTACCCACAGCGCAACGCGTATTTCAAGGCAAACTTTCTGGCATCCGATCACTGCAAGTAAATACTCCATTTTGAGTATTTTTCCGCCACAAATTCAACCGCACACTCCGTTTAGCCTAAAAATGACCAAAAAATATAATTAAATATATATTTTAAATACTTTTAATAATTAAATATACTAAGATAAACTACTAAATACCTATAAATACCGATTTAACAGTGCTTTACAAAGTTTTTTGATTCAAAGTAGCAGTTAATACCAACCTCTTGGTATTCTGCTGACCTATTCATTCCTAGTACCATAAACAATTCCTTGGATTCTCAAAATCCTAAGATTCATTGGCAATTTATTCTCCCCAATTTAGACTGCACGATTCTAAATGATCATATCAAGACATCTCCGTAGCTCAATGTTATTTTCAAACCTAGATTATACACATTCTTAACTTTAACTTTTCATATGAAATTACCATAAAAGTGATCGAAGTCCAATCGATAAGATAGAAATGACTAACAAAGCATATTTTCCATATTCGTTCAAATCTTATCTCTCGCTGTGAATTTTAACTTTTAATTTAATTTTCCTATTAAGATCATTTTCTTATATTCTAGCATTGATATACACTTCAATTTGGTAATCTCATATATTATTTTTCTTGCGTGTGGGTCCACCATAACGTTATTTTTTTTTAATTTTATTAAGGAGTGCGATTACACCATAACACGAATAATATTTTTCTTATATTCATTTTACCTTTAGAGTATGTGGTTATACTACAACCACCTTACTAATCTTTTTCTCGTTATTCCAATATGAATGAGCACCATATCTGGAATCGTATAATCTATAATAACTTAAGAAGTATGAATAATTAGTATTTATTTAACCTCAACTAGGGTCTTATCATCGTTTACCCCTAATTTCCTTATCGAGTGACCATTAATATTTTTTAAATAGTCTTAATACTAGTATATATTCTACTCAAAGTGAATTGTCCATTTTTTAGCTTAATCGGATGTCACTTTCTTATTAATATCTATTCTCCTAATAACTATAGCATTTTCGAGTTCCAATCGATCCTTCAACACTGACTATTATTATTAATCCAACAATATCAGGGAGAATAAAAACAATAAGAGACCATTCAATAGGAAAAAAATTTACTTATTGTCTTTGTAAGATTTCTTATGTCTTTCCTTTTTCATGTATCATTGGAACTTAGGTTTCTAGAAAACTTAATCGTAAATATTTTCTCAAATTATTAAGTTTCGAAGGTAATTTTTTTCTTTTAATATCCCTGAAATCTAGGTTTCCTAGAACCCTCACCATCTATTCATTGAATTCTAAGATAAACCTAGAAGATAAAACCTTTAGGATAGCATATATGAAAGACATTACCGTTATATCTACCGCATAGATATAATACATCACAACATATACCACAACTCAGTCTTTTATCTTTCATTACCTCTCTCCCTAAACTTTGATAAAAATATTTATTATGTTAGAGATTATCGATAAATCAATAATCAATCTCAAAGTAAGGGAACCAAGAATTTTATTCAATTTATAGGTAATGAGTTTAGGTTCTAATACAAACTTTATCATAATTATTCTTGTTTCTCAAGCATTTCAAGAATTGGAAAGCTAGCTCTGCGCACACTAGGGTATGATACCAACTATAGCATCCCCTACCCTAATTAGGGCAATACTCGTCCTGAAATCCTAATTAAGCCTTGGTAAACCAGTCAGACTTAAATAGAGTAACAGTACATCCATCCTTCATACATGATAATCATAATACAATATATCTTATATCGACTAAATAACTGAAAATGTAGTGAAATCAAAACTTCTCGATGAAACATACGATATACAAAAATCGGCATAAACCTCGATTGTAAAACCATATCCCCATCCTATTTATTACAAAATTATGATTCAATGCAATATATAAATAATAGGGAAATCAAGTCACCGTATAGAAGACCATAAACTCCTAATCTTCTTCATTCTTAAGTCGAAGCGCATATCGACAACCTAAAATGTTAATTGTGGAATAAGCTCTCCAACTTCGCTCAGTAAGTGATGCTCGTATATGTATCAATTATCAAATAATATCAATGAATTAATTAAGAAAAATATGAATCCAAAACACATCTATTTAGGCTATAAAATGATATAACAATAGATAAAGGAATGCAAGTTCACTGGTTAATTGCAACTATACTCATTACTTGTAATTTTCATTTTCATTTTAAAGTCATACATTTGCCTTATAGAAGAATACGTCTACATAATCATTATGCAGACCAATATGGGGTTCTGTAAGTGAATTTAAACGTAATCGAGCTATCAACTTTTAACAACAAAAAGTCATACTCTCACCTAACCCCAAGAATATGACACACAAAACCCCCATATTGGTCACCATGTGATCTTGTATGTGTATTCAAGTATAACTGAGCTACCAACTCTAAATGGACAACAAACGACTAAGGTAAAACTCTGGCTTAATAAGGATGGAAAGGCAGAATCCATTTTCGGGCTAACCTTTTCCTTTTATTAGGAGAAAGGGCGAAATTCATTTCAAGGCTAACCTTAACATTCCTCAGTCTCGGTCTGCCTTATTGACACTTTCCAAGTTTTTCACATTTAAAAACAAATACAGTTAAGTCACACTACATTGCCCCATTCCTTGTCCATAATGCTATATGAACTAAATATACTAATTACGTTGTATAGTTGATAAAAATACAAGTCCCACTTACGTTTACTGAGCTTTCCTAACTTTTTACCAACTTACACAACTCTCGAGATCTAAACATCTTTCTTCGTTGACCAAGAATCTAAATTAAACCTATCGTCATCAATTTTGGTCCCATAAATAATAATTAGAACCCTTAAATATGTCTAATTAAATTTGGAATCAATTTGCTACTTTTTAGGTCAATCCGACAAATTCATGTTTCTCGGGCTAAAAATCCCATTAAAAAGTCTCGCGGGAATCCTAGATTCCTCATTTTTCATATAAATTCACAATTTCTATTAATTTGATCAAAATATTATTTTTCTCAATTTTCTATATTTTTCTAGAGTTTTTCTTTAGTTTCCAAAAACTCTCTCCTTTTTTAAATAAATAGGTGTAAGGTTTAAGTCTAAGCTGAACCGAACCGAACCGAACCGGGTTCAGCACCACCAAGCCGATCCTGCCTAGTTCAGGGCCCATCATTTCATTTCAAAATTTTTTTTACGATCGAACTGGGGTTTATCTCCAATTCAATTTGGAATGGGAGATGGCCTCCTACTCGTCTCCCTTCTCTATCGTTGTCAACAACACAACAACCAATAACAACGGCAAACAATGACAACAACAATTAACTCTGCAACTTACCCTCACCATCATCGCCTCCATCGTTCATCTCTCTCTCTCTCAATATTTTGATCTCCACAATCAAATTTTATTTTTTTATCTTCTCTCTTGATCTTGAAATCGAAACTGGTGAGGCGGTGTGGTTTTGTTAATGATATATATTTAATTTCCTCAAGATTCATACACACGAACCTCGAGGCTGATCCAAAAGATATAAACCAAAGTGATTACGTAAAGAAACACTTATTTCAACGCAAACTTACTAGTACACATTAACTTTCCTTGTGACCCATTTACATGCATTTGGAGGTGTGACAAATGAACAAGAATATCAACGTTAAACCCATTCAACTCCTCAATACTTAAGTTACGCGCATCTCAAGGAAATTTAATGTTTCATTTTATTTTATTTTAACTATAGGATTTTTTTATATATTTATATATATAAACTATATATAAACCTATATATTTTCGCTTCTACAAATTCACCGCGTGCGCCAACAATCACTCTCATGCGTACGCCTTATTGTATGTCCCACGCATGTCGCCCTCGATCCCAGTGTCATTAGGCACTACCAATATCTTGAATGTATATTTATACGTATAATATATAATTATATATACATATGCCTATATTATTGCATTTGTCATTTCATCATGCGCGCCAACGAGTACACTCCGATGTGCACACTACTTCCACGACTCACATATATCACCCAAGACCTCCGCGTGTCCGTAAACGCTAAACAATTTATTATTTATTTATTTTCAATATATATTTATATATGTATTATATATAAATATAATATATATATATATATATATATATATATATATATCTTCCTGTATTCACGTGCCTATATTCTTGCTATGTGCACCAACGAGTTTACTTAGGATGGTAATGGTGGTGTTATTCTTTTCATTCCTCTTATCTTTCCAGTTCTTTTTACTTTCCATTCATAGTTCTATCTTTTATTTCACTAGGATATGATACATTTTCTTGCATGTATTTAGTATAGTTTTTATTATTATAATTATTTATAATCACCAAAACTTTGCTTCATGCCTTTAGTTGTGGATGAGTGAACTAAGGTTCCCTTTTTACTTGAAATATAGAGAAAATTAGGATAAATACTCACTCTAGCCCATAGCCTGGCATTTTATGATTTCATATTAGAGACTTAATATGGGGGTTAAGCCTTATGCTAGGTACCTATTGGGTTTTAGGGTTCATACGCAGCAAAGATTCCAAAATAATTTTGATAAAAACCCCAACAGGATCCGAATCTAATTCCATTAAAAACGTTTTGATCAAGAAAACTTAGTCATACCTCGGTCGCAAAATACCTTTCTGAAGGCTTGATCGATCTCTAAGGTGCAGCCAACGACGAACCCCCTCTACCAATAGTCCACACACGAACGGCAGACGAGCTTTGAAGTGCTAGCTTCAAGAGAATACCAAACCTTTTTGTTTCTCTCCAAAATGATCCAGAGCATACCAGAAAATCCTAATTCGTTTCTAAACAAAAATAGAGTTTCGGCCCTAAAATTTCATCTATGTTTTCTAACTTAAAGCGTCTATTTATACAACCCTTGTATATATATGGTTGAGTAAATCACACATATACCCCTACTTAAAGAAGTATAAGTGTAATACACCACAAGGATGTTTCTGTCATGAATTTTATCATATAAAATTTATTTTTCTGAACCATGTTAAAATCTCGCAAAACCATTCTTATTATGCGACCCAATAGGCTCATACAACATTGGCAGTGTACCAAAACACATTTTGGTATACAAGTCATAAGCAGCCTCTAGCAAGACATTATGACTACCCAAGTTGTACGAATATCAAATCAATACAACCTAATCAATAGTGTATACAACATCCTTTTGTCACTCGATATCCTTTTGATCAAACATAAGGCATGGAGTTGTCATCCAACATGTTCAATCGTACTAATCTCGATCTCTAGGTAGACTGAAAACATCCAAGTGACATTGATCAATATTAATTCACTTAGACTAGGCTTTTTAACAGTCTAAAACATCGAGGGATCCATTGGATATCTCTCTTTATATGAGAGGGGCAAATTCTATCTCAATTACACAACTTCATCACATTGCTCACAAAGTAACCAATCACAACCTTTATAATCGTCCGGTTAAAGACAACGTTTGATTGTGTCAAATCATGGTGTTCCTAATGTTGAAGTCTCTGGTAATCTCAAGGCAGAGGACCGAAAAATATACCTATCATGAGAAACAACTATGACTTATTCTATGTGATGTTCTCACAGCGGGTCGATCCAGTACTTTGTTCCCTACCAAGTACTCGTGATCTTGATTCGTATCCTTATACGTATAATCATCATATGATCATCAATCAAGACTCGCACTAGTCTTAATTCATTATAGTTCCCAGTATAATGATCGACTAGGGACATTTAGGATATTTCAGTAAATACGTATGGATCTTATTATCATGTAAGCTTGCAAATTAATTATAATAAATAGCAAATGAAATCTTCTATTTTATTAACTAAAAGTATTCATAAAGACAGTTTATGGATTGACCTAGGGCACATGCCCCAAAATCTCCCATTTACACTAGGGCCAATCATACATGCATCTAATGCCTAATGATCTAACATGACCTTCATGTTTTCCTTGTGGAAGAGCTTTTGTCAATGGATCCGCAACGTTGTCTTCAGTAGGTACTCTGCAAATCTTCATGTCTCCCCTCTCAATAATTTCTCTAATGAGATGAAAACACTTGAGTATATGTTTGGATCTGTAGTGTGATCTACGTTCCTTGGCCTATGTTATTGCCCCGTTATTGTCACGATACAAACAAACAGTGTTAGCAATACTTGGAACCACACCTAGTTCAGAAATGAACTTTTTTATCCAAACTGCCTCCTATGTTGCATCAGACGCTGCAATATACTCGAACTTATGTTATAGAATGCGCCACGTCTCTTTCTCCAAACATTTCCAGCTTACTGCACCCCCATTCAAAGTAAACACATATCCAGACTACGATCTAAAATCATCTATATCAGTTTGAAAACTCGCATCTGTGTAACCATTTACAACTAGATCATTTTCAAAACCTTCATAGACCAAGAACACTTCCTTAGTCCTTCTTAAGTATTTAAGAATGTTCTTTACTGCTATCCAGTGACTCTTACCAGGATCTGACTGATATCTGCTTGTATTGCTCAAAGCATATGATACATCAAGTCGAGTGCATAGCATGGCATACATGATAAATCCAATAGCTGATGCATATGAAATCTTATTCATACAGTCTCGCTCATCATTTATCTTAGGACATTGATTCTTGTTGAGACTTATGCTATGAGATATTGGCAACAATCCTCTTTTAGAGTTTTGCAAACTGAACCTATTTAGCACCTTGTCTATGTAAGCACTCTGACTTAAACCGATTAGCCTCTTAGATCTATCCCTATAGATCCTTATCCCTAGGATATAAGCTGCATCTTCTAAGTCTTTCATTGAGAAACACTTCCTTAACTAAGACTTGACATTTTGCAATGTTGGGATGTCATTTCCATTGAGTAATATATCATCAACATACAGTACCAGAAAAAAAACTACACTCCCATTGACCTTCTTGTATACACAAGGCTCATCTTCGTTCTTAATAAAACCAAAATCCTTGATTGCTTCATCAAAACGAAGATTCCAACTTCGAGAAGCTTGCTTTAATCCATAAATGGATCTTCGAAGCTTGCATACCTTCCCAAAATTCTTAGGATGTACAAAATCTTCAGGTTGTGTCATATGCACGTCCTCAAGCAACTTTCCATTAAGAAATGTTGTTTTTACATCCATTTGTCATATCTCAAAGTCATAAAATGTAGCAATGGCAATTGAAATTCTTACTGATTTAAGCATGGCTACTGGCGAAAACGTTTCATCATAATCGACACCTTGAGTCTGGCTGAAACCTTTTGCTATAAGTCTTGCTTTAAAAGTATGCACTTTGCCATCCATGTCAGTTTTCTTCTTGAAAACCCATTTACACCCAATGGTCTTACTATTTTTGGTAAATCAACCATGTTCCAAACTTGGTTATCATACATGGATTGCATATCAAAGTTCATGGTACTTAGCCATTTATCTGAGTTTGGTCCAGACATAGCCTCCTAATAAGTGGTGGGCTTATTTTGATCCATAAGCAACACATCACGACTATAAGTAATGAGGAATCCGAATCTCTTTGGCTTATGTCTTGCCCTACTAGATTTAAGTGGGCCTCGTGTCAATTGTGGAGGTTCAACTAGTTCAGAACGTTGTTGAACTTCTAGTAGCAGTTCAGTGTTTATCTGTGATTCTCGAACTTCTTCAAGATTTATTTCTCTCCAGTAGTGTCTTTTGAAATAAACTGGTTTTCCATAAAGGCACCATACCGAGCAACAAACACTTTGTTCTCAGCGGGATTATAAAAGTAATATCATTTTATTTCCTTAGGATACCCCACAAATGAGCACTTGTCAGATTTGTGTGCTAGTTTTTCTAAGACTTGTCATTTTATGTAAGCCTCACAACCCCAAATCTTAAGGAAAGACAAACTAGGTCTCTTCCCATACCATATCTCATATGGTGTTTTATCAACCAATTTAGAAGGAACTCGATTTAGAGTGAAAGCTCCAGTTTGTAATGCATAACCCCAAAAGGATAATGGAAGATCTGCATGACTCATCATAGATCGAACCATATCTAATAAGGTTCGATTTCTCCTTTCAGAAACTACATTCCATTGTGGATTTGCTGGTGGAGTCAATTGTGAGACAATCCCACGATTTCGAAGATGATCATCAAATTCTTGGCTTAAATATTAACCACCTCGATCTGACCGAAGTGTTTTGATAGTTTTACCAAGTTTATGATGCACTTCATTTTGGAACGTTCGAAACATCTCAAATGATTCAGCTTTATGTTTTATTATACATAACCATATCTGCTGAAATCATCAGTAAATGTAATGAAGTACTGATAACTAATAGGGGAAGAGATTTATAATAGCTAGGAGGGGCATTTCTCAATTTTAACATAATATTTTTGCGGCTAATCTTTATTCTAGAGAAAATAATTTATGAGCTTGTGACTTGGAAAGTGATAGTTACTGAAAGAAATATTTTACTACGTTAGTTCTCTAGTATTGACATTATTAGGCTATAAACGTTGAGGTGTTTCCCTTGAAAGGTTGTATACTTTTTTTTGTCATACATTAGCGTAGGATGAGAAGTAAAAATACAAGCAAGTAGGAGCCTGAGTAATTTAGAACTACGCAGAAGAATATTAATAGAATGTTTGTATAAAATTACAACGCAAATAAATGAAATTTATATGAGGAAATGTAGATAGTTTGAGTTTCTCAAGAACTACAACTTCACTCTGAAATATCACATAGGCAAAGCAAATAGGGTTATAAATGCCTTGAGTAGGAGAAGAATAGGCATAGAAAACGTAGCTACTATAAGAGCTTCTTAGTTTAGACTTCTTTAGAAATTGTCTATGATGATGATTCGTGTAAGTTTAGCTGACACGTCATCAACCAAGAGAGCTAATCTCAAAGCTACTACTCTGTTCTTTTGAGCTCAGACTCAAACTAAATTAGAGATGATTTAGCGGGTGATTGGTTATTAGAAAGTTGATCAGGATTATATAGTTCATTAGAGATTAGTGACTAGTGTGGATCATCTTGATTGGTTAATTTTTTATAATGGTGCGTTACGATTTAAAGATAGATTATGGATTCCAGCTTAGAATTAGTTGAGGCAGGAGTTGCTACAACAATCTCATGGATCTCTTTAATTTATTAATTTAGGCGATACTAAGAAGTATCATCATATGAGGCGTATCTATTAGTAACTTTGGATAAATAATGATGTTGTGAAGTTGGTAAAAAGATTTGAGAAATGTTAGCAAGTTAAGGCTGACCATAGAAAACTTTGAGGGTTATTGCATTCTCTACCTATTCCTATATGGAAATGGGAGCATAGAAATCCTCGAGGCACGATGTTATATGGGTTGTAGTTGACTGGCTGATGAAGTCTGTGCATTTCTTGCCAGTTTTCATGCGAGATCCTCTTGACCAAATATGTAAGGTATACTTCTATGAGTTGTTAAGATTTCATGGAGTTTTAATGTCTATTATTTCATATTGAGATCTAAGATTCACATCCAGAGTGTGGAGTGAATTGTAGAGACAACTGGGAATTGTTCTTAACCTCATTATGATATACCATCTGCTGACTGATGAGTAGCCTGAGAGGTTGATTTTGGCGCTAGAGGATATGCTTCGAGCTTGGGTCTTGGAGCTTGATGGTAATTGGATGAAATACATTTATCTATGTAAGTAATTCAGAACTATATATAAAGAATTTAGTAGATTCACCAACATTTGACTATGGCACGACTAAGATATAAGAGATGTGCCGATAAACATCATAAGTTGTTGGAGTTTTCAAGGCATATCTCATTTTATTGAAAGTCTCACCTATGAAAGGCATGTATAGGTTTGGATTGCAAGGTAAGCTATCTCAAGGTACATTAGGTCGTACAAAGTACAGGAAAGGATTGCTCTTGTTCTTTATAGGTTAGAGTTACCTTCATAGCTATTCATAGTTCATAATGTCTTCTACGTGTCTATGCTTCGCAAAACGGAGACTCAGTTCACTCCAAGGTTTGATTGGAATGAATTTGATTGTTAGGAAGACTTCTCTTACGACGGGCTGCCAATTCGGATACTTGATAATAAAATTCTGAGGATGAGAACCAAAGAGATTAGTTTGGTTAAGGTGAAATGACAATTTCACTGTAATGAGGAACTAATCTTGGAGCGGGAGTCCTATATAAAGGAGCAATTTCCATTTCTCTTCAAAAGTACAGGTAATTATATGTTTACTTTAATTTTGAGGATGAAATTGGTTTAAATTGGGAAGACTACAAAGACATGTTACCTTAAGCTGGTGATTAATGTTAATCTAAATCTTAATTAACCTAAGTTAGTGTCATGGTTAAGTACGACGTACAACAAATAGTGTGTGCATGGATTTTTGTGTTGATTAATATTTGTTTGGAATGCTAATGAATTTTATAGGTTGTGGATTAATTGGAAATTAATACAAACCTATAATTGGTAGCTAAAAAATAAATAGGCAGTACACCAAGTTTGACGAGGGGTTATGCAATGAATGTGCACACCTGAGAATACTTGTAGGCATGTCCAGTGAATTTATTGGCAGGAAAATACACAAGATATATATATATATATATTTGATATATAAATATAAATATTGAAAACTATAACTTAGTTTAAACAATATGGATTGTTTGATAAGCCTCGAGACGAGTGTAATTGTTGATGGTGTCAAAATGTGTGTCACTTTAAGCCGTGTCATTTTAACACATTAACCACTTGATCAACCTTGAGACAACGCGACTCGTATCTCAAGCAATAGATATATATATAAATCTAAAACCTTAAACCTATCCTCACGGTTTTATCAATACATAGAGAGAGTGAAAAGAGGACATCAGCTGATGGTTTTAGGTTTGAGAAGTTGATCAAGAGGCGATCCTCCATTGAATCAAAGAGATCAAAACAGCTGTTAGATAAGGGATCATCATCATGATAAGTTTAAGTTTTGAGTTTCAAATTGAATTCAATATTTTACGATGAATTCTATGTTTTTGTTTGTTGTTTGATCACTAGAAATGGGTTATTACATCACTATAGGTCCTCCCTAATGATTTGGGAGTGTGTTTAAGGTTGTGGTAGTGATTGGTAATGGAACGGTGGCTATTGCCTTGTTCATTGTTTAGGTAGTGTAGGGTCGAGCGTGCTCCACATACAGAGGAGCATGCCCATTCATCAATTAAAACTAACAAAGTTGATGGAGCGCACCCCATTCAGTTAGGGAACGTGCTCCCATCCCAGAAAATAGCAACTGTGTTGTAATTTAATTAGAATTTCCTGATATATTAGGGACTAACTTAGGGTTTTAAACATAGGGAATTAGGCCTATATTGATCACAAATGATTCGTGATATGTGTTGCCTCGAGAAAGCTTGTGTGCCTAAAAAGTTAATGAATTTTGAATGGAAACCTAAATCGAGCTAAGTAGGGTTTCGCTTATTTATTAATGTTGCATGGCTATCCTAGTATATGTAGTTCATGTAGTTTTATGGACTTAATGAGGGACTATGTAAATTGTGATGGTTTTAAATAACTGGAAAATGGTGTTTAATGTGATTCACGAGAGTAAGTTCCTGAGACTGATACCAGGTTATATAGGATGCGTGGTTGATCTCCTGGACTACATGTAACTTCCTACTCAGTTAAATATGATGCGTGAATTAGATACTCACTATAGGGTTTAATATAGAACCATTGGGCATTAATGGATTGACTAGGCAGCACATCGACTTATTTGTTGGTCTAGCAAATGCATTAATGGCATCAGATGGTAATCAACCCTAGTTTCATAAATAAAGTGGGAATCACTGTGTAATAGTCATTATTAGTTTTATTTGCATCCGTTATATACTGAATTATATGCTTTCCGTATTCATGTTAGTTAACATTGGTGTATATTGTTATTGCATGATGTTCTTGACTATTATAAGGAATGTTGAAGTCTATCCGAATCCATACTTACAGAGCAAGTTAAAGTGCTCACCCCAAATTCACGTTTCAGGAAAAACGACAAAAGCTACATTATGGGATAGAGAAGATTTAGGAGTCTTGATCTTCTCTTTGATGTAATGAATCTTCCCTTGTCTTATATATTTGTACTGAATTACAATTTTTTAATATTACAATGAATGAGAGATTTTATATAACCGAGGTTTATTTCGATTTGACTTGATACTGTATATCGTGTTTTCATTATCGAAAAAGTTTTAATTTTTGCTATGTTCAATATTATTGATATTCGATATACAGTGGTGATTATCAAGTGTAAATGGAGAGGTTGCTAGCTCTAGTTATGTCTAGCAGGATTAACGGGGCTTAATTATGGTTTTAGGCTAGTATTGCCCTAATCGAGTTAGGGAATGCTAAAATGTACACTGTGATGTATTTACTAAATGTAAAATGGTGTTTAATGTGACACGAGAAAGTAAATCCTATAATTGAGATTAGGTTATATAGTATATGGGTTTGATCTTTCGGCTTATATTTAATTCTTACTCAGTTAAGTAGGTTACATGGATTACATATTCATTACAGGGTTTGGGATTGAACCATTGGACATCAATGGATTGGCTAGATAGCACATTTGCTAATGTGTTGGTCTAGTAATCGTATTAATGGTGTAAGTGGTAATCGACCATAGTTTTACAAATAAAATGGGAATCACAGTGTAATAGTCATTGACGGTTGACCTGCATTTGTTATTTATTTGATTATATGCTTTCATAATCCCATTACTTATCATTGATGCATATTGTTATTGCATATTGCTCTTGATTATTACATGGAATGTTGATGGCTTTATGAATGCTTACTTATTGAGCAAGTTTAAGTGCTAACCCCAATTAATATTTCAGGAATATCGACAAGCACTACGATTATGAAACAGAAAATGTTTATAAATCTTGATCTTCTCTTCGATGTACCAAATCTTCTTTAGGCTTATATATTTGTATTGAATTACAGTTTTGTAATATCATAAAGTATGGGAGGTTTTGTATAATCGTGGTTTATTTCGTTTGGAATTGGTTTTTTATATCGTGTACATTATAGTGAAAAAGTTTAAATTTTTGTTATGTTTAGTATTTATTTTATGTTGATATACGATATACAATTGTGTTTACCGAGAGAAGAAAGAAACTTTGTTGGCTCCATTGGGATTATCGGAGCTAAATTAGCGTTTCAAGTTGAGTATCCCCCTACTTTGGTTAAGGGATGCTACAGCTTGGTAACAAAGCCAGAGTTTCAGGGCTTTGATATAATTAATAACTATAATACAATTTGGTATTATAAACTACTTTAGAGAATAACCCTATTACTTAGAAACAAGTGATAATTCGGATATAGTTTGGTATCAAAGTTTAAGGTTATCGACTGTAAGTGGAAATCAATTGGATCTAGACCTCAAGATGTATATTACAATAATGCATGTTATGAAGCAATGGAATACTGAATGACTGTAAGTGGAAATCAAAAATAGTAGACCATTTTGAGATATGATTTCATACTAGTATTGAAACTACTTAAGAAATAATGGAAGTTATTTAGTAAATAAATTAGTGGTTAATGATAAAAGCCTATTTGAAGTTAGGAAACTACTAATGTATTTACACTTCAGAAGTTGTTATGAAGTAGAAATTTCAGATATGGTGTGAATCCATATTGGAATGACAAGTAATTTGTTGGATACCGAAAGGTGAAGTTGAGAATTTGAAATTGGATAATAGTTTAATCCAAAAAATAGCAATGAGTTGGTAAAATATCCTACTTTAATGTTTTAAACTGGTATAGTCTAAATTGGGGAGAATAAGTTATCAATGAATATGAGAAACCAATGAATAATGTACGATAGTAAGAATGAATATTCATTGCCCTGGGTTGACAACGCATTCTAATAATAAGGTGAAATAAGTTATTCTCAAGAGTTAAAGATATATATGAATATGATTTCAGACGATTACTAGATCACTTTAAGTGGATAGTGGAAACAATTAAAAATTACAAAAACTCATGCTATGTTCATGAATGAAGGGTGTCAAGTTTTGAAACCCCATTTTAATTAAGTGTCTATCGTGTTATCAATAGTAAAATGGAATCTTTGAAGACTAATAAAATGCACTAGAATTATGTATACAATTACAAATCGTGATAGTAAATTGGTTCAGGTCAGATTTTGCAAGTGAAGTATTAAGTTTCAAAGATAAATTACTTGTATTTGTTTTGAAAGTTAACTGCAAATCAAGAGATTGACTGGGATTTAGACAGTTTGGGATTGTCATATATTCAACACAAAGGAAAAGGAGTAAAGTAATACTGAAATAATTGAATAACAAAAACAATTGATTCATGGATCTTTGGTTTATGTGATTTATTTAGTCATTTTAGGTATGTGGAATGTTGTAAATTAAAATAATATAGAAGGATGACTTGGAGGAAAGTTGAAGTATAGTTTGACTACAATGTTTGCTTGATGATACCTAAATTGTGAAAGAAGATAGCGGTTTATCCTAAGAACAATAAAATGAAATTGTGACTTATACATCTCTCTATACATGTTGTTCAGTAAATTTAAGAAAAACTATTAGGGATTGATAATCTCGATATAATTATTTTGGTGGTTGTACTAAATATGGAAAGGCATCACTTGTAAAACAAGAGGATCTTAGAGTATTTCGAGTGATGGAAGTTTGAGATAAATTTTATACAAGAGGAGAATTTTTAGGAGCTTTTAATCATTTTTAAGATTCAAGAATCTTTAAAAAAATCATTAAAAGACAATTTGGAGGTATAAAAACTAGTGGATTGGTGTAATAAGCAAGTTTCAAACTTTTGGAGTTTGAAAAATGTAATTGTTAAAGTGACCGAAATGGAAAGTGAGCGTGATATTTGGAATTCTTAAATGTTAGGAATTCACTATGAAACATCACTCATTAAAGGTAAATTTGTTGGCAATGCCTTAAATAGGAAAAGGACGGAGGATGTAGTTACGATAAAAGTTGTTCAGTTATATCTGTTGAGTGAGATGTATAATGGTGGTCCATTGAAATCCTGCGCAATCACATTATCAGCTGAGTTGTATGGATTGGTAACTACAAGTCTGTTATTTGGAACTCTGATTGGAGCTATGCTAATGATAATTAATTGAGTGATTAATTATTGGTGAAATTGATTAAGATTATCTAGTAGGTCAAGGTTTGACAACTAGTTATTAGTATTTTATATGGATAGTCTCAAATTAGAACATTGAGCATGTAAAGAAAGTTTTTGGAACTCGAATCAAAAAGTGAGGCAAGAATGTTATGAGAATCTCATTGATTTCCTTAAACTATTCATTTAGGTGAAATCTAAAATCATTATGATAAGAACTAGTTGTTGGTGACCTGGAATAAAAATTTATTTCAATTTTATAAAGAAATATGAGATATGTCATCAAAGGGAAGCTAAATGTTATTAACCTGACAGGTTATATTATTCTTACCCAATATGAATGAAATTCCATGTTCAGTGATTTATAATGGATTAAAAGTAGTAATGGCAACTGAAGTTTGTTGATTCTATAGTTGTAGGACTGATTGAATGTGTAAATTTCTTGCCAGTATTGTGGTTGAATTCTTATGGAATAGTAAGCGAGATATATGCGTGTATAAAGAGTTAAGAGTTTATGGAGAATCTGGATTATTATTTGGGTGAGGAACTGAAAGTTTGTTTTCTAGTAAGGAATAAATGTATAATAGTAGGGAGGGACCTTTCTAAATATTAACACAATATATCTGCGGCCACTTTTAATTCAAAAGCATATAATTTGCGAGCTTGTGACTTGGAATATGGTACTGGAAGAAGTATTTTGTTGTCTGAGTTCTATGGTAATGATATTAGCAGGTTAGTTTGTACGCTTAATTCGTCGTCAATTGGTATGGGACAAGAAATAAAGATACAAGCTAATTGGATCCTAAGAAATTTAGAACTACACAAAAATATGTTAACAAACTATTAGTTTGTAATTACAACTGAAATAAATGGAAAGAATATATTGACATGCATGATAGGATGTTAAAATATTCGAAAGATATATGAGGAAATGTAGATGGCTTGAGTTTCTCAAGAACTACAACTTCACTCTAGAGTATCACTCAGGCAAGGTAAATGGGGTTGCAGATGCCTTAAGTAGGAGAAGAAGAAACATAGAAAATGTAACTAATGCTAGAGCTTCTCAGTTTAGAACTCTTGAGGAAGCATTTGTGATAATGATTTGTGAAAGTTTAGCTGACACCTCATCAACTGAGAGAGCTAGTCCTAAAGCTACTAATCTTTTCTTTATGCTTAAATTCGGGCTAAACTGAAAATGATTTACCTAGTGATTCATTATAAGGAAGATGGTCAGGATTACATAGTGCGTTAGAGGTTAGCAGATAATGTGGATCATTCTGATTGGTTAATTTCTAATAATGGTGCATTACGATTTAAGGATGGATAGTGCATTCCAATGCAGGTTCAGTTGAGGCAAGAATTGCTAGGAAAGTCTTATAGATCTCTTTACTCTATATATACAAGTAACACTAAGATGTATCGCGATACGAGGCATATATACTAGTGGCCTTGGATGAAGACTAATATTGCTAGGTTTGTAAATAGATGGGAAATATGTCAGTAAATGAATGCTAAGTATAGGAAAACTGGAGGGTTATTGCACTCTCTGCCTATTCCTAAGTAGAAATGGGAACATATATTGATGGATTTTATTTTTAGTCTATCTCTAAGTCAGCGTAAGTATAATAAAGTATGGGTTGTATTTAACAAGTTAACGAAGTTTGCATATTTCTTGCTAGTTTCCATGCGAGATCCTTTTGACCAATTATGTGAGGTGTACGTAGATGAGGTATTAACATTTCATGAAGTTCTAGTGTCGATTACTTCAAATTGAGATACGAGATTCACGTACAGACTATAGAGTGAATTACAGAGACAGATGGGAAGTTTTCTAAACCTTAGTACGGTATACCATTCATAGACTGATGATCAGATTGAGCAGTTAATATTGGTGCTAGAGGATATACTTCGAGTTTTTGTCTTGGATTTTAGTGGTAATTGGAAGAAATACATTCCTCTATGCGAGTCCTCATCTAATAATAGCTATCAGGCTAACATTGCAATTGCTCCTTTTGAAGCTCTACATGGTTGAACTTGTCGTTCACCTGCATGTTGAATAGTGGTCGGAGATACAGCTATGTTGGGGATGGAGTTGAATCAAGACTAAATAAAGAGAATTTAGCAGATTCGCTAGAATTTGATTACGGCACAACTAAGACAAAAGAGATATGATGATAAATATCATATGTTTTTGGAGTTTTTAAAGAACAATCTTATTTTATTTAAAATCTCACCTATCAAAGGAATGTACAAGTTTGGATTGCGATGTAAGCTAAGGTACTTTAGGCCGTTCGAAGTGAAAGAAAGAGTTGGTCCCGTTGCTTAGAGGTTGGAGTTACTTCCTGAGCTAGCTAAAGTTTATAATGTCTTTCATGTGCAATCCTTCAAAAATTGGACACTCAATTCACTCCAAGGATTATTTGGAATGAATTCGGTCTCATGAAGACTTATCTTATGACGAGCACCTGATAAAGATTCTTGATTATAAGATTCAAAGGCCGCGATTCAAAGAAGTTCATTTACTTAAGGTGAAATGAAAATTTCATGAATACGAGGAACTAACTTGGGAGCAGGAATCTTACATAGAGGAGTTGTTTTATTTCTCTTAGAAACAATAAAGTTTACTTTAATTTTAATGACGAAATCTCTTTAAATTGGGGACACTATAACGACCCGTTATCTTAACCTGGTGATTAGTGTTAACTCGAAACCTAATTAACCCGAGTGAGGTTTGTAGTTAAGTCCAGCGTACCTCAATTAGCATGTACATGGGTTTGTATGATGATTTGTGTTTGTTTGGAATATTTGGTGAGTTTACAGGTTGTAGTATAAAAATGGAATTTATATGCAAGCCTATAATTGGAAAATTAAAAATTAATTAATAAATAGCGAGTACACAAAGTGCAACGAGGGGGTCGTGAAATAAATGTGCACACTCAAGAACACTCGTAGGCATGTCCGATGAATTTATTGGCGAGAAAATACAAAAAGTGTTTATATATTTATATATAATTAATATATAAAGATATATAATTAAAATATAAGTTTTGTTTGAATTACATGGATTGTTGGATCGCCTCGAGATGAGAGTAAATGTTAATGGTGTCAAGATGTGTGTCACTTAAAGATGTGTCACATTAACATTTTATTCATTTAATCAGCCTCCAGATAGCTCGATGCGTATCTCGAAAAAAAATCTATATATTTAAATCAAAATCGTCAAACTAATCCTTACAATTCAATTGAGAAAGTAAGAGAGGAGAGCAGCTGAGCATTTGAAAAATTGAAGGGTTGATTCAAGAGTGAAATTTAGTAGGTTTAAAGAGATCAAACCACTATTAAATTAGAGATCATCATCTTGGTAAGTGAGTTTTGAGTTTGAAGTTGAATTTTATAATTAGCGATTATTTCTTTATTGTTGTTGTTGTTAATCAATGGAAAATTGTTGATACCTCACTAGAGGTTCTCCTTGATGTGTTAGGGGGTGTTTGATGATGTTTAGGTAGTTTGGTTGATTGGATAGTGGTTGCTGCCCTATTCACTGTAGAGACATTGCAGGGTGGAGCGTGCTCCCTTCATCAATTAGGATGAACCCAGCTGATGGAGTGCACCCCACCAAGTGAGGGAGCGTGTCCTAACCCTAAGAAATAGCAATTGTGCTATGTTTTGGTTAATAATTCTAGAGGTCATATGGCTGCCTTAGGAGTTATAAACATAAGGTATAAGACCTATATTAACTACAAATGATTTATGATTGGTGTTGGAACATCGGGAAAGTGTAAGTAACCCGGAATGTTAGGAGATTTGGAAATGAAAACCTAAACTGAGGTAAGTATGGATTCTTTTATTTATCAATGTCGCCTGGATATGTTAGTGTATGTAGTTCATATAGTTTATAGACTGAACGCTGGTCTATGCACACTATAATGTATTTATTAAATGGAAAACGATGTTTAATGTGATTGCGAGAGTAACTCCTAGAATTAAGATAAGGTTATATAGGATATAGGTTGATCTATCAGCCTATAAGTAACCCATACTCAGTCCAGTTGGATAGGTCACGTGGATTACATATTCACTAGAGGATTTGGGATAAAATCATTGGACATTAATGGATTGGGTAAACAACACATTGACCAATGTGTTGGTCTAGTAATCGCATTAATGGTGTCAGTGGGTAATCAACCTTAGTTTTACAAATAAAATTGAAATCACAGTGTAATGGTCGTTGATAGTTGACCTGCATCTGTTACTTATTGGATTATATGTTTTCATAATCCCGTTAGTTATCATTGGTGCACATTTTTATTGCATTTTCTTTTAATTATTATATGGAATGTTGATGGCTTTGTGAATCCTTACTTTTTGAGCAAGTTGAAGTGCTCATCCCAATTAATATTTCAGGAATACGATGAACACTATGACTATTAGACAAAGAAGGTTTGGGAGTCTTGATCTTATTTTCGATGTACTAAATTTTCCCTTGTTTTTATATTTATATTAAAATATAGTTTTGTAATATTACATGAGATGGGAGGTTTTGTATAGCTAAGGTTTATTTCGGTTGGATTTGGTTTTGTATATCGTGTATAATATCTTGACAAAGTTTTAATTTTCACAGTGTTTAGTGTTTTTTATGTTAGTATTCGATATACAATTGTGTTTATCAAGAGATAGATGAAAAGGTTTTTGGCTCTAGTTAAGTCTAGAGGGATTATAGGGGCTTAATTAGGGTTATAGGCCAAGTATCGCCCTAATTGAGTTATGGGATGCTTCAACATACGTCAGAGTTACTGCTTAAATCAAGATACCAAAACCACCCAGAAACCTTGTACTTGTATCTCGAGAACACTTATTAAAATTTTAAATTTTATCATCCTAGCAGCGTACATGGCACCGTGCGTTCAAGCCGTGGTGCCATGCGTGGCGCTGGACGTTCGGGCCAAGGCACCGTGCATTTAGGCCACGACGTCATGCATGGCACTGGGCATTCAGGCCAGAGCACTGTACATGGCACTCTGTTTGTCACAGGTGGCGTGGGGAATGAATACATAACACGAGCTCGTGTCGTGTGTTCACCTAGCAGTATCATCTTTCGTAGGCGTGGCATCGTGCGTATAAACGCACGGCACTAGGTACAGGTAACCACTGTTTTTATTTTTAAAAATTCTTTCTAACTTTCCATTCATCCGAATTAATCACACATGGCAGATTATTTATACATGTTATTTGGGATGTATAAAAACTGGAATCACCTGATTTGCTCAAGAATTGAGTTATTTACCATTAAAGACCCTATTAAGCTCCAATTTCATATCTTTTCATACATGCAAGCTATTTAATTTTGTTTTTAATCGAATTGAGCATAAAATGAGTTGATATTTAGTTTCAAAACAATCATATTAGTCCACATTCATGTCTATGCTATTAAATACATGAAATTGAAAAGGAAAATAGAAGGACCATAGGATAATTTTGGATCTAGTGCTCATGCTCCTCAAGACCCAATCTCTACTTCAAATGCTCCTTGAATCCCCAATTTTCCTGTTAGTTAGTGCTCTAGAATTTTTTATTTCTCCCAAGTTTTCCAGCAACAGCAAGTTAGTGCTCCAGAATTTTTTTATTCTCCATTTCTAAGTTGCATAATTTTTCTCTCAAGAACGAGTGCGGTTTATACACCATCCTCAACTTAAAAGATTGGCTTATATTTTTATCGGTATACGTGTTTTGTAGCACATCTAAAGGTCTTAAACAACTCCTAATTCCACCATTAACAATGTAATTATTTTGACATAAGCCAAAATCAAGCCTTTTGATTTAGTTACTTCGTTAATTAAATCAAAAGACAAGGAATGACTTATTTTGCCAAGTTTCCACGTGTGCATTATCTTGTCTCTAATGTAGATGTACATCCTAGTCATTCATCTAGGTGTGTTTGTGGATCTCGAGCTGTATCCCATGTCTTATAATAAATCTTTGCACCATAGTTGTAGTTGATTCGGATCAATTTAATGTCAAACATAACCTATGGTTGTCTTTTTGTGTATGATTTCAAGTCATGGACTTTTTAATCAATTTTAATACACCACTTAGACCAAATAAAATCAAGTTGGTAATAGAACATGATACTAGCCTAAGTCATGTATTTCCCGCCTAATGCATATCCCGAGACGAAACCCACGCCTCACCTTCTCTTGTGTCACTTGTGTATTTATAATTATTTAATTATTTATTAAATATTACGTGAACACCAAAAATATTATTTTATTACTTATGGTACACTACCGTCAAGCACTGCCGTGTTACCCTGTTGAACCGTGTTCAAGCCTCCGATCCAATCGAATCAAGCTAAGTTCGGTTTGGTCGGTGACGCGATGCCACAGTACCACAAAGCCTAGCGAATCCCCAGCAATTCCAAATAACACTATAATTGTTGGCAAAACCTGTGGCAAAAACCAATCAAATTAAGGCAAAATTTAGGTCTGACTATTCTTCAGCAATTCCACTTGTACTGGAATCGTTCTTTAGATCAATGATCCACTACACCTCACAACCCAATGGTTTGCCTAGTGACTTCCTTCTGATTCGACTTACGTAGGAATCGGTGGGCATGATTTTTGGATTTTTTTAAAACAGAACCTAAATTGACACACACACAATTTCTTTCCCAAACACAAATCGTCACACCCCCTCTTCTCACAATCAGTTTCTTGCAAGATTTAACGTTCCTAAGCTCGGCCTTAGTATATTTAAGTAAATCCCACCTCAACATAGCTTCATTCAACTCTACAACTTTTTGAATTTGAGACAATAGAGCCAAGCTAGGCTTTAAGGATTTTCGAATTGAAGCTTGGAATATAGGTTTAGAGGAGTTTAAGAGCACATATCTTAAGAGATTCACTCTCAAAATGGTAATCATGACAACCCTAGCCTTTTATTTTGACAGAATTTTGATTTTTGTTGGATTTTAAAAATTCCTCAATCAATTTCAAGAATTCTTATAGAATTCTATTTCAGTACATTGAACGAATTATTTCGTTGGTTCTAATCAATATATTCAGTATAATAATGTCGATGACAGTTGTTTTACAAATTGCATATTCCTGAAATTTCTAGAGTTTTCATAAAGTAGGAAAGTGTTCGCAATGAGTTTAAAGTTTAGTTTTTAAAAAATTGAAGATGTACTTCTTAAGTTTTTGAAAACCCATTTTGACATATTTGATTTCTTATTCTTGACTTCCATAATTTTTAAATATGTTTTGTAAAAGTCTAACCTTTTATGTACAATCTTTTCAAATTTCTCGATAGAAATTTGATTTTCAATAAACTACTCGCCTTAAGTCCATTTTTGTATCAAATACATGATTTTAGCTTACCGGTTCATGGTAGTGATTTGATCATTATGACGGGAGGAGGTAGAGAAAGAGATAGGAGTAGTGCACAAGAGATTAGGAAAGGCATCATGATAGAAAAATCCAATAATAACCACTCGAGCCAACAAATGTCTTTTTAACCTATGGGGATTTGTATTAGAGAATCAAGAACCGGGAGGGATGAGTTGAGAACTCAACATAAACACACATCTCATATGTTCCCATGAGATTTGTCAATCTCAAAGCACAAGTTAGATACTTTCAAGATGTAAAACCAATTATCGTACTCGAGAGAGGTTTCCAAATCAAAAATGTGCATAAATATGAAGACAAAGTCTTGAGTATTATATGAGAAAGGCAGTGGGAATGGATATGTGAGTACAAATCCTTACAAAGTGATATTTCAGGGGAACAAGATCGATATTTCACCCAATTCCTTGAACATACATTATAGACTTCTAAATGCAGTATGTAGACTGCAATCAGACTATCCAAACATCATTTTCGTCCATAAGGAAACTTATCCATCCACAAGAACTTAAGAAGCCTTAAAGGTAATTCCCAGATGAGGATTTTCTCTCGATATATATATAGTCATCCAAAGTTCATCGAAACCACAGATTTTAGAAAAATCACCAAATGTTAGAGCAACATCATAGATGCTTGTCTATACCCCAATACGCAACATTTTCAAGTGAAAAACCATAGAGCCGCTCAGCTATACCATATTGTTTCAAAGACTGGGTATATCGACATTGGATATGCAATTCGTGATGCGATGAGGCAAGCGATGAAGACTATGAAGCATGACGGCATATTGTTCCCAATTTTGATTACATAGCTATGTATAAAGTCCAGGGTTGGCTTCCATGAGATCGAATTCGATGTGCTACCTTAGAGGACCATCACAGATTCATGGTTAAAAGGATGAGAGCGGTCGATGGATATAACGATTCAAAAAAGAGAGCTCAACAAGATAAGAAGATCCATAATCGATGACATGACTAACAGGCAGAGAACCTACACAAGCACATAAAAAAGCAAGGTAAATAGTAAGTCTAATGGCTCATGTACATGTTACACGGGCAGTGGTAGTTCTACCTCTCGACCAAAGGCTAAAAGGAAATGTTTTTTGAATCTTTGTTTTCAGCTTTTAGGCATAATGAGAAGTGAAATTTAAGGAATCAAGAGATGATAGATGAGAATGAGAGAACTTTGGCATTCCACCATTCCATGTCGAGAAAAAAGGAAAGTTGAACATTCACTAAATTTAATAAGGAACATTTACATTTGTTTGACGCGGTTGAGATTTCTATCGAGAGTTTATAACCCAGTTTATAGTTACACTTCATAACCTAGTGCAGCGATGAATGACAACAAAGCTGAAGAGATTGGCGAAAAATTTACTTTTGTGCAGAGTATCTTGTAATATTTTCAATATTTGCTTGTATGTGTGGAATGTGAACTTTGTTTGAACTTATAAAGAGAAATGAAAGCTTTACTTTATTACACCTCTCTATTATGTGATATTTGTTTGCCCATTTTGAAAAACAGTTTATGTTTCATATCTAATTATTTTATGTTTCATGAGGTATATTTGTTTTGTTGAAAAACCTGTATTTATTTTAAATCTTGAGGACAAGGGTTAGAATGAGTTTGGGAGTATTTAGGTGAAGTATAAAGAATCCAACTATAGAAGACTCGAGAGGTAGAATTTATTTAATGTTTAAAGTTGATTGAAAGTTTAACAGAAAATTTTTCAACATTTTCCACAATTCAGGTAATATTTCTTCATTTCGCTTTATTTAATTGGAAATATAAAGTGAATATAATTTAGATTTTAATAGAAGTGATATTTTTATTACCCATAAAAATAGGAATTTTATGAAAGAAATGAATTGTTATAGCCAATTTGACTTAACCTAGATTGTGTATTCAATAGAGAAGTTTAGAAAGATTGCTTTGTGTTAGACATTATAATGGGTAGAAGATCGAAACAATAATACAAGTTAAACAAGATAAGTTTTTATGAATCTTGTTATATAATGATTATTGATCGAATATTTCATTTGTATATGATGAAAAGATCTTATGCTACAATTGAAAGGGAATATAGGAAATTAGCCAATAAGCATTAGTTAGTGGAAAGACTACTTCTTCAATATAGTAAAAGTGAGAAGAGTTAACAAAAGTTTTTAAAAGAAAAAATACAGAGATAAACAGATTCTAAAGGAAATAAAGCAGGGCATCTAGTAGTGGGAAAATGAGGGAAAATTCTATAAAAAGAATAACGGATTCCAAATGAAATGGAGCATGAAACCATAGGAAATCATATAAAGAAAAGAATATATGTGAAGAAAAAAAAAAAGAAAAAAAGAGTGATATAGAAAAATTGAAAGATGTTTATAAGAAATTTTTAAAATAAAAGATTTTTCCAAGAGCTTATAGCAAAGTTGAGTGAAGTATCTCTTTTTTCAACATTCCAACAAATGAAATAATAATGATAATTATTGGTGATTAAAAATTACTATCAGCTTTTATGGTGGTGATATTTTAAATATTGTTTGAAAATTAGATTGATTTAGTGATTATTGTATCTTGATATTCTACATTAGTCATCTTAAGCTTGATGCTTGTCTGTGGAGATCGAGAAAACTTATATAGTGGCTTGACCTTTGTGATTGATTTAACTTTGAATTCTGAGACATATTGCGTAATTATAGTTTGAGTTGTCAAATAAAAAGGATGTTCATTTAATCTTTCTATTCTATCATAATTTTTATTTTATGAAGGTAAAATGTTCTTATTTTATGATCACTTCTGTTTAAGAATAAGAGTATATAATTACGAAATAAGAACGAGTGAAGAAAAGAGAATATGATTGAGAGTATTCCATTGCTCGGGACAGCAAAGTCTTGAGTTTGGGGTACGTGACAAGTCAATAATTAGACATGTTTTATAATACATTTTAAGAGGATTTTAGATGAGAAAGACGATATTACAGGAAGTTTTCTCTTATTTTGGTTATTTCAGGTGATGTTTGAATATATAAAGAAATGGAGTAAATAGGGAAGATTATGAAGGAAATGAATAAGTGGAAAGTGAATACAAAGATTAACCAACGAATCAAGGAAGAACTAATTTAACAACCAGTGATTCCCGACCAATTCCATATTACACAAGAATCGCTGCTCAGATCAGTACAATATCGAGACTACTTTTCTAAGGATTTCCCTAGTGATTCCACCTAAAATAGGAATCTTTTTGAGGAATCGTTGGTGTCAATTTCGTAGATTTTATATTACAACAAGGATATTGAGTTGTTTAGGATATGTATTACCTAAGATATCATAAACACTAGAATACGAAATTGAGGGCCTTTTGATAGTTTTACACTTTTACATTGGTTTGGAGGCCATTCAGGTATTTTTAATTATGCTTTCATTAAAATATTTTTAATTATGTATTTCAGTTATTCTGTTATGGTGTTGTTAAAGATTACGAGTCAGTAATTTGTTAGTCTAAACAAACTCCTAACATGAATTAGGTATGTTTTCAATGTAGTCATGATGAGATGATCGTGTTCTTAATGATGTAAACTAATTGTATTCTTTAATTCACTGATTTAGCAGGTTATTATTTACGGATTGCAACCATGAATCTAAGTGTTATGTGAATAGTGGCCAATGTGGATTGATATGTTTTGGTACAATTTTTAGTTTAAAGTAGTAAATAGGATTGTTAGAAAAGTTTTACCATTTAGATGTTTTAGGTGAATTTGATATTTAAGTCTAATGTTGAAGTGGTTTTCTAAAGATGTTAGATTTAGTATTTCAAAGTTTTCACAAAATGTACTGCAGTTTTATTGCATAAAGTTAATTTTTTGTGTATTCTAAGGGCTTAGCTCAATAAGATTTGAACACAGTGTTTCTATCGGTATAAGGAGAATTGATGGCTTGCTAATGGATTTCTACTTATATATGATTAGTGGTTAATGATCTTGGATATTTTATAAAGTATGTTCATGACTATAATATTAAAGTAACATGTTTGGATGGAAAATGAATTGATTTTCATAGTTTAGGAGGTTTGTTTCGATATTTATTTTATATTATTTTCCATTGAATTGAATTGCTTTAAATTAAGTGACTTTTATTTGTGTTAATTAATTTAGTTTAGTTAGTTTAATTGATTTCTATATATAAATATTATTAATTTAAATTATATTTTTTATTAAATTAAATTAAAATAATAATAATAAAATTTCTTTTATTTAGGAATTTACAAAATCCCTGTGGAGACAATCCCACTTACCACTATGACAAAATTAAATAGTATAACGAAGATGAAAAATTTATTGTATACGCAAGACATGTGTCTCCATATATTCCGACTAACATTTGGAGGAGTATATGTCAATGTACAATTTTACTTACCTGACATCTTTAAGTTGTTTTTGACGATTCCAAGACTGTCACGAAAATAGGAAAGAACAAACAAGGTTGAAAAACTTTGGTGATTATTGTAAAGTACATTTTTCTTGTTATATATTGCTTTATATTATGTTTTAGCTTCTCAAGTTGAGAATAGGTCATGATTTGTCTCCAAAATAGTTATGAAATCTCTATAAAATGTATTAAGTATATTTGAAAATGTTTGGATTTCATTATGATGTAAAAACGGTTTATAAAGCCATTCTAGTGTGTTTTAGGAGTGTAAACATGTACTCATGGAAACAACTTGGATATAGTTTTTAAAAGTCATTTTGATGATCTATTATGAACTATGGGGAGATGTGAGTCCTTCTAGGCATTCTTCAAAGATGTTGTTAATAAGGGACTGAATTTTACGGTAATTCAAATTATACGGGGAACTTCACAAAATATTTTATAGAATATGAAAATATAAGGGTATGATTTCCTAATTTGCTCCACTTCAAAGGAACTAAAATTGAGCTTTGTTAAAGGAAATAAATCTTTTAGATGATTATTAATCAGTGCAACGAATTATGAGTCTAAATAAGTCAGGACTTAATGAAATAGACCCTGACAGTGTCATATGACATTAAAGTAATTTGTTCGACTTGAAGATTCAGCTTGAGGAATTAGTTGAAAGAAAGAACTTATCCATTCAAGTACAGTATTAGTAAAATCTTTGACCTTTTTTTTCAAATAAGTGATTGAACTCTTTTGATATACATTAATTATAGTTAGATGATCAATGTAAATGTAAGGAACGGATATTAAATTCCCAAGATAAGTAAATTGCTTAGTTGAAGGACAACAATTGTTTCTCATAGATTAATTTAAGATTTGAATATTCTTAGTCGAAGATTAGGGTTTAAGATATTTTGATGATGGTTTTGGCATTTGCTTTCATAACAAGTTTAAGGATATTTTGATTATGGTTTTAACATTTTCTTTGACCACTTCAAATTATTAGTGTATCATCCTGAAAAAGAAATATCATAGTGTTGCATGTGCTTTGCATAAATGCATGAGGTGACAAGTTTATAGAATGATTTTGTTGGTGGCTTTATGACCACTAAATTTACCTCGAGATAAGTAACACCATTTAGATGAAGGGATTAAAGGACTTGGGAGACATTGCTTGGTTTTAGAATGCTTCTAATGTATTAAAAGAGAATTGAGAAACTTGTTTTCTTAAACATCAGATCAGTCAGGGGAAACAAGGAAAGTTGATTAAATTTCTTATTGGAAAATCTATTACAGACTACTTGAAGATTTCTACATTACAGTTTCACTACTTGATCTAGTGGGTGAGTTTCCCTCTCAATTCTCTTTAACATGCATAAAGTTTTCATGAGATTCATAAATTTTGTGGGTTTTTTATTTGGATTGAGACTTAATAGAATATCTTAGACTTAATTTTTAGTCTTATAGTCTCAGTTTTGTTGAAGAAGCCTAGGACATGAATTAACTATTCATGCTCTTGGAAAAATGTTAAAAATGATGGGATTTATCCTTTCATTATGGTATAATTGATTTTTGGAATGGTTTGATGATGTAATTCATTATTTTCTTGGTTCTTTCAAGTTATTTTGAAAGGTCCAAGATGGACAAGTGATAGGCAATGGTTTAATGAAGAATACAAACTTTTTCTTTTCAACTATGTATGCACTTCGTCGTGGATGTAGCCATGGCCATAGAAGCCATGACGCCAATCATGGTGCCATTGAGAAATATGGTTATTGGGCTTGGAGCCGTGGATAGCTCCATGAGGCCCAATCAACAGCACAATCCACAACGTCATGATTTACACATGTCGAGCGTGTACAATAAATTACCCTCTTCTTATTTATACTTTAATTTTATAGTAGCGGTAAGTGGGGCTGTCTCCACATGGACTTAACTTTATTTTTGTACTTTAACAGTTGATTAACCAAACTTGGTAATTTATTAAATTTATCTTCCAAATGATTTATTTTCTCATCGTTCATTTCATAAAAGTTCATTTTCATTGATTCTTGCTTTGCACCTTGTTGTTTATATTGTTTAGCCATTTTATTGATAGTTTCTTTTGCTTAAGTAGGGGTTGAATCAAATAAGGATCCTTCACATGCAATTTCTAAAAGTCCTCGCACAAAGGGGTTGAATTAAATAAGGAAGCAAAGGGTTGTTTCAAAATAGTTGTGTTATGGGCATTATGAAATTAATCTTTGAAAATCTTTTTCTGAAATCATCAAAGTTTTCTTTATCTTTCATCTTAGCAACGATAATTGGTTTCTTATAGGAATTGATTTTACATGCTGGTGATTATGGACGCAAGTATAATTGCCCGATTGTAGTAATTGTATCAATTTACATTGATTACGGATATCATCTTCAGGGAAAGGTGTATTACATTTAGTATACTTAATTAGATCTACTCTTTTGCTAAGGAAATCCCTTAATTGATTTTTAACTAAGCTATTATATTCTAACATAACACTGTAAATTACTTTTTAAAATCTTATATTAAGAATATCTTAGTTCATAAATTCACCTAGATAATGAATAACTATACTTTTCAACTCACTTCCTTCATCTTCATTATGTGTGTGCAATGCTTAATTAGAATAGACAGATTTCCTTCAAATCCACTTCAACCCACAATCATGATGGAAAAGATTCTAATTTGCAAATAAGAACTCCACCTATCGGTGTGAATAACGTAAGTTCCACATTGCGTTAAATTCCAAATCGTTAGATTCATAACCATTTAAGTTTACCATTTGTGTCTCCCTATTCAATAATTATATATCAATGTTATATATTTTACGGTTGTGTCGTCCATATGTGGCTTAAAAGCTCCAATAGACATGGTAACACCTAAAACCCATAATCAACAAACACATGATCAAGATGTTCATAGCGTTATACGTACAATCAATATAAATTATAACCATTGCACTTTTTAACTGTATAATCTATTCATAACTACTTTAGTATAGCATTCATACTATAGGATCCATTAATCCCTAAGATTAATAAACTACTCACACATCATTGAAATAGGCATGCACATAATGGTATTCATTGAAATCAAAGATTAAACGAAATAACTTAAATTAGTTTAAAGAAAACAATACTAAACAACCGCACGTAAGCATTCAATGTCTTATCCTTCATAATTCTTCTTAATACTTAAGAACAAATTAAACTATGCAAAACTATGGTAATTAGTTGCAATCTATGGTGGTGTCTATGTTTACCATGTTCTAATACCTATTTATACTCCTAAAAAACTTTAAAAAATAATTAGAAACATAGAACTCTAAACTTTATATTTTCTACATCTCGGCGGTATCCGTAAGTAATCTGATGTTGTGTATGTAAAGCCACATCACTGCCACAGCTTTGGACTCTTTGTATACATTTTTCCTCACTCAATAGAGTCAACACCCGACACTGTCCATCTTGGCGTCGTCCCTTATATCCCACGGCGCCTTCACTGCAGTGACACTGTCAACAACTTTTTTTCTCTTATTGGTCCTCCATGCCTTGCCCGCTTTGTCTAATCATCTCCCACGATGTCAAGCATCCTTACCACGATGCCAAACATAGTGTTGTTCATTTTATCCTCGTTTCCTCCTAAAATCATTCCATTATCTCCTTTATGCCTTATATACCTTAAAATACATAGTACCATCAATTATAGCCGATTTTGAGATATTTATACTAAATATACTAATAATCTAATCCTATATATAAGTCTAATAATCGCTTATCAACTACCCCCAAATTTAGGATTTTGCACGTCCTAAGCAAAAGTGTATTTTACTAAGTATTCTTACTACTACCACTACTTAAATTCATATTCATTTCACATCGTTCATGGAGTATCCCTTAATTCAAATGAGTTCAAGTTAATAATCAACTCACGAGCTTTTGTTTGTAAAACTTATACTCTCAAAAACATGTAGCTTCAACAACACATACAATTCTCTTTCAAAACACCAAAAGTAGTTCACAACCACAACCATCACTACTCACAAGTTTATTTCACATCGACTCTCAAGTAGCTAGTGTACAATCTCATGATTTCTCGTTAAGCTCAGGAATTTACAAATAAGCATAGATCATACAAGTTTCGTAAACTTTAGCACTTTAAAAGTCAATAGGACTTAATATAGTTGGACAAAAAATTTAACTTAACTATGTTACTTGTACTCGAGCTAAATTTTTATTTTGAAGAGTTTTAATCTAACTTTCTCCTTTCTTTTCTTTATTTTTTATCTATTTCTTTCATTTTTCTCCTCATATTTTTTAGTTGCATTGTCCCTGCTCCTTTTCCTATGGATTCCATTTTCCTCTCTTTTCCAACCATTAAGTTCTCGGCTCCTTTTCCTATAGAACTTGTGGGACTCTTTATTTTTTTATGTAAAACTCTTATTAGCACTTCTTGCTTTTACTTTATCAAGCAAGTACTTACTCCAAATTTTTCATTAAACACGGTGCCTATCTCTTCCCCTCTTAGTACTAAGTCTTTATTTGCTTTTCTACTCAAATAAAATTCAATACTTATAATAGAATTACTTAGAGATCTAACTTTTTCCACAAAAGTGTTCTAGTACTCTTCTTGCTTTTTTTCAAGATCATGGTCTTCCCTAACTCTAGGTTTCTAATCATAAAAGTATACTTTTGTTTGCTACATTTCATATTTTCTTCAAGAATTTAATAACACTTTCTTGAGTTTCATATCAACAAGACACTTGTATTCTTACTCATCCTCAATTAAATGCATGAACTTTGCAAATGAATTACTTATTCATTACATATTACTAAATATAACATAATATATACTACTTAAACACATTCAAATAGTAAGCAAATGAAAAAGAACACACTACCATGCTTTTCTCTTTAACTACTTCAAAAATAAAATTTTAGGATCATACATGTAGTGTTTATCCTTATTTCATCCTTTCTTACCACTTCTCATAGTGTAGTGTTGATGCCCTCAAATTTAAACAAAATCTTTGTAATGATTTGTTATCTTAATCTGGTGATTAGTACTAATACAAATCTTAATTAACCTAAGTTAGGCTTATAGTTAAGTTCGATGTACCTCGATTAGCTTGTAAGTGTGTTTGTATGATGATTTCTGTTTGTTTGGATTGTTTAAGGAATTTTATAGGTTTTAGTATAATAGAGAATTTATATACAAGCCTATAATTGGAAAATACGTATTGAAACAATAAATAGTCGGTATACCAAATGCGACAAGGGGGTTGTGAAATGAATGTGCACACCCAAGAATACTTGTGGGCATGTCCAATGAAATTATTGGAGAGAACATACACCAGATATATATATTTATATATAGGATATATAAATATATATATATATATATATTAGAAACTAAAAGATTGTTTGAATTATATGGATCGTCATATCATCTCTAGAGGAGCTTAAGTATTTGATGGCATTAAAATTTGTGTCACTTTAAGGCGTATCATTTTAACACATTAACTGCTTGATTGTTCTTGAGATAGCGCGATACATATCTCGAAGAAAATCTATATATCTAAACTAAAACCCCATTTTTATCTTCTCATTTGATCAATCGATAGAGAAAATGAGAGTTGAGGGTTTACTTACTGATCATAGGAAATCATTCAAGTAGTTGAATCAACAAAAATTGAGAAACTTGAACGATTCGAAAGCCAAATATCATCACTTTGGTAAGTTTAGTTTTTGTGTTTTTAAAGTCCAATTTGATAGTAGGCGATGAAATGTTTGTTAATTATATTGTTTGTTAATTGGAAATGGTTTATTACCTCACTAGAGATACTCCCTAATGAATTATGGGAGTGTTATATGTTGTTTTGATGATTTATGGATGGAAGAGTGGCTACTGGCCTGTGTACTATCAAGAAAATACAGGGTGGAGCGTGCTCCATCTAAGTGGAACGCACTCCCTTCATCAATTGAGATCCAGTGGAGGGAGAGCGCCCCGCCCAGTAGGAGCGCACTCCTACCTAGAAAATAGCAAACAAGTTGAGTTTTGGTTAGAGTTTCTTGAAAACTTAATAACTAAACTAGAGGTTCTAAATATAGGGTATTGGACCTATATTGATCACAAATGATTTGTGATAGGTTATGGAACACAGGGAAAGAGTGAGTGACGTGGAAACCTTGGAAGTTTGGAAATGGAAACCTAAATCGAGGTAAGTATGGATCGGCTTATTTATCAATGTTACATGGCTATCTTAGTATATATAGTTCATATAGTTTATGGACTGAAATGGGGGACTATGTACACTGTGATGTTTTAATTAAATGAAAAACGTGACTAATGTGATCCACGAAAGTAACTCATAAGATTGAGACCATGTTGCATAGGATGCGGGATCTATACGTAACTCCTACTCAGTTAGATTAGGTAGGTTACATATTCACTAAAGGGTTTCAGATAGAACCATTGGCCATTAATGGATTGGCTAGAGGGTAATTGACCCTAGTTTTATAAATAAAATGGGAGCCACAATGCAATAGTCATTTACTTTTTGATTTGTTATTTACTAAATTATATGCTTTCCATATTCTTGTTAGTTAACTTTTATGCATATTGTTATTGCATAATGTTCTTCATTACTATATGGAATGTTGATGGTAATGTGAATCCTTACTTACTGAAAATCAAATTCATCCCAATCAATCTTTGGAGTGAATTAAGTCTCAGTTTTACAAAGCCTCGACTCGTGGAAGATATTATGAACTCTAGCTAATAAAGGAGGCAACTCTAACTTGTAAGGAATAGGACCAATCCTTTCATGCACTTTGAACGGCCTAATGTACCTTAGAGCTAACTTAACTTGCAATCCAAACCTATACAATCTTTTCATAGGTTAGACTTTCAATAGGACTAGATCGTCTTTTGAAAACTCCAAAAACCTATTATTTTTATTTATATATCTCTTCTATCTTAGTTGTATTGTAGTTAAATGCTGGTGAATCTGTTGAATTCTCATTGTGTAGTCCTGAATGAATTCTAGCCCCAATAAAACTATATCTCTAACCTCGCCCCAATAAGTAGGTGAACAACATGGACGACCATACAGTGTTTCAAAATGAGCCATTCCAATGCTAGTGTGATAGCTATTATTATAAAAGAACAAAGCAATGTATTTCTCCCAGTTACCACTAAACTCCAAGACACAAGCTCGAAGCATATCCTCTAGCACCAATATCAACTACTCAGTTTGTGCGTTAGTCTACGGATGGTATGTATACCGAGGTTAAGAACAGTTCTCTATTATCTCTGTAATTCACTCCATAGTCTAAACGTGAATCTCGAATCTTTATCCGAAGCAATAAACACTAGAACTACATGAAATCTCAATACCTCTTGTACGTAAACCTTACATAATCACTCAAAAGGGTCTCACATGGAAAATGGTAAGAAATGTGTAGACTTTGTCAACCTGTCAACTACAACCCATACTACATCTTTCTTACGATGGCTCAGAGGTAGACCAAAAATAAAACTCATCGATATATTTTCCTATTTCCACTCTGGAATAGGCAGTGAATGTAATAACCCTCTAGGTTTTCCATGCTCAGCCTTAATCTACTGACATATCTCACATCTTTTTACAAACTTAGCAATATTAGTCTTCATCCCAGGCCACCAATAAACATGTCTCATATCCCGATACATCTCAGTGTTACCTGGATGAATAGAGTAAAAAGATCTATGAAATTCCTATTGCAACTTCTGCCTCAACTGACCTTGGGCTTGAATTTATAATATATCAGTGAACTGTAATGCACCATCATCTGAAACTGACCAATCAGAATGATCTACACTAGTCTCTAACCTTTGATGCACTTTTAATCGTAATCAGTTTTCTGACAATCAATCACTCGCTGAATCATCCCTGGTTCAATCTAAGTATAGAAGAACATATTGGTAGCTTCGAAATTAGCTCTCTCAGTTGATGATGTGCCAGCTGCATTTTCACTAATCAACATCACTGACACCTCCTTAAAAATTCTAAACTGATAAGCTTTGGCAGTAGCTACGTCTCTCTTCCCATTCTTCCTCTATTTATTATTGGGGAATGTACCCTAGGTCAGTTTATAAACATTATTTATCTTGTAATTTTAGTTAATAAAATAAAGGTTTTCATTTGTTGTTCGATTATAAGTGATTGCATGTTTACCTTAAAGTAAGATCCATGAGTAATTGTTGAAATATCCTAAATGTCCCTAGTTGGTCATTATATTGAGAATTATAATGAATTAAGACTAGTGTCAATCTTGATTGATGTTCATGTGGTGATCATGCGTATAGGGATAGGAATCGAGATCATAAGTACTTATTAAGAAATAAGGTACCGGACCAACCCATTATGAAAACACCACTTGAATTAAGTCATAGGTGTTACTCATGATAGGTATATCATTTAGTCATTTGACTTCAGATTACCATATACTTCAATATTAGGAGCATGGTAATTTGATAGAATCAACATTGTCTTTAACCGGATAATTATAAAGACCGTAATTAGTTACCACGTAAATAACATGTAAAGGTGTGTAATCAAGATAGAGTTTTTCACTCTCGTAGGAGAGATATTAGTGGGTCCCTCAATATGATAGGCTGATAATTACAAAGTCCATGTGAATTGATATAATCAATGTCACTTGGATATTTTTAGTTTACCTAAAGATTGAGACTAGCATGATTGAACATTAAAGCAGACTTTTCATACCTTACGTTTAATCAAAGGATATTACACGACAAAAAGATATGATACATGTTATTCATTAGGTTGTATCGATTTTGATATTCATGCTACTTGGGTAGTCATAATGTCTTGCTAGAGACCATTTATGACTTAAGTACCAAAATGATTTTAGTTCACTACCAATGTCGCATGAACCTATTAGGTCGCATATAAAGAATAGCTTTGTGCAATTTCAATTAGTCCAGAGTAATAAATTTTTATATGATAAAATTCATGACATAAAAGCCCTTACAATTTGTTATATGATAACTTAATAATATGGGCATATGTGTAATTTGCTTAAACTGTCTAAATACAATAGTTGTATTAGAAATAAGATTTTTAGCGAGAGTTTATCTACACATATAAATAGAGGTTGAAACCTTAAAACGAAATAAGATTTCATTTTCTCTATTTTCAAGTTCTCCAAGTTTTGGGAGAGAAAGAAAAATATTTTCTATCTCTCTTGGGGCTAGCATTCCAAATTGTGGTCATCATTCATATGTGAGTTTTTTTATAGAGAACGAGTGTTTGAACGTCTTGGAGATTGAACAATCAGAGAAGGAATAAACGGATAAGATATGGTTTTACTTTTGTAGATATAGTTTAATAGAACTTATTTTTGAACCTATTTGGGTTTTCAAAATTGTTTTGAATTTTTTGCTGCGTATATACCCCAAAACTCAACAGTGGTATTAGAGCGATAGTCTCGATTTATTAAACATTTGCATGTTTTCTCTAATGTATGTATGATATATGTGTGAAAACATGACCTCGATTAATGTATATAAGATGTACATAAAGTTTTTGTGATAATTGTTATCAAGAATTGGTTTTAAAAAATTTTGTTAATTCATGTATATTGATACATATTCATGATTTAATTCAATTATAGAATCCACATTTAGAATATTTCGATTAACAGATGTTTTAATATTGAACTATGTGAAGTTTGTATCTTCATATGGTAGAAATCATGTTTAGGTTAATGTGATTCTGGTATTAAATACATATTTTATTTTTGTTCAATAATTATGTATGTCTCCATGATTGAAATCATGATTAGGTCAACCTGATTAATTTAATATGATTCTGGTGTTGAATGCATGATTCATATTTCATTTCTTATGAATGCTTGATTGAATTGCTTATTTCTTATGAATAAAAATCGAAATTGATTTTGATCACATATGTCATTATGGTTATCAGTTAGTATATTCCTATTAGAATAGAGATGAACTTGTAATTGGATAAGAATTATAAATCCTATAAGAAAGGTGAGATATATAACAAATTCAAAAATTCAAATAGGATAAAGATTCAAAGTATCTTAAATTCTAATTTGATTAGGATAAGATAATAAGTTAGAGGTGGGCCCGAGTCAATTAAAAATATTTTAATAAATATTTTTGAATTTAAAATAAGGGGCAATTTTGGTCAATTGAATTAACTAAGATAATGAAAAATTTTAGGCGATTTTTAATTTTTGGAACAGGAATTTGTTGTCTAAAACAAATAAAAAAATCTCTCTTCCAAAGTTTTAGTCAAGTGTCATACATTTTTAAATACTTGTCAAGGCTTCGATCACATTAATATGGGTCTACCTCCGCATAGCGTATTGCGTTATCTTGGTGAGGCCAGTTGAGTAACAATTACTTTACTGTTTGAAATGGTTAGACTTGATAAAGCTATCAAAATGGTTTTTTTAGGACTAGATGAGATAAAACATGTTAAGACATAAGATGTAATAATCTCATAAAAATAACTAAAAGTCACGTATGATGTAATTGATAATTGGAACCTACTCGAAATAACCTAATTCAAATTGTCATACCTTAGCTGTCTTGGAATTAGGTGAAACATGGAATTTAATCTCTTAAATTAACATAACATTTTTAGGAGGGTCGTTAATTTAGTAGGAGTTTGTATCGTTATACTAAAATGAACTTTTGCATAATCTTTGTTGTAGATCTATAGCTTCTTCAAATCACACTAATCCCTTATCACTGCAATCCATCCTTGAGAAAAAAAAAAGTTGTTTGGAACAAACTTTCTTGACAGGTTCAAAAACTTAAGAATTGTTCTTAAGCATGAGCTCAAGTTGTATGCCATGGATAATCATATTTCTGAGGAACCACCAGAATGCTTTAAGAGCCACAAAAGATACACATACTAAGCATGTTAACGACTCAACTAATGTTGCATGCATTACGTTGGAAACCTTAGTTCCTAAACTTTAGAATGACATGGAACACATGGAAGCTTACAACATGGCTACGATGCCGAAGGAAATGTCCGAACAGTAGGTTAGGTAAGAAAGGTTTGAGACAATCCAAAACCTTCATTCTTACAAAATGGCTCTGAAAATAAAGGGCTATACTAACCATCTTGTTAGACTTGGGTTTCCCATAAGCCAAAAGTTGGCTACGGATTTGATCCTGAATTCCCTGCTTCATAGTTATTCATAATTTGTGATGAATTATAACATGAATAACATGGAGAAATCTAAATTAGAGTTGCATATGATGCTTAAAACTGCTAAGCAGAATGTCAAGAAAATCATTGCTAATGTGTTGATGGTTCATAAAGGAAAGGCTATGAAAGAAAAGGCCAAATGTAAAGCTAAAGTTGCATAGGCAATTATGACTGTCACAAAGCCTATTGAATAAGTCAAGCCTAAAGTTGCTTCTACTTCACAGTCCCAAAAGGAAAAGGAAAAAGAAGGAAATTGTCATTTCTGTCATATACCTAGCATTGGTTCAGAAATTGCAAGCTCTATCTTGATGATCTAAAGAAAAAGAATAGTAGTGCAACTACTGCTTCAGGTATTAATGTTATTAAAGTTAACTTATCTATAAGTGATTCCTAGGTATTAGATATCGAATGCATATCTCGCATTTATATTAATGTGCAGGGCCTCATCAAAAGTAGAAAGCTAAAAAAAGAAGTCATCTTACGAGTTGGAAGTGGAGCAAAGGTTGTAACGTTGGCTGTAGAATGCTATAAGTTAATTTTGCCTAGTGGACTAGTTTTAGTTTTAAATAATTATTATTTTGTCTCTGCCTTGAGAAAAAACATCATTTCTATTTCATGTATAGATTTGGATGGTTTTAATTTCATTATTGTGAATAATAAATGCTTCATTTCTCGTAAAGATGTTTTCTATGTGAATGTTCATTTGTGTGATGGTCTTTATATTCTAAACATGAAAAGGTCCATGGATACTTCTATTCTTAACGTAAATATAAAGATAGTCAAGTCAAATGATTTGAGTTAAACCTACCTTTGGTAATGTCGTTTTGGCCACATAAATGAGAAATGCATTTCGAAACTCCATAAAGATCGGACTTTTAGATTTATTTCATTTTGAATCATATGAAACATGTGTATCTTGTTTACAAAACAAGATGATAAAAATCCCTTTACAAGACACAATGAAAGGGCAAGTGATTTATTGAGTCTAATACATATTGATGCATGTAGTCCTATAAATGTAATGGCGAGAGGTGGTTATCAGTATTTCATTATCTTCATGGATGATTTTAGCAGAGATGATTACATGTATCTCATAAAACATAGAGATGAATCTTTTGAACCGTTTCGAATATTTTGGAATGAAGTACGAAATCAACTTAGTAAAACTATTAAAACACTTTGATCAGATCAAGGTGGTAAATATTTGAGCTAGGAGTTTGACGATCATCTTAGAACCTATGGGATTGTCTCACAGTTAACTCCTCCAGCAACTCCATAATGGAATGGTGTTTCTGATATGAGAAATAAAACTTTGTTAGATATGGTTTAATCTATGACGAGTCATGCAAATCTTCCTATATCCTTTTAGGGCTATCCCTTAGAAACTATTGTGTTTACATTGAATCATGTTTCTTCTAAAGCAGTTGATAAGACATCATACGAGATGTGGTTTAGGAAAAGACCAAGAAACTAGAGGATACTACTTTTATAATCCCACCAAGAACAAAGTGTTTGTTGCTTGGAATGGTGTTTTTATAGAAAATGAGTTTATTTCAAAAGACAACAATGGGAATAAAGTAAGTCTCAAAGAAGTTCAAAAACAACAAATAAACATTTAACTACCAGTGGGAGACCGACAATGTCTTGAACTAGTTGAACTTCCACATGTATCAGAAGGCTCGCGTAGGTCTGATAGGGTAAGAAAACATTTTAAGAGATTTAGATTTCTTATTACTGATAGTAGTGAGGTGTTGCTTATGGAATAAAATGAGCCTACTACTTATCAGGAGGTTGTGTCTAGCCCCAATGCAAATAAATGGCTTAGTTTCATGAATTCTAAGATGCAATCCATGTATGATAACCAAGTTTGGAACCTGGTTGATTTACCTAAAGGTGGTAATACCATTGGATGTAAATGGATTTCAAAAAGAAAACCGACATAGATGACAATGTGCATACTTGTAAAGCACGGCTAGTAACAAAAGGTTTCAGACAAACTCAAGGTGTTGATTATGATGAAACTTTTTCTCCTGTAGCCATGCTTAAATCTATTAGAATTCTAATTGCCATAACCATATATTATGACTATAAGATATGGAAAATGAATGTCAAAACAACTTTCTTAAATGGGAACTTACTTGAGGACATGTATATGATACAACCTGAAGTTTTTGTTTATCCTGAGAATTCTTAGAAGGTGTACAAGCTTCAAAGATCCATTTATGGATTAAAACAAGCTTCTCGGAGTTGGAATCTTCGTTTTGATTAAGCAATGAAGGAATTTGGTTGTTTTCTTGGTACTATATGTTGGTGATATATTACTCATTGGAAATGACATCCCAACCTTACAGAGTGTCAAGTTGTAATTAAGGAATTATTTCTCAATGAAAGACTTATTAGAAGCAGCCTACATCGTTAAGATTAAGATCTATAAGGATGGATTCAAAATGCAAATTGGTCTAAGTCAGAGTGCTTATATTGACAAGGTACTAAATAGGTTCAATATGTAAGACACTAAAAGAGGGTCCACTACAAAAAAATCGCAAATCAGAAACGGAATTTTCCGTTTCTGATTTGAGAAAATTCCGTCTCTGAATCAAATCAGAAACGGAACAGAGACGGAACGCGTTCCGTCTCTGAAAACGTCGTCGCTAATACGATCAGAAACGGAAAATGGATTCCGTTTCTGATTAGAGACGGAATAGAGACGGAAATTATCCGTTTCTGATTAGAGACGGATTTAGAGACGGAAATTAGAAACGAACGAGAGACGAACAGAAATGGATTTTATTTCGAAATGGTACATTTGTAATTGCATTCGTCTCGATTCGTTCTTCGATTAGCAACGGAATCAGAGACGGAATTAATAAATTTATGAATTCGTCTCGATTCCGTTTCTAATCAGCAACGGAATCAGAGACGGAATCAGAGACGGAATGCAAAGAGTCCGTCTCTGATTCCGTCTCTAATTAGAAACGGAATCAGAGACGGATTATTCCGTTTCTGATTCCGTCTCTGATTCCGTTGCTAATTAGAGACGGAATCAGAGACGGAATTAATATTTCCGTCTCTGATCCGTTTGTGATTGATAGCAATATTTCTGGAAAATTAGAGACGGAATAGCAACGAAAAATTTGAATTCCGTTGCTAATCCGTCTCTAATTTTCTGTTTTGTTTAAATATGGCACGGATAAATAAGCCAATCGATTCTCCAACCTAAAAAATCAAAATACAACCCGATATGACATACTCCATCGCCTGCACCCCCTCCAACAACTCCTTGAGGGTGCTAACATCCCCCAAAGAAGCCAAATTGCGCATCCATACATGAAAAATATATATCAACAAAAATTCAAAAGAGAAAGAAAAATGTGAAACTCAAAATTAGCCCAAAAATTTATATATCCACGGAAAGTTGTCATGTATTACAAAAGCTCCAAAATTTGGAAGTATACACAAAAACCAACCAATCCTATCGTTCAACAAGCAAAAAAAAAGAACACTCACAAACGGTCCAAAATTAGAGATGCATACACAAAAAGGACTTCATCTAATAAGTAAAACGCAGCTTTGAAGCATTTCGAATCTCCATCCGAGGGCAACAACCAAAGTGAGTATGCACTGAAAGAAGTAGGCAAAGGAGAGATTAATTAGTTTGAGGTCCCACTGAGTTAGCGCGCTAATTCCAAGTATTAGCGCGCTAATTAGCCACCGAGATATTTTTGACTTTTGGAAATCAAGCTTTAAATTTGAATTTTTGATTTCTGGATTCCTAGAACGGCTATAAACGGTCATATTGGAATTCCTATCACTATAAAACCACCACAAACTTGGTTTTAACATAAGGAAGACGAAACACATTCAAAAATGCAAGATCTACAAAGAGAAGAATGGCATAAGTGCAAGAATGCTAAAAGGGAAAAACTAAAAGTTAAGCACAAACCTATCATGTAAGTATGATTCTAGAACTCATCCTCTCACCCAATCTAAACTCTTGTGTGCTCCAAAGGCGACAAGCCATGTGTTCCTACTCAAAAAATAAAAAAAAACAACCACTGGGATTCAAGAAAAGCATGAAGAAAGAAAAAAACCATACAATGTTGAATAAGAATGCTTCCAAAAAAAAACATGATCATCAAGCAAATGCGATCCACTGAGATCGAAGTTGGTGTCAATGTTGCTATTTTCCTACGCATAGGAGATGGCGAACAATGTTTCTATAAGATGGACCTATCATGTAAGTTGAGTTGTAAAACATGTATAACATGTTTTATAAGGGATGGTTAGGTCTGGACGAGTTTAAGGGTCGCTAACACAAAGGGATAAATTAATTAGTTTGAGGTCCCCTGCGAGTTAGCGCGCTAATTCCAAAGATTAGCGCGCTAATTGGCCACTGCCAGGGCTTTTTGACTTTTGGAAATCAAGCTTTAAATTTGAATTTTTGATTTCCTGGATTCCTAGAACGGCTATAACCGGTCATATTGGAATTCTTATCACTATAAAACCACCAATAACTTGGTTTTAACATAAGGAAGAAGAAACACATTCCAAAATTCAAGATCTACAAAAAGAAGAAATTTGATTTTTTAGAAGGAGCAATAGGAGATCACTATAAAACCACCAAAAACTTGGTTTTAACTATAATATACTAGTGTTTGAAACAAAGTAAACCACCAACAATATGTAAATCAAGTAACTTAAAAAGTCTACACGACAAACTATTGAAAGGAAGTGATTCGATCGCTAATTAAAATAGAATAGCCAAGAGAAGATTCACCTCGATAAGCACCTAAGCCACCGCCCCCAAAGCCTCCATAACCCCCACCAAGCTCACTACCTCCACTATACCCACCACGCCTACCTCGAGACACGGAGTCCTATAAGGACCAAAATCACCACCACCAAAAAAAGAATGAGTTTAACATGCAAATGAAACAAATCGTCTACAACATGCTCATCGTCAAAAGCAATGACCCCATTCCCTCGAGAACGATAGGAAAAACTAAAACCCGCCTTTCCGAAAACGGGAAAAATAAAAATAAAGGAACTTCATCATCGAACCTTCTACTACATCGAGGCTTCAACAAACCACCATCGTCCGAGGTAAATTCATTGTCCATTTATCCTCTCGTATATCTTAGTTGGCTTGGACGCCTTGATTGATGCATAAGTTATCATGGATTTTATTTTTAATACATTATCCTCCCCAAAATAATTTTTTTAACCTCGGTTTAAGTAAAATATACTATAAGTACCGTATTTTGAGAATTAATCCATGGGAGAAGAAAACATCTTGTTGTACATTTTGTGTGCAAATCTTATGCGTTGCGAGTTCTCTCGAGTGCTATGATGAAGAAAGTGGTAGAATCGACAGGGAGCAACATCTTCATGCCATAGCAAATGAATTTGGGAAATCGATAAAGGGTCGTTTTCGGTCATACGTGTTGAGAACATGTAGGCTATTCTTCTTCTACGGACATGCCATAATAGAAGAAGAAGAGCCTACATGTGCGTAACACTGAGATGACCGAAAAACGACCCTTTATCGACTTCCCAAATTCATTTGCTATTGCATGAAGATGTCGCTCCCGTCGATTCTACCACTTTCTTCATCATAGCACTCGAGAGAACTCGCAACGCATAAGATTTGCACACAAACAAACAAAGATGTTTTCTTCTCCCATGGATTAATTCTCGCAAACATTCTGACTTATAGTATATTTTACTTAAAAACAAAAAAAAGAATTGGGGGAGCAAAAAGGAAAAAAAATAAAATCCACGATAAAATATGGAACATCGACCTAAAAATGCACAAAAAGAAGTGTGAATCATAAAGTAATTCGATGAATTTCTAAAGTTGTCTACACTATAAAACGTTTAATCTAAGCATTTGAAACAAACAACAAGTGAAGTACCTATGTATCACCAACCCGCTCATCTCTCGAGAGCCACGCTTACGTCTCACGCCCAACATTGTCCCCTTGTTGGGGTGGATCGACCGGATCTATTTGCGGCGTTGCTTTGGTCATGAGGTGGCGGTGGTGGTGGCGGTGGTGGTGGTTGGTGCTTGAGCTAGGTCTATTTCGTCCATGTCCATCCCAAGACGCCGTTGCATGAAGTTCATAACCTTTCGTAGTTGCTCCGCAACGACATCGAACTCTCGCCCGCGGCACCACATCCGGCGTCTGCGACGTGCTAGCACCAGGAGTTCCGTATCTCCTCTTCTTTCTCCCTACGGACCCGAGTCCGTAGACACGTCCTTTGGAAGACTCACCCGCCACATTGAGGTACACCGCCTCATCATCCACCGATTGCTCCGGTGTAGCACGGGTCGCCTCCCGACGTCCGCTCGGAGCCTATCCCGCATATATGCACAACAAACAAAGTACATGATATGGGGTAAGTGAAAGACTTACTAATATTTTACATTTCATTTCTATACTTACATAGAACCGCTCTGATCTAGTATCGATGAATGTCGTCCTGTCGTGATTAACGGTGTGGAGATGCAAGTACAAATCATTCACCGACGGTGGCGTCTCGGATGAATCAGACTGCGTGCAGGACCAAGCATAGTGAACAAGAGTATAAATGTACAAAATATCCTAGATGTTAAAAAAAACTAACCAATCTTTCTTGGGTAGTCGCAAATGACACGGAACCACCACCGTGCTTCGAGGGTCCGGCCCCCGGGGCCTTCGACCTCGGTGTTCCTATTCTCCGTCGCTTGCCTAGACCTAGCCTCGGAAGTCCTCGCTCTCCCGATCTTGCAAGTATCTCCTCCATGCCTCATCTCGTAACATAAACCGGTCGCACCCGATTCTTCTTCAACTTGTGCATCAACGCGGTGTACCTCGTGCTCGCAAGCTTCGTCGTACGCCGCTCGCACGAGATCCTCGGGAAGCGCATCATCCCATCTAAAATATATCTACAAATTGGCGATTGCTCTTGTTAGCACTTATTTGAGAAAATAGTATAAATCATAAGGCACATGGTAGTCTTGTTTACCTTCCATTGTCGAGTATTGGTCTTTATGATGAGGCGATACGGACTTCCAACAATACCCTTCGGGAATCATCCATCGTTTAAAAACTTTTGTCATCCTCCGTGCACAAAAGTGCGAAGGATGCAACTCCGTGTTTCATGAACATGCATATCACCTTAACTACTTCTTCAATATTTGACATCCATATTGAAATTGACATATAAAAGTCAAACGCAAACTTACGTATCATTGGCAATCAGAGTGATAGGGATCCCCTGCACGCGAGGGGCCTCCATCCCTGGCCTCTGAGGTGGCCGCGGAGGGCCTGTCACCTCCAACCCTGCTCTTACGTCTTCCTCTCGGGATGCTGCCGGTGATGCTGTGGCTGGGGGTGCAGGCCTCGTGGGTAAAGGAGTCATTGATGTCGGAGAAGGTGTGGGGAAGTGTGTAGTAGGCATAGTCCTTGATGACGACGAAGATGGTACATACGACCCCGACGGTATGGAAGGGGAAGGTGACGCTGCGGCTGTATCTTGCTCGAGAGACCGAGCAGTCGGAATCGATACTGCAGGTATCGAACCACGACCTCGACCGCCACGACCTAGATGGACCCCTCGTGTGGCCTGACCACGAGGGCCAGGTGGTATGTCGCCGCCAGATGTCGGTGCCGCATCTATGCCTCCTGGACGACGGCCTCCTAATGGCAAACCTCGACATCCCCTACGACCACGTCCGGCCATGATACCTAACAATATTCACAAGTAAAACATCATAAAAGAAGGGCATACAATAAGTAGAAATTCAGTCTATATTATTGGACTAAATAAGAACAAAATCCATGCAAATAAAAGTAACTACATTATTGGTCGTTGACATATCATATACAAACTTTATTCGCTATCATCCGTTTCAAATTCACTCTCATGAGTAGAAGGTGATGATTCTTCTTCTGATTCATCTCCACTATAAACTTCATCGCTTGGACCCGCTTCAACAATGAATCGAGTCCCGATCGGAACATCCAGATTGTTGATATCGGCGTCGCATCATCGACTACGCACGTGGTGGGCATCCCATCTTGGAAAGCAATCTCTCGCCGAGCCCTGGTCATTATCGTCTTTGCTAGTTTCCTCGTCGGTAATTTTGGTCGACAAAGCAACAAACGCTAGCCATTCTTGTCGATCGTTCCGCATAGAAGGGTACGAAAGGTAATAGACTTGAGTGGCTTGCATTGCCGATACAAATGGCTCGTAGTTGTTATATCGTCGACTTCGTTGAACCTCTACCAATTGAAGTGTTGGGTGAGTCCTCACACCATGATTCGGTGTAGGGTCATACCAATCGCACTTAAACAAGACCACACGTTTGAGGCCGGTATACTCAATCTCCACAACCTCTTGCAGTACTCCATAATAGTTATGGGAAACATCAGCGTAGTTTGAACCCTTCACCAAAACACCGCTGCTCTGCGTTGATCTATTAACGTCATATGTTGCGGAGTGGAACTTATACCCATTAACAAGGTAACCAGGGTAGACAGTACATGATCGACTAGGACCAACAGAAAGATCAACGAGCGTCTCGTCAACTATAGAATTCCGAGCCTATTCGTCAAAATTAGAGATGCAATATGACACATTAGTTATGGGAGAAACATTTGAATCTATAACGTACAAAAGTAATGCCCTTACATATTGTTGAAACCAAATGGGGAAGTTGTGCTCTAGACTACTATCAACTTGCGACTCCCCCATTGCTTGAGTGATTTCATCGACGAATATCCTAGAAGAAACGAACGTGTAAGTCGGATGTATTTATAATGTATGAACAATGAATGTACTGCATTAATGAAAGAAAGTGATGGACATATCGAACGTATGGAGCGATCTCTACGGACAATTGAGCAAGTATGTACGAATGAGCGGCATTATACTCCGCTCTGTTAAGTACCGCGCCTTCGACTTGCCCATGGGTCGACCAGGATAAGTGAAAATTGAGAAATTGCCAACGAAGTTCGGTGTGGGCCCGAGACCGCCATCGTCGTTACGTGGCACTTTGCCATGCAACGTAAAGACGTGATCTTCGAAGTAGTAAGAAGAAAAGGATGTGACCTCTTCGACCAAATAAGCATTACACATGGAGCCCTCAACCTTCGCTTTGTTTCGCACATTGTTCTTCAAATGTTTAAGGTACCTATATATGAATGTTATAGGAAATGTTGATATAAAACCTATTGAATGGGAAAATAATATCAAGGGCTCAAGATAGTACCTCTCAAATGGATACATCCATCGAAATTGAACGGGACCGGCTAGACGGGCCTCGTAGGCAAGTGGATTGGTAGGTGTTCCATAGAGTCAAATAAGCTTGGAGGGAAAATTTTTTCCAACTTGCAAATGATTTTTGGAATTTCAGACTCTAAGACCTCCATATCTTGAATCGACACATTTCGCGATAAGGGACCAGGAAAAATAGGCTTAATTCGCTAATTGCAACCCAAACCGGGTTTGGGAGAAGTTTCTCTGAATGCAATTGGTATCAACCGTTGCATGAATATATGACAATCATGGCTCTTCATGCCGAACATTCGCAGATTTCTTTGGATCTACACATCGACCAAGATTCGATGCGTAACCATCAGAAAACGCAACTTTTCAACCCACTCGCACAATTTTTGTCTTCTTGATGTATCAAGAGCATAGCACCAAGGACGTAAGTATTTGTCGCCGAATCAATGTGTAGAGAAGGTCGGTGACAATATTCACGAATATCTTGCCTCGATTTTGCATTGTCCTTACTCTTGCCCGGTACACACATAATAGTGTTGAAAATGTTGTCAAACACATTTTTTTCGATGTGCATGACATCTAAGTTGTGGCGGATCAAGTTTGTCTTCCAATACGGCAAGTCCCAGAATATGCTTTTCTTCCTCCATCCCGAATTCTTAGCTATCCGCCCATTCACAGATTCAGCGCCGATTTCTGTCACCTTCATCAAGCCAAACGATTCAATTTCTACCAAAATTTCTTCACCAGATCGCAAAGCGGCGGATCATCGATTATGACCATTTTGCCTCTAATGAAATTTTTTTGTCTTTCCTTAATGGTGATGACTTATCCAAGAAACGACGATGACAGTCAAACCACGATGTCTTACCTCCATTTCGCAATTGAAATGCATTTGTATCCTCCATACAATATGGACAAGCGTACTTACCGTGTGTGCTCCAATAGGACAACATGCTATATGCGGGGAAATCACTAACGATCCATAAAAGGGCAACTCGCATGACAAAATTTGTCTTGGTGGAAACGTCGTATGTAACCACCCCATTGTTCCATAAATCTTGCAACTCTTTCACAAGCGGTGAAGGAACACGTCGATTTTTCGCTTTGGGCTGGTCGGTCCAGAACGATAACCGTTAAGAACATAAACTCAGATTTCATGCACATCGACGGTGGAAGGTTGTAAGGAGTCAAAATCACGGGCCACGAAGAGTACGATTTCCGGAAATCCCAAATACTTGAAAACCATCAGTGCACAATCCTAAACGAACATTCCGAACCTCGGAGGCAAAGTCTTTATTGACGTCATTAAAATGTCTCCAAGCAATCGAATCAGAACAGTGTTGCATAACATCTTCAGGCGATGAATGATCTCCATGCCATCGCATATGTTTTGCGGTTGACTCAGACGCATACAATCGTTGCAACCGAGGGCCCAAAGGGAAGTAGTACATTCTTTTGCAAGGGCGGTTTTTGTGTTCCGACCACGACCTCGTCGATGTGCAAGGTATCGTGATTTCCCACAAAATTTACATGACGTCAACTCAGAGTCCACTCCCCAATAAATCATACATTGGTCCTCACAACAATCTATTTTCTCAACCGGTAGACCTAGACCTCGCATTAGTCTTTTAGTGGCATAAAAATTCTCAACCATTGAGTTGTCATTTGGCAAACAATCCTTCATGAGTTTAATGATTTCATTATACCCTCGTTCGATATATGATGTTCGAGACTTGATCGCAAGTAATCTTGCCATTGCGGACAACGTTGTCATGGTTTCGCAACCAGGCCACAATTGTTCCCTACTTGCATCAATCATGTCATATAGTTGGCGTGCTTGGGGGTTTGGTGATTCTTCCACGACATTCCAATTGAAACTTGGACTGCCACGTTGTGTAGCATCTCGCGGTAAGGTGTCGGATCGTAGCCTCGAACATCAAGCATCATCAATATGGCAATCCATTGCGTGAAAATTTTGCGGCCCTTCATCTCCGTTCTCACCATGTTCGTACCAAACTGTGATATCCCCGGACAAATCCATACCTACATAGGTGGTGCTCAACCGTTTCGACGTCGTGTACGGAACAAGTCGACATTTCTTAAAATTGCACGGACATCTAATCTTCCGTTCACTTTGGTATGTAGGACAATGTTGTTTTGCAAATGATATGAATTCTTTAACCTTCGCCGCGAATTCAATTCGAACATAACCGTTGTCGAGCCGGATGTACATCCAGTCTCTGTTTGTAGACGACATTCCTAGTCGAACGTAACCCTTGTCGAGCCGGTTGTCTATTCAAGTAATGAAATAATAATGATTAAGATGATAAGAAGCCTCCAAAATGGAGAATATTGTAAATCGGAAATGCGATCTACACCATCTAAAGAGAAGAAATTGATAGCTAAGTGAAAGAACGAGGTTCGCACATTAAACTCATGAATAGAGAATAAATTGACAAAGTTAGGAAGTCATTAATGAGTCATCACAATCTAAAGAGAAGGAATTGATTGAGTTATGTTGTTTATGTAAGAAGCTTGGGCATTATCAAAAGGGTTGTTGTAAATGACTCATAATAAACATGCTTCAAACATGTATTATAAGGGTTGGTTAGGTCCTGGACGAGTTTAAGGGTCGCTAACACAAAGGGATAAAATAAATTTTTTGAGGTCCCCTAGTTAGCGCGCTAATTCCGATATTAGCGCGCTAATTAGCCACTGCCATATATTTTTGACTTTTGGAAATCAAGCTTTAAATTAGAATTTTTGATTTCCTGGATTCCTAACACGGCTATAAACGGTCATATTGGAATTCCTATCATGATAAAACCACCACAAACTTGGTTGTAACATAAGGGAGAAGAAACACATTTCAAAATTCAAGATCTACAAAGAGAAGAAATTTGATTTTTTAGAAGGAGCAATAGGAGATCTTTGTGGTGTTCTTAAGTCCTCAAATCCAAGCACCTTTGAGGCTTTCAAAGGAATATAAGAGTCTCTGCAAAGCTAATCTCTTTTGTCATCCTCTTGGTTGTAAGGAAATCCTTGATATAAACTCTTTCTTGTGCTTAATCGACATAGTTTTGTGTATTTGATTTGAAAATCAGTTTGATGTGTGTTTGAACAGTTTCATCCGCCTCTTGCACTTAAATTAAAATTTTTAAGACCCTAAGATTGCAAAAAGAGACCACCAAGAGTCCGACATTTAGTTGTGTGGGGAATCGAAGTTGAGGCCGTGCGCCTAACCTATATCGATATCGAGGCATACAAATACCACATAGTATCAACGCGTCTACTAATTGTTCACTCATACGTCCTTAAGGTTATAGGTTTATTCCATTCTCTAGAAATGTAATGTGAAACGACAACATTCACTAAAAGAGTAATCCTAGTGTTTCTAACCCTAACTAGTAGTAGAAATTAAGTAATTATAGGTATTATTCAATCGTAACCAACAACACCTAACTAATCAATCATCCATAGCAAGTGCATGAATATGAAATTACTAACAACTATAACATCAAACGACAAAGTAATTACCTCGGTACATGATTCTAATGTATTATAATGACTCTCATGACATGCTTTACCGATAAAATAAACATGGAATAACAACCAAATACGGATGACATGCTTTACCGATAAAATAAACATGGAATAACAACCAAATACGGAATCAATATAAATCTTGAATTGCTCAATTAAAAGGTTGAAATGAAATAGTACATATTAATAAACCTAAAAATAGAACAAGCATAACCTCAAAAACTATGCATGTAAGAGAAGAGCGAGAACAAAAACTTCTAAACCAAACAAAAGACACAACATTAACTTAATAGATCAAGTGAAGAACACCAACTAATGAACAATCAACCAAGGAACAAATCAAATCACTCAAGAAGCAGTTAAAATAAAACCTCATAAAGTAATAACAATTATAAGAACCGAACTCTTAAAATATGTCACCTGATCAAGAGTTTGTTCCTTCACGAGTTCATAAACAATAAGGTAGTACTATAACACGGCCAATTGCCAAGGCAATTTACAAAAATAAAATGGATTCCATGACCATAATAGCTAAGACCTTTCAAGAAAATAAATTTTTAAGCTGTTCTTCCATTTATTCGACTAGTATAACTCGAGCCGCTAAGAAAACCTAGTATACACAATGGTCACCACATTATGTTCATTTCCTATATTTGAACATCAAGGCATATATATGATTGCTTTCCCTAGCAGATATAGCTTGAGTTCAAGTGAAAATCTATAACATATTTCATTCATGAGCATAATATTTGCAATGCTAACAAGTATTACGACTTTAATATTCCTGGATGCCGCATATAATGTACGTAGGAACACTAGGACACCCCAAATATTTATTGATAGATGGAAATTTATGAAGTCTGCATGCTTAATTTAAATTGGAAAACCTTTCTAGATAAAATAGCTTCTTGCCTTCAACTCCGATGTTTACTAGAAGATCGAACTATCAAATGAACCATAGCGGAAACTTAAATAATTCTCATGTCACCCGACGGATTATTCCATAAATTTTTTAAATTAGATAAACAAGGGGACTAGAACGGCAACCTTTGACAGACGCAAATTTTTAGCGAAAATGACCAAGGCGTGTTCAAGATTTCCTCAAAACCGTCACAATGTGAATGATCTCTATGAAAGTGAAGAGCTCTTGATCATCGGTGTTGCTCGCATTATAAAGAACAATAAAAAACAAATAAGAAATGAAGATTGTAGTAAGACTCCAAAACTACAAATTCCTTGCTAACCAGGATCGAATCGAGACCAGAGAGAGCGAGAGATATCGGCGATGACGGAGACCGGCGCGACGAGACGGAGAGACCAGAGAGACGGCGAGACCAGAGAGACAGTAGTGCGACCAGTAGCACGACCGGACGGAGAAACGGAGACCACCGCGAACGAGACGGCAGAGCGAGCACCGAGAGAGACCGGCTCGCACGACCGGACGGAGAGACGAGACGATCGAACGGGATGGACGTCTGGGGACGAGACGATCGGCCGGCGCGACGAGACGGAGAGACGGATTTAGGTTTTGGGTTTTTTCGTGGGAATGATTTGGGGATTTTGTTTGTTTTGTTGCGCGGGGGGGTGGGGTGCGGGAAGGAGAAAGAGGTGCCGGGATCGGACAAAATACAAATCTCGAGGAATGATGAACGGCCATAAGAAATGAAGAATTTGGCGGGAATGGTGGCGCCAAATTTGAGAGACGAATTTAATTCATGTCTCTAATTCCGTCTCTAATTCCGTCTCTCGATCCGTCTCAAATCCGTCTCGAATATTTCCCTTTCGGTTCGTCGCTTAATGTTACATTTAGAAACGGAACTTATTCCGTTTCTAATTCCGTTTCTGATTTAGAAACGGAAATAAGTTCCGTTTCTAATTCCGTTGCTGATTTGCTGTTTTTTTGTAGTGGTCGTTGCCAATGTCTCATGGTATAATTCTCAGCAACACTTAGTTTCCTAAGACAAATTATAAACAAAAATGCATGAATATGATTCCATATGCATCAGCTATTTGATCTATTATGTATGTCATGTTATGCACTCGATCTGATGTATCATATGCGTTGAGTGCAATAAGCAGATATCAGATTGATCCTAGTGAGATCACTAGATAGCAGTAAAGAACATTTTTAAGTACTTGATAAGGACTAAAGAAGTGTTATTGGTCAATGGAAGTTTAAAAGACGAGCTTGTTGTAAATGGTTACATAGATGTAAGTTTTCAAACTGATATAGATGACTTCAGATTGTAGTATGGATATATGTTTACTCTGAATAAAGGTGCAGTGAGCTAGAAAAATTTGAAGCAAGTCATTATTGCAGATTCTATAATAAAAACTGACTATATTGCAGCGTCCGATATAGCTAAGGAGGCAGTTTGGATAAAAAAAAATTCATCTCTGAACTTGGATTGGTTCCTAATATAGCTAACCCCATTTGCTTATATTGTGACAACAACGGGGTGATAGCACAGGCCAAGGAACCAAGATCATACCACCGATCCAAACATATACTTAGACGTTTTCATCTTATTCAAGAAAACATTGAGATGGGATATGTGAAAAATTGCAGAGTTCATACAAAAGATAATATTGCAGATCATTTGATGAATCCTCTTCCACAAGCGAAACATGATGGTCATGTTAGGCCATTAGGTATTAGATACATGAATGTGCAAGTAGGAGATGTTGGGGAATGTGTCGTAGGTCAATCTATAAACATTGTTTATCTTATAATTTAAGTTAATAAAATAAAGGTTTTCATTTGGTATTTTATTATAAGCGATTACATGTTTACTTTACAGTAAGATCCATAAGTATTTGTTAAAATATCATAAGTGTCCCTAGTCGGTCGTTATATTGGGAATTATAATGAATTAAGACTAGTGTGAATCTTGATTGATGGTCATATGATGATCATGCGTATAGGGATACGAATCGAGATCATGAGTACTTGTTAGGGAACAAGGTAATGAACCGACTCGCTATGAGAACACTGCATGGATTAAGTCATAGGTGTTACTCATGATAGGTATATCATTTAGTCATTTATGTTAAAATTACCATAGACTTTAATATTATGAGCATGGTAATTTGAAACAATCAAGCTTTTTCTTTAACCGGACGATTATAAAGATTTTGATTTGTTACCATGTGAATAACAGGTGAAGGTGTATAATCGAGATAGAATTTGTCGCTCTCGTGTACAGAAAGATGTTAGTGGATCCCTCGATATGATAGACTGATAATGGCCAAGTCCATGTGAATTAATATGATTAATGCCAATTGGATGTTTTCAATTTACCTAAAGATCGAGAATAGTACGATTGAACATTAAGGGTGACTTTCCATGTCTTATGTTTAATGAAAGGATATCGCACGATAAAAGGATTATATGTCATTCATTAGATTGGATCGATTTTGATATTCATGGTACTTTAGTAGTCATAATGCCTTGTTAGAGATCGCTTATGACTTGTGTACCGAAATGGTTTTAATTCACTACCAATGTCGCATGAACCTATTGGGTTGCACATAAAAATGGATTTATGTAATTTCAATTGGTCCAGAGTAATGAATTTTTATATGATAAAATTCATCACATAAAAGCTTTTACAATTTGTTATATGATAACTTACTAATAAGGGTGTATTTGTACTTTGCTTGAACCACCTAAATACAATAGTTGTATTACGAATATAATTTTAAGTGATGGCTTATCTACACTTATAAATAGAGGTTGAAGCCAAAAAAACGAAATAAGATTTTTTCATTTTTTGCTATTTTCGAGTTCTCTAGATTTTGAGAGGAAAAGAAAAATGTTATCTATCTCTCTTAGGGTTAGCATTCTAAATTGTGGTAACTATACTAGGAACCACACCTAGTTCAGAGATGAAATTTTTTATTCAAAGTGAATCCTTAGCTACTTCGGACTCTACAATATACTCAGCTTCTATTGTAGAATCTATCACATTGTCTTGCTTCGAACTTTTCCAGCTCACTACGCTTCCATTTAATGTAAACATATATTTAGACTGCGATCCGAAGTCGTTTATATCAATTTGAAAACTTGTGTCTGTGTAACCATTTACAACAATCTCGTTTTCCAAAATCCCATAGAGAAAGAACAATTTTTTAGTCCTTATCAAGTACGTAACAATGTTCGTTACTGCTATCCAGTGACTTTCACTATGATCAGACTGATATCCGCTTATTGCGCTGAAAGCATATGATACATAAGGTCGGGTGCATAACATGGCATACATTATAAATCTAATAGCTTATGCATTTGGAATCATATTCATGCCCTCTCACTCCTCAATAGTCTTAAGATTTTGTTGATCTTTCACTAGCAATTGAGTGTTTATTTGTGGTTCTTAAATTTCTTTAAGTCTAACTTTATTCCCATTGTCGTCTTTTGAAATAAACTCATTTTTCATAAAGACACCATTCCAAGCAACAAACATTTTGTTCTTAATGGGATTATAAAAGTAGTATCCTCTAGTTTCTTTAGGATAATAAATAAATACACACTTGGTAGATTTGGCTGATAATTTTTCTGAACTTGGTCGTCATAGAAAAACCTCACAGCCCTAAATCTTAAGGAAAGACAAACTCGTTCTTTTCCCAAACTACATCTCATATAGTTTTTTATCAACTATTTTAGAAAGAACATGATTCAATGTAAATGCAACAGTTTATAATGCATAGCCCAAAATAATACGAAGATCTGCATGACTGATAATATATTGAACCATATCCATTAAAATATGATTTTTTCTCTTGGAAACATCAATCTATTATGGAGTTGTTGGAGGAGTTAATTGTGAGACAATCACACAGTTTCTAAGATGACCATCGAGCTCTTGGCTCAAATACTCACTAGCACGATCTGATCAAAGTGCCTTAATAGTTTTACCAAGTTGATTTTGCACTTCATTCTGAAATGTTTGAAACATCTTGAGAAATTCACCTTTATGTTTCATGAGATACGCATAACCATATCTGCTGAAATCATCATTGAAAGTAATGAAGTATTGATAACCACCTTCATCCATTGTGTTTATAAGACCTTATACATTAATATGTATTAGACTCAATTAATCACTTGCCCTTTCAATGTGTCCAGTAAAGGGACTCTTTGTCATCTTTTCCAGTAAACAAGCAACGCATGTTACATACGATTTAAAAACAAATGAACATTAAAGTCCAACTTTATGGAGTTAAAAAACACGTTTCTCATTTATGTGGCCGAGATGACAATACCAAATGTAGGTTTGATACAAATCATTTGACTTGAATATCTTTGTATTTACATTAAAAATAGGAGTATATGTGGACCTTTTCATGTTTAGAATATAAAAATCATCACATAAATAAGCATTCGCATAGAAAATGTTTGTACGAGAAATAGAGCATTTATTATTCGCAACAATGAAATTAAAACCATCCAAATCCAAACATGAAACTGAAATTATGTTTCTACTTAAGACAGGGACATAATAACAATTATTTAAAACTAAACCTAGTCCACTAGGTAAAATTAACTTGTAGAATCTATAGCCAACACAGAGGCCTTGGCTCTATTTCCAACTGGCAGGAAAACTATTCCTTTCTTTAGCTTTCTATTTTTGGTGAGACCCTGCACATTAATTGTTAGGGCATGTGCCCTAGTTCAATCTGCGAAAATTGTTTATCTTATAATTTTAGTTAATAAAATATAGGTATTATTTGTTGTTTTATTATAAATGATTGCATGTTTACCTTGTAGTAAGATCCATGGTTTTTTGTTGAAATATCATAAATGTCCCTAATTGGTCATTATACTGGGAACTATAATGAATTAAGACTATAGTGAATCTTGATTGATGGTTATATGATGATCATGCGTATAATGATACGAATCAAGATCATGGGTACTTGGTAAGGAATAAGGTATTGGACTGTCCCGCTATGAGAACACTACATGGATTAAGACATATGTGTTACTCATGATAGGTATATCATTTAATCATTCGACTAGAGAGTACCATATACTTCAATATTAGGAGCATGATAATTTGACACAATCAAATGTTATCTTTAGCAGGACAATTATAAAGATTGTGATTAGTTACCAAGTGAATAATATGTGAAAATGTGTAATTAAGATAGAATTTGTCACTCTCGTATAGAGAGAGATATTAGTGGATCCCTCGATAAGATAGACTGATAATGACCAAGTCCATGTGAATTGATATGATCAATGTTACTTAGATGTTTTTTAGTTTACCTAAAGATCGAGACAAGTACGATTGAACATTAAGGGTGACTTTCCATGCCTTACATTTAATCAAAGGATATTGCACGACAAAAGGATATGATATATGTTATTAATTAGGTTGTATCGATGTTCATATTCATGCTATTTGGGTAGTCATAATGCCTTGCTAGAGACCGCTTATGAATTGTATACCAAAATAGTTTTTGGTTCACTCGCCAACGTCGCATGAATCTATTGGGTCGCACATAAAGAATGGCTTTGCACAATTTTACATGGTCCAAAGTAATAAATTTTATATGATAAAATTCATGACATAAAAGCCCTTACGATTTGTTATATGATAACTTATTAATAGGGGCGTATGTGTAAATTGTTTAAACTGCTTAAATATAGTAGTTGTATTACGAATAAGATTTTAAGTAAGGGCTTATCTACACATAAATAAAGGGTGAAACCCTAAAAATAAAATAAGATTTTCTTTTTACAATTTTCGAGTTCTCTGGAGTTAAGGAGAGAACGAAAAATCGTCTTCAATCTTTCTTGGGGCTAGCATTCCAAATTGTGGTCACCGTTCGTGTGTGGATTTCTGATATACGACGTACACTTGAATGTCTTGCAAATTGAACAATCAAAAAAGAAAATCATAGAATAAGGTATGATTTACTTTCGTAGATTTAGTTTAACAAGACTTATTTTCGATCCTATTAGGGTTTTTCAAATTTTATTTTGAATATTTTGTTGCGTATGAACCCCAAAAACTCAACTGTGATATCATAGCATTAGGCTCGGTTCTATTAAAAGTTTGCATGTTTTCTCTGATGTATATATGATAGATGTGTGAAAACATAATCTTGATTAATGTACATATTATATACATATAGATTCTGTGATAATTGTTATCAAGAATTGGTTTTAAAGCATGTTGTTAATTCATGTATGTTGATACATCGCATGATATGATTCAATGATAGTATTCATGTTTAGAATATTTCGATTAACATATATTTTTTTTTAGTGAACGATGTGAATTTTGTATGTTCATGGTAGACTTCATGTTTATGTTAATATGATTCCGATTTTGAACACATATTTCGTTTTGTTCAATAATTATGTTTGTCTCCATGGTAGAGATCATGATTAAGTTAATATGATTCTGATTTTAAATGCATGATTAATATCTCAAAATTGATTTTGACCATATATCTCATTGTAGTAATCTGTTAGTATATTCCTACAAGATATGAGATAGACTTGTAATTGGATTACAATTACAAATCCTATAAGATGGGTGAGATATAAAACAAATCCTAATTAGATAAGGATTCAAAGTATTTTAAATGCTAATTGGATTAGGATAAGATATTAAGTTAATGGTGGGCTCGAGATAATTAAAAATATTTTAATTAATATTTTTGGAATTAAAATAAGGGGCAGTTTTGGTTTATTAGATTGAATAAAATTATGAGAAATTTTAGGCAATTTTCAATTTTTAAAATTGAAATTTGTTGTCAAAAAAATAACAGGGGCGTTGCCCCCTGTACCCACGTCCACTGACCGGTCATCGGGGCCACCGTTAACTGTTCATAACGTCCAAAACATTCGTACGAAAGTCAGCATCAGTATGATTTCCTAACTTTTTAGTGATTATTCATGCATTGTAATATATGATATTTATCTTATTTAACTATGATCACTAAAACAAATAAAAAAATCCCTCTTTCAAATTTTAAGTCAAGTATCATTCATTCTCAAACACTTGTCAAGGCTTTGATCACATCAATATGGTTTGCCTCCGCATAGTGTATTGTGTTATCTTGGTGAGGCAAGTTGAGTAGCAATTATTCTATTAATTGAAATGGTTAGACTTGATAAAGCTATCAAAACAGTTTTGGGCTTTAGGCACTTGATGAGATAAAAGATGCTAAGACATAAGATGTCATAATCTCATAAAATAACTAAAAGTTACATATAATGTAATTGGTAATTGATACCTACCTAAATAACCGGATTCGAAGTGTATTGCCTTAGCTATCTTAGAATTATGCGAAACATGGATTTTAGTCCCTTAAATTAACATAGCATTTTTGCATAATCTTTGTTGTAGATCTATGGCCTTTTTAAATCACGCTAATCCCATGTCACTGCGATTCATCCTTGAGAAGTATAAGTTGTCTGGGACAAAATTTCTTGTCTGGTTCAGAAACTTGAGCATTGTTTTTAAGCATGAACACAAGTTGTATGTCCTGGATGATCCTATTCCTGAGGAACCACCAGCCAAAGCTTTAAGCATGTCAACGACTCAACTGATGTTGCATGCTTTATGTTGGCAACCATGATTCTTGAACTTCAAAAGGACATGAAACATATTGAAGTATATAAGATGGCTATGACACTGAAGGAAATGTTCCAACAGCGGGCTAGGCAAAAAAGGTTTAAGACAGTCAAGAACCTTGATTCTTGCAAAATGGTTGAGGGTGCATCAGTTAGTCCTCATATTCTAAAAATCAAGGGCTATATTAACCATCTTGACACACTTGGATTTTTCATAAGCCAAGAGTTGGCTACAAATTTGATCCTGAAATCATTGCCTGATATTTATTCACAATTTGTGGTGAACTATAACATGAATAGCATGGAGAAGTCTATCTCGGAGTTGCATTTGATGCTTAAAATTATTGAGCAAAATGTCAAGAAACCTATTGCTAATGTGTTGATGGTTCAGAAAGGAAAGGCTTTAAATAAAAAAGGCAAAGGGAAAGATAAAGTTACCAAAGTTATTGTGACTTTCACAAAGCCAATGGAACAAGTCAAGCCTTATGCTGCTTCTAGTTCACAGTCCCAAAAGGAAAAGGAAAAAAAAAATTGTCATTTATGTCATGCACTTGGTCATTGGTTCAAAAATTACAAGCTCTGTCTTGAATATCTAAAGAAAAAGAAGAGTAGTGCAACTACCGCTTTAGGAATTTACGATTTTCGACTTCCCCTTGTCGCGCGGCTTCTTTGACGCCTCCTTGTGGCTACCCTAATTCTCTCCCCTCTTTATGTTATGGAATAAGTTGTCATGCTTAGGCTTTGTTATTGAAGTTAACTTGTCTAATAGTGATTCCTGGTTATTGGATACCGGATGCGGATCCCACATTTGTATTAATATGCAGGGTCTCACCAAAAGTAGAAAGCTAAAGAAAGGAGAAGTTATCCTATGAGTTGAAAATGGAGCAAAGGTTGTGGGGTTGGTTGTAGGATTTTATGAGTTAGTTTTACATAGTGGACTTGTTTTAGTTTTAAATAATTGTTATTATATCCCTACCTTGAGCAGAAACATCATTTCAGTTTCATGTTTGGATTCGGATGGTTTTAATTTCATTATTACGAATAATAAATGCTTTATTTCTCGTAAAGACATTTTCTATGCGAATGTTGATTTGTGTAATAGCCTTTATATTCTAAACATGAAAAGGTCCATAAATACTCTCATTCTTAACGTAAATACAAAGAGATTCAAGTCAAATTATTTGAATCGAACTTACTTTTGGCATTATCGTCTGGGTCACATTAATGAGAAACTCATTTCTAAACTCCATAAAGATGAACTTTTATATTCATTTGATTTTGAATCATATGAAACATGTGTATCTTGTTTACTAGGCAAAATGACAAAGAGTCTATTTACTGGACACAGTGAAAAGGCAAGTGATTTGTTGGGTCTAATACATACTGATGTATGCGGTCCTATAAACATAATGGCTAGAGGTGATTATCAGTACTTCATTACATTCATTGATGATTTTAGTATATATGGTTAAGTGTATCTCATGAAACATAAAGGCGAGTCTTTTGAGATGTTTTGAACATTTCAGAATGAAGTGCAAAATCAACTTGGTAAAACTATTACAGCACTTCGATCAGATCGATGTGGTGAATATTTGAGCCAAAAGTTTGATGATCATCTTAGAAACTGTGGGATTGTCTCACAGTTAATTCCTCCAACAACTCCACAATGGAATGGTGTTTCTAAGAGGAGAAATCAGACTTTATTAGATATGGTTTGATGTATGATGAGTCATGCATATCTTCCTATTTTCTTTTGGGGTTATGCCTTAGAAACAGCTGTGTTTACACTAAATCGCATACCTTTTAAAGAGGTTGATAAAACACCAGATGGGATGTGGTTTGGGAAAAGACCAAGTTTCTCTTTCCTTAAGATTTGGGGCTGTGAGGTTTTCGTACGATGAAAAATCTTAGAAAAATTATCAATCAAATCTACTAAGTGTGTATTCGTTGGTTATCCTAAAAAAAACTAGAGGATGCTACTTTTATAATCCTGCTGAGAACAAAATGTTTGTTGCGTGGAATGGTGTCTTTATGGAAAAAGAGTTTATTTCAAAAGACAATAGTAGGAATAAAGTAAGTCTTGAAGAAATTCAAGAACCACAAATAAACACTCAACCGCCAGTGGGCGATCAACTAAGTCTTGAACTAATTGCTTCTCCACAAGTATCACAAGGCCCTTGTAGATCTGATAGGGTAAGATATATGATTGAGAGATTTGGATTTCTTATTACTGATAGTAGTAAGGTGTTGCTTATGGATCAAAATGAACCTACTACTTATTACAAGGTTGTTTCTAGCCCTAAGGCAGATAAATGGCTTAGTGCCATGAATTCTAAGATGCAATCCATGTATGATAACCAAGTTTGGAACCTAGTTGATTTACTTAAAGTTGGTAAGACCATTGGATGTAAATGAGTTTTCAAGAAGAAAACTGACATGGATGGCATTGTGCATACTTATAAAGCACGGCTAGTAGCAAAAGCTATCAGACAGACTCAAGGTGTTGATTATAATGGAACTTTTTTTCCTGTGGCCATGCTTAAATCCATTAGAATTCTAATTGCCATAGCCATATATTATGACTATGAGATATGGCAAATGGATGTCAAAATAGCATTTTTAAATGAAAAGTTACTTGAGGATGTATGTATGATACTGCCTGAAGGGTTTGTTCATTATGAGACTTCTAGGAAGGTGTGCAAGCTTCAAAGATGTATTTATAGATTAAAGCAAGCTTCTCGGAGTTGGAATCTTTGTTTTGATGAAGAAATTAATGAATTTGGTTTCATTAAAAATGAATATGAGCCTTGTGTATACAAGAAGGTCAGTGGTACCGTGGTTGTTTTCTGGTGTTGTATGTTAATGATATACTACTTATTGGAAATGACATCCCGACCTTGCAGAGTGTCAAGTCTTAGTTAGGGAAGTGTTTCTCAATTAAGGACTAAGGAGATCCGGCCTACATCCTTGGGATTAAAATCTATAGGGATAAATCTAAAAGGTCGATCGGTCTAAATCAGAGTGTTTATATAGATAATGTACTTAATAGGTTCAGTATACAAGACTCTAAAAGAAGGTCATTGCCAATGTCTCATGGTATAAATCGCAGCAAGACTAAATGTCTAAAGACTAATGATGAGCGAAAGTGCATGAATACGATTCCACATGCATCGGCTATTGGATCTATCATGTATGTCATGTTATGCACTCGACTTGATGTATCATGTACTTTGAGTGCAACAAGCAGATATCAGTCCGATCTCGGTGAGAGTCACTGGATAGCAGTAAAGAACATTCTTAAGTAGTTGAGAATGACTGAAGAAGTGTTGTTGGTCTATGAAAGTTTGGAAGACGAGCTTATTTTAAGCGGTTACACAAATGCAAGTTTTCAAACTGATATAGATGACTTCAGATCGCAGTATGGCTATGTGTTTACTTTGAATGGAGGCGCAGTGAGCTGGAAAATCTCGAAGAAAGAAACTGTCGCAGATTCTACAACAGAAGTTGATTATATTGCAACGTCTAATGTAGCTAAGGAGGTAGTTTGGATTAAAAAGTTTGTCTCAGAACTTGGTGTGGTTCCAAGTATAGCTAACCATATTTGCTTGTATTGTGAAAACAACGGAGCGATAACATAGGCCAAGGAACCAAGATCACACCACCGACCCAAACATATACTTAGACGTTTTCATCTCATTCGAGAAATCATTGGGATGGGAGACGTGAAGATTTGTAGAGTTCTTAAAGAAGACAATGTTGCAGATCCTTTGACAAAGGCTCTTCCACAAACGAAACATGATAGTCATGTTAGGTCATTAGGTATTAGATACATGAATGATAGGCCCTGGTGCAAGTGGTAGATGTTAGGGTGTGTGCCCTAGGTCAATCTATAAACATTGTTTATCTTATGGTTTTAGTTAATAAAATAGAGGTTTTATTTACTGTTTTATTATAAGTGATTGCATGTTTACCTTATAGTAAGATCCATAGGTATTTGTTGAAATATCATAAATGTCCCTAGTCGGTCATTATACTGAGAACTATAATGAATTAAGACTATTGTGAATCTTGATTGATGGTCATGTACTGATCATGCATATAAGGATACGAATCAAGATCACGAGTACTTGTTAGTGAATAAGGTATTGGATCGACCCGCTATGGGAACACTACATGGATTAAGTCATAGGTGTTACTCAATATATTGTTGGGTTTTGGGGTTCATACGCAGCGGAGATTACAAAACAATTTTGACAAAAACCCCTACAGGATCCGAATCTAATTCCATTAAAAACGTTTAAACCATGAAAAACTTAATCATACCTCGGTCGCAATATACCTTTCTGAAGGTTGATCGATCTCTAAGGCGCTGGCAACGACGAACGCCCTCTACCAGTAGTCCGCACACGAACGGCGGCCGAGATTTGAAGTGTTAGCTTCGAGAGAATACCAAATCTTTTTGTTTCTCTCCAAAACTATACAGAGCATACCAAAAACCCTAAGTCGTTTCTAAAACAAAAATAGAGTTTCGGCCTTTTGATCTTTCGTACGTGTATTGTAACTTAAAGCGTCTATTTATACAACCCTTGTATATAGACGGTTAAGTAAATTACACATATACCCCTACTTAAAGAAGTATAAGTGTAATACACCACAAGGACGTTTCTGTCATGAATTTTATCATATAAAATTCATTTTTCTGAACCATCTTAAAATCTCGCAAAACCATTCTTAGTGTGCGACCCAATAGGCTCATACAACGTTGGTAGTGTACCAAAACACATTTTGGTATACAAGTCGAAGCGCCTCTAGCAAGACATTATGACTATCCAAGTCGCGTACGAATATCAAATCGATACAATCTAATCAATAGTGTATATAACATCCTTTTGTCACACGATATCCTTTTGATCAAACGTAAGGCATGGAATTGTCATCCAACATGTTCAATCGTACTAGTCTCGATCTCTAGGTAGACTGAAAATATCCAAGTGACATTGATCAATATCAATTCACTTAGACTATGCCATTTAATAGTCTAACACATTGAGGGATCCACTGGATATCTCTCTTTATATCAAAGGGACAAATTCTATCTTTATTATACAACTTCATCACATTGCTCACACAGTAACCAATCACAACCTTTATAATCGTCCTGTTAAAGACAACGTTTGATTGTGTCAAATCACCGTATTCCTAATGTTGAAGTCTCTGGTAATCTCAAGTCAGAGGACTGAAAAATATACCTATCATGAGAAACAACTATGATTTAATCCATGTAATGTCCTCATAGCGGGTCGATCCAGTACTTTGTTCCCTAACAAGTACTCGTGATCTTGATTCGTATCCCTATACGTATAATCATCATATGATCATCAATCAAGACTCACACTAGTCTTAATTCATTATAGTTCCCAGTATAATGATCGACTAGGGACATTTAGGATATTTCTGTAAATACCCATAGATCTTATTATAATGTAAACATGCAAATTAATTATAATAAACAGTAAATGAAATCATCTATTTTATTAACTAAAAGTATTCCTAAATACAGTTAATGGATTGACCTAGGGCACATGCCCCAACATCTCCCACTTGCACTAGGGCCAATCATACATGCATTTAATGCCTAATGATCTAACATGACCATCATGTTTTGCTTGTGGAAGAGCTTTTGTCAATGGATCCGCAACGTTGTCTTCAGTAGGTACTCTGCAAATCTTTACGTTTCCCCTCTCAATAATTTCTCTGATGAGATGAAAACGCCTGAGTATATGTTTGGATCTGTAGTATGATCTAGGTTCCTTGGCTTGTGTTATTGCCCCGTTATTGTCACAATACAAACAAACAGGGTTAGCAATACTTGGAACCACACCCAGTTCAGAAATGAACTTTTTGATCGAAAGCGCCTCTTATCTTTGCATCGGACGGACGCCGCAATATACTCGAACTACTTGTTGTAGAACTGCCATGATCTCTTGCTTCAAACTTTTCCGACTTCTTGCACCCCCATTCAAAGTAAACACATATCCAGATTGCGATCTAAAATCATCTATATCAGTTTCAAAACTTCCATCTATGTAACCATTTACAACTAGATCATTTTCAAAACCTCCATAGACCAAGAACATTTTCTTAGTCCTTCTTAAGTATTTAAGAATGTTCTTTACTGCTATACAGTGACTCTCACCAGGATCTGACTGATATCTGCTTGTAGTGCTTAAAGCATATGACACATCAGGTCGAGTGCATAGCATGGCATCATGATAGATCCAATAGCTGATGCATATGGAATCTTATTCATACGATCTCGCTCATCATTTGTCCTAGGACATTGGTTCTTGCTGAGACTTATGCCATGAGACATTAGCAACAATCCTCTTTTAGAGTCTTGCAAAAGGAACCTATTCAGCACCTTGTCTATGTAAGCACTCTGACTTAGACCGATTAGCCTCTTAGATCTATCCCTATAAATCCTTATTCTTAGGATATAGGCGCATCTCCTAAGTCTTTCATTGAGAAACACTTCCCTAACCAAGACTTGACACTCTGCAATGTTGGGATGTCATTTCCAATAAGTAATATATCATTAACGTACAGTACTAGAAAAACGACACTCCCACTGACCTTCTTGTATACACAAGGCTCATCTTCGTTCTTAATAAAACCAAAATCCTTGATTGCTTCATCAAAACGAAGATTCCAACTCCGAGAAGCTTGCTTTAATCCATAAATAGATCTTTGAAGCTTGCATACCTTCCTAGAATTCTCAGGATGTACAAAACCTTCAGGTTGTGTCATATACACGTCCTCAAGTAGTTTTCCATTAAGAAATGTTGTTTTTACATCCATTTTCCATATCTCATAGTCATAATATGCAAGTATGGCAATTAAAATTCTTATGGATTTAAGCATAGCTACTGGCAAAAAAGTTTCATCATAATCAACACCTTGAGTCTGCCTGAAACCTTTTGCTACAAGTCTTGCTTTAAAAGTATGCACATTTCCATCCATGTGAGTTTTCTTCTTGAAAACCCATTTACATCCAATGGTCTTACCACCTTCAGGTAAATCAAGCAAGTACCAAACTTGGTTATCATACATGGATTGCATCTCAGAATTCATGACACTTAGCCATTTATCTGAGTCTGGTCAAGACATAGCCTCCTGATAAGTGGTGGGCTCATTTTGATCCATAAGCAACACATCACGACTATCAGTAATGAGAAATCTGAATCTCTCTGGCTCATGTCTTACCCTACTAGATTTACGTGGGCCTTGTGTCACTTGCGGTGGTTTAACTGGTTCAGAACGTTGTTGAACTTCCAGTAGCGGTTCAGTATTTATCTGTGATTCTTGAACTTCTTCAAGATTTATTTCTCTCCCACTAGTGTCTTTTGAAATAAACGGTTTTTTCATAAAGGCACCATACCGAGCAACAAACACTTTATTCTCAGCGGGATTATAAAAGTAATATCCTTTTGTTTCCTTAGGATACCCCACAAATAAACACTTATCACATTTAGGTGCTAGTTTTTCTGAGACTTGTCGCTTTACGTAAGCCTCACAACCCCAAATCTTAAGAAAAGACGAACTATGTCTCTTCCCGTACCATATCTCATATGGTGTTTTATCAACCACTTTAGAAGGAACTCGATTTAGAGTGAAAGCTGCAGTTTGTAATGCATCCCAACAGGATAATGGAAGATCTGCATGACTCATCATAGATCGAACCATATCTAATAAGGTTCGATTTCTCCTTTCAGAAACTCCATTCCATTGTGGAGTTGTTGGTGGAGTCAATTGGGAGACAATCCCACAATTTCTAAGATGATCATCAAATTCTTGGCTTAAATATTCACTACCTCGATCTGATCGAAGTGTTTTGATAGTTTTACCAAGTTGATTTTGCACTTCATTTTGAAACGTTCGAAACATCTCAAATAATTCAGCTTTATGTTTCATAAGATATACATAACCATATCTCTTTGAAATCATCGGTAAATGTAATGAAGTGCGATAACCTCCTCTAGCAATTGTGTTTATAGGACCGCATAATTCAGTATGTATTAGACCCAATAAATCACTTGCCCTTTCACTGTGTCCAGTAAAGGGAATTTTAGTCATCTTGCCTAGTAAACAAGATACGCATGTTTCATATGTTTCTAAATCAAATGAATCTAGAAACCCATCTTTATGGAGCATCGTTATGCGTTTCTCGTTTATGTATCCGAGACGACAATGCCAGAGATAGGTTTGATTACAGAAATGACAATTTCTTTCCTTTTCTTTTGGGTGTTTTGAAACAGGAATAGGCTGAGGCTTGACTTGTTTCATAGGCTTTGCGACAGTGCATCACAAATTTGACCTTGCAACTCTAGCCTTGCCTTTGCCTTTCTTTTTCATTCCCTTTCCCTTTTGGACCATCAACATATTACTAGAGGGTTTCTTTATATTTTGTTCAGCAGTTTTGAGCATCAAATGCAACTCTAAAATAGATTTCTCCATATTATTCATATTGTAGTTTATCACAAATTGTGAGTAACTTTTTGGTAATGAATTCAGGATCAAATCCGTAGCCAACTCTTGGCTTATGGGAAATTCGAGTCTATCAAGCTGATCAACATAGCCCTTCATCTTCAGAACATGAGGACTAACTGACGCACCCTCATTCATCTTGCAAGAATGTAGGTTCTTGAGTGTCTCGAACCTTTCTTGCCTAGCTTGTTGTTGGAACATTTTTGTCAGCGTTATAGCCATGTCGTAAGCTTCCATTAGTTCCATGTCCTTCTAAAGTTCGGGAACCATAGTTGCCTAAAGCATAATACATGCAACATCAAGTAGAATCGTTGACATGCTTATTATGCGCATCCTTCACAAACTTTCGTAGCATTGGTGGTGGGTCCTCGAGAATTGGAGCATCCGGGACATACAACTTGCGTTCATGCTTAAGAACAATTCTCAAGTTTCGAACCAATCAAGAAAGTTAGTCCCAGATAGCTTATCCTTCTCAAGGATGGATCGTAGTGAGGGGGATTATTGTTACTTGAAGAGGTCATTGATCTACAATAAAGATTATGCAAAGTTTATTTTAGTATAGAGGAATAGACTCCCACTAAATTAACAACCCTCCTAAAACATCTTGTTTATTTAGGGGACTAAAATCCATATTTCACCTAATTCTATGACAACTATGGCATGAAACACGAGAACTATATTATTTAGGTAGGTACGAGTTACCAATTACATCTTATGTAATTTTTAGATCCTTTTATGAGATATGGGACATCTTATGTCTTAGCATGTTTTTATCTCATCATTTGCCTAAAGCTCAAAACTATTTTGATGGCTTTATTAAGTCGGACCATTTTAAACATTAAGGTAACTCTTACCCAACTTGTCTCACCAAGATAACACAATATACTCGGCTATGGCTGAAACTATATTATTGTGACCGAGGCCTTGACAAGTGTTTAAAATGGATGGCACGAGACTCAAAATTTAATAGAGGGATTTTATTCAGTTTTAGTGATTTTGTGTAAACAATGAAATATCATATATTTTATTGATTTGTTCAATCAGTAAACAATTTGAAATTTTTTTTTTTATACTTTTCACTAACAAAAGAATTTCCGTACGCTAGGATTAGTTAGACGGCGGTCTCATTGTTTATTAAGTCAACGGCGCGATACGAGGGGTAGCGCCCCGTTTTTTTTTTTTTTTTTAGAAGACGAATCTCAATTCCGAAAATTAAAATTCGCTATAGAAAATCATAATTTTAGCTGATTTTATTATCATAAATTAACCCCTTAATTTATCCAAAATTAAGTCAATTAAAACATTTTAATTAACCCGAGCCCACATCTAACTAATAATCTTATCCTAATCCAATTAGGATTCAAGATATTTGAATCCTAGCATATCACCAATAACAAAATTTTTGATATTTATCTCCTATCCAATAGGGATAACGAAATCGATTTTGCTTATATCTCCTAATCTAATTTGTTATCTATCTTTATCAAATAGAAACTTCATAACAAAATAGATATAACAAGATAAATAAATAATTTCAAAAATTATTTATTTATTTTGGATTTAAGATATTTGAATCCTAGTATATCACCAATAACAAGATTCTTGATATTTATCTCCTATTCTAATTTGTTATCTATCTTTATCAAATAGAAACTTCATAACAAAATAGATATAACAAGATAAATAAATAATTTAGAAAATTAATTATTTATTTTGGATTTAAGATATTTGAATCCTAGTATATCACCAATAACAAGATTCTTGATATTTATCTCATATTCTAATTTGTTATCTATCTTTATCAAATAGAAACTTCAAAACAAAATAGATATAACAAGATAAATAAATAATTTCAAAAATTAATTATTTGCAATTTCGGTCCTCATCAAAATAATCACAAACATGTAATTGAATCATGAACTACTATCCCAATCGAATCTAATGGTGTCATGGATCATAGAACACGAAACTCAATTCATTAAAATTATTCAAATTAACCTAACACGGTTACTAGCATGTACGAAACAAATTTCAATTAAATCACGAATATATGTATCATATACACAAAACATGATAATAAATCTCACAGAAAACTTATGTATATCACATATACATCAACTATTAACATGCTTTCAATCATATATCATGTATATATTAGAAGAAAACATGCAATGAATTTAATGGAATCGAACTCGATGGCTCTGATACCACCGTTGGGTTTTGGGGTTCATACGCAGCTGAGATTACAAAACAATTTTGACAAAAACCCCAACAGGATCCGAATCTAATTCCATTAAAAACGTTTAAACCATGAAAAACTTAATCATACCTCAGTCGCAATATACCTTTCTGAAGGTTGATCGATCTCTAAGGCGCTGCCAACGACGAACGCCCTCTACCAGTAGTCCACACACCAACGGCGGCCGAGATTCGAAGTGCTAGCTTCGAGAGAATAGCAAATCTTTTTGCTTCCCTCCAAAACGATCCAGAGCATACCAAAAACCCTAAGTCGTTAAAAATAAAGTTTCGGCCTTTTGATCTTTCGTACGTGTATTGTAACTTAAAGCGTCTATTATACAACCCTTGTATATAGACGGTTAAGTAAATTACACATATATCCCTACTTAAAGAAGTATAAGTGTAATACACCACAAGGACGTTTCTGTCATGAATTTTATCATATAAAATTCATTTTTCTGAACCATCTTAAAATCACGCAAAACTATTCTTAGTGTGCGACCCAATAGGCTCATACAACGTTGGCAGTGTACCAAAACACATTTTGGTATACAAGTCATAAGCGGCCTCTAGCAAGACATTATGACTACCCAAGTCGAACGAATATAAAATCGATACAACCTAATCAATAGTGTATATAACATCCTTTTGTCACACGATATCCTTCTGATCAACCGTAAGGCATGGAATTGTCATCCAACATGTTCAATCGTACTAGTCTCGATCTCTAGGTAGACTGAAAACATCCAAGTGACATTTATCAATATCAATTCACTTAGACTAGGTCATTTAACAGTCTAACACATTGAGGGATCCACTAGATATCTCTCTTTATATGAAAGGGACAAATTCTATTTTTATTACACAACTTCATCACATTGCTCACACAGTAACCAATCACAACCTTTATAATCCTCTGGTTAAAGACAATGTTTGATTGTGTCAAATCACTGTATTGATAATGTTGATGTCTCGGTAATCTCAAGTCAAAGGACTGAAAAATATACATATCATGAGAAACAACTATGACTTAATCCATGTAATGTCCTCATAGCGGGTCGATCCAGTACTTTGTTCCCTAACAAGTACTCGTGATCTCGATTCTTATCCCTATACGTATAATCATCATATGATCATCAATCAAAACTCACACTAGTCTTAATTCATTATAGTTCCCAAGTATAATGATCGACTAGGGACATTTAGGATATTTCGTAAATACCCATAGATCTTATTATAATGTAAACATGCAAATTAATTATAATAAACAGCAAATGAAATCCTCTATTTTATTAACTAAAAGTATTCTTAAAGACAGTTAATGGATTGACCTAGGACACATGCCCCAACATATATGTATATCATTTAGTCCTTCGACTTGAGATTACCATAACCTTCAATATTATGAGCATGATAATTTGACACAATCAAATGTTGTCTTTAACTGAACAATTATAAAGATTGTAATTGGTTATTGTGTAAATAATATGTGAAGGTGTGTAATCAAGATAAAATTTGTCACTCTCGTATAGAGATATATTAGTGGATCACTAAATAAAATAAACTAATAATGACCAAGTCCATGTGAATTGATATGATCAATGTAACTTAGATGCTTTTTAGTTTACCTAAAGATCGAGACTAGTACGATTGAACATTAAGGGTGACTTTTCATGCCTTATGTTTAATCAAATGATATCGCAAGACAAAAGGATATGATATATGTTATTAATTAGGTTGTATCGATGTTGATATCCATGCTACTTCGGTAGTCATAATACCTTGCTAGAGATCGCTTATGACTTGTGTACCAAAATGGTTTTTGGTTCACTGCCAACGTCGCGAGAATTTATTAGGTCGCACACAAAGAATGGCTTTGCACAATTTCGATTGGTCCAGAGTAATGAATTTTATATAAAAGAATTTATGACATAAAAGTCCTTACAATTTGTTATATGATAACTTATTAATATGGGCATATGTGTAATTTGTTTAAACTACCTAAATACAATAATTGTATTACGAATATGATTTTAAGTAGAGCTTATCTACATATATAAATAAAGGGTGAAACCCTAAAAACGAAATAAGATTTTCGTTTTACAATTTCAAGTTCTCTAAATTTAGGGAAAGAAAGAAAAATTGTTTTATATATCTCTTAGGGCTAGCACTCTAAATTGTGGTCATCATTTGTATGTGGATTTCTGATAGAGGACATACACTTGAACGTCTTGGACATCGAACAATCAGAAAAGGAAATCACATAATTAAGTATGATTTACTTTCATAGATTTAGTTTAATGAAACTTATTTTCGATCCTGTTGGGGTTTTTCAAAAAAAAATTTGAATTTTACGCTGTGTATGAACCCCAAAAACCCAACAAGTTATGTTTTTAAAGTTTAAAGTTTAATTCTTGTTTCAAATAATTTTTATGTATGATTTTTGGCTTTTGGGTGAGTATAAGGCATAAAACTCTTTTGAAATGTTTTAAGAGCTACCTGAATTGTTTTAAAGTAGTTTGGAGATCTAAATGGTTCGATTTTAAATGTAATTGAATTGGTAAAGGAGTTTTAAATTCGGTTTGAGGTTGTAAGCTACAATTAAGGTTTTGGAGATTATATGTAAGTTTATAAATTAAATTTGATATAAATTATGTGCTGCTAGGAGTTGTAAGTCCTTTTATGCCTCTCCCTAATTGTGTTGTCAAGTGAATTTTTTGGCAATCCACTTTTAGGGGAGGTACTGCCAAATTTTTTACAAAATATACAAGTTGATCCATATGATTTCTTTATTTGCTCCAATTGAATAAATCAAGAACTAAGATTTATTCTAGATCTAAATTTTAGTTTGAGCACTATAAAAGATTATATGAAAATTCTTTCGAGGTTAGAAATTGATTGTATGGTTTAGATGCCTAACTAGGGTAATTAAGCTAAGTTAGGATTTAGTGAAACGAGTTTTGACAATGGGTGAGCTAAAACTTTTTATATGGAGGGGAAATAATGTCATTTCGCATATGGGCAAAAATGAAAATTTGAATTGAGCAAGTTTCAGGATCTGTTTAGTTGCTTCATTTTTTTTTATTAAAGTGGGAGTTCTCTCCATTTCTCAGTTTTTGGTCATTCTAGAGCACTTGTTCTCGGTCGAAAGTGCCCTATTAGTGTTTTTATTTTGTGAACAAGGTCGAACCTAGTCTTTTAAGGCCCACAGATAAGGAAGTTTCGCCCGTGGGTTTCGAACGCACATATCCGAGACCTTATCAGAGGTATCGGCTGAATCCTTTGGTCGCCTCCCATCGAGACTTTAAGGAGGTCTCCATCTCGATGGGAGATGGTGAAAACTGGATGATACCTTTAAAAAGGTCTTAGCGGGTGTCAGTCGAGACCTCTTTAGAGGTCTCCATTTTGTGTGCCCGAAACTCGCGAGCAACAAGAACAAACAAAAAAACTTCAAAACTCTAAAAAATATGTAAAAACATCAAAAAAGTATATTTCGCTCGGAATCGGTAGATATTCTTGATTCCATCGATATTTTGTGCCCAAAATATAAAATTCACACCCCAGATCGAAGCCCTAAACAACAACAACACAAAAAAGAAAAAAAAGTAGAACTAATCATTCTGGAGTGCGGATCGATCATTACCCAAACTTGAAAAAATGCTCACTTTTCATTAGGTAGGCGTTAGACCTTCAATGACGGATAAGAGGAGGGCTGCCTAGGCAGCTCAATTCCTAGCAGAAACTCGAGTTCGGGATGACTACTTGGGCGTTCCTAGAACTATGATGGTGAACATGACGCTATAGGTAAATTCACGTGGTCGTGATGCACGCATGATGCCAAAACACGTAGTGTTGAGGCATGCATGCGCGCATCACGCCTAACACGTATACAAGCGATGCAAATACACTGCAACATGCACATGTGGATGCGTGAACGCGAGCGTTTGCACGAACGGAAGTGCACTCGCGCGAATGCGTGTGTCGCGCGATTTAACTTCAATGTGTACTTGCGTATGCACAAAGGTAGTGGAAACGATCATGCACATAGACGGAAGTCTGAACCCACATTCGTAGCAGCGTGCACGGGAGTCATGCTCTCGAGTCGTATATGAGCAGGCATACTCACGCATTCTTACATGCTGGTAGACTGAGTAAATGCGTGGATTGTATGCATACAATGCTTGATGGACCAAGTCAAAATGAGAATTGTGGAAGACCAAGTGGTTCGTTAACTACCTTAGCTAATCAGTCGGTTGAATAACTAACTTGATCATGGGATAGGCCATGACCAACCCTAAATACGTGGATCGTTGGGGACATATGGCAGCAAAGGGAGGTGACAGTTGGGGTAACTGTTTTAACCATCACTTGGAGTCAGGGGCATACCCAGGTGGGCCTTTAAGCCCACACTTGCGACCAGGGGCCCCCCTCTCTCTATTGTTCTTATCAATCTAAACATCGCTCCTCAAGAAAATCTCTTTGGTCTCTGTTTAGCTCTCCTAGGGTTTCCAATCGATCAAGGTGAGTTCGTCTTTCTATCTCTTCGGTTCTTGTTGTTGATTGATCGCTGCCGGATGCCATCTCTTCAATCTCTTCGTTCGATTTCTTCGATCATGTTGTTGATTTTGATTTTGTTTGTACAAAATTTGTCGATGAATGATCGATTCAGTTTCGTTTCTGCTTCGTATCTCTTGTGTGATCTTGTTCATTTGTGTTGATTCGATTTTGTTTTCGTTTTCGATTGTCGTTGATTATATTGTTGATGATTGGTAGATCGATTGTACAAGATCTGTCAATGAACGATCGGATTTAGTTATGTTTCTGTTTTAGATATCTTCTTGTGATGTGGCCTTGTTCTTTTGTGATGATTTTGATTTTGTTTTCATTTTGTGCGGGTGATTACTAGATTTGTCTTTGATAAATGAACGATCTATTTCAGTTTTGTTTCTGTTTTGAATCTCTTCTTGAGATGTGATCTTCTTCATTTGCGTTTGTACGTTTGATTTCGATTTCAATTACGTTGCGATTATTTTTATGTTTCACATGTTTTTTTATATCTTTGATTATATACTATTTACATTGATTGAATTAGGAGAATAAAAAAAGTTTTCATGACTTTAATATTTAAGGAGACATTTTTTTCTTTTAAGGATAGCATACTAGCTTTGGACTAAACTCTATGGAGCGTCATGGTAACAAAAGAACGAAGACAATTTTTTCCTTTTTTAAATCAAGTGGGGAGGCATCTAAGGTTGGCAATCTTTCTCCATCAGTTGTTGAGGCTTCATCTCGTGAGGAAACGAGACCTTTAGAATCTCTTGAAAGAGATCCGGGCTTGCGTACTCCAATACGGCAATATTCCTTCAATGTGAGAGATGAGATTAGACGAGCATATATAAAGATGGGCCCTTATCAACCTAGGTTGCCAGAATACCCACGAACTCTATTCGGAAATCAATATCGTCGCTTTCAACCAAAATGGTTTGGAGAATTTCAATGGTTGGAGTATTCTTCTTCAAAGGACGCGGTATTTTGTTTCCCGTGTTACCTTTTTGAAAATGGTAATACACCTCACTGCACATTAACTAATGGAGGACTTAAAAATTGGAAGAGAGTTAATCAAGGGGTTAATTGTACATTCTTGATACATATGGGAAGTATCAATTCGCCGCATAGAAATTCTGTACAATTTGTTGAGAATTTGTCGATTGTTACTCGACACATTGACAGGGTGATAAATGCACAAACTTCAGAGGATGTTCGAAAAAATCGGTTGCGGCTTAAGGTTACAAGTGAGGCTGTTCGATGGTTTAGTTTACAAGGATGCACAGTTAGAGGTCATCGTGAAGGTTCAACTTCAGAAAATCGAGGAAATCTCATAGAAATGTTGAAGCTTATGGGTAGATTAAATGTTAACATTGAGGACGTTATACTCGACAATGCTCCAGGGAATGCAAAGTACACCTCACCAAATATTCAAAAAGAGATTTTGCATATTATGGCTAACATGGTGAGAAAAAAAATTCGTGAAGAAATTGGAGATAAAAAGTTTTGTCTATTAGTTGATGAAGCCAAGGATGCGGGAGGCAAAGAAGAAATTGCAATTGTGTTGAGATTCGTGGATGGTCAAGGCTCAATTTAAGAGCGTTTTTTCGATATTGTCCAAGTCGAAAACACCGCTGCTTCAACACTTAAGAAAAGTGTATGTAACTCTCTTGCTCGGTATAACTTACTTATAGATGACTTGCGTGGTCAAGGATATGATGGTGCTAGTAACATGCGTGGGGCATGGAATGGGTTGCAAGCTTTATTTCTCAAAGACTGTCGATATGCATATTATGTGCATTGTTATGCTCATCGACTACAACTAGCATTAGTTGCAGCTTCTAAAAAGGAACCGTCGATTTGGTTACTCTTTTCAAAGTTGTCTTCTATTGTTAACCTTATAGGTTCTTCTCCAAAACGCCTTACTGAGTTGCAAGCCTTTCAAGCTGTAGAGATTGCACGTAAAATAGCTAGTGGTGAACGTGAAACTGGTAAATGAGCTAATCAAATCGAAAGTTTACAACGAGCAGGAGAAATAAGGTGGAGCTCTCATTTTGATTCTATTTGCAGTGTGATTGATATGTATTGGGCAACGATGCAAGTGCTTAAAAAAATGGTTAGTGATGGATCTACTGATGATATTCGTGGTGAAGCAAAAGGTGTTTTAATGATGATGGAAACTTTTGACTTCGTATTCATGTTGCATGTAATGCATAGAATTTTGGGAATTACAGATATGCTTTGCCGAAACTTGCAAGAAAAAACTCTAGATATTCTGAATGCAATAGATTCAATTGCCACAACAAAAGTACTTCTTCTAAAATTACGAAATGAAAGCTTTGATCACCTTTTGATGTGTGTGAATTCGATTTGCATAGAGTATGAAATCGAAACACCCGATATGAATGTTTGGTACAATGAGGGCACAGGTCGTTCTTGTCAGCAAAAAAGTCTCGTCACAGTTGAGCATCATTACCACTTTGATATGTTCAATTCCGTGATTGACTATCAATTGGAAGAGTTGAATTACAGATTCAATGATGATGCATTGGAAATCCATAAGTTGAGTTGTGCTTTACAACCAAATGATCAATTCAAATTATTTGATGTTGATCAAATATGTATTCTTGCAAGAAAGTTCTATCCTGCTGATTTTAGTGATCAAGAAATGCATTATTTGAGATGTCAATTGGAGCATTATGAGATTGATGTACTTCACCACAAGTGTTTTCAGAATTTGTCATCAACTTCTGAGTTATTGGAGATATTAATTCGAACAAATAAGTCGCATCACTACAACTTGGTTGAGAGATTGATTCGTCTTATTTTGACTCTACCTGTATCCACGGCATCAACAGAGCGAGCATTTTCAGCTATGAAGCATATTAAGACTGATTTACGAAATAAAATGGAAGAAGAATTCTTGACAGATACTATGATCATTCATATTGAACGAGAATTCGCTCAAAATACCGATATAGATGAAGTAATTGATGAATTCGATTCTTTAAAGCAAAGGAGGGCACAACTTAAATAGGTTATTTTTCGTCATATTCTGATTTTTATATAATTTATTATTTAAGTATTATTTTTATTCTTTACCCACCAATATAATTTATATTTGATTCTATATTGTTTGTGTTTGCTGCTGATACACTTTTCATTGATCGAGTCATGTTTGTGACAAGTAGACAACAATTTTTAATTTAACGTACTTCAGTTGAACTCATTATCTATTGATTTGGTTTCGATTTGATCTATTACAAGTGTTTGTGTTCATATGTTTTTTTTTCGTTGCTTAATAGTTTGTGGCTTAATTTATGCGATAACCATGCTAATTTTATGTTTGTTATGGATGCATATTTATATATATATATATATAGTGGTATAATTTATTTAAAGTATACATAATAATATATAAAAATAATAATTTAAAAAATATTTATAGCCCAGGGCTATCAAAAATCCTGGATTCGCCCCTGCTTGGAGTGAATGTTTACTTAGTCTCAAATCTATGTAAATAAGAAATGTGTCATCTGCGGTTATCTAACTACATAGTGGTTGATCTATATAGTAAGGTACCATGCTTGAAAAAATATAGTGTGCTTGAATTGTATTCCCACTTGAGCTAAGTAATATATTTCGTTTGTGTTATTGCTTCTTGTTTAATCATTTTAAGTGTTGGTCGTACTGAGCAATAGGGGTGGTTGGTGGTGAAAACCACCAAATCGCGACCAAACTGAGGGTCTACGGTTTAGTGATTTTCTAAACCATTACCAAACCGCGAACCACCAAAACCGCAACCAAATCGAACCGCGGTTTGCGCGGTTTGGTCGGTTTGGTTGCGGTTTTGGTGCGAGGCAGCGGCGAGGCAGATGTGCGAGGCAGCGGTGGACGTTCGCGCGGTGGAAGGCGACGACGATGGCGATGGATGCGGCGGCGGAGGTGAGACGGGGAGTGAGAGGAGAGAGGAGACGGCGGTGAACGGTGACGGCGGTTGTGAGCGGAGAAAGGAGCGGCGGGAGTGACGGGAGTGAGAGGAGAGAGGAGCCGACGGTGAGAGGAGGAGCAGGCGGGGATTGACGGGAGTGAGGAGCGGCGGGAGTAAGACGGAGGTGACGGCGGGAGTGAGAGGGACTCATGGGACTACGGGAGTGAATGAGAGGAAGAGGAAGATGATTGTTTTTTTGGTTACCTTTTAGGGTTTTTGGTTTGTATTTACCAAAATGCCATCGATTTGGTTAAACCGCGATTTCCCCAAAATGAAAACCGCGAACAAACCGCGATTCTGCGGTTTTTACGTTTTTCAAACCGTGACCAAACTGCGAATTTTAAAAATCAGACCAAACCGTGCGGCTTGAGCGGTTTGAGCGGTTTTTCGAAAACCGCTGCCCACCCCTACTGAGCAATATGGGAGAAAAAGATAAGTAGGAAATACACTAGGACATTAAGTGGGAGAAAAAGATTCGTAAGAAATCTTGTGTAAACCTCGAACGCCGTGACTGTAGTAGAACGTTGACAGCGAGCTACGTGTCACGCAAAGAGCACACGAAGATCTAAACCTCTTACGTCCCACACCACTGAATCTCCCGAGATTCCTTCCCTCTCTTCTTCACGCAATTCATTCGAAACCCTAATTTTGGTCCCTCATCGATCAATCGAACCTCTATAGAATTGAAACTCATTATCAGATGAGCAGTCTCAGATCAATATGCCGACCTCGCACTCACATCATTTTCTCTTCATTCATTTGTTGCAACAGCAGCAGCAGCAGCAGCAGCAGAGACCGATTTCGATTCTTGCGGTTCCGGTGCTCGTTTGGAAATCCTGACTGCGGTGCGTCATCATCTCGTCAATTCTCTTCTCCTTCAGCAGCTTCGTCATCGTCTTCTTCGTGTCGATTCAGTTCTTCAAATTTCTTGAAGAGCGTTTCGGCGTTCCGCTCCGGCTCTCGTAGAACATTCGTTAGGGCGTCCAAGTGGACTCAAGAGAAATCCCCTTATGAAACCCTAGGTAACATCTTTTCTTTCCAATCAAAGAAAGAATGAACCTTGACATGAAAAGTTTGTTTAAAAGTTGGAGATTCTAACTAGGGGCGGATTGAGGAAAATATTTTGCCCTGGGCTATAGTTATAATATATATTGTGAAGGGTAACGCAAGGGTGACTTAATTAATTATTTTTGACACCTAGATTTAATAGATTTTTAAAGTCCTTTGGACACACCTTGAAATACATTTGAATGCGTATGGATGAAGAACTCAAGATATTACTATAACTATATGGCAAATGTAGTTGGTATCAAATTCCTTCCTTAAAACAAAATGTATTTATTGAATGTGTCACTCAATCATATTTCATATTGGGAGTGCTACAATGTATTTATAACTAATTTAAGTTAAATGATATCCTACTTTTCTTTTTAGTTGTTGCATATAGTTAATTTTTAAAATTCAAATCTAAAATACAAGTGATATCCTTTTTCTTTTTTCAATTTCAATCAGAGTCAAACTCACGACCTCTTCAAATCTTGTATCTCTTGGCAAGTGATATTTCATTCATCTCTCCAGAGACGCTTTGATTGATGTTCAAATTTAACTTATATTATATAATTAACGTTTATTAATTATAAAATTAAATTTCTTGTCTTTTTACCATTTTTAAGAATCCAAACAAAGTTTTTTCTTGTTTTCTTTTGTTTTCTTTTAATCATTACATCAGAGTACTCCTTTCAAAATCAGTCGTAAAAACATTATATAAGTATACTTGTTAGAGGGTTTCAAAAAAAAAAAAAAGAAGTATACTTATTAGATTAATTTGGCTAACTTTTTTTTAGGGTGGGCTAAATCATATTATATTTCTCTAGGGGTGGGCTTTCAATGTATTTTATTTCATTTTACATGGCAATATGGTGCATTGGTATATGCATAATACATGTTGTGGAAAATTTCTCCTGGGCTGTAGCCTAGTGCTACGTAAGTGTGGATCGCCACTGATTCTAACCAATTATGTGGGTGGCCCAGTGGTTAGCTATGGGGTTATGGGTGTAAGAGGTTCGGGGTTCGATTCCCAAAGGAGCAAGTCTCTTTCTTAAAAAAAAAAAAAAAAGTCGGAGATTCTAATTGTGTTTCTTTGAATCGTCTTGTTCTGTATTCTAGAATGAGGTGCTACTTAAAGCATAAAACTTCCCTACATCTAAATTGCTGCGAGAAAATCCTCTTCTCTGAAAAATAATGCTCATCAGAATGTGAGAAATTCAAGAGCATAAGTTATAATCACTTTGACGGTGTGAGGCGACTTGGATACTGGAAGTGGAAATGGATGAATAAAAACCAAAATGTTGATTTTTATTTGAATAAACTGACCAATGGTATTTGATGGAATTCACTGTAGCAGTGACTTCATAAGATTTTTCCATTCTTGTAGATTGAAGTGATTATTCAATGTTATGTTATTTATCTAACTTCGAAAAGTGCCATCAATGTCACAGCCTGTCAACTTGTACCCATTGAGGCATTAATGTTGAAGCTTGGTTGGATTTTTTTGGATACGAACCGTCTCTATCATATTTAAATTAATTACAACCAACATTTGTAATTCGATTTGCTGCTGCTTAATATTTATGCAATTGAAGCTTTCTCTAGATTTATTGGTAAGGTTTAGGATATGTATGTTGGAAAACTCCTTTAGAATGCTGGATGATTGATTGGAAAAATGAAAAGGAAAATGCCAAAAAAAAAAAAAAAAAAAAAACTAAAACTCAAAAGTGAACTAGCATTATCAGTCAAGATGATTTCTCAAACTAGAGATTTCTTCAATGTGGAGATGGTCTCTAGGATGTTCCTCCTCTCAATACTCAATTACATTTATACTCTGTGAAAAATTACTAAACTAGATTATTATCAGATTAACTTGAAAAATGAACTTGCATTGTATTTTAAATATGCTTGTTTAAATGAAATATACCTAGTTTAAATTGGCTTTCTCTTTTTATATATAGAAAAGAAGTAGAAGCTTGCAATAAAAAAATAACTTTAAGATCATATTTGAGAGAAATAGTACAATCTATCTATATAAAAAACTCCAAGGTCTTGGCTTAATTCAACATGGTGTTTGGTGCCTGCCTTTCTGTCAGTTCTATTTAACTTAAAGATCCATTGTTGCTCTTAGGTCTTAATATACTCGGCAATTTCTCTTGTGTCTATGCATTTCATTTCACACATAGATTGAAGGGTAACTTTAATCTAGTTGGGTTACAAACCACCCTAATTTTCGTTATTATTTGTTTCAGACTGCATTTTGTATGATTCAAATCTTTTATACCATTGTCTTTTTCAATCTGTTGTGCAGAATTGGAAAGAGATGCTGATGAGGAGACTATAAAGGTTGCTTATCGGCGCCTGGCCAAATATTATCACCCAGATGGTTAGTTTATTTATTTCTATCTGTTTGGTATCTAAAAAGTAAATGTATGCATGTATAAGAGAGCTTTTGCCACCTTATGCTAGGTTGTGTAAGAGGCAACTACTCATGGTTCATGGTGGCCGAAAATTTTTCTCGACACCTAATCATGGTCTGTTGTTTGAGTTTTGGAACGAGGAACAAGATTTTCTTAGGATAAGCAGGTTATAAAGTCTTTTTTTTTTGACGAAATTTTTCTTGGTTATAATGTCTTCTTATAAATTATAACTGGTTTTCATATCTTCAGTCGATTGTAAATTAACCATGTCGTGCCTCTTATATTTTAATCAGGCCTTGAAGCTTGGGTAATAATGTTCTTGATGGTGGCTTACATTAATTTTCTTCCAAAGAACATGTTAATAATTAAAGAATTGGTGGAGAGGATGGAAAAAGAAGGTTCATGACCTCAATGATTGCAAGGCGCCTAGGCAATCTTCCGGCAATTTTCCTAAACTAGGTGAGGTGGTGCCTAGACGGCACTTAGGCGATGCTTATGTGACAAAAAAGCATTTATTTAGAGGTCTCTAAATAATTGTTTATTTATTTGTAGGTCTTTAAGTGACACCAACTTTATCCTGGGATAAAGTGATCTTCTCGTGTTCTCTAGCATGTATTTGCTAATCAGCCGTACTGTTTTGTTTGATATTGTGGGGCAATGGGGCATAAAGTAAGTTTCCCACCTCCCACCAATTAGTCCTGGGTTTTTGGGAATTGGGATAAGGCTTTGAGTGCAAGTAGTGACATCACCATGTTTCAACAAGAATACAACCAGATGCGTGGTTTCTCTCTTCCTTCTTCCGTCATGTTCTCTAAGTAAAGAGGTGAGTTGGGGTGAGAGGTATAAGAGTCAGGGAATAACTGCAAGGAAATATGTTTTACAATGAGTTGAATAAGCCAAAGTTACTTTTTTTTGCAATGAAGCGAACAGACTTCGTTGATACCTAAAACCAGATAAACTTAATCTGGGAGGTTGGGATTCCCAATGTGTGCTGGACAGGCCCTTAGGTCCTTATTTAACACTAATAGTGATTAGATTTTGTTGTTGGGTAGGCATTCTTATCATTTAACGTAATTGAAATTAGCTCCCTCGACTTTCTAAAAAGTTACGAAGGACACCCCTTTCTAGGCTACCGCCTAGTCACTGCACGGTACTCATTTGTTGAGCTTCTGAACCTTATACTTTAAAAGTATTTGATCTTGAAGTTGGTCCCCTATGTTTGTTGGATTTGACTAATATCTCGCTATGAAATGTCTCTCTTCTTTTCTTTTCTGTAAAAGGGAAAATACTTGGGCAACATTTGTAAATATGTGTAAGAAGAGAAAAGCGATATATGTTTGAATCAGTCTTAAGCTTGCTCCTTCTTCCTTAAATTGGTATCTTCTTCTTGACGTCTTTTCCTTAATGCAAGATGTACCCACAAGGCCACAAACTGGCACCCTTTTAATGTTTCTAACATTCTATGCTCTAGTTTTGGCCTCAAAACAGTGCTCTTGTTTGTGTGTGTGTGTGTGTGTGTGTAAATTCTGTGCTCTTGTTTTTACTTTTTTGGGAAAAAGTTCTCTGAGGCTTGGTGGAGAATAGATTGTTGTTTAGGTGGTCGTATGCTCTAAATTAAATATAAATAGTAGAACAACCTTGGCAGTTTTATGGAGTATTTTGATGGAAAGGAATAAAAGGATTTTTGAAGGCAAGGAGCAATTAACTGAAGCATTATAATATGCTACATGTTTTGAGGCAGGCAGATAGATAGCTAGTCTCAGATATAATTCCAATAATTAAGTATCAGATCGGTTCTACCATCGGTGCAGCATTACTTAGCTCATTTGGCTGTGTGGGGGCATTAATTGAGTTCCATGTAGGTCAGCAGGATGTTTCCTTTTGTGCAGTCAGTATTCCTCGTAAGAATATGTTTGAGGACTTTTTTGGTTTCAGGTTATGTTGATACAAAGTATTTTTATTGAGAGGATTGCTGGTCTTACAATTTTTATTATAATAATAAAATCTCTTGCTTATATAAAAAAAAATGTATATGGATAATTTTACAATGGAAGCTAATAATACTCTCCATGCCGTGGAGACTATACTTGCAACTTTTGGATTTTAATCTAATGGGGAGTGATGTTGTGAATCTATGACCCATGTATATATAGCAGTATATGGAAGGTAATTATGACCATTGGATTATCCAAAGTTCACAACTGTTATTTCCTTGACATGAGAACATTTTGGTTATTTCCCTGACATGGTTTGTGATTCTCGAATCTAAACTTGTATAAAAATAAGTCGCGTTTCTATTCTTTTTTCTTGTACAATACAACCTATGGGGTTTAATTCATCATTCGGTACTCAAGATATCTTAATTGCTTCTAGTCTGGTTGGACCCTTATAAATTATGAGAAGGCCCATATCCTATAAAATCTGTTCTCGACATATCTTAATCCAAGATGTTTTGAGCTCCGTTTGATCTTTATTTACGGTTATTTGTATTCTAGTGTTTGTTTTGTTGATGGTTAGAAGAAGGGTTAATTGATCATAAATTCAAACAAATCAAGCTGTTTCTTCTAAAATTTGTTTTTAACTTCTTAAATTTCTGATAGCTTTTATTCACAATCTGGACTTCTTATCTTTGTGCTGTTTCTCTTCTCCTATTTATTTATATGCCTGTGTTACAAATTTTATTTCAAACATTTGCAAAACGCTGCTCAGATGCACTGATTCAGAGAGCCCTCTTATTTTTTTTCCTGCTTATTATACATAATTTTATTTTATCAATATAATATGTTTATCCTAGATAAGTAGATCTGGAAATAATATGTCAGATCAGGGCTGTTAATACACACAGAAGCCTGGTACATACTCCTCAAAATTGCAAAATGAAAACTGTACTGAGCCTTCGGCTCCTCACTCTTCCCGTATTTAATCTTGGTGTAGTATATTGCTCAAGATATCTACCTTGTCTGTTTTTGTTAAAATATGCTAGTTAGTCTTGGTCCACTTGGTTTTGGATCTTGCAATTAATTAATCCAATTGACATTGCTAGGTGATCTCTCTTGTATTTTGACACTGCTAGTTGCTCCATTATAATTTTCCTTTGCTTCTGATCCCTGCGTTATATTTGTTAGATTCTTCTCTAATTTGATCTCTTTCTCGGTGAAGTTTATGATGGTAGGGGAACTCTTGAAGAAGGTGAAACGGCAGAAGCTCGATTTATTAAAATTCAAGCTGCTTATGAGTTGCTTATAGATGAGGAAAAGCGAAGGCAGTATGACACTGCACACCTTGTCAACCCAATGAAGGTAAGGATGCAGTTTTCTATGTTTTTCCTTAGTACTGTATTATGTCATAAAAACTTTTGACAGTTGCCTCTTTAGCCAACACTTCATTTTTTATTTAATTTTTTTCTTGAGAATTTAGCCAAAACTTTATTGGTTTAACATGATATTTTATATTTTATTTTTTTCATGTCTTCAGTTGCTTTTTAATTGTCTCAGGACAATGTGAATCCCTTTGTCAAGTACCGCGAAATTTTTCTTCACTGACAAGATGTCAAAATGCACAAATCTTTGTGAGGAGTGATGAAATACTTGGCACATTTTTAAATAATGGGACGGTTAAGTATACCTCATTTTTTTTTAATCTGGAGAGTCTTATGGTTGACGACCTTTCAGAAATGACAATGATTGCAATAAATGTTAAGTTAATAAATCAGAATCATAATTATTTTAGGAGGGAAGGAAATGCTATCAGCAGTTGGTTGAATGAAACAAAAGATGTAGTCAATAAATCAGAAGTCATCTGGAATTCTCAAATAACTGAATAATGTCTTGTACGACCTGTAACATCACAACTATGGTGAAATGTTTGTTCATAAGCAATTCAAGTTCTCTATATTTCTTTCAACTTGTGTGGAAGTGCATTCTGGGTTTAATTTTTAAGTTGTTACTTGTTATACTTATTTTATTCAGTTTATCTATAACTTCATCTCAGGCTTCTCAATCATGGATGGAATGGCTTATGAAGAAACAGAAAGCATTTGATCAGCGGGGTGATCTGGCAATTGCAGCTTGGGCTGAGCAGCAGCAGCTTGAGATGAATCTTCGAGCTCGGCGGCTATCTCGTTCAAAGGTAATAAATGTTCCCAAGTCATTGCGCATTCAGCTTCGTATTTTGATAGACGACAATTCTAGTTAACACAGATAAATTACCATTGTAGTAAACACAAATATTTATATTCGCTAAACAAGTATATTAGCACACTGCATTTGTAGAGTCCAAAATGGAATTATGTGACAAACTAAAATGCATCTTTTTGGAAATGTCACAAATATCACTGGGTCTTGGTCTTGACACCGTGACCATTAGAGGTTACATTTAATAATATCTTTAGAAGATGCTGTTCAATTCTTTTTGGTCTTTCTTGGCATCTTTGTTTGGGACGATGCTTCATGTATATCTCTATTTTAATTAAAGTAAGTTGTTTGAGTCATATCAGGTTGATCCTGAAGAAGAAAGAAGAATCCTTGCTAAAGAGAAAAAAGCATCTGTAGAGTATTTTAAAACCACACTTAAACGTCACACTCTTGTGTTGAAGAAAAGGGATTTAATGCGGAAAAAAGCTGAGGAACAAAAGAAAAAGGTCATTGGTGAACTTCTAGCAGCGGAGGGTCTTGAGCTTGCACCTGATGATGATGACACTGTCTAAGCTATATGCTCCTGCTTCCTCATTATGCACGGTAATTTACGAATGATTGAATTCTTGACACTTCTATACTGTACATCGCTACTCTGAAACTGTATATATATTGATTATTCTCAATCATAAAAATAATGTGAAATTTGTGTCTCAAATCTTCTTGCCTTTAGTCTCTGCATGCTTGAATGTTATAAATTGACTTGGGCTTTGTCTTTGCGTTAAATAGAATTTTTATTTTTAGAAAAGTTGCTTTAAAACTTGTAAGAAAATTGCATGAAACATTGACATGAAAATTACAACACATCTAATCTGTGTCAAAGTAGATGCTATTTTTATTGGTAAAAAGCCAATTATTTAAGAACTGAAGTTTCAAGAGTGGATTAAATTTTGATGCAGAGATGTCTGCTGTGGGATTAGAAATTGTATCTATCTATTCCAATCACAGTTGCTTATTGCTTGTTCCATTTGTGTTATTACATGATGAGAAATTTTATTTTTCGCCTGCAATTGGAAACACCAAGCGACCATTCCATCACTGATCTCCTTTATGATTCATGATGGATATCAATTTTGGTTTACCCTGCCAATTTAATAACCTGAAGGAAAACCACCTTTTTTTGGATCACGTATAGGTGTGAGCTCCCCAGAAATAACTCTATCAGCTTTAGACCCCTAAAAGTGGTGAAGTATGAACTAGCAAATAGACCCACCTGCAAGGCCTTGTAGGACATGACCCTTCCTCTGAATGGATACGCTAGTCTCAGCTTGAACTTCAAAGTGGTCTCCACTTACTGTTGTCCAGTTCTCATATAAAACAACAATTTGGGATCAGCTGCACAAATAAAAAACAAATATTAGTGCCGGTTAAGGTTTGGGAGCTCATTGTCAGATGGAGAAACATGCATTAATGATTCAATGCCCAGATAAACAACAAGTTTAACATCAGAAAAGATACCTGATGATAAGTCCTTGGGGCCATAACAGAAGAGAAGGGGTCCATTTCTCTCGCAAAATGATTCAGAAAGACCTCTGCAATGATCATAACACCCCCACTTGCACCAATCACTCCTTTTAGTTGCCCATCCTATACATCAGTTCACAAACATGTGTAAACAATATTTTAATGGAGAAATGAAGAAAATAAGACTTACTTTAATTAGTTCAGAATCTTAAACTAGTTTTTTGTTCTTGAATCTTCTAAAGTCCAAAGAAAACTTTGGATTAGTCTTGCACGGTTAATTTCTACAGTTATTTATTAAATCGGTACAAAATCAAACCATGAAATATTGGCTAGGAAAATAGTGAATGTTGTTTCAGATTCTGAACATAATGCCCCGTGAATTTATCATAGTAAATGGTAATTTCGCATTACCTTCAGGACGATGGTAGGTGACATGGAAGACAGGTCTTTTAGAAGGTCTGATGAAATTGGGAGGTGATGGTGATGGAACATTTGTATCTGAAGAATTCCCCGGAATGGATAAATCATCCATTTCATTGTTGATATCTATTCCGGTGCTTGGTGACAAGAACTGGGCTCCGAAGTAGGCGTTACGGTGCTCGTTATTGAGACCGCATTACGCTCGGCGTGTACTATGGAAAGGTGGCTAGTGCCGTGGTCATTAATCTGGTTCCATCTGTGAGAAACTTGACTTTAGCTAGTTACCAGTGTTTGTTAGACCTCATGAAAGATGTCTGTGAAAGTACGTTAGAAATTTTTTTCAAAGACAAAATTATAAATAAAACTTCACTAAAGTAACTCACAAACTCCCACCATACATTTATCTCTACATAGCACTTTCATTGCTTACATTTTTGTGAGTTTATTCTTTAATTGTACTACACACATATTTATAGGCATTCTCCTTAACCAACTAGTAACTACCCATGACTTGGTAGCTCCACGACATAAGTGCACTATCTGTAACTACTCATGTACACATAATTTAACTACCCATTACACATTAACAACATGGGATTTGACTAGTTAAAACATTTTAATACATTTGACTCACATATTTTAACTTTCCCTCTCAATTCAATTTTTTTAAAAATAAAACACAAAACATCAATCTAAGTTAAAATTTTGCAAAGCACAACTTCTTAAACACATGAAGCTTTTGTTTTCACGACGATGATGCACTTGTCATCATCTTTCTTGGAGCACTTGTCTCCAAATACCCTTAGTGAAGACATCTCATCACATTCTTAAGCATATTTTTTGTCGAAACGCTCACACTCTCATGTTGGACCTTCTTGAATACCACCATTTTTTTCACTTTCTTCGCAGCACCTCCCCGCGAAGAAGCCTCGCCTTCTTGAATAAAATGCGCCTCAGGATTGAACTACCGCTCTAACACCGTATTGAATTTTTTTTTTCGAAGAAAAAATTATAAATAAAACTTTACTAGATTAACTCACAAACTGCCACCATGCATTCATCTCAACAAAGCACTTTCATTGCTTACATTTTTGTGAGTTTATTTTTTAATTGTACTACACACACACATATACATATATGCCTTCTTAACTAACTAGTAACTACCCATGACTTGGTAGCTCCACCGCATTAGTCCACTCTTTGTAACTACCCATGTACACATAATGTAACTACCCATTACACATTAACAACATGGGATTTGAATAGTTAAAACATTTTAACACATTTGAATCACATATTTTAACAAAGTAAGATTAGATAAACCAATAAGAAGCTGCTTGCTACTTTTGAGGTTAACACACTCAAATAAGAATAAATTGAAACCACTAAATTTTGATCCATCTATTAGGGCAGTTTCCTTAATTATATGTATCTGGGTCCATAATGATTTGGGCTGAAGGTCAAGTTATCAAAAATGGTCTTCTTGAACTCTTTGGCAAACTTTAGGGAGACCATGTCAGAAACAACTCCAGATACATTGACAAAATCAAGATCTCCTTGGTTCATCCTCACTGCAAATTCATGCTTCAATGCTTCAATGAAACGGTGTAGTCCAAGAGAGCCGCGAAGACCTGAAGGAATTTCATACTGGGATAGAATGTTCAACATCTGTGGAACAAAAAAAACAACCCGGAAATTAGTGAATGTCAAACAATTGGTGCATATCACTAAAACATGAAAATGCACTTACAAGTATCATGCCAGCACCTCCTAATGAAGGAGGGGGCATGCCTAGAATGTCAAGTCCAAAAACCCTCGCTAACGTCGCTTCTTTCACTTTTAACTTTGTACTTCTGCAAATCTCCCAATGTCGGTAAACCTCCAGCCTTCCTAACATCTCTAACCAAGTTAATTCCAACAGTTCCATTGTAAAATACTTTGGGTCCATGTCTAGATATCTCTTTAAGTGTCCATGCTTGTTTCTGATTATAGCTAGTACTGCCAATCTGCAGGAGTTCTCGATCCATTTGATGTTAACATGTTGCGAAGCCCCTTGTCTGCGAAAATGCCCGTATTTGTTCTAACCATTTGCATGTGAAGATATGGGGATATTTTGAAACCCCTCACAGCTAAACCTGCTGCCGGTCTCACCAGCCTTTCCCATGGCAGTCTCCCATGCTGTTTCCAAGCCTCCTAAAAGGCCTGCGAGTTCTCCCGGTACTGCTGTTGACAGGGGGCCACTGGCCTTAGAAGCAGTATTTCCTACATACATGTTCTGAATGGGAAATGAGAATAGTACACAACTGATCATCACTGAAATTAAGAGATCTGCATTTAAAATTGACTATATATACATGAGTACTAGCATGTGAGATCACTGATAAAATTAAGCATAAAAGGGTTGGAATAACAATATGATGAAATAGTTTTCTTGTCACAAAAATCATGAATTCGATTCAAGTTAGTAAATGTGATTACCTCAGAAGCAAGCAGAGGAGCTGTTTCTCTCATGTCAAAGGACCGCCACCTAGGCCACTCGAAGCTGCGCTTACAACTCCCAAGCACAGAACTGCCGCAACTGTTGCATCCACGGCGTGCCCCCCTTCGCGAAGAACATTCCTCCCGATCCTAGAACACCGGCCGTCATCAGTGGCCACTGCGCCATGCCTGCTTGTTATGATCTCTCGGCGCCCGGGACCAATGGATTGAGCTACTGGGAGGATCTTTGACAGCACAATGGAGGAGATGGTCGTGATAATAAGTACATAAACAGGCCATTGTTGTGGTGTCCATGGTGAAGGACCTGCAAGCGAATTAACAATTATCCGTAACAGTTTTATTATAAAACTAGCATGCGAAGAGAAGAAATAAGAAAAGAAGATAAACCAACTGAGCAAACACTCACTCTTCATCATCAACACTGTATGCTATCCCTCTCCTCCACAGTTATAATTGATGTTGCAATTAGTACTTCCTTCAATGAAGCTTGCTCCCTTGACGATTAATTCAAGGAATATGACGAGGGAAGACAAGGGAAAAAACGTAAAAGGACGCATCACAATTCGAGACTTTGAACGAAAGACGCAATTCATATTGTGCCATGATATTTCGACACGTTATCAGTGCAGGTGTGCGCACATATTTTAAATATGCGGATTGGAGGATTTCAATGAGGTGTATAAGTTGCCTACCATTATCCTTGGTGTGCTTATGTACTCCAGAGAAACTTAATGATTACATATGCTTGTTTCATGCGAATGAATGTTTTTTCAGACTGATCGGCGCGCCGCAATGTCTCAACTCTTTGACTTTCATTGATATGACCACTTTTTAATATCTTGGTGTTTAGGTTATCTCTGATTATTATAAGAGATACCACTATGGCACCATTCCTTCTAGGGGTGGGCAAACCGCGGTTTGGTGGTGAAAACCACCAAACCGCAACCAAACCGAGGGTCTACGGTTTGGTGATTTTTCAAACCACCACCAAACCGCGAAAGTTGAAAAACCGAACCAAACCGAACCGCGGTTTTGCGCGGTTTGGTCGGTTTGGTTTCGCGGTTTTCAACTTTTCATGCACTTTATTTTCAAAAAAAAAAAACGAGAAAAAAAAAAACAGCAAGAATTTTAAAAAAAGAAAGCAAAAAAAAAAAAATGAAGCAAAACAGCAAGCAAATTAGCTAAATGAGGAGAGAAAAAAATGCACTCTATTGACTTCATGACATGAAAGAACAAACTAGTACTAGTACTACTACTACTAATGGACCCTCAAAAATCAAAAACAAAATGAACTAAACAAAAAGCATATATAACAAATTGGTGATAAAACATATTGCAAATCAAATTTGAAGAAAAAAAAATCAAGACTATTATTATTATTATTATTATTATTATTATTATTATTATTATTATTATGTTTAACAGACTGATGAAGCTCCAAAATCTCAGGTTTCATGAAAACCTCTTCACAATCAGACAAGCAACAAGAGTAGCCCTCACAAAGAAGCCTCTCTCTCTACGCGCGCCGCGAGAAGGATCAACAACCATTCTACTGCTCTACCGGGGCCGCCGCGAGAAGGATCAACAACCATTCTACACTCGTAACACCCTGAAAGCCTCTTCAGCTGCATTCCCTTAAAGGACTTGGACGACGAAGAAGAAGACGATACCGATGACTTCGACGAAGAGTGAGCGGCGGGAGGGAGGAGAGGGCGGAGAGAGTGAGAGGCGGGAGGGAGGAGAGGGCGGAGAGAGATCCAGATTCCAGAGAGGTGCGGAGAGAGTGAGCGGCGGGAGGGAGGAGAGGGAGGAGATGACGGAGAGGGAGGAGCGGCGGGAGGGTGGAGAGGGAGGAGCCAGGAGAGAGTGAGCGGCGAGAGGGAGGAGAGTAACAAGAGATTTTTTGTTTTTTTTGGTTTTTGTTTGAGCCTTCTAGGGTTTTTGGTGGTTATTTACTAAAACACCCTCGGTTTGGTTAAACCGCGGTTTTCATTTTGGGAAAACCGCGACCAAACCGCGATTCTGCGGTTTGGTCATTTTCCAAACCACGACCAAACCGCGAGTTTTAAAAACCAAACCAAACCGCGCGATTTGGTCGGTTTGGGCGGTTTGGGCGATTTTTCGAAAATCGCTGCCCACCCCTAATACCTTCTTATATAGCCTTCAAGAGTTCCAGAGTGTAAATAACTATGTATAGAACCCTACAATTGCATCACCAACACCACCATTGGTCCTCCTTGTGATAGTTTTTTTTTTTTTTTTTTGTGGTTAGACCCTGGAAGTACTAGCCACATTGATTCCCCACTAGTTTGTAAAAAAGTAAGAATGATTCCCCACTAATTTGAAGGTATACTTTGTTCTTCATTTGGACCAATCCTATTAAGATCATGATCATAGAATTTGTGGTTATCTTGTGTATGGTTACACAGTTGTAACTTGGATATGGTTACACGGTTATAACTTCTTATTTATTCTTATCTTCTTTTATGCATTCTTATCTTTTAGGTGTATATAAATACATGTAACCTTGTATTCAATTATTCATTCAATAAAACTCTCGTTATTTAAAAACATTCATGGTATTAGAGCTCCAGATTCTGTCTCTGCTTCTACCCGTGCCGTGTTTGTCGAGAAGTTGATCCCGTCGTTCGTCCATCTTGGCTCTCTGTTTTTGCTTCGTCTTACTGTTTGCAAATCCTGCTGCTCTGTTAAGAGGTCGATGCCGTCGTCTGCGAAACATAACGCACATGTGCATGCAAGCTCTGTCCCCAAATCCCAAGACAATTGGGCACTGCCATGTCGTATTATATGTCACCAAGCCTTGTCATGTCATGGCCTACTTATATATGTGCTCTGTGACTTAATTGATTGTTTACACACTTCCAACTAACACTAGCTTAGCCAATTATTCTTCATATAATTACTAATCAACCTATTTAGCTAGTTAGTTAACCTATCATGTTTCATTATCATTTTACAACGGAAGAATTTAAAATATATGAGTATTTTATGCATATTATGAAAATTTCTAAGTCGTGGAAAGCCTGAAAATAAAGTACCATGCATATAAGGCAACAAAATATACAAAAATAGGTATATAAATGTGCAGTATCTCTCATAGTCCCCGTGATACCCATAATATAGCAAAATATGTCAAGATATAAACACCTACAAGTATGTCCAAGAATGTTAGCAAAAAGAGATAGTCGCCCAAGATTCCCCTCGCTGCTACTCGTAGAAGGATCTGCACTCAATCATCCAACAAATAAAGCGACGAGTCTAGCAAGTAAAATCCCAAAAGAAGTCCACACAATATTCATCAAGAAATCAAATAAAAATACGAGACATGCAAGTACGCTATCTAGCAACAAAAAGACATACTCCCATGAATGTAGAGAAATATAAAAGATTCAAGCAGCAGACAATAATAGTAACACAGCGCAACAGACAATAATAGAACAAAGTAGCAGTTAACGAGGTAAACGAGAATGTAAACATATAACCATTAAGTCAATATATGCATAAATGTCTTCGATGAAAACCCAAGGATATGTCTCTTTTAGCAGATTATACCATACTTCGAAGTTCGAGATGTCTCCAGTGGGCTTCTCCAACAACCTCCATTATCCCATCACCTTAGTCCTCACACTATTGGGCCTATATCATGCGCTACACCGACATGTGCACCTTAGTGCAGCTCAGGTCGCAATTCACCAAGGGCCTAATGACAAGTGCTATAGTATAACGTGCCCAAGTCCGTCCGCACATCCTGGTACCACTTAATTAGTTAGACAAACCAGTAAAGTAAAATAGTTCGGTACCCATCACACGCATAAGAAAAATGAACTGAATGTTGTGGAGTATTCTTAAGGTTTTTACGCACCTCAATAAGTGCTCTGACATCCCCAGACTCCTGATTTTAACCCCGCCTAGCTCTCTGATACTCGAGCTATGGTCCCTAAAGTCCCTGATGTCCATTCAAGTTGTGTTAGGTGTTTTTGAGTCACCAATTAAGGTCTAGAATTCTAAATCAACTTCAGCCCCTTACTTACTATTGAATCATCCCTATTCACAACCCTTGCCTTCCGACCCATTCTCCATATAGATAACGATTTTATTTTTGAAAACTAATGTTTCTAGGTAGTTTTGTCTCTTTTAGCTTTCTAATGATAGGTAAAACGTCAAAATCTGACTTAAAACGATGGATATATGGTCGTTTTACAAAATTCACTCAAATAAGGGGCTGCCCAGGGGAGGGAGAGTGATCCCTCAGATGGGGGGAGCGCACTCCATGCTCGAGCAAAACTGCAGAAATGCAGTTCTGCATCCTCAAACCACCACAAATCATCCCTAAATGATCTCAAATCATATCGGAACCTCAAAACTTGATCAACAACCACGAATCATCATAAATGTAACCTATTCGAGTTGATTTAAATAAAAAAAACTTGTGTAGATTGACATAATCAACATGCATTCATAGTTTTTCCAATTTCACCAAAAACTCAATTATCATGAAAATCAGTTTACAAATCATGTCATATAGGTGTATTTAACTTAATCACATATGAAGATCATTAGAAAGAGAGAGAATAAAGGTTTGAAATTCTTTTTTGCTCACAAACCAAGTTTTGGAGCTCAATTTTCATGCTAATGATAAAGTGAAATGAGAGTTCACCTTGTTTAAATCCTAAATTGTAGTCTTGAAAATCGACTTGATAAATTCTTCTCACCTAAATATGATTTCCAACAGCTCTAACTTTGGATTTTCACCATTGCATGCACAATAGAGAGCTGAAATTTGGAGAATTCCACTAAGTCTAAAGTTTTATACTTTGCTTGTCATCATGGTATGCTATTCGTATCTCGAGACTATCCTGGGGTTCCTAATCAAGTTGTCCATATGACATTATGATAGCAATGTTATACAAATCAGTGACATATCTGCCTAGTTTCTTAAATTTAGGTTCATCACTAGGTTGATCAAATGATTAAATAAATTCATATCCAAACTATAGAACAACCATTTATTTGATTAATTAAATTCAACTAAACTATAATTACTTATGGTTAATATATTTAGTCACATACTTAACATAATTGCGGTTCCACTAATCCTCGACTACTTGCCTCGAACCCCGACACACATCTCGAGGTACGTCATAACCTGTGTATCCAATTAATTTGACTTTACATATGGTTTTATATTCATTTAATATCACATTCACCTTAATTATAGTCATGTTATTCTACTTTAACACTGTCAAGCCTTAGTGTTCATGTGCTTCATCTACCCAATAACTGCATCAACACGTTTTTCGAAGCAAATTCCCGATACACAATCTCACTCAATTACAATATTTTAGTACACACATACGATTCAATATGAAAATTAACAATTTAAACACTGTAAAATAACAATAATCACGCAAAAATAACATATTCCTTCGTATCTCATGTCCGAGTTAACCGAGTTGTCCATGTATGACCCTAACTATGGTTGTTAATACCAAAAATTAATGCTAATCCTAGTTTAATTAACTATGATTTATTTCCCTTTTCGAATTCTACTCTTCCAATAGCATTATTGGTGCTTTCGTTGAGAGCTCATTGGTGACGGTGTTACTACCAGACCTCACATAAATGAGGAGGCTCTCATGGCCATAAAGGAACAACTGCAAAACCAGGAAGCAAAGCATGACTCGATTTTGGCGATCCTGCAACAACATTCAGAGGCAATCACATGCAGTTCATCTTCAGATGAATGTATGCAGAAGATGATGAGAGAAGTTCTGCAGCGCCTCTCTGTGTTAGAGAAGTAGCCGGTTGGTTCTCCCTTAACTCCACCACCTCCACCCATATTACCAACTGCGTCATCCTAACCCATTCCATATTCCTTAAATTTTACTCTCAACCCTACTACAACTTACCCAAATTCACCGGCCAATGTGCAACTTCGGACACCAAAACTAGAAGTCCTAATTCTTTTTGGCAAAAATCCTTTAAGCTGATTCTTTCAAATTGAGCGATTTTTCTTGTATCATCATATTCCAGTGGAGCAATGGTTATCAATTGTATCCTTCTACATGGCTGGAAATGCCTTAAAATGGTTTCAGTGGATGCACTCAATGACACAACTCACCAACTAGACTAATTTCATAAAAGCACTGGAGGTTAGTTTTGGGTTTTTCTCATTTGTAAATTTTGATGCTGCTTTGTTCAAATTAAAGCAAACATCCACAATGGAAGCCTATATGGCTGAGTTTCAAGTTTTATCTACACGAACCATCGGCTTATCAAAAATGAATCTATTGAACTACTTTCTTTATGGACTAAAAGATGAGATTCAATGGGAACTCTTTTTCTTGAAGCCACAGACTCTTCATGAAGCCAAAAGCATGGCCGAATTGGTTGAAGACAAAATTAATGCTAAGTCATTGTCCCAATTTGTTCTAGTTGTAGAAAAGCTCCCTTTAGTCCCAACTCATCTTCTTCCAACTGTAAAGTAACTAACATCAGCGGAAATGGTTACATAGAAAGAAAATGGCTTTGTTACAATTGTGATGAGAAGTTTGCTCCTGGACATAAATGCAAGGTTCAACAATTGATTTATATTATCACGGAAGAAGATGTTGAAATTCCTGCATTTTTAGTCTCTAATATGCCAGTCACTTTAGAGACTATGTCTTTCAACAATGTGAGTCCATCTGATACTACAACCACTCCAAGTCTGGTCATCTCTTGTTACTCCTATTGCGATGCGATTAGAGGGTTCTATTGGAGCAATACGGGTCATAATCTTAGTCGATTCGGGTTCCACACATAACTGTGTTCAAAGAAGAATGGCCAAATTTTTAGAATTGGTGGTTTGCCCCTCTGAAAGATTAACAGTGACAGTAGGTAATGGTGATTCTTTGGGTTGCCTTGGTGTTTGTCGTGCCATGCCATTACAGATGGGATCCTTCACATGCTCCTTGGATTTATGCATACTATTATTATATAGGTCAGACGTCCTCTTAGGTGCCCAATGGCTCGCTGGACTCGGGATGGACAGACCATTCGTTTACATGGGTTTCGCCAGCGTGCTTGTGCTCATGACTTTGGGCCAACTTTGTAAGACTCAAAGCCAATATGGTGGTGCTGAATTATTTCCCTTATTTATTTCCATCTTATAAGAGGCCCAGCTCAAGCTTGTCCCTCGCCACTTACTCAGTTGCTTACTAGATCCAGTGAAGTCTTTGCTACTTTAGAATCCTTACCACTTGCTCGGGCAACAGATCGCAAAATTCCCTTGGTAAATGGTCCTCAACCAGTTAATGTGCGATTGTATCGATATCCCCATTACTAAAAAAAAGGGAAATTGAGCGTATGGTCAAAGAAATGCTTCACGATGGGCTAATTCAACCAAATACTAGTCCTTTCTCTTCCCTAATGCTCTTGGTGAGGAAGAAAGATGGCTCGTGGCATTTTTGTGTAGATTATCATGCTCTAAATGCAGTGATTATCAAGGATCATTTTCCTATTTCGATAGTTGATGAACGCTTAGATAAACTACATGGCACAACAGTCTTCACCAAATTAGATTTGCGTGCTGGTGGCTATCAACTTTGCTTACACCCGAATGACATCCATAAAATAACATTCTGAACTCATGTTGGACACATTGAGTTTATAGTCATGCCATTTAGACTATCAAATGCCCCATCGAAATTTTAAGCCATTATGAATAACAATTTTCGTGACTTACTACGGCAGTATGTTTTGGTGTTTTTAGATGACACTCTTATTTATAACTAGTCATGGGATTCTCATATTTCTCATCATCACTCTGTGTTATCCATTTTGTGCACTAACAAGTTCTTTATGAAGCTCTCTAAGAGTAAGTTTGGGTCTTCTTCATTAGTTTATTTGGGCCATATTATATCTACTTTGAGAGTGGAGGTTGACCCAACAAAAACTGAAGCTGTACGAGACTGGCCATTACCAAAATTTGTTAAGCAACTCCACGATTTCCTCAGTCTTGTAGGGTATTATCAAAAATTTGTTGCTCATTTTGCCTCAATTATAGCCCCTTTGACTGCTCTATTACTGTAGAGTTATGTAATGTTCAGGCACTGTAATGTATTGTATCGTATAGGTTGGTGTGTATTGTATCATAGGCTTATGTTAGTTTACTTCAGTTGGTTATAACAAGGGTGTGTAGTGTACACCTTCTTTGTATGTTTATAAACATGTACTCTATATTTTTTGATGTGAATGAACAACAGATTGTATGTTGTTCATGTTTTTTTCTTCGTATGATATTCTGGACTGGTTCATTGTTGATCAACTGATCATTTGATCTTTTGATCTACTAGTCTGGTTTATTGTTGTTCATGGTATCAGAGCAGGTCTTTACTATTCTTTTATCTATTTTGAGTTTAATTGATTGAGTGTATGATCATGGCGACCATTCATGGTTCTTCGAGTTCTTCAATTCGAAATGGAGCAGGACGAGTTATTGATTCAGGAGATCTTGGTGTAGAGAGTCCTTATTTCCTTCAAGGATCTGATCATCCTGGTATGGTACTGGTTTCTAACTCTCTCACTGGTTCCAATTATTTTTCTTGGAGTAGAGCTATGTTGATTTCTTTGGGTGCGAAAACAAAGCTTGGTTTCATTGATGGAAGATGTATGAAACTAGATTCAACTGATTCCAATTTAGATCGGTGGATCAATGTTGATTATATGGTAACTTCTTAGATCTTGAATTCCATTTCAAAAGATATTGTTGAAGCCTTTCTTTATACAACTTCATCTTTTGATCTATGGAATGAGTTGAAAGAAAGGTTTGGAGAGTGTAATGGACCTCTCTTGTATCAACTAAAACGAGATATTTCTTCTATAAGTCAAGGAGATCTCTCTGTTTCACAATATTACACAAAACTTAAGAAATTATGGGATGAACTGAGTTGTTTGGTACCTTTACCTGCTTGTGAGTGTGGAGCTTCAACAACTATGGCTGTTTTGGAATTTAATGACAGATTGATGCAATTTCTGATGGGTTTGGGTGATATATATGATCACATTCGTAATCAAATCTAAGTGATGGATCCCTTACCAAATATAAACAAGGCATACTCTATGATTCTTAGAGTTGAAAAACAAAAAGAAGTTCATGTTAGTTATCCACCTGTAATGGATACAACCATGATGCTGGAAACTAACAAGCTGTATTCTGGTCCATCTGGTTCATCTAGTGGTCTTAAGTTTACTGGTAAAGGGAGTCACAAGAAATTTGTTAATGATGGGGCATGTGCCCTAGGTCAATCCATTAACTGTCTTTATGAATACTTTTAGTTAATAAAATAGAGGATTTCATTTGATGTTTATTATAATTAATTTGCATGTTTACATTATAATAAGATCCATAGGTATTTACAGAAATATCCTAAATGTCCCTAGTCGATCATTATACTTGGAACTATAATGAATTAAGACTAGTGTGAGTCTTGATTGATGATCATATGATGATTATACGTATATGGATACAAATCAAGATCACAAGTACTTGTTAGGGAACAAAGTATTGGACCGATCCGCTATAAAAACATCATATGGATTAAGTCATTGTTGTTTCTCATGATAGGTATATTCCACTCCTCTGACTTGAGATTACCAGAGACTTCAACATTAGGAACACAGTGATTTGACACAATCGAACATTGTCTTTAACCGGACGATTATAAAGGTTGTGATTGGTTACTGTGTGAGCAATGTGATGAAGTTGTGTAATCAAGATAGAATTTGTCCCTCTCATATAAAGAGAGATATCCAGTGGATCCCTCGATGTGTTAGACTGTTAAAAGGCCTAGTTTAAGTGAATTGATATTGATCAATATCACTTGGATTTTTTTAGTCTACCTAGAGATCGAGACTAGTACGATTGAACATGTTGGATGACAATTCCATGCCGTATGTTTGATCAAAAGGATATCGTGTGACAAAAGGATGTTATATACACTATTGATTAGGTTGTATCGATTTGATATTCTTACAACTTGGGTAGTCATAATATCTTGCTAGAGACTGCTTATGACTTGTATACCAAAATGTGTTTTGGTACACTGCCAACGTTGTATGAGCCTATTGGGTCGCACACTAAGAATGGTTTTGCGAGATTTTAAGATGATTTAAAAATGAATTTTATGTGATAAAATTCATGTAAACATCCTTGTGGTGTATTACACTTATACTTCTTTAAGTAAGGGTATATGTGTAATTTACTTAACCGTCTATGTACAAGGGTTGTATAAAAAGACGCTTTAAGTTAGAACACATGTACGAAAGATTAATAGGCCGAAACTCTATTTTCGTTTTAGAAACGACTTAGGGTTTTTTGGTATGCTCTGGATCGTTTTGGAGAGAAACAAAAGGATTTGGTATTCTCTCGAAGCTAGCACTTCGAATCTCGGCCGCCGTTCGTGTGTGGACTACTGGTAGAGGGCGTTCGTTGTTGGCAGCACCTTAGAGATCGATCAACCTTCAGAAAGATATATTGCGACTGAGGTATGATTAAGTTTTTCATGGTTTAAACGTTTTTAATGGAATTAGATTCGGATCCTGTTGGGGTTTTTGTCAAAATTGTTTTGTAATTTCTGCTGCGTGTGAACCCCAAAACCCAACAGTTAATAAAGATGAACTGTTCTGTGATCATTGTAAGGCAAAAAGGCACACTAAAGAGACTTGTTTCAAGCTTCATGGAGTTCCAGATTGGTATAAGAAAGAGCTTGACAAGAAATAGATGAATAATGGTTCTAAATCTTTTGTAAACATGATGGAATCACCTTTGGATATACCAGATGCAGGAACATTTCAGTTTGAAGACTTTCAGACTAATATTGCAGCAATGATACAGCAAGGCATTGAGAATTTCATGAAAGGAAAATCTCTTTCAGCTGAAGGTGTCCCTGCTCATGTGAATTCAGCTGTTTCTGACTTCACAGGTAGTTCACAAAAAAGGCCTTCTAGCTTTCATTCCTCATTTAGTTCAGATGCTTGGATTGTGGATAGTGGAGCAACAAATCATATGTGCATTAACTATGATTTGCTTGTTAACATCACTGCTTTGGCTAAACCTGTTTCGGTTTGTTTGCCTGATGGACATACTAAATAAGTTAATTACATAGGAGATGTGCATCTTAGTTCAGACATAGTTCTATCTTCCTGCTTACATATAAACTCATACAAGTATAATCTTTTGTCAGTTAGTAAGCTTCTTTCTTCTACTAAACTGACAGTTGAGTTTAGTCCATCATTTTGTGCTATACAGAACATTGAGCAATCTCAAGTTCTAGCTGTGGGAAGGATGAATGGAGGTCTCTACATACTAGATTCCAGTTCTTTCAATAAAGATGTCATTGCTTCATTTGTGTCTCCTACATAATTATCATTAGATTGTTGTAATAATGCTAATGTTAATTTTTCATGGCATCATCGTTTGGGGCACCCTTCTGTTAATGTAACAAAACATCTTGATTTGTTACTTAATAGTTCTTCAACTGGAGGACATAATGTACCTTGTGATGTTTGTCAAATGTCAAAACAATGCAGAATTATTTTTCCATTGAGTTCTATTCAAACTTCTTGTCCTTTTCAACTGTTGCATATGGATGTTTGGGGACCATATAAGCAATCTTCTCTTCAATGAGCTTATTTTCTCTTGACAGTTGTGGATGATTACAATTGGTTTACATGGACTTTTTCGATGAAACATAAGTCCTCGATAGGCAATCTCATCAAGCAGTTTCTTGCTTTTATTCACAATAATTTAAAAGCATCTGTTCGAACCATTAGGATTGATAATGGTACTGAATTTTGTAATCAAGATTGTCAAGCTTTGTTCTCTTGTTTGGGGATTATACATCAAAGATCTACACCTTATAGTCCTCAGCAAAATGGTGTAGTTGAAAGAAAAGCATCGTCATCTGTAGCAAGTTACAAGAGCTCTCATTTTTCAGTCTGGTTTGTCCACAAAATTTTGGGGTGATGCAGTTCTTACTGCTACTTATCTCATTAATCGATTGCCTCCAGAGTTGCTGAAATGGCAGTCTCCTTATCATCTCTTATTTGGAAGATTACCAAATTATCTCTCCTTGACGACTTTTGGTTGTTTGTGTTTTGCTACTAATGTTTCATAAAGTAAAATCAAGTTAGATACACGAGCAATTAAATGTATCTTTCTAGGATATTCTCCTGGGCAAAAGGCTTACAGATTATACAATATGGCAACACATGCCTGTTTTGTTTCAAGGGATGTGATTTTCTTTGAAAATCAATTTCCATTTCACAGTGTTTCTTCAAGTTTAGATTGTCCATTGCCTATTCCTTGTAATGACACATCTGATTCCTTGAAAGTTGTCTCTGCTTCTGCTGCTATACTTTCTTCAAGTAATGTACCTACTTCTGCTGCTATGCCTCATTCTAGGGAGTTACCTGTTGAGGTTTTTCATCCTAATGAAGTAGCTTCTAATGTTATTTTGCCTGACTCCTCATTCGAGCCTCATACTGATGTTGTCATGCCTCCTGCTGCAATTGTTCCTCGCAAGAGTCTTCGTGCTGTTCACAAGCCTCTTTGGATGAATGATTTTGTTTTGATTAATGTCCATACCTCTGTATCCAATCCTGCAGAGTCCGTTCTTTCTGCTGGTGCACCTCCAACATTTCCTTTCATTCATTCTTCTAACATTACTGCTGATTACAAGTGTTTTTGGCTGCTGTTTCAAACATAAAAGAGCCTACTTGTTATGCTCAAGCTCAACATGATCCTGTTTGGGTCGAAGCAATGAATAAGGAGTTACAAGCTTTGGAGGAAAATGGTACTTGGAGTCTCACTGATCTACCACCTGATAAAAAGGCCATTGGTTCTAAGTGGGTTTACAAGGTTAAATTTAATCTTGATGGATCATTGGATAGATGTAAAGCTCGTTTGGTTGCAAAGGGATTCAATCAAATTGAAGGTGTTGATTACACTGATTCATTCTTGCTAAGAATGTCACAGTTAGGATTGTTTTATCCTTGGCAGATGCTCGAAATTGGCCTTTACATCAATTGGATGTTAATAATGCCTTCTTACATGGTTATCTTGATGAAGATGTTTATATGAAACCTCCTGATGGTTACACTTTGGCCTCTCCTACTCAAGTTTGCAAACTTTAACCTCCTGATGGTTTAAAGCAAGCCTCAAGACAATGGAACCATGAGTTTACTTCTCAACTTCAATCTTTTGGTTTCATTCAATCTGCCCATGATCCTTGTTTGTTTACATACAACATCGATGGTCAGTTTTTGGTGTTGCTAGTTTATGTTGATGATGTTCTTATTCCTGGTACTTCTCTTGAGCTGCTTAACAAAGTCAAGGAATTCCTGCACAAATTGTTCACCATCAAAGATCTTGGCCAAGCTCGTTATTTTTTGGGCTTAGAGTTGGTTCGTTCTTCATCGGGATTTTATGTTCATCAACGTAAATATGTCCTTGATTTACTTACTGATGCTGGTCTTACATTTGCTAAACCAGCAGCTACTCCTCTTCCTCATGATTGTAAATTTGATGATATTGATTCACCTTTGTTACTTGAAGTTGATCGATATAGAATACTAATAGGTCGTCTTCTTTACTTGGGTTTCACTCGTCCTGACATTACTTATGCCACACAGTAGTTGAGCCAGTTTGTTCAAGCTCCTACTGAACATCATTGTTCTGGTGCTCTTCATGTTGTACGGTATCTTAAGGGTACTCCTTCTTAGGGCTTGTTTTTCCCTGTTCAGTTGGATTCTCCTATTGTTGCATACCGTGATTCTGATTGGGCTGCTTGTCCTCTTTCACGTAAGTCTCTCACTGGTTATTGTGTATTCATGGGCTCTTCCTTGATCTCATGGAAAACTAAGAAACTAGCTAGTGTTTCCAAATCCTCTGCTGATGCCGAGTATAGGTGTATGCCTTCCACAGTTTGTGAATTGTTATGGATTTCTTATATTCTTAAGGACTTAGGTGTTCCTATTCCTCTTCCTATACCTCTTTGGTGCGATAATCAAACTGCCATTCACCTTTCTGCCAACCCTGTTTTTCATGAACGTACCAAGCATTTGGAGATTGATTGTCATCTGGTTCGTCATCAGTTCAAATGTGGTTTTGTTCTTCCACAGTATGTTCCTATTCGATTACAGTTAGCTGATTTGTTTACCAAATCTTTACCGGCTCCAATGTTTTTTGATTTATTATCCAAGATGGGTCTATGTGACTGGCATAGATTTCCATCTTGAGGGGGGAATGTAGAGTTATGTAATGTTCAGACATTGTAATGTATTGTATCATATAGGTTGGTGTGTATTGTATCATAGGCTTATGTTAGTTTACTTCAGTTGGTTATAACAAGGGTGTGTAGTGTACACCTTCTTTGTATGTATATAAACATGTACTCTGTATTTTTTGATGTGAATGAATAACAGATTGTATGTTGTTCATGTTTTCTTCTTCGTATGATATTCTGGACTGGTTCATTGTTGATCAACTGATCATTTGATCTTTTGATCTACTAGTCTGGTTTATTATTGTTCAATTACGTAAGGATGCATTTGTTTAGACACCTGAAGCTACCGATGCATTTTTAGCTCTTAAAAATGCATTGATGTCCATACCACTATTGGCCTTACTGGGTTATAATGAAGATTTTACTGTCTGAACTGATACATCTAGCATTAGAATAGGTGCGATTCTATCTCAATGCACTCATCCTATTGCTTACTTCAACATAGTTTTATCTGCGCACATGCAAACTGCCGTACCCTATGTATGAGAATTTTATGAGGCCATTCGCAAGTGGATACAATAGTTGTTGGGCCGTAGCTTCCATATCATCACTGACCACCAGAGTCTCCACTTTATCCTTACTCAAACGGTGAACACTTTGAAGTAACAACGATGGATTTTAAAATTACTGGGCTATGACTTTGAGATCTCTTATCGGTTAGGTTCCTCAAATATTCTAGCAGGTTCACTATCTAGATGTGAAAAGACTTTTCTCAATTCTATTATTGCGGTGTCACAACCAGTTATTGCGATTATCGTAGCCCTTAAAGACTTCTACAAAAACAACCCTGTGGGAATTGCTTTGCTTTAAGACATAACTTCAAATGCTGCATCATATCCCAAACATTTAATTAAAAAGGACTTAGTTTTTATGACTCACAAATCTTTATCCCCGATGCTTCAAATCTACAACATTTACTACTTTAAGAGTTCTATAACTCCCCAATGGGCAGCCATGCTGGGATTCAACACACATTCTCAAGGTTAGCTGCTTCATTCTATTGGCCCTCAATGAGAAATTTAGTGGTTTTTTTTTTTGCAATCGCATAACGTGCCAACCGATAAAATCATTTAACCGTGCACCTCGGGGTGTTCTTTAACCATACCAAGCAAGATCTGAGATGCATTGTCAATGGATTTTATAACCCATCTTCCTATTTCTTCAAGCAAGTCAACAATATTAGTGGTGGTGGATCATCTTTCAAAGATGGCACATTTCTGTGCTTTTAAATCTCACATTATTGCATCATCTCTTGCTGCAACCTTTGCTCAAAAAATTTGCAGATTACATGGTATACCTTCTTTCGTTGTGTCCGATCGAGATCCACTGTTCATTGGTTCTTTTGGGCAGGAACTATTTATATTTTAAGGGACTACACTTGCTATGAGCAGTGCTTACCATCCCCAATCTGATGGCTAAACCAAAGTCTTAAATCGATGCCTTCAAGATAACTTGAGTTGATATGTATCCGAGGTGCCTTCGTGATGGGCTGAATGGTCATATAACACGTCGTGGCACTCCTCTAGCAAGAAGAATCCTTTTAAAATTGTTTATGGTCAACCACCGCCCTCCTTAATTGATTATGTGATAGGCTATACTTTGATAGCTACAGTAGAGGACGCCCTGATTGATTGTATACAAATTTTGGCTATTCTGAAGGACAACTTGAAGCATCCCGGCAAATCATGATTAATCAAACAAATCAGCATCAAACTCCAATTTCTTTTGATGTTAATGATTGGGTACTACTTCGCCTTCAACCATATCGACAAAGCTCTGTCAGTTCAATATTTTATGGAAAGCTTAGCAAACACTTCTAAGATCCCTTTAAGATAATTGTTAAGATTGGAACTATTGCTTACAAGTTAGACCTTCCAGTTAATGCTCATATCCAAAACATTTTTCATGTGTCTCTTCTCAAGAAATGTGTGGGTGATCCTCTCCCGCAGCACACTCCATTTCCTCAAGAATTAATAGGTTCCCATCCATTAGTGTCACCAACTGCTATTCTAGATAAATGCTTCAATCTCTAACAGGGTCATCGAATCCATCAAATCCTTATTCAGTAGGAAGGACAGTTGCAAAACGATGCTACTTAGGAGCAATATGCTGATTTCAAAAGAGATTTCCTAAATTTCCACCTTGAGGATAAGGTCGTTCTTGATCAGCTATGTAATGAGGCAAGTGAAAACCTAGGCCCACGCAATGAGCAGCTCAGGCCCAGGAAACGTTCTCGCATTACAAAGAAGCAGCTAGGCTTGTTAGTAGTTCTTAAGGTATACATGCTGAAATTGTGGCATGTAATTGGTAGTTACCACATGCTCTTTAGAGTTGTGATTTTTTCCTATATCAATATGAATGAAAGGATAAGAAGGGTATAATGAATTAAACCCTTTCCCCAAATTTCTTTCTATTTTCTTCCATGAATTCTTACTTCCTCTGTTTTCCTTTGTCTAATTTCTTTCCCTTTCCAAGTTTTACTCTTCCAATAGCATCACTCCCTTAAACATAAACTCTCTCTCTCTCAAATTTGGAAATGAAAAGAAAAAATGGGGAAAGATTTTGTGGAGTAGTGTGGCTCTAGGAGGCGAAAAGAGGAGCGTCGTGATGCTTCATCTATGGATTTTAAGGTATGGGTCCTTCCTCCAACTCTTCGATTTTCCCTCTTTGTGTTTCTCTATTCTTCGATTTCTCTGCCTTCCAATTCCTTTCCCTCGCGGTTTATATTTTTCATTCGTCATTGTTGTTCACGCTCTCTCTCTCACTCTCTCTCTTTCTCTTTCTCTATCTCTCTCTTATTTTAACATCCTCACTATTTCTCTCTTAACCGAGTGTTCTCCTCTCCGGTGCTTTCAACCTCTCAGTAGTCTCTCTCGGACAATGGGATAGTGAAGAACATAGACAAATCAAACCACTAAATTAAGGTGAGCTTAATTCAAAATGTGTTTCATTGATTTGTTGTTGATGGTTCGGTTGAGAGGAGTTAAAGGAGATAATTTATGATGAAAAAGCATGGCATTAAGGGGGTGATATATATGTTGTTGTTTAAGGCTGTTATTATGAATATTGTTGGTGTTGTTGGTATATGGTGAGTTTATATTGTTTAATTTTAAGAAAATAGCTATAATGGTGATTTGAGAAGAAATTGATTTGGTTAATGTTTTAATGCATCAAGTGAAGAAAGGAAATCAGTTTTACTAAGTTTTGTTGTCACAGACTTGATAATGGATTTTAATGCATCTTATTTAGATTTGATTTGATATTCTTAATGAATTGAATGGTTGGGAAACTATATTATACCATATGATTTAGTTTTAGAGGTTTAGTGAGGTTTAAGTGGTGTTTGAGATTCAAAATAAGTGTGTAAGTTGATTTGAAACAAATTAAGTGGTTTATGATCCAAATTGGAAACTTGTCATAAAATGGGAACGAATGGCCTAAATTGTTAATATGTGAGTTTATTGACATCGTCAGTGATTAAATGAGTCAAATTAGAACTCGTTGAATGTTTCTAATCAAGTTTTGGCAAAGGCATGGCTTATCAATTGGCGATTGATTTATAAATTTCAAATTGGAATGCATAAGTAGGTTGTAGACTATTGTTAAGCTAAATAGGGGTTAACACCTATTTTAGAGTCCAATTTGTGATTAAATACCTAATGTGAAGTATTTGGAAGATTTCAAAAGGTGAACGAAATTGTAAAGGTGGTTTGAAATTCGTTCTAAGACTAAAAATGGGTTTTAATTTCATTATAAGCTGTGATATGAATTTTAAGTATTCAAATAGAGTTGTAACTCTAAGTTGTGAATTCTATGGTTTGATAGGCCATATGGAAGTGCGTAAAAGCTGGAGAACGTTATGTCAGGCTTCGCAACCAACTTTAAGTTGGTTTGGTTGTAAGTAAACTTTACAACGACTCTCACATTGATATAGTTTATCTATTTGCATGAATTATATTAATTATTGGACATGCATGCATAGAGAAAGTAAGGGGGATATGCTTGTTTGTGAGTCTAATTTGCTTGAAATGAGATTTCACTCCTACCTCTATGTCGGCTAGTGAGACTAGTTTCAGAGTCTAACGTCAACAAGTTATCTATGCATTTCATAAATTCTTAATACTGCTTTCGTACTATTTTTGGAGTTCGACATTTGATTATTGCTAGGAAACAGAAACTGAGTGGATTGCATAGTTGTATATTTATTTCTTCAATTCCTTTGCTTTATGATTATTCCATATTATCTTGTTGCTATTACTAGGTGTGTTAGAAAGTGTAAAGTTTACTTATCTGACATCATTATTTATTGTAATTGTGACAGACTCATTTCGCAATAATGAGGGAAAGTAGAAGATTGAAGATTTTTGGTGATTTCATTTAAAAATCACTTTCTCTGGGTGTGATTTCGATTCTTGTATATAATTTATAGTTTTGGGTTTGGTGATGGTAAGATATTCTTTGAATTACTTCATAGTAAGTTATGATGTTCATATTCCCATTTTGGTTTATTAGGGATTGTAAAGTTGTAACTAAAGTATCAGAGACTCTAAGTTAGTTATTGTAACTGAATTTGATATATGTTATGAACTACAAGAAGTTATGAGACCTTCTAGGCACCTCCCCATTCTACTGTCTATTGTGTGAATTTTTCATCAGGCCACTTTTAGGGGAGGTCCTGCCAAGATTTTTACAAAATACGGATAAGATTTCCTAATTTGCTATGATAAAAGAAGTTAATAACTGAATCAGTTAAGTATATAAATATAGTCTTAAAGCCTTATAAAGGATTGAAATAATAATTAGACTACAAAAATTGTCGCCTTAATGACGAGGGGGCTGACATTGTTGCCTCATGATTACACTACAAAAAATTGCAAGATTAGAATCAAATATTAGTGACAGGCTCATTATCGACGTTAATTTGAGGCGACTATTGACGGGGACTAGTTTTGACCATTTTGACTGGATAGTGACGAGGCAACGATGGATCTGTGATGAGATTTGACAATGGGAAAAGACCCATCGCTAAATTGTGGGCATGACTATTACTCACATAGAAGGAGGAAATCCCACCCATTGCCTCATCGCCAACAATTTAGTGATGGGGTTAACAACGGGGCACCTGTTGAGGTGCCAAGGATTAACGATGGGGTCACTAAATTTGAAACTTAAGCCTTTTATTTTTTTTGTTTTTATAAATTTGAAAGTACAATACTTAAAATAAAACTTAGCAAATTTTTAAACTAAGCAAGTCTAAGTGGCTACTTATCCCCGACAATGGTGCCAAAAACTTGACTGTGAGCCATAAGTATAACAACTCGATTATAGTAGTAGTGTGACCAACTTACGTTTATTATAGATATCATCCTTAGGAAAAGGTGTATGCACCCAGTATGTACCTAGCTAAAATTACTCTATTGTTAAGGAAATCTTTTTTAATTGGTTTTTATAACTAAACTAACCTAATTTATCAAATTAATGTAAATTACTTTAATTCTTATGTTAATGATATCTTAGTTCACAACTTCACCTAGGTAATAAAATACTATGCTTTTCAACTCACTTTATCATCTTTATTATGTATGCGCAATGCCTAATTAGAATAGACATATTTCATTCAAATCCACTTCAAACCACTATCGTAACGAAAAAGATTCTAATATGCAAACTAGAACTCCACCTATCCGTGTGAATAACGTAAGCTCCACATTGCTTTAAAGTTTCAAATCGTTAGATTAATAACCAATTAAGTTTACTATCCATACCTCCCTAATCAACAACTATCGTTTGATGTTGTATATTTTAAAGTTTTATCGTCCATATCCTATTTAAAAGCTTCAATGATCATGATAACTTCTAAAACCTAATATCAACAGGGGCATGATCAAGATGTTCAAAGCATTACCCTCAGAATCAATACAAATTCTAACCATTGCACTTTATTTTTCTAATCTATTCATGTTTATAGCATAACATTCATATCATAGAATCCATTGATCCCTAAGATTAATAGACTACTCACATTTAATTGAAACAAACATGCACATAGTGGTATACATTGAAGTCAGAGATATAATGAAATACTTCAATTAAATCAATAAAAAACTCCTGAATCACTACACATGAGTCTTCAATGCCTTCTCTTCGCTAATCTTCTTAATACTTAAGATAAAGTAAACTATGCTAAACTATGTTAATGGTGGCTAATGGATTGTAATTGATGAGTTTACTATGTTCTTATAACTATTTTTACTCCTTAAACACGTTTGAGAATATTTAGGAACTCTACTGGATAATCTCACTCGAAATAAAGCTCTACTTTCTATTTTCTTCACATCTCGGTGCTGTCACTTATGTCTTGGCATTGTGTGTACAAACCCTCGGCACTGCCACTATGTCAGTCACTTTGTGTGCAAGTTCTCCATTCAGTAGCCTCGGTGCCGTGCTTGTGAGTCCCTGCATCGCCCCTTGAATTCCACTATGCCATGATTGTGCTAACCATCATTGCCTTTTTTTTTCGTTTTGCCTTGCTCTCCCACTTCATGCCTTTTCTTCCATGTTGTGCGTTTAACTCCCAAAACGCCAACACTGCTTAGCTACGGTGCCAAACCTATTTTGGTGTAATTTAGCTCCATTTCTTCTCGAATTCACTCTTTTTCTTCTTGTATTATGCCTTGTGCACCTGCAAATACATAAACACCATCAGTTTGTTGGGGCATGTGCCCTAGGTCAATCCATTGACTGTCTTTATTAATACTTTTAGTTAATAAAATAGAGGATTTCATTTGCTTTTTATTATAATTAATTTACATTTTTACATTATAATAAAATCCATGGGTATTTGCAGAAATTTCCTAAATGTCTCTAGTCGATCATTATACTGGGAACTATAATGAATTAAGATTAGTGTTAGTCTTGATTGATGATCATATAATGATTATATATATAAGGATACGAATCAAAATCACGAGTACTTGTTAAGGAACAAAGTACTGGAATGACCCGCTATGAGCACATCGCATGGATTAAGCCATAGTTGTTTCTCATGATAGGTATATTTTTCAGTCCTCTAACTTGAGATTACCAGAGACTTCAACATTAGGAACACAGTGATTTGACACAATCAAACATTATCTTTAACCGGACGATTATAAAGGTTATGATTGGTTATTGTGTGAGCAATGTGATGAAGTTGTGTAATCGAGATAGAATTTGTCCCTCTCATATAAATAGAGATATCCAATGGATCCCTCGATGTATTAGACTGTTAAAAGGCCTAGTCTAAGTGAATTGATATTGATCAATGTCATTAGGGTGTTTTCAGTCTACCTAGAGATCGAGACTAGTACAATTGAACATGATGGATGACAATTCCATGCCTTACATTTGATCAAAAGGATATTGTGTGACAAAAGGATGTTGTATACAATTTTGATTAGGTTGTATCGATTTGATATTCGTACAACTTGGGTAGTCTTAATGTCTTGCTAGAGGCCGCTTATGACTTGTATACCAAAATGTGTTTTGGTACACTGCCGACGTTGTATGAGCCTATTAAGTCGCACATTAAGAATGGTTTAGCAAGATTTTAAGATGGTTCAGAAAAATAAATTTTATATGATAAAATTCACGACGTAAACATCCTTGTGGTGTATTACACTTATACTTCTTTAAGTAGGGGTATATGTGTAATTTACTCAACCGTCTATATACGAGGGTTGTATAAATAGACGCTTTAAGTTAGAACACACGGATGAAATTTTAGGGCGAAACTCTATTTTCGTTTAGAAACGAATTAGGGTTTTCTGGTACGCTCCGGATCGTTTTGGAGAGAAACAAAAGGTTTGGTATTCTCTTGAAGCTAGCACTTCGAATCTCGACCGCCGTTCGTGTGTGGACTACTGGTAGAGGGCGTTCGTCGTTGGCAGCGCCTTAGAGATCGATCAACCTTCAGAAAATATTTTGCGACCAAGGTATGATTAAGTTTTCTTGGTTTAAACGTTTTAATGGAATTAGATTCGGATCCTGTTGGGGTTTTTGTCAAAATTGTTTTTGTAATCTCCGCTGCGTATGAATCCCGAAACCCAACAGTGGTATCAGAGCCTTCGAGTTCGATTCCATTAAAAACATTGCGTGTTTTCTTCTGATATATACATGATATATGATTGAAAGCATGTTAATAGTTGATGTATATGTGATATACATAAGTTTTCTGTGAGATTTATTATTATGTTTTGTGTATATGATACATATATTCGTGATTTAGTTGAAATTAGTTTCGTACATCCTGGTAACCATGTTAGGTTAATTCGAATAATATTAACGAATTGAATTTCGTGTTCTGTGATCCATGACACCATTAGGTATAATCTTTATTTTTTGTGTATTGATGCATGGATGAAATCTCTGTAATTTAGTTTGCATATTTAGGTTACATTGTTTTTTGTTTCTTAAGTTGTATAAGTCTGAATATTAATTCGAAACTAATATGATTAGGTTCGATTGGGATAATAGTTTATGATTCAATGACATGTTTGTGATTATTTGGATGAGGACCGAAATTGCAAATAATTAATCTTCAAAATTGTTTATTTATCTCTTTATATCTATTTTGTTATGAAATTTCTATTTGATAAGAGATAGATAACAAAATAGATTAATAGATATTAGCAAAATCGGTTTCGTTATCCCTATTGAATAGGAGATAAATATGGAGAATTTTGTTATTGACGATATGCCAGGATTCAAATATCTTATGTCCTAATTAGATTAGGATAAGATGATTAGTTAGATGTGGGCCTGGGTTAATTAAAAATGTTTTAATTGAATTAATTTTGGATAAATTTAAGGGGTAAATTTAGGATAATAAAATCAACGAAAAAATGGGGGCGCGCCCTCAGTATTTCTGTTCACGACTGGCCGGTCAATGAGAATCTCTTCATTGATCGGCCAGCGGGACCGCCATTTAACTAATCCTAGCGCAAAGAAATTCTTTTATTAGTGAATAGTATAAAAATCTCCAAATTGTTTAGTGATTTAACAAATCAATAAAATATATGATATTTCATTGTCTACATAAAATCACTAAAACTGAATAAAATACCTCTATTAAATTTTAAGTCTCATGCCATCCATTTTACACACTTGTCAAGGCCTCGATAACACTAATACAGTTTCAGCCATAGCTGAGTGTATTGTGTTATCTTAGTGAGACAAGTTGGATAAGAGTTACCTAAATGTTTAAAATGGTCCGACTTAATAAAGCTATCAAAATAGTTTTGAGCTTTAGGCACATGATGAGATAAAAACATGATAAGACATCCCGTATCTCATAAAAGTATCTAAAATTACATAAGATGTAATTGGTAACTATTACCTACCTAAATAATCTAGTTATGTGTTTCATGCCATAGCTGTCATAGAATTAGGTGAAATATGAATTTTAGTCCCCTAAATAAACAATGTGTTTTAGGAGGGTTGTTAATTTAGTGGGAGTCTATTCCTCTACACTAAAATAAACTTTGCATAATTTTTATTGTAGATCAATCGCCTCTTCAAGTAACAATAATCCCTTGTCATTGCGATCCATCCTTGAGAAGGATAAGCTATGCTCCAATCCCTCAGGACCCACCAGCTAATGCTACGAAAGCTGTGAAGGATGCGCATAATAAGCATGTCAACGATTCTACTGATGTTTCATGTATTATGATGGCAACTATGGTTCCTAAAATTCAGAAAGACATGGAACTAATGGAAGCTTAAGACATGGCTATAATGCTGAAGGAGATGTTCCAACAGCATGCTAGGCAAGAAAGGTTCGAGACAGTAAAAAACCTACATTCTTGCAAGATGAATGAGGGTGCGTCAGTTAGTCCTCATGTTCTGAAGATGAAGGGCTATGTTGATCGGCTTGATAGACTCGAATTTCCCATAAGCCAAGAGTTGGCTACGGATTTGATCCTGAATTTATTACCAAAAAGTTACTCACAATTTGTGACGAACTACAATATGAATAATATGGAGAAATCAATTTCAGAGTTGCATTTGATGCTCAAAATTGCTGAACAAAATATCAAGAAACATTATGGTAATGTGTTAATGGTCCAAAAAGGAAAGGGAATGAAAAAGAAAGGCAAAGGCAAGGCTAACGTTGTCAAGGTTATTGTTGCACCTGTTGCAAAGCCTAAGGAACAAGTCAAGCCCCAGCCTGTTCCTACTTCAAAACACCCAAAAGAAAAGGAACGAAATTGTTATTTCTGTCATGCACCTGGACATTGGTTCAGAAATTGTAAACTCTATCTGGAAAATCTAAAGAAGAAAAAGGGTAGTGCGACTACTACTACAGGTATTTATGTTATTGAAATTAATTTATCTACTAGTGATTCATGGGTATTAGATATCGGATGTGGATCTCACATATGTATAAATGTGCAGGGACTCACCAGAAGTAGAAAGTTGAAGAAAGAAGAAGTCATCCTCCGCGTAGGGAATGGAGCAAGAGTTGTTGCCCTGGCTGTTGGATCTTATGACTTAGTCTTACCTAGTGGACTTATTTTAACTTTAAATAATTGTTATTTTGTGCCTGCCTTAAGCAAAAACATCATTTCTGTTTCATGCTTGGATATGGATGATTTCGATTTTATTATTGAGAATAAAAGATGTTCCATTTCTCGTAAAGGAATATTTTATGCAAATGTTGATTTGTGTGATGGTCTTTATATTCTAAGCATGAAAAGGTCCACTGATACTCCAGTTTTTAACATAAATAGAAAGAGATTCAAGTCAAATGATTTGAATCAAACCTATCTTTGACAATGTCGTCTTGGGCACGTAAACGAGAAACGCATAACGATGCTCCATAAAGATGGACTTCTAGATTCATTTGATTTAGAAACATAGGAAAAGTGCGTATCTTGTTTACTAGGCAAGATGACTAAAAGTACTTTTACTGGACACAGTGAAAGGGCAAGTGATTTATTGGGTCTAATACATACTGATGTATGCGGTCTTATAAACACAATGGCTAGAGGAGGTTATCAGTACTTCATTACATTTACTGATGATTTCAGCAGATATGGTTATGTATATCTAATGAAACATAAAGCTGAATCATTCGAAACGTTTTGAACATTTCAAAATGAAGTGTAAAATCAACTTGGTCAAACTATCAAAACACATCGATCAGATCGAGGTGGTGAATATTTGAGCTAAGAATTTGATGATCATCTTATAAATTGTGGGATTGTCTCCCAATTGACTCCACCAACAACTCCACAATGGAATGGAGTTTCTGAAAGGAGAAATCGAACCTTATTAGATATGGTTCGATCTATGATGAGTCATGCAGATCTTCCATTATCCTGTTGGGGTTATGCATTACAAACTGCAGCTTTCACTCTAAATCGAGTTCCTTCTAAAGTGGTTGATAAAAGACCATATGAGATATGGTACGGGAAGAGACCTAGTTTGTTTTTTCTGAAGATTTGGGGTTGTGAGGCTTACGTAAAACGACAAATCTCAGAAAAACTAGCACCTAAATATGACAAGTGTTTATTTGTGGGGTGTCCTAAGGAAACAAAAAGATATTACTTTTATAATCCCGCTGAGAACAAAGTGTTTGTTGCTCCGTATGGTGCCTTTATGGAAAACAGTTTATTTCAAAAGACACTAGTGGGAGAGAAAGAAATCTTGAAGAAGTTCACGAATCACAGATAAACCCTGAACCGCTACTGGAAGATCAACAACGTTCTGAACCGGTTGAACCTCCACAAGTGACACAAGGCCCACGTATATCTGGTAGGGTAAGACATGAGCCTGAGAGTCGGATTTCTCAGTACTGATGCTTATGGATCAAAATGAGCTCACTACTTATCTGGAGGCTATGTTTGGACCAGACTCAGATAAATGGCTAAGTGCCATGAACTCTGAGATGCAATCCATGTATGATAACCAAGTTTGGAACTTGGTTGATTTACCTGAAGGTGGTAAGATCATTGGATGTAAATGGGATTTCAAGAAGAAAACTGACATGGATGGCAAAGTGCATACTTTTAAAGCAAGACTTGTTGCAAAAGGTTTTAGGCTGACTCGAGGTGTTGATTATGATGAAACTTTTTCGCCAGTAGCCATGCTTAAATCCATAAGAATTTTAATTGCCATTGCTGCATATTATGACTATGAGATATGGCAAATGGATGTAAAAACAACATTTCTTAACGGAAAGCTGCTTGAGGACGTGTATATGACACAACCTAAAGGTTATATACATCCTGAGAATTATAGGAAGGTATGAAAGCTTCAAAGATCCATTTATGGATTAAAGCAAGCTTTTTGGAGTTGGAATCTTCATTTTGATGAAGCAATCAAGGATTTTGGTTTTATTAAGAACGAAGATGATCCTTGTGTATACAAGAAGGTCAGTGGGCGTGTAGTTGTTTTTCTGGTAGTGTATGTCGATGATAGTTTACTCATTGGAAATGACATCCCAACATTGCAGAATGTCAAGTCTTGGTTTGGGAAGTGTTTCTCAATGAAAGAATTAGGAGATGCAGCCTATATCCTAGGGATAAGGATCTATAAGAATAGATCTAAGAGGCTAATCGGTCTAAGTCAGAGTGCTTACATAGACAAGGTGCTGAATAGGTTCAGTTTGCAAGACTCTAAAAGAGGATTTTTGCCAATGTCTCATGGCATAAGTCTCAACAAAATTCAATGTCCTAAGACAAATGATGAACGAGACCGTATGAATAAGATTCCATATGCATCAACTATTGAAACTATCATGTATGCCATGCTATTCACTCGACATGATGTATCATATGCTTTGAGCACTACAAGCAGATATCAGTCAGGTCCTGGTGAGAGTCACTAGATAGTAGTAAAGAACATTCTTAAATACTACTAAAGAAAGACTAAGGAAGTGTTCTTGGTCTATGGAGGTTTTGAAAATGACCTAGTTATAAATGGTTACAAAGATGCAAATTTTCAAACTGATATAAATGATTTTAGATTGCAGTCTGGATATGGGTTTACTTTGAATGGGGGTGCAGTAAGTTGGAAAAGTTCGAAGCAAGAGACCGTGGCAGATTCTACAACAGAAGTTGAGTATATTGCAGCGTCCGATGCAGCAAAGGAATGCAGTTTGGATAAAAAAGTTCATTTCTGAACTAGGTATAGTTCCAAGTATTGCTAACCCTTTTTGTTTGTATTGTGACAAAAACGGGGCAATAGCACAGGCAGTGGAACCTATATCAAACCACAGACCCAAACATATACTTAGGCGTTTTCATCTCATCAGAGAAATTATTGAGAGGGGAGACGTGAAGATTTGCAGAGTACCTACTGAAGACAACGTTGCGGATCCATTGACAAAAACACTTCCACAAGCAAAACATGATGGCCATGTTAGATCATTAGGCATTAAATGCATGTATGATTGGCCCTAGTGCAAGTGGGAGATGTTGGGGCATGTGCCTTAGGTCAATCCATTAACTATCTTTATGAATACTTTTAGTTAATAAAATAGAGGATTTCATTTGTTGTTTATTATAATTAATTTACATGTTTACATTATAATAAGATTCATGGGTATTTGCAGAAATATCCTAAATGTCCCTAGTCGATCATTATTCCGAGAACTATAATGAATTAAGATTAGTGTGAGTCTTGATTGATGATCATATGATGATTATACATATATGGATACGAATCAAGATCACGAGTACTTGTTAGGGAACAAAGTACTAGAATGACCCGCTATTAGAACATCACATATATTACGTCATAGTTGTTTCTCATGATAGGTATATTTTTCAGTCCTCTGACTTGAGATTACCAAAGACTTCAACATTAGGAACACTATGATTTGACAAAATCAAACGTTGTCTTTAATCGGACGATTATAAAAGTTGTGATTGGTTATTGTGTGAGCAATGTGATGAAGTTGTGTAATCGAGATAGAATTTGTCCCTCTCATATAAAAAGAGATATCTAGTGGACCCCTCTCGATGTGTCAGATTGTTAAAAGACCTAGTCTAAGTGAATTGATATTGATCAATGTCATTTGGATGTTTTCAGTTTACCTAGAGATCGAGACTAGTACGATTGAACATGTTGGATGACAATTCCATGCCTTATGTTTGATCAAAAGGATATCATGTGACAAAAGGATGTTGTATACACTATTGATTAGGTTGTATCGATTTGATATTCGTACAACTTGGGTAGTCATAATGTTTTGCTAGAGGCCGCTTATGACTTGTATACCAAAATATGTTTTGGTACACTGCCAACGTTGTATGAGCCTATTGGGTCGCACACTGAGAATGATTTTGTGAGGTCTTAAGATGGTTCAGAAAAAAGAATTTTATATGATAGAATTCATGACAGAAACATCCTAGTAGTGTATTACACTTATACTTCTTTAAGTAGGGGTATATGTGTAATTTACTCAATCGTTTTTATATAAGGGTTGTATAAATAGACGCTTTAAGTTAGAACACACGGATGAGATTTTAGGGCCGAAACTCTATTTTCGTTTAGAAACGAATTAGGGTTTTATGGTACGCTCTGGATCATTTTGGAGAGAAACCAAAAGGTTTGATATTCTCTTGAAGCTAGCACTTCAAGTCTCGGCCGCCGTTCGTGTGTGGACTGCTGGTAGAGGGCGTTCGTCGTTGGCAGCGCCTTAGAGATCGATCAACCTTCAAAAAGGTATTTTGCGACCGAGGTATGATTAAGTTTTCTTGGTTTAAACGTTTTAATGGAATTAGATTCGGATCCTATTGGGGTTTTTGTCAAAATTATTTTTGTAATCTCGGCTGCGTATGATCCCCAAAACCCAACAATATACTACTAAACTAACACTACATATAAGTCTAAATGGTCACTTATTAAGCATATAACAATAACACTCTCTTTTTGAACACATTTGTATAATGAGAAGTGGGTACTACATATGTAGTCAAGACCTTCTATAGCATGTAGGCCTTGCATGATAGCTTTGCAGCAAAAAGCCCAAAAGCGTTGTCTGAAGGCCATGTTGTAAGAGCCCCTCTAGTCAACATAAAGACAACTTCATTAAGCTTGAGTGTCGAACCTAAGTTGTAAGTAGATGTCTGTATTCCAGAAAGTCCTAGCATATAGTTGATTGAACGATGATTGAATTAAATATAGTAACTGTAAACAAATACCTTGTCCGCAGTAGCATCCTTAAAATTGTCAGGATGATTGATTTAGAATTCCTTAACAATGAAGTCATTTTAGAAGCCTTCATGAGACACCAACTCATAAATGCCATTTTGAACCAGCAATCTTTCGTGGCCGGTTACATAAAAACGAGACACATTGATCGGCTGATGAAACCCATACTTCTTTTTTAGTGTATCTTTAAATTTCTCCACGCGCCTTTGCGATAAAAAATGACCATAAGCAGAGGGAGAATGCACAACAAAGTATTGTGAAATGAAAGCGATATTTTCTAGTTAGAGGCCTTGCTGATGGTCTCGCTGTCATCAAGAATCCTCTTTAAATAGTCAAAAGAAACCTTATCATCGTCACCAACCTTTTTTTTCCCTTGGCAGTTTTGGCTTTCTTGGAAGAGCCTGTGTACCCAACTAATTTTCTTCATTGGACATCCCCTAATTTCACCCTTATACTCTATACAACAATTCCTAGATCTGATGAGGTAGCAGTGTAGAGTTTATTTAATGGAGCATGATAGTAAATGTCTTTTGTCTCTTACGTCAGAATATCAACCATTATAGTAGAGTCACCAAGCAAAGGTTAAAAATGATTGTTGAGACATTCTTGCAATAACTTGAATCAAGAAAGATAAGAAAATGGCAGAGAAGGAAAGCAGGTCTCAGCGAGAGAGATGAAATTGAATTAGGTAGACCGAATTGTGAGAATAAGGTATTATCACAAAATTTAGCAAAGAATAACCCAAATCATAACAAAAATCTCCTTTAAATCCCCAAGAAACCATTTCATTGCGTCAAACGAAACAAAATTCACACCCCTCCGAGCAGTTCATAACAGCTAGTTTTTATAGCCGATTTAATAAGAGCAACACATGTTGCAGGTTAATCCAAGTAGCAGTTTCTTGGTCAAACATGAAACAAGCTCACAACAAAATATTAAACACAGATATTTTCTCGAATGCACATATCTGCTAAGTTGCGGTAAGAACCCTTTTCAAGTAAGAGCATTTGCCAATGTCATGGTGCAATGTTCACATGTCGTGCGTGCCAAATGTAACTGGTACTCGATTTACCAATCCAACTTAGGTGTAGTAGTATTAACTACGGGGTCGAATCTACATGACTTAGGTTTTAGTTTAAATTAAATAAAAAGGAAATTGTGGTTTTTAGTGTGGCGACCCCTAATTCTAGGCCTCCTTGAGACCCGCCACGTTACACCCCTTGTCACCAAGCCTTGCCACGTTATGGCCCGCTTATCCTTGATGTCCCGCGATCTACCTGGCTACTTAAACTTTTCCGGTTAACCTAACTAATTAATCTTTACATAGGCATTAATAATTTGCCTAGCCAGTTGCTCGATTTATCACGTTATATTTCAATTTTACATTGGAAGTCTTTTAATGAGTAACTTATGCAATATTTAACAATCCTAAGTAGTGGAAAACTGATAAATGATACCATGTATATATCAAGGGGAGATAAGAACAACAAAAGTTCCATATACATGTAATAAGTGTTCTATGGTCTCCAAAACCCAATAAAAGTATAAATACATACTGAGATCACACACGAGTTGGCTCCACAATCTCAGAAGTAGCCCTGTACCTCCTTGCCCTAACCCTTCCTCGTCGAAGTATCTGCACTCAGTCACCCGACAAATACAGTGACGATTCTAGTGAGTAAAATCCCAAGAAAGGTCCATCCAATATTCATGAAATAAAACTGATAAACTATGAGACATGCGGATATAACACCTAACAATAGTAAGTCATATTCCCATTAATATAGGCAACGAATGGTGAGCAAAAACAGTAGCGTGAAATAAACAAATGACATATACTAACTAAACATGCTCAGAAATAAGGCAATAATAAGTAAACAACCGTATAATTACTAGGAAACCCTTACCTAAACTAGCCAGTAATCGATAAAATCAAATAAGAACCAAGTATATAATTACATGATTATAAAGACTAAATCCCAACTTCAGTTACTGGATGAACCCCTCCAAACACTATTTCAAGTTAAGGGGACACCCTAAATCCCTCCCGACGGTCGTAAGTATATCCAAATGGTGTCGACACGAGCATCAAACATAAGTGAGCCGTTCAAGCGATTTAGCCACAACCAATATATACGCAAATCGAAATAGGAGTGAAATCTCATGTGTGCCCACTAGCAATCACACATGTAATCCGACCTCTATAAAACAAACCATGAATCTTGTAAGGCAATCCAATTGGTTTACTCACCTTAATCCGCGCTCCGACTTCCTCAAACTCCTGAAATCTAACTCGACGAGGTCCTTGATACCTGAGCTACAGTTGCCTAAATCCTCAAAGTCCAATTTTACACATTAAGTATAATTATAGGTGCTTGGGTATGTATTTAAGATAAAAATCCCAAAATAGTCCCTTAAATTCAGTTTTTATTTGGTATTAGAGCGCTAATAGGTTCACCTAGTGCGCTAGGTGAAGTTAACGCGTTAGGGAATTTGTCTAGCGCACTGCTGTCCTTCATTTTTAAAAATAGTTAAGTGCCCAGACTGATTAGCAAGCTAATTATCCACTATGACATAATTCTCAACTAAAAAATTATGTTCCAAACTCCCCAATTTGCTAACTAGACCTTACGACCATACTCTCCACACTAAAGTGAATTCAAAACATGATTTACATTAACCTCATAACATCAATTAGATCAATTTCATGCATTCACCATATTTCATCAACAACCCAATTTCATGAATTCATTTGGAAAATCAATTTTAACCACATTTAAGTTGATGAAAATCACCTTTGTTTTGAAATAAAAACCTAAAATTTCAGTTGTTTAATCATCAAGTTCATTTTCATGAAAACCTATAAAAACTGGTTCATTAGAAGGTGTATGACATGGAGAAGAAGATTACCTTGCTTGGTTTCATTAAATCCTCTATCTCCAATCTTGAATTCGCCCAATTGATAATTCAAAACCCTTACAAGTTCAACTTCTTTAACATATCATTCATGTAGTGGCTGTCATGGTGAGTGGAAAATGAGAGAAAACCACTAACTTAGCTATTTATACTTTTATTTTGATTAAGTGTGCACACGTATCCCGAGGATTATCTTGTAGTTCATAAACATGTTGTAACATACCCCTTAATGACTCCAATAACGCACTCCCTTCCTTGATTTTCTCATTATGATCATCTTGAGGTCCATCCATAATCATTAAGCCTTAAGAACCCATATAGTTTGTGGTTTATTTATCAAAATTAACCAACTTATGAATCTACTAACCTTCGGCTACCCGATATTTGGTACCCCGCATCTCGACACGCATTTCGAGGTACAACGTAGCCTATTGTTTTAATTGAATCAACTTAGCCTATGGTTGCATTACCGATTTTAATTAATTAACTAGTCATCCTAATGTGAATTAGTAGAGTTTCCTAGTGTACTTGTAGTTCGCCTACCCAATACTCGTGTTGACAAACATTTCGAGGTGAACACCCATCAAATTAACTCGCTCGATAGCAACATACACACATGTAGTGTAATATAATAATAATAATAATTTTGAACTCCACATATACACAACCACCATCCATAAATAATATATTCCCTCAGTTCTCATGTCTGAGTCAACCGAGTTGTCCACGTAATGCCAGAATTATGACCGTTAATCCCTGAAATTAATTCTAATCCTTATTTAATTAATTTTGGTCATTACAATTCTTCCCAACTAGTAAAAGTGTCGTCCTCAAAATTTAAATCTCGAGTAAAATCTGGTGTAACTATCATATCCCCGCGCGACCACGCCTCACGTCTTAATAGTCCCCTTCTATAGTCACTTGAACGCCCACTACTCCCATCGCCGGAAAAAATGTTACCCTGAGACATTGGCGCATGTTGCCGAGGTGGTTAAAATCATTCACTCTCTTTCTAACATCTCCGCAACCTACTCTCAGTTCGATTTCCGTGTTCAAGTTTCCCTAACCTAGTTACTTAACTCCAATATCTATAAACCTTTTCTATCATGTATCCCAACATGATAGTCCTAACCAAACATAACATACCATAACATACCATGACAATCCCATGCCATGCCATAACTCACCTCAGTTCACCATGACAATCCCATGCCATGTCATGACCTATGACAATCCCATGTCATAACATGATAATCTACTATTGTATCACCATGCATGAATAAACCTAAATTGGAATTATTCATAATTTTAAATCATATACCCTGAACCCGCTTCTGGGAGGTCTCCTAGCTTGGCTCAATCACCACATGCACTGGCTGTCGAGTCTGCACCGGTGTCACTACTGCTAGAGTAGCCGATCTCCATGAATAGTCCATTCTAATGTGATCCTTCTGTCCATATCGGCGTCATGTGATCTTCCATCCCGGTCCTGCTCGCTGACACCCCGACCACTGGCCCTAACCCATTGATTTCCAGTATTTGCATCTCAGGTGTTGAGTCTGCCTCTGCAGTGGTGCTGGTATTGCGAATACAACATAAGCTCTAGTTGCCTGATCATCATACTTATATCCTTGACTGTATTGTCTGTCCTTTCTATTATCTCGATCTTTCGGTCTCTTTTTCCTAGAACTCTATCTAGTCTGTCTCTTTGACTCGGTGGACGAGTGCTTGTCGACCTTCTACATCAGATATGTCTTAAGGGTAAGCATTCTATTAAACATCTTCTATAATGTCTAAGGTCCAGAGGAAACATTGACGTTGGCTATGTCCTTAACAACCTTTGGATGAAGTAATATATCAGTAGTCACTCGGTACCTACGACATCCGTGACAAACTGTATTAAGTACTGGCATCTGTCCATGTACTATGACGCAGACCGGCTGCCCTATCTCAAAGCCAGAAACTCCTCTCTCAGCCTCAACCGTACCTCTATGGGTATATACCCATCATAAAACAACTCTCTGAACTCTGCCCATATCGTCGGCTCTGGGTGAGTATCTACATACATTGTCCACTACATAACAACATCCTCTCCCAGTATATGCCCCGATATCCTGGCCTGTATACTCTCCTAAATCTGCAGTATCTTATGTAGCCTCTGATGCGTGATTAACCATTTCCCTCCTGCCTCCGGGTCTCCGCATCTATGAAAAATATCTAAGATCGAATTTGATAAACTCCCTCATCAACTTGACCTCTACCATCATCGAAGTCTCCAACATGTCGATTTGTGCCGGCGTAGCAGTCTGTCAGAGTCTCTTTTACCACTTCATGCGTCGGTACAGTCTGGATAGTCGATGGAACTATCGAATCAACTTTCGTCTCAATCATGCTATGTACTCTAGCGGTGATGAGTGATGCAATCACTGCTGTCTATGTGCACATCATATCCATCAATAGCTCAAACTCTATATCGTGAACTATTAATCGCATGGCTACTATCGAATCCAGACCCTCATCTTGAGTCTGAGTACTCGTCCAACCAATATCTGGCAAAGGTGGAGTTAGCTGACCATCCAGCGTGATCTGCATCGAAAAACCATGCGCTGGATCACCTTCCGTATACGTGTATATAATATATACAATAAAAAACATAACACGTATATAAACCATATCGCTACCCATCTCAAATTGCTTCCCAACTAGAATTCTAAGTCAGGATCTTCGGGTTTTCACATCTAAGGTTTATTTGTTTAAGTTATTTATTTATTTAAACTACTCTCAAGGCTTACTCAAAACCTCACTCTGATACCAAACTATGGCGTTTGGTACCAGGTTAAGGACAACCACACTTCCTCTCATGGGCTTGACCTTGCTCTGATACCAAACTATGGCGACCCCTAATTTTAAGCCGCCTTGAGATTCGCCATGTCGCATCCCACATCACCAAGCCTTACACATCGTGGCCCGCTTATCCTTGACATCCCGTGATCTACCTGACTGCTTGCACTTTTTGAGTTAACCTAACTAATTAATCTTTACTTAGACATTAATAATTTAGTTAGCTAGTTACTCAATTTATCAAGTTATATCACAATTTGCAGTGGAAGTCTTTTAATGAGTAACTTTGCAATATTTAAAAATCCTAAGTAGTGGAAAACCCGACAAAAGATACCATGTACATATCAAGGCGAGATAAGTATAACAAAAGTTCCATATACATGTAATCAGTGTTCTATGGACCCCAAAACCCAACAAAAGTATAAATGCGTACTAAGATCACACACGAGTTGGTTTTATAATCTCATAGGTAGTCGCCTAGTACCTCTTTGCCCTTGCCCTTACTCGTTGAAGGATTTACACTCAGTCACCTAACAAATACAGTGACGAACCTAGTGAGTAAAATCGCAAGAGAAGTTCACAAAATATTCATGAAATAAAACTGATAAACTACGAGACATGCGAATATGACATCAAGCAACAATACGTCATATTCCCAATATTGTAAGCAACATACAACAAGCAAAAGTAGTAGCGTAAAATAAACAAACAACATATACCAACTAAACTTGCTCGAAAATAATGCATTAATAAGTAAACAACTGTATAATATGAGAAAACCCTGACTTAAACTAGCCAGTAATTGATAAAGTCGAATAAGAACCAAGTATATACTTATAGGCTTACAATAACTAAATCATAACTTCAATTATCGAATGAAACGGTTGTACGTATATCCTACTGTTGTCGACTAGTGCACTAAACACAAGTGACCCGTGCAAGCGATTTAGCCATAACCAATATATACGCAGACCGAAATAGGAGTGAAACCCCAGGTGTGCCCACCAATAGTCACACATGTAATCCTACCTTGATAAAACAAATCATGAATTCTGTAAGGCATTCTAATGGGTTTACTCACCTCAATCTGCACTCCGACTTCCTCGGACTCCCAAAATTTGACCCGACTAGCTTCCTTATACCTAAGATACATTCCCCTAAGTCCCTAAAGTCCAATGTTACATATTTCGTATGATTATAGGTGTTTAGGTATGTATTTAAGTCAAAAATCTCAAAACAGTCCCTTAAATTTAGTTTTTATCTAGCATTAACGCGTTAATGGGTCTACCTAGGGTGCTAGGTGAAGTTAGTGTGTAGGGGATCTGACTAGCGCACTGCTGTTCTTCATTTTAAAAAATAGTCAAGTGCCCAAACTGATTGGCGCACTAACCAGTCTAGTTAGCGCACTAATTGCCCTAATTAATTAACTAGAAAATTCTATCCCAAACGCCCTAATTAATTAATTAGACCTTATAACCATACTTTCCACATCAAAGTGACATCAAAACATCATTTACATCAACCTCAGAACATCAATTAGATCAATTTTATACATTCATTATATTTCATCAACAACCCAATTTCATGAATTCATTTGGAAAATAAGATTTAAGCACATTTATGTTGAAAATAATCACGTTGGTTTAGAAATAAAAACCCAGAAACTCAGTTGTTTATTCATCAAATTAGTTTTCACGAAAACTCATAAAAACTGGTTTATTAGAATGTGTATGGCATGGAGAAGAAGATTACCTTGCTTGGTTTGAATAAATCGTCAATCTCTTTTCTTGAGTTCTCTAAATTAATCCTTCAAAACCCCACAACTTCAGCTTCATTAGCTGATCATTCATGCAGTTGTTTTCAAGGTGAGTGGAAAATGAGAGCAAACCACTAACTTAGCTATTTATACATTTGTTTCGATCAAGTGTGCGTGCGTATCCCAAGGATTATCTTGTGGTTCATAAACATGTTGTAACATATCCCTTAATGACACCAACAACATACTCATTTCCTTGATTTTCTTATTATGGTCATCTTGAGGTCCATCCATGATCATCATTATTTAGTTCAAACTATAGGCTTTTCCTTTATTTGATTTTTCTCACATTACATTAGGCCTTAACAACCCATATAGTTAGTATTTTATTTATCGAAATTGACCAACTTACGGTCCCACTAACCTTCAGCTACTTGTTATCTGGTGCCTCGCATCTCGACATGCATTTTGAGGTACGTCATAGCTTATTATTTCAATTGAATCAACTTAGCTTATGGTTACATTACCCATTTTAATTGATTAACTAGTCATCCTAACATGAATTTGTTGGGTTTCCTAGTGTAATCATAGCTCGCCTACTCAATACCCTAATTATGACCGTTAATCCCTGAGATTAATGCTAGTCCTAGTTGAATTAATTTGAGTCGTTACATTTATAGATCTTAAGAAAGCTATTAAGTAAAACTAGTAGAAATCAAAGTTTGTAAAAGTGAATTCAATGAGAGAAAACACCTAGGTCTACGATCCCATAAGTCCAAATCAAGATTCAATAGCATGTTATGGTCTTTGATCATCCCAAAAGATTATTAATTCAATTCCTCCTAAATTATTTATAAGAAATCAGCATCCTCCAGAAATCCTAATTCCCCTAATCTGCGGTAGCTACGACTTCCCCACTAACTACTTCCCTAGTCGACCCCTAACCCTAGACATCTGCCAAAAAAGTTTAACATATTAACCGCATAAAGGTTCATGGGAATACTTATCCTAAATAACCATATCATGTCCGCTCCCAATTTAACCAAGATTTATTTTTCACACACTCAAACACCGAAAGGTTTTAAAGGCAAATGAGTTACTGCTTATCACTTGTATCAATCCAACCGTGCAATTACGGATACGATTGTCTCGATTAACTATTGGTCTTCAACCTAAAAACATGTAATGGCCATAGCACATAACCTAGGTTTGGGCCATAATTATGGAAACGACAACAAATAAAATAGAAATAATTGAAATAACTTAAATTATAATTAAAAGATTTCACAAGCCATGCTATCAACCAATATTCTGGACTTGCTTCAGCCTCGACCTAGGAAAAAAGGGCTTAGCAAGCTATTGCCTTGATGAACTCCATACGACATGGATTCACTCATTTGTCTCTTTTATAGCTTTCAAACCTAAAAACACATAATATTATGAATTAGAGCTCATTTCGAGATATTTAGACCAATTATTCTACTAAATTAACCTTATATATAAGTCTAATTAAACACTTATAAAATACCCCCAAACTTATGACTTTATACGTCCCAAGCAGAGAAACGTAAGACATGTAGCTAGATTCCTAATATAGTTATTATCCTATACTAATTAATCCTACACCTAATTCCAGACTCATGAGTTCCTTTGGTTTAAATAATCGCCAAGTTAACAAGCATCTCAAGAAATTTTGGAGTAATGATATGTCTAGAATTGTAACCCAAACACAATTAAGATCACACATTCAAAACTCAGATTTGGTTAAGACAAAGGCTATCAACTACTTCTGATTTTTCTTGGTATATACACTTAAGCATTCAAGTTTATGATCTCTATAAGATAGTGGATAAATGCTTATAGAGTACTGTAGGGGAGAAATGCGTCCAATGGGGATTAATAAGACTTTAAGCAGGTTGTAACATGGCTAGGTTAGAGTACCAAGGAAATGATATAAATATAATGTGAGGCATTGGAAAACTCAAACTTAGATTGTCAAAAGATTTTCAGAGAACATGAAAGTGGCTTATAGTGCACTTAACTTCATTTTTCTTTCTAATATGTGCAATCCTTACCTTTTTCCAACCACCCAGCTTCTTGCTCCATTTCTTGCGGATACCATTTTTGGTGGGACTTTTTAATCACGACTTTATTTTTTATAATGATTAATTTCCCCTTATTTAGGGAATAAAATAACTTTTCCCTATAATCTTTTTCTCCTTTTCATGTTTCTTTTTAAGACTTCAAGACTAAGATTAGCTTCCAATTAGTTAAAGGATTATATTAGGCTATGATTATAGGTATAACGTTAGGTAATAAAGACCTAAAGGTTCGGTTAGCTCAAAATGGGTTAATTAGGTAAATTACTATAGGTAGGCTTAAGGCTAAGGTTTTTCATTTAAAAATGACTTAAATCATTCCCAAAAATGGTTTAGTCAAAGGAATTCTGCTTCGAGTGGGTTACACCTTCGTTTTAGCACCCTAAAAATCCAACTTCTTTTTTTCAATTGCATAGTTTTGACCGTCTGCCCCTTTGGTATCTAGCACAAGGCTTAACCCTCATACTAAGTTCCTAATATAAAATCATAAATCACACACGTGCTACGGGCCAGTGTGAGTGTTTCTCCTAATTTTCTCTAAGTTTCAAGTCAAAGACACAACCATAGTTTATTCATCCATAACCAAAGGCATGAAGCAAAGTCTTAGGTGACTATAAATAATAATAATAAAGACTACATGAAAATGTATAATATCAAAGTAAAATGGAAGATAAAAGTATGAATGGAAAAGAAAAAGAAATGAAAAGATAAGGGAATGAGAGAAGTAACATCACCATTACCATCCTTCAACTGCACAATTTAAAAAATTAATGATCATACCTACAGTTTTAGCAAAAAGATCCATCCAACACAATCATCAATCCATAAAGCACCCCCCAACTTATTTTGAACCTTGTTCTCAAGGTTCAAAACAAGTCAAGATTCTTTCATATAAAAACAAACAAGAGGGTGAAAGAACATGATAGATAGAGAATTAATGAAATGATATGAGTTCATGCATGCTAATAATAGCAAAACAAAGAAACAAAACAAGATAAACCAAAATTTGGGCTATCTCCATATAGTGCTTTTGTTTATAGTCTTTGGCTCACTTAGTATGAGTTTATCAATCAATATAGACTGGTTTCGCAAGTGACACTCCCTCCACATTATGATTCAGGAAGTTTTCATATAAGAACTTCAATATGTGGCCATTCACTTTAAAAGCATTACTAGTCTCCAAACTCTGAATCTCCACCATACCATGATCATATTATGCAATCACCACATACCTTCCTATCTACCCCAATCTCAGCTTTCCTGCAAAAATCTTGAGATAAGATTGAAATAAAAACACTTTCAGACAAACACTAAAAGATTCCCTAGAGAGATTGCGATGATGGAACAATTTGATTTTTTTCTTTTTAGATTCGTGCATTTTCATACGCATCATTCCTGATTTCCCATAATTCTTGGAAAGTAAGCTTTATCTCTTTTCCTACCTCATCAAGCTTCATATTAAGCTATTTCATAGCCCGATAGGATTTATGTTCATGCTTAATTGTCAGGTGACATGCTTTTCCAAAGATAGGGCAACAGTGTGACATTCTAATCAATGTATTAAACGTCATTCAATAAGCACAAACCGCATAATCAAGACATGTACTCTAATTTTCTGAGTGGGATTCACCATTTTTTCCAAGATAGATTTGATTTCCCTATTAGAGATCTCTGCCTGGCAACTCGTTTCGAGTTGATATGCGGTAGACGTTCTGTGAGTGACATTATACTTCCTCAGAAAGCTTTCAACCATACGATTATAGAGGTGAGTTACTCTATCACTAATTAGGGCACATTGAGTACCAAGTACAATAAGAATTCTCGATTTGAGGAATTCACATACCACTATAGAGTCATTAGTGTTGGTAGCTTTAGTATTTACCTACTTAGACACGTAGTCCTCCGCTAAAATTATGTAAACATTACTAAATGACGTTGGAAATAGCCCCAAGAAATCAATACCCTATATATCGAATATTTCACATATATGGATCAGGCTAAGTTGCTTTGGTCCTAATGACCAAGGTTACCAGTTTTTTGATAGTTAGGACAAGTCTTAGTGAATATGTGTAAATCATGAAAAATAGTGGGCTAGTAAAACCTGCTCTAAAAGATTTTCTTAACTGTCCTACGAGGACAGAAGTGGTCACCGCAGGCGTAAGTGTGGAAAAACGCCTAGATGGATTGACTCTCAGTCTGAGAAACACATTGCTTGATAACCTTGTTAGAGCCGATTCTCCATAAGTATGAGTCATCCTATACATAGTATTTAGCAATGCTCCTAACTTTGTTCTTTTGTGCTTTAGAAAAGTGAGGGGAAAGTTGGCTAGAAGCGATATAGTTTACCAAATCTGCAAGCTAGGGAAGATCTCCCATAATAGCATAAATGTACTAATTAAGGATGTCATCCTTAAGAGGGGTAGACGTTCACCATTCTCAATTCTGCTGAGATGGTATGCGACTAGATTTTATGCACCACTTTTATCTTTAATTACGATGTCAAACTCTTATAGTAGCAGAATCCATTTAATGAGTCTAGGTTTATCCTCCTTTTACTCACAAGATTGTTCAAGGCTGGGTGATTAAAGTAGATAATTACCTTAGTTCCCAAAAGATAGGGCCGAAATTTCTCATGTGCAAAGATAACGACTAGTAGCTCATTCTCAGTAGTGGTGTAGTTCATCTGTGCAACATCTAAAGTGCGAGAAGCATAGTAAATCACATGTGAAGCTCTCCCAAATCTTTATCTTAAGACTGAACCCACTGCATAATTGTCAGCATCACACATAATTTCAAATAGAAACTCCTGATTGGGGGCTTGATTCACTAGTGTGCTAGTAAATGAGTCTTTGAGTGCATCAAATGCACTCTTACATGCCTTGTCAAACTCAAAAGGCACGTCTTTTTTAGAATAGATGGCATAAGGGTTGTATAATCTTTGAAAAGTCTTTAATGAAATGTCAATAAAAATCAGCATTTCCAAGGAAAGTTTTAGTCTCCCGCACATTCATAGGGTAGGGTAGTGTCTTGATAACATCAATTTTGACTTGATCTACCTCGACATCCTTGGCTGAGATAATGTATTGAAATATAAGAGCTTGGTCCACCATAAAATGAAATCTCTCGTAGTTTAAAACCAAGTTCTTCTCGATACACCTACTGAGCACCTTAGTAAGATTTATGAGACAATTATCGAATGAATCACCGTAAATAGTAAAATCATCCATGAAGACCTCTATAAAATGCTCGAAGAAATATGAAAAGATACTCACCATGCACCTTTGAAAGGTGGCATGTGTGTTGTATAACTTAAAAGGCACGTACCGATAGGCCAAAGTGCTAAAAGGACAAGTAAAAGTCATTTTTTCCTAGTCTTTAGGCGTTACCAGTATCTAGTGAAAACCAAAGCAACCATCAAGACAATAGTAATGAGAATGACTAGCTAGTTTTTCCAACATTTGATCGATGAATGGAAGAGGGAAGTGGTGTTTTTTAGTGGAAGCATTTAGCTTCCTATAGTTGATGCACACCCGCCATCCATTCTAAATACAGGTTGGAGCTAACTCGCTATGTGAATTGGTGACTACTGTGACTCTCATTTTCTTAGGAGCCATTTAGACATGACTTGCCCATTTACTACTAAAGAGGTTAGTAGTCGATGTTCCATATTTAAATCAACACAACAATAATAAACACCCCCAAAATACATCAAGGGGAACCTCTAGTGGGGTAACAACCCATTTACAGTGATCAAACATAACAATTCAAAGAGAAATCATCATCCACTATCAAATTGAACTTCAAACTTAAAAGTTCAACTTACAAACTGATGATCTCTAAGTTCCAGTTGTTTAAGCTCCTTAATTCACATTGTAAATCTCTCATAGATTGATTCCTCAAATCAAACCCTCAACTGTTAGCTTCTCACCATTTCTTGATTAAATTGTAAGGATAAACTTGAATGTTTTTATTTAAATATATGGGTTTTCCTCGAGATATGCATCATGCTATCTAGAGGTTGATCAAATAATTGATGTGTTAACATAACCCATAAAGTGACACATATGTTGACACCATCAATACTCACGCTAATCTCAAGGCGATCAGATCCGTATAATTCAAACCAAACTTATAGTTTCAATATATATTTATATATCAAATATATAAATATAACTCATGTATTTTCTCACCAATAAATTCACCAGACATGCATACGAGTATTCTCGGGTGCACACATTCATTTCACAACCACCTCATCGCACTTAGTGTACCGGCTATTTATTGTTTCATTATGTATTTTTCAATTATAGGCTTGTAGATGAATTCTATTTTATACTACAACCTATAAAATCCATTAAACATTCCAAACAAACATAAACCATTATACAAACCCACATACATGCTAATTGAGGTACGCCGGACCACGAACATGAGCAGACTCGGTGAAGATGTGGGAAATAGTGCTGATGGGCTTCTCGAGAATAATCAAAGGCTCTGAATGCTGAGAACTCTCTGAATGAATCGTCCAACTTGTGGGAGACGGTGTAGCACGCATCTGAGGCAAGATGGAAGCCCTTACTTCTCATTTGATTCTGATTTGATGTGCTAATCTCGAGGCATGATTGAAGGCTAAGTGACTTAAATGTGTCATTAGTTATGTCACCTTGCTGCTCCTCTATTTTAATCAACTATGCAATGCGTGTCCCGAGGCATATACGAGGGTAGCTGAACAAACTATGAGAATGAATTATACTTAATCATTTTTAAAGACTTTTAATGCACCACCAAACTTCTTCTAAACCACTATATCATCAATACGGACCAATGTGGGTCCCACCAAGTTGTCTCAAAGTACGTACAAACTCACTTTTCAATGCCAAACACTGAGAACACTTTCAAAAACCCTCGATTTATATCATTTTCATTAAATTATCTCTAAACCACTGAAAAGCTAAATAAAAGAGAATTAGTGAATAATAATCAACAATGATCTCTAAAATCATATAAAATAAACATCTAAATATATTATTATTACTGACTTATAAAATACCTCCAAACTTAGGACTTTGTACGTCTCGAACAAAGGCATAAATGACGAAACAAAAGTAAACTAAACTCAAAATATAATTATGAACCTCACTAAATTCATCCTATAACTGATTGCAAATTCAAGAAGTTCCTTTGGTTTACATAGTCGCCATGTCAACACTCCACTCAAAAACTTTCAGAGTTATCATAATTCTATAATCTCAGTCCAAACACAATTAAGATCACACTTTAAATACCTAGATTCGGTCAAGCCAAAGCCTATCAACTACTCACAAGTTTTCTTAGTCTCTACACTTAAGCAGGCGAGTTTAAAATCTTTGTAAAAATAGTGCACCAACGTTTAGAAAGTACTATATATGAGAAACGCAACCACACTCTCCACTATTATAGACATAACGCTAATGGAGATCAATAGGACTTTAAGTAGGTCGTAACATGGCTAGGTAGGATACTAATGAAATGATATAAAGGTAATGCGAAGCATTGGAAAACTAAAACTTAATCTGCCAAAAGATTCTCAGAGAACATGAAAGTGGATCGTACAGTACTTTTTCTAACCACATGGCTCCCTGCTCCAATTCTAGCAGATATTGTTTTAGGTGGAACTCTAAACTCATGACTTGATTTTTTCATCATAATTAATTTCCCTTTATTTTGGGTATATAAACAATTTTTTCACTCTAATCTTTTCTTTTTCTCTTTATGTCTTTTTTTAAAGATTTCAAGTCTAATACTAGCTTCCACCTAGGTAAAGGATTACATCAGCCTATGGTTATAGGTTTAACGTTAGATTCGAAAGAATTAAAGGTTGGGTTGGCTTAAAATGGGTTAACTATGGAAATTACTTTAGGTAGGCTTAAGGCTAAGGGTTTTCATTTAAAAATTGCCAAAATCATTTCCATAAAAGTGGTTTAGTCATATGACTTAATCCTCGAGTAGGTTACAACCTCGTTCTAGCACCCTAGAAATTTGACTTTTTTCCACTTGCATAGTTCTAGCACCCTCGAAATATTCCTACTAAGTTAAAAGGTTAATTTCGTAGGACCGCAATTAGGCCAGCTATGCTCTATGAAAGTGAATGTTGGGTGGTAAAACAACAACAATTACATAAAATGAACATAGTAGAAATGAGGATGTTTAGGTGGGTGTGTGGTAAAACTCGTAAAGATAGAATAAGAAATATAGAAATTCAAAGACAAGTAGGAGTAGCACCGATTGATACAAAGATTAGGGAAGGGCGGTTGCGGTGGTTTGGTCACCTGCAAAAAGGGCCTACAAATGCCCTAACTAGAAAACTTGACTCAATAGAAACTGTAGAAACTCGACGAGGTAGGGGCTGACCAAAGTTAACATGGGATGCATTAATTAGGAGGGATTTGAATAATTTGAAAAGCTCACCATCAATTGCACTAAATCGAGCACAATGGAAAATTTTGATCCATGTAGCAAACCCCAGTGAATTTTGGACTGAGGTTATGTTGTTGTTGTTGTTTATATAGTTATGTCCATTTGAGCCCTTTGGTATGCAGCACAATGCTTAACCCTAATATTAAGTCCTTAATATGAAATCATAAAATGGTTGAACTATGGGCCAGAGTGAGTGTTTCTTCTAATGTTTCCTAAGTTTCAAGTAAAAATAAAATCATAGTTCACTCATCCATAACCAAAGGCATGAACCAAAGTCTCGAGTGGCTTTAAATAATAATAATAATAATAATAATAATAATAATAATAATAATAATAATAATAATAATAATAATAATAATAATAATAATAACTATACTAAATACATGCAATAAAATGTATGATATCCTAGTGAAATGGAAGATAGAAGTATGAAAGGAAAGTAAAGATAAATAGAAAGACAAGAAAACGTGAAAAATAACACCTCCATTAATATCCTTCAACCGCATAGTTTACAAAAAATAACGATCACACCTACGGTCTTCAGAAAAAAGATCCATCTAATACAATCCACAATCCCTAAAATACCCACAAACTTATTCTAAACATTGCCTCCAAAGTTCAAAACAAGTCTAGAAACGCTCACATATAGAATCAATAAGAGAGTGAAAGAACATGATATATATATATATATATATATATAGAATTAAGGAAATTATACCAGTTCATGCATATTAATAAAAATACTAAAACAAAGAAACAATGGATAAAGATGAGGTCATATACAGTTATTAGAGTAAAAACTGATGAATCAAGGAATCGAATTAAAAGATTTCAACCAAATTTTAGGTTCTATTATTTTGGGTAAACTTATTAAAATAGTGAAAATAAATTCTATTCTTTCCGGTTCTACTTAAAAAATTGGCACTAATTTGTCCCCTCAAGTTAATTTTTTAATTTCCAACCAAGTCTCAAAACACATAAATCTTTGCAAGTAATCAATTTCCTTAAAAATAATAACTCAAATCATGTTAATTAAAATTTAATTGAAAGGCAAACCTTACTCCAACATATGGTACTACCTCCTTCTTTCATCTAAAGACTTTATTTATCCTGTAAAAAGTTAATAAATGGGGTTTAGGTATTAGCTAAAATGGTTGAATAACATAAATAAAATAAAACTAAACTATACTAAAATGGAAATTAAAGTATGAAAATAAATAAAATAAGGTTGGGTTGCCTCCCAACAAGCACATTTGTTGTAAGTCATTGGCTAGACTTGGCTTGAAAAATCATGTAACATCCACTAATTTAGAGTAGCTATATACAAATTAAATCATCGTAACCTTGGGCAATGAAATAGGCATGCCCTCCTTTAGAGTTTTGAGTTCATTTGGGACCTGTAGCACAAAAATGTTTCTTTCCTATCATGATCATCCAACACAAAGATGTCAGCAGTGTAGAAAATACATGAATGGTCCTTTACTTCTGGCCCCTTTTTAAAATCAAAAAGTTTGCATGGGAGAGTGGGCGGTTTCATCAACACCAGAGGTTGGTCTTCCTTGATCTATTTTTATGGTTCTTCAGACCTTTCTAAAATAACTTTTTTCTTCTTCGGCCTTTTGATCCTTTTATGAAACCCATTGGTCCAGTTGTTGCTCAGAGAGGTACATGCCTTGCTTTATCTCTTAAAAAACCATATTATATCCTTTAAAGATTGATTCCTCCTTGAACTACATATGTCATGTTTTGGTGATGAATGATTCCATAAGTGAAAAGGACATATATTAGGAAAATAATGGCGGCCCGTAAAAAGATCATAAGCTTTGACAGGTTCCTGCTGCAAATGAGAAGACCAATTAGAGAATTTTGTCCATAGCTTGACATACCTACTCCATTCATACTATAATAGTATGAGTCTTCAAATTGACCGTAATTGTAGGAGAAGGAGGCCACTGAGGAGTTACCTATAAGCATATGCTAGAGATAAGGAACTAGAAAATTAAATACATAAAATTAAGAAAAAGAAAAAGAAAAAGAAAAAAGAAAGAAACTAAACTCAAAAAAAGGACTAAGTCTTTGGCAATGACGCCCAAATTTGTTTATGTGTTGCTCGTGCCAAATATAATACGTACTTGAGTTACCGATCCTACAAGTGTAGTAGTTGTAAATACGAGGTTGAATCCAAAAGACTTAGGTTTTACTCTGAGTTATTAAAAAGGGAAATTCAGGGGTTTTATTTTAGAGATTTTAACAAAACAATTAATTAATACTACATAGAAATTAAAGTTTTGCAAAAGTAAATTAAATATGAGAAAATACCTAGGTCGACGGTTCCACAAATCCAAATTAAAGTTCAATAGCATGTCATAATCCTCAATCTTTCCAAAAGATTATAAATTATATTCCTCCTAGATTAGCTATAGGAAATCGACATTCACCAAATATCCTAAATTCCCCTAGTCTCGATAGTTAGGATGTTCACCACTAAGTACTTCCCTAATTAATGCATAAACCTAGACATCCACCAATAAGTTTCATGTATTAACTGCATAAAGGTTTGTGGGAATACAAATCTTAAATAATGAGATTGCGTTTGCTCCTGATATAACCAAGATTTATATATCGCACACTCAAGAATTGAAATGTTTTGACGAAAAACGGGTAAGTGATCGTCACTTGTATCAGTCCAATCATAGAATTATAGACACGATTGTGCCAATTAACTATAGGTCTTCCACCTAAAAACATGCACTGGCTACATACATACCCTATGTTTGCAACATATCATGTAAACAACGATGAATAGAATAGATGGAATTAAAATATATTAAATTATAATTAAAAGATCTCACATATAACGCTATGAACTAAGAATTTAAACTTGCTTCACCTTCGAACTAGGAATATAGTGCTTAGTCGAGCATCATCTGAACGAGCTCCATTAAAAATAATAAAAGAAAAGAGATAAAAATGGTTTGATTGTATGTGCTGTGTAGAAAGACTAAACAAACCCTAAAGTCTATATAAATAAAACCATTCAATTTGGTCTCTAAAGAGAGAGAAAATAAGATTCGTGAAATGTAGAATGTCTCGTGCGCCTAGGACAATCTAAGGTTCGTTGTGGGCTTTTGAGTCAAAGTTGGACACGTGTCACATACTGATTGGCTAAAAGTTGTTGTTCTAGCTAACGTGGCGTTATCTGATTGGCTGTGGAGCTACTGAGAACATGGTGGAAAAATGGAGTGGCAATACATGGCGGCTAAAGGATGGGGAAAAGTTGCCGAAAGAATTGGTGTTAATCTAGAAGCTTGTGTGGCTATGTATCCCGAAGCAAATTATGCCAATCTATGAATGGAAAGAACACATGGTAGACTCAGTGAAGATGTGGGAGACAGTGTCGATTGGCATCTCGAGACTAATTAAAGGCTATGGATGTTGAAAACTCATTGAGTAAATCATTGAGATACTCTATTTGGAGGTCAGAGATAATGATATCTCTCCCATTTGGATGTACGTTTTTGAGTAGTTTAAATCAAAATACTCCATTTGGAGGCTGGAGATAACGATATCTCGAGTCTAAATCAAGATACTCCATTTGGTGGTTAGAGATAATGATATATCTCCCATTTGGATGTATTTCTTGCCCTTCGACAAAGACAATCTTCTCGGCATCATCATCCTCCTCGATACTCATTATGATCATTTTCTTTCTTGCGTGCAAGACCATATTGGCAGTGTTCAAGAATGGTCGCCCAAGTATCATAGACACATTATCATCCACATCATAATTCATAATCTCAAAATCTGTGATGATAATGTGTCTATGATACTTGGGATAGTTACTATCAACTACTTGCAAGTATATTGTATTGGGATAGTTGATCTTCAAATCAACTTGTAACATGTCCTTTATAGGCATTACATTAATTGAGACTCCCATATCACACAAGATGTTTCTAAACTAGAGCTCATCAATGCTTAATGGTATGCATATATCTCCACGACCTCTACTCTTGTTTGGTTGAAGACTCGGTGTGAACTTGAATTTTGGTTCTAGCTTATTTGGAATAACCTTGATACTATTTCCTTTCGATGCTTCTTCAGAAAGTCCTTCATCTTGTTGCTTAATTCTCCATTATTTCGTCCCATTCTTGTTATATTTTAAGGTATTGGTCCTTTGTTGCTTGAATTCTTCGACTTCATCTTTCCTCACTTTCATTCCTTTGTCATGGATAATTTCATATTTTCTTATAGTCAAAGTGTTGAATCTTTCTATCTTGTACATCACTTGCCCTTGCATTTTCTCATTCATTATTTTAGTGCTCATCATATGAATAGCACTAACATTCTCTTTAGACTTTGTAATAGTGTTACTCAGAAACTACCCTTCATTCCTTGAATTCAAAGCAATGACTAACTGACCAATATGTCTTTCTAGGTTCTTAATATATTGTGATCTCTCATCATCCATCCTCTTCATAGCTTGCTTCACATTTTCCATCCTTTTCTCATGCTTTTCATGGCACTCCCTATTGCTCATGTTGGTGTGCAAAAATTTCTTAATTTACTTTAATGAAGTCATCTCTTTGCTATGTCTCAGCTTCCCGTGTTTGACTTGTTGATTGAATCCTATAGGTAACTTCAGTGTATCATCAGGATTTTTAGATGAGAATTTGGGGTTGTTGTATCCTTGATAAAATCTTTGAGGAGTCATTCCTCTCGGCCTGCAGTTCTTTCTAAAGCTCTGGTTGTTCATGAAATTGATCTCCTCAAGCTTCATTACTTGTTGCATGTCCATTTAATTAACCACTATGGCTTGGTGATTAACGGGTTATTCTATAGCTTACACTTGTGGACTTTGTTGTCCCATTTGAAGCTTCACCATTTGACTACTCAGATTGGAGAGTTATGCCATAATTGTAGCTTGCGAATCAATCTCATATCCGTTTGCCAGTTTCCTCTCTATGGAATGATTACTAGCTATGGAGTTCTGGGACATAAGATTTAGGAGATATAAGGCCCCATCCTCATCCTTGGTTAGTAGAGAACCACCCGCTGTAGCATTAACTAGTTTTTTTAGTGTTGTTGTTCATTCCATAGTAGAAAATCTGTAGCTGTACCCATTTCACGTATCCATATCCTAGACATCTCCTTAGCATCTCTTTAAATCTTCCCTAAGCCTCACCAAGAGACTCGATATCCTCTTGCTCGAATTGATTAATTTCTAGTTTCCTTTCACTAACCTTCACTGGGGGAAAGAACGTATCTAGAAATCTTTCATTGATTTCCTCCCATGAAGACATACTCCTTGCACTCAGTCCTTGAAGTCAATATTTGGCTTTTCCACTTAATGAGAATGGGAAAATTCTAATCCTGATCACCTCATTTGTAAATGCTGTAATGTGCAAGGTGTTGCACTTCTCCAAGAAATTCTTTACACATACAGCTGGATCTTCATTCACTAGCTTGTTGAATAAGCTATTTTGCACCAAGTTGATTGGAGACATTCTCATTTTGAAATTGGTGGCGTTGGCTGGAAGCCTCATCACTCTGTTATAAGTCTTTTGAACTTCTAGCTTGAACTAGTCATGAAGACATCTCTATCTCCACACTTTATCCTGCACTACTAGATCACCTTCGGGTTGGTTATTCTTTCGGCCTAGTCGTTGATTTCATGCTTGATCCTCTGCCATCTTTATTCCTTTCTTTTTTATCCCTTGTTGGTTATGTCAATCTCAGGGTCATAATGCACTAACTCCTCTGATAATTTACTACGCATATACTAATTCTCCCTGAAAAGAAAACACAAAAGATCTAGTGCAGATTATCGAACTTGAAACTTCAACCTTTTATTTATTTATTTATTTATTTATGGACTAGAAAGTGAATTACTTAAAATAAACTTAACAATTTTGTAAACTAACTAAACTATAGCTACCTAACCTAGGGAATGTCGCCAAAAACTTGATCGTGAACGCAAGTATAACAGCTCGATTATTGTAATAATGTGATCTACTTACATTGATTTTGGATAGCGTGCTTAGGGTAAAGTGTATTGCACTTGGTATACTTAGTTGGGTTTACTCTATTGCTAAGAAAATCCCTTTTAAATTTATTTTAAACTAAACTATTCTAATCTTACAAAACAATCTAAATACTTTTACTCTTATATTAAAAACTTCTTAGTTCACAACTTCACTTAGGTAATAAATAACTATGCTTTCAACTTACTTCCTTCATATTTATTATGTGTGTGCAATGCTTAATTAAAATAGACAAATTTTCTTAAAATCCACTTCAACCCACTATCATTACGGAAAAGATTCTAATGTTCAAACTAGAACTCCACCTATCGGTGTGAGTAATGTAAGTTCCACACTGATTTAAGTTCCAAATTCTTAGATTCATAAAAAATTAAGTTTACTATCTGTACCTCCCTAATCAATAACTATCTATCAATGTTAATTTATTTTATGTTTATATCGTCCATGTCCAGCTCTAAAGCTCCAATGGCCATGGTAATTCCTCAAACCATTGTCAACAAACACGTGATGAAGATGTTCATAGCATTACATCTAGAATCAATAAAAATTCTAATCATTGCATTTTTCAAATTTATAATCCACTCATAACTACTTTAGTATAGCATTCATACCATTTGATCCATTGATCACTAAGATTAATGAACTATTAACACATCATTGGAATAAATATGCACATCATGGTATTCATTGCAATCAAAGATTCAACAAAATAAATTTAATTAATTCAATAAAACAACACCGAATAACCATATGTGAGTCTTCAATGTCTTCTCCTCCAAACTCTTCTTAATACTCAAGACAAAGTAAACTAGGCTAAACTATGATAATTGGTTGCTCTTAATGACAATCTGTAAAGTAGTGAGTTTAACTCGTTCTAATACTTATTTATACTTCTAAGACACTTTAGAAAATAATTAGAAATCCTAATAGACAATTCCACATGAAATAGAACTCTAAACTTTCTATTTTCTACGTCTTGAATTTGTCCATAAGTGATCTAGCTTTATGTGTGTAAAGCCACGATGCCGCCACAGCTTTGGCCTCTTTGTATGCATTTTTCTTACTCAATAGACTTGGCACCCTATGCAGACCACCCCGGCGCCCTCACTTTTACTCTCGTGACGCTGCGACTACGCCGCCACTACTGACCCATTTTTCTTCTCTTCTTAGTTCTCCACGCCTTCCCCACGATGTCAAGTCATCTCCCATGTCGTCAAGTATCCTTGTCACTGTGTCAATCATATTTTTGTTCATTTTACCCTCGTTTCCTCCCAAAATCACTCCATTGTCTCTTTTATACCTTTTATACCTGAAAATACATAAATACCATCAATTAGAGTTCATTCCAGGATATTTATACTAAATATAATACTAAATTATTCTATATATAAGTCTAAATAATCACTTATCAATGTGCACTATTGTTTTAGTGTTTCCAAAATGACTTTTGTAGGTTCGCTGATTGTGGAAGATCATAAGGAAAATAGGAAGCTCGAGGATTTATCTTGAAAGTAGCTCTCTTCCTTGTTGAATGTAGTTCGTTTTGTTATATATTATGTTTTTGGACTTTGGTTTGAGTTTAGGACTCAATTTACTTCATAAACTAATTTAAATGGCTTGGGAGACTATATTTAAAATGGTTTGACAGTTTGGGATAGTTACGGGTTAGTTGTTCAAAACATTTGATGTGAATTTAGCTTGTGGGAGTGCTTATCTTTATTTTAAGACTGTCAAATCCAAACTTGTGGATTGGGTTGGATTTAAATCTTTTAATTTCATTTTGACTTTAAAATATAAAATGTAAGGAGATGTGAGTCTTTTTAGGCTTTCTTTCAAGCTGATAATTATTAGGTTTTCATTGAAGGCAGTTTATTTTTATGTTTGACTTTGCCAGAATTTTTATAATACATGGAAATTATACTATTTAATTTACTAATCCGTTCCACTCAAATGGGTTAAGAATTGAGTCTTGTTTGAGGAATGAATCATATGTTAAGGTTGAATTGATTAAAAATAGATTAGACAAACTAATTAGGTAATAAGGGATAAGTCAAGGCTTTATGAGACGGGCCTTGACACACAAATAGCCACACCTAGCTTAACCAAACTTATTTAAGAAATTCTACATTACGATTATGACCATTTGAATTAAATCAAATCATTTAACTTAAAGTATTTTAATTTTATCTCAGTAAAATCAATTGAGTTACTAGCTATACTTAGCGATATAATTCTATTAATTTTGGTCAAATAGCTTATCAAAGTAAATTATTTTTATTTCACTTAATGACTAAGCCTGATGGTTATCCCTAAGTGTCGATTTCTTGATACTCTCGTGCAATGCATACCTCCTGATAATACTTGCTCACCCGAACTCACTCAAAAATGCATCGCAAACTTCAGAATTTACATCACATGACACATATATTTAATAATACCTACAATATACATGCATTATGCCATAAATAACAAGTTACCTTGGCTTTCGAGCTCGAGGTATTAACTGAGCTCAACACGTCAGCCAATAGTACGTGTTGCTAGTTCCTAATTAGTGTGTAACCCAAGTTTAATTAATTGGGTCGTTGTAATCTTCCCAATAAAAGGGAATGTCATCACAAAATTTGATTTTAAGGAAATAGTCTGGTCCGTTATCGACATGAAAAGTTTTCTTAAATCGAAGGCACCTTCATGTAATTTTAAATTCTTTAACTTGTATGAATTTACCATCAAAACCTAAATCATACTTGCATTAGGCTATCCGATTGCCCCGCAGGCTGGCTCTGCTATAATGTGAATTTAGTCTTTAGTCCGTATGTCATTAGTGTTGTACTATTTTGGGGGCATTTTCTCTGGATGTGCCCCTCTTGTCCATATTTATAATAAATTGACCCTCTTTGTATTAATGTCACTACCTAACTAGCTATTGGTCTCTGAACCTGGACCTACTGACCCTTGTCTCTACCCCTCTGATCATAAACATGGCAACTGAGTTACTAGTCAGTTCATTATTCACAGTGCTAGTGAAGTGGGTACCACAAAATGAGTGCTAATTCTCGGTAGTCCTTTTGTCCTGACCTCTCCCTTATCTGCTCTCTCCCAATTGCCTTCATCTTCTTCCCACTACCATTTGCCTGTACAGTATTTAGCCAGCACCAAAGTAGTCAAAAACATGGATGTCATGATTGGAGATAGTAGGTTAGTCTCGTGTGCTAAGGCTATATGGTATATCAGCTGTGGAGTCTGGGCTCCAATCAAAACAACAAATTCGGCGATGTCATTTATTAGTCTTATCCCTAAATAGTACACCTAGTCTCTCGCGTTGCATGCTAAGCGTTTGGTGAACTGTAGTGGGTAACCAGGGGGCTCTATGCTCTTAAGCAATTTGATTTATGCCGCTTTCCTATCTCAAAGCCCTACCATATCACTGTCGCACTAGATCATATGCTTTGCTTGTATCTATTGCCACTCCTGTGTCTTGATGTACATGTTATCTTGTCTTTTCTTGTGTTATTATAGAGTTAAATCATTTGGTTATTCATTGGAGTTAACTGTCTTTTAGTTCTCTTACAATAGTTAGGAAGTATGACATGTGTTTTATAGAGTTTTACTATTAATTTAAACACTAAAATAGTGAAAGCCTTAAACAACATGAAATGGCATGATAATATAAGTTTGCATGTCAGATATATATAATAAACCTACTATATAAAACTAGAAAATTATGTACTAAGGGCGTGTTTGATAGCAAAAAAATTCTTCAATGAGAAATTTTTTTTTTTTTTTTTAGCAAATCTTCTTGAGAGAATTTTATAAAGAAAATTTTCTCATAGTTGTTTGATTACACGAGAAAGAATTTTCTTTTATAGTTCAATCCGTATGCGCATCTAAATCATCATCGATGTCGGGCAGCTCGAGCCCGACATCGACGATGATGTTGGTGACGAAGCCAGAGACGAAGAAAGAAAGAAAAAGTATATATCTGCGAAAGGGTAGCAGAGGCCAAGTTTGTTTGGGTGGAAGAAATGATCAGTTCATGAGAGAGATGGAGAGATTTTTCAATTTTCCATGCTAAAATATGAGAAAATAAATGAGGAAAATAGGGGAATGTGGTTTTTTTTTCTCAGTGCAGTTATAAAGCTATCAAATAATGGGAAAAATGGTTACACAAAAAAGTAGACAATTTTCTATGATTTGTTTTCATTTTCTTTGCTATCAAACACACCCTAAGTATAAAAGGCAAGGATATAACATATTGAGTATATATACATGTATAGGTATCGCTCAAGTCACGAGATAACCCAAAACAAAGCAAAATACTGAAAATAAACACCTAAGAGTCGATGTCAAATAATAGGCTGAGATCAGAGGTAGTCACCAAGAACCTTTTTGCCCTTGCTCGTAGAAGGATATGCACTTATCATCAAACATGATGATAATGAATCCAATGAGTAAAATCCCAAGGAAAATCATCGAGCATTTAACATAAGCCTATAATAATATTAAATAAACATGCAGAAAGTAAATAAAAATGTAAACACAGATCATCGCATGCATAAATAACACTAAGAAACTAAGTGCGTGTGTACCCATCCTAGATAGACTAGACCATACTTCAGTATAGCAAGAGTCTTACACAGTGTTCACACCCATCGATACCTACGTATCAAGCCCTTGCAGTGGTTTGTCTAGGCCCACGAATTACCAACACATGCACCGAATAAGTAGTTCGGGCTGCAATTCACCAAGCGCACAGTTTCCACATGCTACGGTTTAGGGGGCCATTCAACTTTAAACACAACGGTATAACCTCCGCAGTAAAAAACTTAACCAATCGTACAAGCATGATTAACAACGATAGGATAATGAAAAAATAGCAAGAAAGAAAATGAGATTAATTGAAACGATGAAACACTCAAGTCATGTTTCAATTGTGTTTTACTCACATCAAATGCATCAAATCCTTATCTATAAAGCTTAAAAATTGACCCTAAAAGCGTACTTGACACTCGGCTACAATTTTTTAAGTCCCTAGTATCAAATTAATCTAAAAAAAGTGGATTTAGGTCAAGTCAAATGGGTTTAGAAACCTATAACCTAAACCAACCCCTTAAGATTTAGCAAAATGCAAATTTGATACACAGTGTTGCAACGCGAATTCAAAATCATTGCAAACACTAAACATCAAAGTTTAAGCTCTATGTTTCAAATTTTTGGAAAAATAAGGTTTGTACAATTCCAATATAAAATGAATGAGATATCGCAAATTCACAAAGACATTACAAATTATAATCAAATCCGACTAGTGAAATTGTGAAAATCATTTCTCCTAATTTATGACTTTAAAAATTGTGAGTTTTGGTCATAAAGCAATTAACATACCCAACAACAACATACTAGAATATTAGCTCATTTATATAAGAATTAAGGGAGTGCCTAAAATTAAAGTTGTGGGGTCTCTACATTAGCTTTCAAATGGCATTAGAATCACCTCATTTGAAGTTAAGGTGAGTGAGTTATGACCTAATTGGAGAGGTGGTTGGGTCAACGAAATTAACATGTATATATCGAGAAACTTCAAGAATTCCATTCGGATTTTCAAAAACCAATTTCAATCAACATTGATAATGAAAATTGAGTTAAAAACTTTAATTAGACAAGAAAAATAGTAGCTTAACCTTTGAAACTCGTTTTTGCCATTAAGCTTCATTATGACCATTTTTTGCTAGATATTGAACTTGAGAAAGTGAAAGGATGATTACCTTAGTAGATTAATGTCTTCTCTTAATCTTCTAGTACTCTAATGTCTTGGATTCTCCAGTAAAAGCCGGCCTCTCTTCCTCTCAAAATTCAATTTTTTTATTAAGTGTTGCATTGTGACAACTTCCACTAAGTCCTACCTTTTATACGTTATTTGGCCTAATCTTAGCCATTCATCAAAGCCAAATATCACATCTTTATGATATATAATGACCTTAGTTCACCAAGTCATACTCCATGACACAAGTTGTGGCAGTCATCTAGTCTAGGCATACATAACCTAGGATCATCATGATGAAATCAAGGTCCTTGATTTATTTGTACAACAATAGACTTATGTTATTTATTTGCTCAACTAATTCGACTTAGTTACATTTTCACATTTGGTAGTCTATTAATGGTTCATTATAGGTATTTATGGCTGAACAAAGTGTAACGACCCAAATTAACTAAACTATGATTAGCGTTATTCTCAGAGATTAATGGTTGTAATTGGGGCGTTACGTAGACAATTCGGTTGACTCAGACATGAGAACCAAGGAAATATGTTATTTATGGATGGTGGTTGTGTATATGTGGTGTTTAAAAATTATTATTATATTGCACCGCATATGTGTATGTTATTATCGAGCGAGTTTGTGTAACGAGTGTTCACCTGGAAAGGCGTGTCAATGTGGGTGTCAGATAGGCGAACTATGGGTACACTAAGAAACTTGACTAATGTACCTTAAGATGACTAATTAATCAATTGAAATGGGAAATGTGACAATAGGCCAAGTAAATTCAAATTAAAACAATAGGCTATGGCGTGTCGAGACGCGGGGCACAAGGTACTGGGTAGTCGAAGGTTAGTGAGACCACAAGTTGGTTGATTTTGATAAATAAAATAGTAACCATATGTATTAAAATGGGCATAAGTTAGTGAAATTAAATTAAAATAAATCAAGGCCTAAAGTTTAGTTCATTAATTAAAAAATCATATGATTTACCTAGAGATACACATTGACACATCTAGGAGTCATGTGAGTATCAATTAGTGTCACAAGGACTGAGTGAGTGAGCTAAGTGGCTAGAGGTGAACCATTGGACAAACCTCAAGATACGTAAACACATTGAGATTAAAGGCTAGAAATCAATCGCACCTTAATATATATATTGATCATTTTGTCCAATGCATGCAACCACACTATTTACCATTCTAGAATCTGGAGAGAAGAGAGGGAGATTATGAGGCTGGAATTCAACCATTTTAGAGCAAATTAGAGGATACAAACTAAGTTAATCATCATCTCCATCATCTCCTCTCTCTAATGAACTCATTTGTGAGAATTTTTGATTAAATCATTCTTTTGAGGTTGTGTAGTTACTATTTTGGTGTAAATTGGGTATAAATAGTGTATTAGATAAGTTTAGGTTGGTAAATTTGAAGGGAAAAATAGAGTTTTGGACTTGAGCATTTTGCCCCAAAGGTTAGGTAGCGCGCTACCTGGAACGGTTAGTGCACTAATCATTTTGGGTTTCCAACTATTCTTCATCCTGAAGAACAATAGTGCGCTACATCAGCTACCTAGCGCACTACCACTACATAACATGCTATACCAAGCCCATAGCGCGCTACCAATAGACATATAGTAAATATAAAAAGGTTGCTTTGGTGATTTTCCACTTAATGCACATCTAAACACTTATAAACAACCTACACTTATAAAATTGGACTTCAAGGACTTAGAGGACCATAGCTCGGGCATCGAGGAGCTAGTCGGGTCAGATACGAAAGTCTTAGGAAGTTGGAGCGTGGATTTAGGTTCGTAAACCCATTGGAATGCCTCACAAAATTCATGATTTGGTTTATCGATCTCACTTTCCATGTGTGATTGTTGGTGGGCACACATGGGGTTTTCACTCCTATTTTTGTGTGCGTATATATTGGTTATGGCTAAATCGCATGCATGGGTTAATTGTGATAGTGCCCTTGTCAATGGCAGTAGAATATATCTACAACTTTCGGGAGGAACTAGGGCGGTCTTGAGGTGTAACAGCGTCGGGAAAGGACCATGCCATTTACCGAAGTTGGTTTAGCCCATGTAAGCCTGTAAGTATATACGTGGTTCCTATTTGATTTATCGACTATTGGCTAGCGCTGGTCAAGGTTTTCTCGTGATTATACAAATGTTTACTAATTAATGCTTTATTTTTGAACTGGTTTAATTGGTATATGTTGTTTATTTATTTTATGCTACTGTTTTTACTTGTGTGCTACTTACATTCATGAGAATACGACGTATTGTTGTCACGTGTTATATTCACATATCTCGTAGTTTATCAATTTTATTTCATGAATATTGTGTGGACTTCTCTTCGAATTTTACTCACTGGACTCGTCAGTGTATTTGTTAGGTGACTGAGTGTAGATCCTTTGACGAGCAAGGGAAAGGGTAAGGAGGTACTAGGCGACTACCTCTAAGATTGTGGATCTAGCTCGTGTGTGATATCAGTATGTATTTATTTTACTTTTATTGGGTTTTGGGGACCATAGAACACTGATTACATGTATATTGAACTTTTGTTATACTTAACTCGCTTTTATATATACATGGTATCTTTGACTGGGTTTTTCACTACTTAGGATTGTTGAATACAGTATGACTTACTTAAATTAAGACTTCTACTATAAAATCTCATCATAACTTGGTAAATTTATTAATTGGCTAATGAAGTCATAATAATTATATGAAAATTAATTAGCTAAGTTACGATTAAATGGAAAAGTGTAAGTAGCCAGGTAGGTCGCAAAATGTCAAGGATAAATAGGCCATGACGTGGCAAGACTTAGTGACGTGGGATGCAAGTCTAGAATTTGAGGCCGCCACACCAAGTCCATGACAAATCGACACTCGATGCCCTACGCCTATGCACGCATCTCAAGGTGTTTCATAGCTTGCATTATTAGCTAATTTGACTTAGGATATGGTTCTATTATTCGCATTATCGTCACAATACATGATTTCATTCTATTTAATTTAATTAGTATCATCTATGCTAATGTACCCATATACCGCCTACCCATTGCCCGCGTCAATACACATCCTGAGGTGAACACGTGTTACTTAATCTCAATTAATACAACAATGTAACCATGCACATGAAATGCAATATGAAATAATGATATAAATAACATCACAATTAAGCAACCAACATGCAAAATTAACTAATTGTATCTAGTTAGACCTGCCCTTAGCCTATCTACTGCGTCCGTGTAGGTCTGAGTTGGCGTCCGAGTTTGAATATAGCAAAATGATGGCGTTAATAATTATTGGGACATTGCAATTCTTCCCAACTAGGGGGAATATCCTCCCGAAATATAAAGTAAACTAGACGTCCATATCGTAAAATAGCTGAGACTAGCACTCCCGCAAAATCGACTCTTTTTTTTCCAAGTGAGTCCTTATATCATGTGATGCTGCCAACGAACTAACACTAGAGGCATCTCCCTACTTCAGAGAGTCTATACATGCGATCCATGATCTCCAACAGTTGCTCCTCGTACGTAACGTCTAACCTAACCTCAATTTGTCTCAAATTAACCATCGTTCTCGGCCCTGACCTAGCCAGCTTCGACATAAAAATTAGGAATACTGGATGAACACTAGCTAATTTCATAAGCAAGTTAAGTCTATAAGCTACACTATTGACCCTCGTTGCAACTCTTAATGGTCCTATGAATCTCGATGCCAGTTTCCCCTAGATCCTAAATCTCTGATGTCCTTTTAGAGGGGAAACCTAGAGGTAGACCATGTCTCCCTCGTCATATCTTAAATCCTCGTGATACTTATATGCGTGTTTCTTGTTTGTCTCAAACATCCTGAAGTTATTGAATCTGTTTGATCTTCACTATATGGTATACAACTATTTCCTGCCTAATCGCTGTTGTATCCTTAGGCTCCGTTCAACATGCATGTGGCCTATAAGACCTGCCATACAACGCGTCAAATGGAGGAATCTTGATATTCGCCTAATAATTGTTAGTTTAGGAAAACTCACAAAGTGGTTGATAGTCTTCCTACAATCCTTTAAACTGCAAAATACAAGCCCTAAGCATATCCTTCGATATCTATATTAATTTCTTTTACTGAATATCGATTCGAGGACGGTAAGCGGTACTGAACTGCAACCTCATGCCAAATTGTTCCTGCGTACTCTCCCAAAACTTAAAGGTAAGTCTGAGGTCCCTGTCGGATTGATGAGGCAATAACCAGATAGTGCCTTATTATATATTTTAAGTTTATTTTAGATGTAAAAGGCTATATTACACTGGAGTTTTCCCTTGTTTTTGTGATTTTAGGTTATATGAAGAAACGGAAAAAAAGGGAAGAAAACTAAAGAATTCAGTTAGTTGAAGAAAGTCATAGCGATTCAAGAAGAACACTAAGATTCGTTACATAAATCAGGAGCAGAAAAGTCTAGTGATTAGTTAGCGATTCAAGAAATGAACTAGAATTCACTATACAATCGGTGAACAACAGTCTTATTTCCATTGATTTTCTCAGCGATTTTGTTGAGATATAGGATTCAGTCAGGATTCGTTAATGTCAGCCATGATAATCTTGGATTACAACAATAAAATCTGAGCATGATTTAGATATGTACTACTTAGAATACTATATATATGACCCTTGGGGGTTCTAGATTAACGAACCCATTTATTTTGTTTAGGTTATTTTCAATTAAGTTTAGTTTACGTTTGACTAGTTTATTAATTTAAACAAAGTCCGAACATGAACTTAAGCAGTTTTGCAATGTAATAATAGTAAAGAAGAGTTTGTGCTTAGTGATTTAAACTTAATTGTATAGATCAATTCACGATTTCAATTGATTTATTTTTTCGTATTACAATCAAGAAACTTTGTCTTGCATGTATAGTCTAGAATGTGTATTGTTATATTATGATTCTCAATCTAATATAAATTAGTAAGTAGGATTAATTTAACATGTCTTTTATCATTTAGATGTCTTAGGTAAATTGTGTTCTAAGTTTGATATTGATATGACTAATTTCAATAATATTGGCGTAGCAGTAAGGATTTTTCATAGAGTATAATGCAATTTTTTTCTATTAGTTATTTATGAGCTTTTGAAGAACTAATGGTGCTAAGATTAGAATATTTCTTTTCCATTTATATAAAAAAATTGATGGCTTAGTAAAGGCTATCAATCTTGCTTATGATTTAGTTTTAATGATTCACGAATACTTCATAATATGATGATAGTATGATTATGACTAAACTTAAATTAATATGTTCGGATTCAAAACAATTTATGTTTCGTTGTTCTAGATATTTGTTTAGATGTTTGTTTCATCTTGATTTTATTTGAATTAAATTTAGAATGTTTAGTATTAGTGAATTTAATTTATTTTAGTTTAAATTAGTTTAGTTAGTTTAATTGATTGTCATAGTTTAATTAGATAATTTTAATTCATGTTTTAATTAAAATAATTAAATTAAAGTAAAATAATAAAAACCTTTGGAAATTTTTTAAGAAGTTTGCAAAATCTTAGTGGAGATGATCCTACTTACCACTACTGCAAGTTATAAGAATAAATGGGAAACTTATTGTACACGATCAACACTTGTCAATATATGGCATCATTGCTATGATTTTTTACATAATTTCTTAAGAGCTTTAGAAATTGTATGGTCTACACACTTCATGGTTCTAGCTCCATAAGATCTCTACATCTATTTGATCTTGAGGTTGATAGGACTTTCAATTGTAATAAAGACAACAATAACATAGGGAACACCAAGCTACCACAATAGAAGCCAACAACAACAATAACAATAATATCATTAATAATAATGATTATAATGATAATACGGAGCTTACATTTAGGCAAGTCAATCAAAATGTCACAGCTTATGAGCCAATATGCAATGCTTATCATGAAGGATTTCCTGAATTTGAACTAAGATCTAGATTCCTTAGTGCCTTACCTAACTTCTATTGACCCCTAGAAATTTATAATGGAATACCAACATATAGTCAATAGGATGAAATATAAAGACCGTACTTTATAACAAGACAAACATAAGGCTTTTTCTTTTGCACCGAAAGATCATGCACAAGATTGGTTATTTTATCTTCCTCATGATTCAATAACTACATATGCTTAGATGCTAGAAGCTTTCCTAGATCAATACCTGCATGTAAGAAAGATTAGTTCCTATATGAGACAATTCACAGTTGCGAAGATAAAAGATGATGAGAATTTTAATGAATTTTAGGATAGCTTTCAAAGATTAATTTCTTATTGCCCACAACATGAATATACTGAATGAGCATTATTCGAGTAATTTTATGAAGGGCTCAATCATTTTGAACAAAAGTTATTAGACACAGTATGTGGTAGATCTTTATTTGATGCAACACCAACTTTAGCAAAAGTGGCTTTTAATAAAATGGCTTAACAATCAAAACAATATGATAAAAAAATGAGACATTATATTCGAAATTTCATGAAGTTAATAATAAAAGAAGTAGTATATCCGGTGAAAAATTTGATAAGTAAGCTAGCATGGTTAAATTGATATAAAAGATTAAAAAAAACCAAGTAAAACCATGTATATTCTTTAATGAAGTTACACACCATACAGATGCATACTCGAATTTACACGAAGATAATACCAAAAAAGTTAAGTTATGAACCAATTTTCTGGTCCTCCCAGGAACTTAATATAATAGCAATCATTACTATACTAGAAAACCACATTTAAGTCTTAGTTATGGTCTACAAAATCAAAATTATACCACTTATAGACCAAGAGCACAAATACAATATATACCAATTCCGCAATCAAAACAAATGGTTCATCCTTTGCAACTAAATTTAAAGCAAATCATGCATAATTTTATGACTCAAAGTCATCAAATTTTACACAAATTTCTCAAAATCAAGTTTAAACTGATACATCTATTAATAAGTTGAAAAGTCAGTTTAGTCAAATGAACCTATAAATTAATAGACTAAGTAATTAAACTAAAGCATCTACTCATACTACTACTCTAACTAATGAAGCACATGTTAATACTTTATTTTGTGATAATGAAAAAGAGACACAAGTACCAGAAAAAATACCTAAAATATTTACAAAGAAAAAGAAAATAAAGAAAATTATGGAAGAAAAAAAAGAAGAAGAAGAGATGAAGACCAAACTAACCTTATATATATATATGTATAAATAATTACTTATCAAATACCCCAAACTTAAGATTTTGCGCGTCCTAAGCAAAAGTACATTTTACTAAGTCTTCTAATAACTAATTCTCATTTAATTCACATTGTTCGTGGAATATTCTTTGATTTACTAAGTTTCAAGTTAATAATCTACTCAAGAGTTTTTCTTTGCAAAAACTTATAATTTTATTGCATGATACTTTAACGACATGTATAACTTCACTTTCAAAACACTAAAGCAGATCACTACTAAATAACATCACTACTCATAAGTTTGTTTCGTTTCAATACTCAAGTAGTAAGTATACAATCTTATGATTTCTCGTTAAGCTTAGGAATTCACAAGTAAGCATAGATCAAACTCATCTTTGGTAAACTTAAGCACTTCAAGAGTCTAAAGGGCTTTATATAGTTTGAATAAAGACTTATCTCAATTAGCTACTCATACTCAAGCTAAATCTTTTATTTAAAGAGTTTTAGTTTACTCTTGCCTTCTTTACTTCATCTATTTTTCTCTCATTCTTTCTTCTTTTCAATTGATTTTTTAACAGACCCTGCTCTTTTTCCTTTGGAATTTATTCTTCCTCACTTTTTCTAACCATCAAGTTCTCTAATCCATTTCTTGTGGAACTTGTGGAATTCTCTCATTTTTGTTTATTTCTAAACTCTTGTTAGCACTTGTCACTTTTACGAAATAAAGTAAGTTAACTCTAACTTTTACTATACAATGCCTATTTCTTCCTCTTTTCTTTATTTGCTTTGCATTATCAAGTAAGATTTACACTTATTATAGAACCCTTAGAGATCTAATTCTTTCAACAAGAAGTGTTCTTAATTTCTTGCTTTTGTTTCAAGTTCAAGGTCTTCCCTAATTCCATATTTCTAATCATGAAATCACACCATTGTTTGCTACATTTATTGTTTATTCCTTCAAAATTTTAAAACATTATCTTGATTTTTCTATCAACAACATACCTATAATCTACTCATCTACAATTAACGGCCTAAACATGCAAATGAACTACTAATTCATTACATATTACTATATATAACCTAATATATACCAAAACATAGATATAGTAAGAAAGAAAAAAATTTATATAGTACCATGTTTTCCTCCGTTATTGCTTCAAATTCAAATTTAAACAATCATATATGCAATGTTTATCCTTATTTCTCAACCTATCATATCCCTTCTCATAGTGTGGTGTGGTGTTGATGCCCCTAAACTTAAACCAGACCTTGTCCTCAAGATTTAAATGCAAGCTAAAACATGAAAACACTAAAACTCACAAATAAATGTAATAACACAAGTTATAATAAAATAAACATATAATTAAAACAAGTAAATTAGTAAGAAAATATCTTAAATGTTAAAAATTGATATAAAAAACACTTTCAACTCCCCAAGTCTAAAGGATTACTATTACACTGGTTTCAGGACTACTCGTCATCATTGTCATATGCATCATTAGCTTCGGCATGTGGTGGTGTCAATAGATGCTACACCGTCCTGCTCTACACCAAATCCAGATAAAACATGTATGTTGGTGCTGCTGAAAAGCCTAATGACCTATCAATAGGTCTCATCACTACTCCTCTCATATCTAGCTATGGCTCGTGATGATTAACAAAAACATGAAATTGTGTTGCCCATTCCATCGGTGTTAATCTCTCCTCTCTATATCCTGCTCATATCTCAGTATGACTGCTTGGTATTACGCCATATCCTCTTGGTTCTGTCTCTTTGTTTCTGCTATTGACAGCCTCTACAGATATGGAGTCAAATCCTTAGGTGGTGGCATGGGTGCCTATAGTGAGGGAGGTGCTGGAAAGACCTCAAGATCATCCAAGTCCTACTCTCCAAACTCTTGGTCTACAAACTTGTAGCCCTCGACAAATAATTTCCATTATTGAACCTCCACTTCTTTATTTTCCTCATTTTTTTGTTCTGGGGCTAGTTCTATTGGTGCTTCTGCTGCTATCTGATCTTATTACCTCTTGGCTAGCAACTAGGCCTCAAGTCTTGCACCCTTAACCCTGTCTCTCCTCCTTTGAGTCTTTGTAATCAGGTGAAGATTCAACGTGAGCATGAAAGCTTCATCCATAGTTATTTAGGCCTCTATGTGGAATTCTTCGTCATCTCTAAGTCTTACTTTGGCCCTCAAGCAAATATGAGTAATCAATATAGAAAAATTCAACTTATTGTCCCTTTTCGACGTGATTTTCTCCCTAAGATTGTTATGTATGATCTCTCTGATGTTGATCTTCCCATATTGTGTAATCTCATAAAGATAAGACATTTTGGCTAACCCTACCGAGAGGTGGGGTATCGCGATGAAACAAGAAAATGTCACCACATTCTATAAACCTTTTTAATAGTCCCCTTCTTAATGTGCTTCGACACATTCTCAGTTCTCATTTCCGATCCTTATTGCCTTGGATCAACCAATGTATTTTTGATGGCTCTAAATGGGTATAAGATCTCTCATATAATCCGTTCAGGACAGTCGGTGCGGATTCATACAAGCTTAATTCCTCCAACCCATAGATATTATTTATCTTACGTTTATTGAATGAAATTAAAACCCCTCTTACCTTCACTGGCTTATCCTTAGCCGTGAACTTTGCATTAGCATAAAACTCGAAAACAATCTCACTCACTCCCTTTACTTTACTCTCCGTATAATCTTGAGTGTGTTTCTCCTAATTTCGGTGCCTAATGAAATTACTCGCTCTTTTATCATACTTAGGCTGCAAATTAATTTCCTTTTTTTGCAAATGAACTTCCTACGTAAGATTTTCTCATATCGTTCCATAGCTACTTTACAAATGAAAAGCTTTGATTTAAAAGGTCTAAGCTCTTCGTTATTGGGGTTTCTAGAGGTAGATGCCTCTAAATCATTTGCTCTAGTTTGCCTAAATTATTTCCTTGTTCTTTCCATCTTCTTCAAATCTCAAGCAACTAACAAAAATCCAATGCAACTCAGTCTTCAAATCACCTAAAACATCGACATTCATATAACATGGATCATGACAACGCCAAATTATACAAGGATATCAACTAAGTCTCCATGGGTAATATTAATACTCACATTCATACAATCTTGCAAAATCTATCCTACAACCTTAAATTTATAATTTCATACAATATCACCAAACTTTTTGAATTTTAATGCAAAACTAGATGAAATTGCAAACTTAACTCAATGCTAGATTTATCTCTGGTGTAGATCACTCCTCCATTTCTTGTTCAGTCTAAGGCCTCCAACTTTTCTTACCAACTACAACCCCTTGCTCTTTTTCGAATCAAATTCCAAAAACTCAAACCTTAGCTTTTTAACTTGTGCAAATCCATAATGCACTTGTTTTTCACTCTAAATAACTAGGAACTCACTAATCTCACTTGAAATTGAACAAAATTTGGCTCTAGAGGGATGTATGCTTGGTGGTTATGGTAGGGTTTTAGTGCAAGTGTGTAGAATGAATGAGAAATGTGGTTAAAAATTTTAGGCACGACGCCGTGACTGCGCCGCCGTAGCATCAATAATGCAGTGGGGCATTTTTCTATTTTTTCCTTCTGCCACCATGGAATTGTGGCCTACACTCACAGCACCGTGGGTAATACCCACGATGTCGACTTTATAACCCACACCTTCACGTATGATTTTCCATTAATTCTCCCCAGGCGCTCCTTCGACTTTGTGTATAACTCACGCAAGGTGTCCTGACCGCATAAAATCCATGAAAATATAAAATTAATAAATCTTACCTTCCATTTCCCCATGCATCTTACTTCCACTGCTTTGAACTCCTTTGCTATTTTTCGCTTTTTAATTAGCAATCGAGACATTTCCATTCTGATCAATTATCATATGGTGAATGGTCTTTCCTACACATTCAAAACATTTTTTGAAAGTTAGAAGCTAAAACTTTTATTTGTAATTATTAAACTAAATAACTAATTACTAACTGAATTTAACATCATTTGCCCGATGTATACACCACAATTCTCTAACGATCACTATGACGCACCAAGGATACTTCAATGATGTATCATCGCGAAGTTCCTCATATCCTCTAATCCTTTTCTGGCATGCTATCCTATCTTTCAAAAACTTCATGTAATTTGGAACGCATTGCCATACTTAAACAAACGGGATCTTCTTTGTAATATTCTCATACAGCTTCAAAAAGATCCTAATTGTTTCACCAATCCATTGCTTGCAATTCTTGCTTCAACATTAATGGTGATACAAGAAAATATATTGTCCCTTACACAAACTCCGTATTTTGTGATCTCAAGTCTTCTTTCCATTCGTTACTCATTGTAATTCAAGCTCATCTAGATCAACATCATTATCATGTTGCATAAAATCTTTGAGATGAATCTCCTCTTTATCATGGTCAAGTAAATCATTTGGCTCTAAAGCATCAATGATGTTTCTATCATCTTGATTGGGGTTCTTTACTTCATTATATGCTTCATGACATACTTCCTCTATCATTAACAACTCCTCGACTTGGTGATCCTTATATTCAACTACAACCTCATATCTTGAATTTATAAATTTTACAATTTCTTCTAAATTTTTCCCCATATTCAAGAAAGCTTGGTCATCTTCTTCTTTTTTCATGTTAAATGATATCTCTAATCTTTCCTCATATTTCTTGAGATCATGCTCTCTCTGCTCAACCATTCTTCTTACTAATTGCTCTAGATATGCAAGAAATGGTTTTTCATCAATCTCTTGATCTCGTCGTGATTGCCAGTTGTCGTGAGAACTCCATGATGGTTGATAGACGTTTTCTATATGGGGGTTGTAGAAGCTTTGGTATTTATGCTATGATTCATTCTCTTGTATGTAGTTGTATTTCTCTTGACTTCCCACAAATCTTGTAAATCCAGACGGGTTATAATATGGTTGTTGATATCCCATCCATGCCAAACCACTCGCGATTAGTTATGCTTGGTATATGGTATTATGTAGAACATATTCACTTTGATAAAATAACTTAGAGATTTGATTAAGGATTTCACTCTTTGATTCCTTAACATGATAACTATACATTCTTTACATCCCTAAAACACCAAGGACAAAAGAAAGTAGATCAAGTGCAGTCGGGTCAATCAAATTAAAACTAAAAATACAATTACAAAAATTAAAACTTAGAAACTATTCAAAATAACTATGTAATACTAATGGCTGCATATCCCTGGCAATGACGCCAAAAACTTTATGTGGGTGCCGCAAGTATAACAGCTCGCTAGTTGTAATAGTGTAACCAACTTACGTTGGTCATGGATATAGTCCACAAGGAAAGGTTTTTTTTTCGTAGTTATATATTACCAACTTAACTTGAATTATTACTTAGGAATTTGATTTTTAATTGCTTTTTATACTAGACTAAACTATTCTAACAAATCAAGTTAACTTTACTTGAACTCTTATATTAACGATATCTTAGTGCAAAACTTCACTTTAGTAATTTAATACTATGCTTTGTATTCACTTTCACATCTTAATATGTCGTGTGCAATGTTAAATTAGAATAGACATATTTCCTTTAAATCCACTTAAACCCATTGTCGTGATGGTCAAGATTCTAATGTGCAAACTAGAACTCCACCAATTAGTGTGAATAACATAAGCTCCACATAGCTTTAAGTCTCAAATCATTGGATTCATAACCAACTTAGTTTACTATTTGTGCTTCCTTAATCAATAACTATTTATTGATGTTGTGTATTTTACGATTGTACCATTCATATCCGGATTAAAAGCTTTAATGACCAGGATAACTACAAAAGCCTAGGTTCATAAAACACATGATTAAGATGTCTAAGGAATTACGCTCAGAATCAATACGAAAATTCTTACCATTGCACTTTTTATAATCAAATTTTAATTATATTTAAAGCATAACATTCATACCATATGATCTATTGATCCATAAGATAAATAGACTACTTTTACATAGTTGAAACATACATATCACAATTCAATATGGAAATCATTGCAAATTAGAGATGAATATAAATTTTACCTTGAATTTAATTAACGAAACCAAACGTGAATTGCAAACTTGAAATCTTCAATGTTTTCTTTACATAAACTCCATAATACTCAAACTCAATACTATATTACTCTAATGGTGGGTAATAGTTGGTATGTTATGAGTTTACCACATCCTAATACCTATTTATACTCCTTAATAAAAATTAAATACTCTAAATTATAACTTAACTCAAATTAAAACTCCATTTTCTATTTCCTGCGTGGTTCGCACCTTCACTTACTGCCCCGATGCCGTGTGTGTTGAGCTATGACGCACCCACTACTTCTTTATGTAATTTTTAGCTCTTGGAGCATCGACGCCGTCCCTTATGTGCTAGTCCTCCATTGTTGATTTTCTTTTTTTTCTTCTTTCCCACGATGTGGCTTCTATCCCTACGTCGTGCCTTGTATTCCTACGATGTAAACACATGTACCCACAACACCAACTATAATTTTATGCTTTTTAATCTGTTTCGTCTTGTTTTTCCTCAATACCTTTCATTATACCTTAATTCCCTCAAAATGCAATAATGCCATGAATTATAACTCGTTTATGGATATTTATAATAAATATATGACTAAACTAACCCTATATATAGGTATAAATAATCGCTTACCAAATACCTATCACAATAAGAACTTATAATAAGTGTTGTATTTGAGATCTCGGAGCATCAATTAATAAGATGTCATTTAAATTATATGAATCATTGCGAATATGATCGTTGACTAATACACCTATTAATTTTACTTTAGCTGATAATATAGTTATTAAACTATATGGATTATTAGAAAACCTTTTAGTGAAAGTAAATGACCTAACATTTCCAGCTAACTTTTTTTTCATGAAAATGGGAAATTCAATATCACCTAATTTTTCACCTATATTATTGGTAGACATTTTCTTAAAGCAACTAAAATTAAGTTAGATATCTTTAAAGAGAAAATGTCTATGGGATTTGAAGAAAAAATTGTTATGTTCAAATTCAATGATAAGGATAATTATGACGATTCTAATGAATTACTCAATAAATAATTTAATGATAATGATTCATTACAACTAAATCATTATGATAATCTAAGCGCTGAAATATATGTAATTAATGCAGTAACAATGGAAACTAAAAATGATGTTTCAAAGAAAGAACAAGTTGAAAACACTTTAAATGAAAAGAAACTAACTCGGGAATGGAGAGTTAAGCATTTAAGCCGAAAGATTTTAAAGTTAAGAATAATATAAAGAAAAAAAATGAAGTTTAGGTCATGTAAAGATGAACGATCTTAGAAATATACATTTGAATATAAAAATCAAATAGGCTTGGTACTTTAAAGCTCAATGTGATACAAGTTCTAATGCAAATCTCATGCCAATACACTTCTTTCCATGTACTCAATTAGAGTTGGATGCACTTGCTTTTGAATGAGTACCTTTACCGGTTCAACTAGACAAGTACATTTTACTTACAAACTTTTTGGTTATGGCCTATTTTCTTTCAATTAAGATCGATACTCCTTTAATCTTAGGATGCCCTTTCCTAGCCACTTCTCAAGCTATCATGGAATGTTGAATAAAACGATCACTTTAAGAGTGAATGGTCAAGCAATTACTTTCAGGAATGGCACTATAGTGGACAATCCAAAATTAGAATTTATAGATCCGGTTTAGTATTGGAATGGTTTTGTGAGACAATGACAGTAAACAAAAGCGCTCTATGGGAGGCAGCACATATTCTATCTTTATTTTTATTAGTATAATATGTTTTTAATCTCTCACCTTTTTACTCTCGTTTTCGAAATAATTTTGGAATTTAAACTCTAAAGTAGCTTCAAATAAGGGTGATGATCAAGTTGTTATGTCCTTATCATAATATATCATATCCTTTATGCAATTTATATTATTTGTTTATTTATTTAATTAATAAAGCAATAAAATTATGTGTTTGTTACATATCCTACTCACATTTTTGAGTTTTTAGTGATTTCTATGTTTATATTCATTATTATAAGTGATATATATATATATGATGATTATGAATTTAATTGGATAAAAACAATATTTACTTTGTAGCGAATTATGAGCGATGGGGATTTACAGTATAAATCGCTAGAAAATAATATGTAACAGTGTGAAATTTTTTTAAGGGAAACTCAATTATAGCGATTCACTAGCAAATCGATATTATAATTGGAAATTGCCGAGTAAATCGATGGTGCACATAGCCTTATTTCCACCAATTCAAATAGAAAATTACCAGTGAATCCACTTGCAACCTTGATTCGTTAGGCCTAAATGAAAGTTTTTCAAAAAAAACCCTAATTCACCACATATAACTCATTTCACACACATGAATCATTGCACTCACACGATTGAAATAACAAAATTTATCCTAGATTCAACCTTCCTAAGCTAGCTTTTAGTATATTTAAATTATTCTCACTTCAATCTTATTTTGTTCAACCTAAAAGAGTGCGAGTTTGAGAGGGTAGCGCTATACTGGGGCTTGAGCAAGCAAATTTTGAGTAGAAGCTTAGAAGAGAGATTAAGAGGAGTTCAAGAGTTTAAAACTAGTGGGATTTCCTCTCAAGAAGGTAATCACGGATAAACTCTAGCTTTTATAATTGAAGATTTTTATTTTTTGATGAATTTTTGAAAATTTTTATGAAGAATTGATTTCAAAAATTGTTTATCGAAATTCGTTTTACTATTATTTGTAAGTGATTTCATTTTTTATTTCAATAGAACAGAAATAGTGAATACAATGATTTTCGGGTTACAAAGCAATTTTTTAAAATTTTGCTATTTGTCGATTCAAAGATTTTTTTCTATGCAATTGGTTAGAAATTAAGTTTCAAATGAATTTTGGGTGCGTTTTGTTTTAGAAAGACTTCAATTTATCGCAAGATTATTTCATATTATGAAATATTTGAAAAACATAATATAAGTTTATATGAGTAAAAACTTCGTTGTCGATAAGTTTTCGATTGATCCTCAAACTAACTTTTCAAATGAGTTTCTCTTTGATTAAGTAGAGTTATTTTAGTTCTACCGAATTGTTTCTTACAAATTGTAATGGCCTGTAATTCACTAATAGTAAATTAGTCCTTAATCAGGGTTATCGAGCCGTGACATGGTCGAGAGTGGATACACATTCTTAATATTTGGCTTGAGGATCGAGAAGTATGTTAGATTTGATATGGTGTATTCTTAGTGTAATGTATATGTGTAAAGTTATTAAGTCACTACTACTAGTATATAGATGTCAAGATGTGAGCAGGAATGCACCTTGAGATGCATGCAAGCGAGGCACCAGGGTAGAGAGTGATGTTGTATGTTGAATTTAAAGCTAATGGGATCTAATTAGTTAAATCAATGTGCCTATAGTTCAATTTACATAAATGTAACTTAAGTTAAAAAGGTAAAACAATGGTCATTGATGTTCTTCTATATATATGTGGACACATCACAAGACAAATTGAGTTGCAATTGTTGTTATTAAGGATGAGTTAGTGGTTATGTAATGGATTGTAGGATACATTTTAAGTCATTAGATGAAGCTAAAGATGGGAGTACACATTAACATCAAGGGCTATAGTTCAACCTTATCAATGTATAAAGGATGAAATGGTTCAAACATGCAAATCACTTTGATTTTGGTTAAAAGAAGGATAAGAGGTTCTTGAAAGAGAGAGAGATAAGTAGGCTGTGAGGAAATACTTGTGGATTTGGAGGTGGATGATCAAGGATTGAAGTGTTTTACAACTAGGTAATTCGAACTTTCATCTTTAGTTTTGTAAAAATCGATGATTTGATGATTATATATGAAGTGTAAGTTGTTGTTGTTTCAGAGGATGTATTGGGTCTCTGGTGGAGGAGAACAAGGAACCAAGGCCTTGGAGATGGCCATTTGGAGGAGAAAACTTAGATATTAGAAGCGCAAAACTTTTCGGTTTTCCCGCGCATAGCGCACTATCGCGTCGATGAGTATGAATAGCGCGCTAGACGTAGCACCCAACGCGCTAGGTGCTTTGGGCAGCACAACTTCTGCAATGTTTGTAAAGACTTTAAAAAATCTTAACTCAACCTAAACCTATTTAAGACCACCTTAAAACACTCTAAAACATATCTAATTATAGTGTGAACCTAGGGAAGAGTCTCGGGGTTTCGGGTATACATTTAAAGGTGTCAGGAGTCTGGATTAGCATAAGAAATTTGCATAAGTAAACTGATTGAAGTATTTCTCTTCATTTCATTTCCTATTTGTGCATTTCTATTTAGGGAACCGAGATTTGGCCGGGCGATACCTGGTTTAGGGAATCGAGTCATCACATTAATGGTTTTGACTGATTTACAAGTTTGAATTTCAATTAAGAGTTGTGTTTTTAACTTGATAAATGGCCAAAAATGGATGAGATAAAGGGTTGAGAAAGGAGAAAGGAAAAGCAGTAATGATAGAGAAACCCAAAATCAAATCCAAAGTTCCAACTATACCGATTAGGCCAATGGGAGTTTCAATTTTTTCCTGTTTAACATTTTTTTCTTTTTGTAATTCCTAATAAACGTGTAATAATAAGGGTATCACATGTAAATTGCTCGTGTGGAGCAATTTACATGTAGGTCCACCAGTGAGTCTTCTCAACTAATGATCAATGTAGGACCTTTTTTTATGTAAAATTAAAAATAGTTAGCTTTTATTAATATTCAAAAAAATCCAAGGGTACAGGGTTATCATAGAACAGGGTTACATGAAATAAGTAGGCTCTCAAAAGTATGAGCTTCCCCATTCATGATATTAGGTACATATCATAATTTCAACATTATTTTTCTTTTATAAAATCGAGACTAAATTTTACTATCGCCATAAATTGTACAATAGACTAAGTACATGGAGGAGAATAATGTGTTCCCTTAAAACAAAGTCGAGAAATACCCTACCAGTGTAGCAGGGAAAAACCCGTCGTCCCCATAAATAAAAGCAAAACCTCCATTCCCCTTTATTAGGACAAGTTCATGATGTAAACTCGCCATAACATGGTGTCGCACTCTCACCGAATCAACTAGGTTGAACCCGTGATCATGTAATAGGAATTACAAAAGTGGAAACAAAATACATCATTTGATAGCATTGTTGACTCTGGGTATAGAATCTTAATATCATGTATAATATATACTTTCCAAATCAACATGGACCACTCTATCGTGATTAAAATGCATCAACTAATATCTTGTGATAAAAAAACACGTATTTCTTCATTCTTTTCGGGAAGGTGTTGAATGTATATAGCACTTAATAAAGCTCGAGCTTCAGAGGGAGAAGAGCTCAAAGAAATGGAACTAACCTTTATAGGATTACCATTCAAAAAAAACCCAACCAAGAGAAAACTCGAAATATTTTGGATCTCTAGAAGCATCCATAAATAGGGATATTGTGAAGGCTGATTCACTAACCTCGAATTAGACTAATGCTTCATATGGATTAAAAATGACTAAATTGTTAAAACATCCTAATATTTCATCACTTTTGTTATTATATCCCAACCTTTTGACTGTTGTTATTATATCAAAACCTTTATAAATTATTTAATTTGTATCCTAAACCATTTTTAACTCTAAATTTGATGATGTAACACTTAAATATTGAGCTTAAACACTACAAAAATGTACTGGATTAGCGACGAAAAAATCTGTCGCTAATTTGGTACGGCCCGTCGCTAGAACGTTTTAGCGACGGGTGACACGTTTCGAGCGTGCACAATAATTTTTCATATTTACTATTATTTGTAGTAGTGGTAAATAAGATATCGTCTCCACATGAATTTTTCAAATCTCTTTAAGAATTAACCTAAAGTTTTGCTACATTTAACGTGCTCTAATTTAACTAATTTAATTAAAAGAGAATTAAATACTATCAATCTAAAAATAAAATAAACAATTAATTAAAATAACCAAACTATAAACAATTTAAACTCAATGAACTAACCTAATGCAATTCAAACTAATAATCAAATAATCAATAAATCAATATAAATGAAATATCTAAACAAACATCTAAACAAACTCATACTAAACAATATAATATACTTGGATTAAATTCAAACAAGAGAACATAACATTACTTCATAGCATAGTTATAATTATATCACATGAAATCTTGAAATCTTGAAATCCTTATTCATAATATGTTGATAACCTTTAGCCAGCCATTGATTTTCTTAAATTCAATGGAAAATCCACTTTCTTATCATTGTAAATCTAACCATTAGATAAAACGCAGCACCATAGAAATACGATAGCATTAACACTTAATAAAAATCATGCCTAATCAACGCTTATAAAAATCAGAATATGCTAATTAATAAATAACTTAGAATACAATAACCTAAAACATCCACTTGGGAAAAGCCTTATAAATTAATCATAGTTACTACTTCTATAATTGTTGTCAATAATTATAGACATAAATTTCGATACTCTATATTGAGGAACATATTGTCCACTATACACTCAACACAAAGAATTACTAGTTGTAATACGCAAAAATAACTTGTTTAACCTGTAATTGATATGTATGAATCGATTTAAACCATTAAGTATGTGATTCCATAATTACAACTACATAGCAATCCAAAGTATATACATGTCTATGGTTTGTTTAGATTAACAAATTACTCACTCACACTAGAGATAAATAACATAATAGTATAATTAAAAGACATAACGAATAAATAAAAAAATACCTGTTAAAATAAATCAAAGCTTCAATGTAGATTCAAACATCAACTAAAACTTACAAAAGATTTATTGAATATGTAAAATAGGTTGGAGATAAAGTTATTTGGAAGCTCTCTAATCCAATTTATAGTCTCCTAAGTGATCCATATCCTAGATAACCCAAAAATTCGCATTTCGTGTGTTTCGAAGCCCTGTTTTGCTTCCTAAACCTCAACATGTGCATACTACAATGACCCCAACTGCCAAATGGGCATTACATATTAATTATTCAACCCATTTTATTCATTTCATGTGTGTATTATTTCCCTTGGCCTAGTTTTAAGTCTTTTAAACTATCTGGTACCTGCGTCAACATGCATATTGAGGCGAATACTTAACACACAGTCTCACACGTCAAATGTAATATAATCACATACATTACGATGTCGTTTAATCTATTTCAACTAAACATCCTAAATTAAATAAATCATCATACAAAATAACTATTTACCTAGCTCCAAGCGCGCACTAGCCTAGTTGCAAGTCCCACGAACGTCTGAGCTATCAGCCACGTCTGTAACCACGTTATTAATAACAATGAATTAAATCCAGGCCGTTACAACTTTGGACCACAAATTCTTCGGGTTGTTCCATATAGATCTCTTCATCTAATTTTCTGTTTAAAAATGTTATTTTTACATCTATTTGATGTATTTCCATATTGTAAATTGCGACAATTGAAATTAGCATCTGAATAGATGTAATTCTTGAAACTAGAGAATAAGTATCAAAATAATTCAACCCCTCTTTTTGCCAAAATCCTTTAGCCATAAAATGGGCTTTATATTTATTAATTGATCCATTGGCTTTCAACTTTCTTTTAAAAAATCATTTATAACCTATTGGTTTAATATAAGGAGGTAAATCAATCAACTCCCATGTGTGGTTAATGAAAATGGATATTATTTCACTATTTATGGCTTCTTTCCATAAAATAGCTTCAGTAGAAGTCATGGCTTATTTATATATTTGTGGTTCAGTTTCAATCAAGAAACTTATAAATTTTGGTCCAAAACTCTTTTGACTCTAAATCGTTTCCCTCTTCTTGGTTCTTCATCTAATGTTGGAACATTAGAAGTGGATGGTTAATATCAAACTCTCTTGTTTGATGAGCTTATTCTTTGTTCTTTATAAGGAAAAACTTCTTCAAAGAATTGCACATCCGCAAATTCCATAATTGTATTAACATGGATATCACTAATCTCAAAATTAATTACTAAAAACCTATATGCAATATTATTGTTAGCAAATCCAATAAATACACAATCTATAGTTTTAGGTCCTAACTTAGTTCTTTTAGTACTAGGAACTTGTACATTTGCTAGATAACCCCATATTTTTAAAATTTTGAAAGTAGGAATCCTACCTTTCTATATTTCATAAGGGGCCTTATTTGTCTTCTTAATTGGGATTCTATTTAGGATATAATTCATTGTAAGTAGTGTCTCACCCCACATATTATGTGGAAGTCTCGAACTAATTAACATGGAGTTTATCATATCTTTAAAACTACTATGTTTCCACTCCGCGACACCATTCTATTGAGGTATGTATGGTGCCATAGTTTAGTATATAATTCCATGATCACTACAAATTCAGCAAATTCAAAGGATTCGTATTCTCCGCTTCTATCCGTTCTTATTGCTTTAATCATTTTATCTAATTGATTCTCCATTTCTGTCTTATATGTCTTAAACATATTAAAGGCCTCACCTTTAGTTTTGATCAAATAGACATAGCAAAATTTACTGCAATCATCGATAAAAGTCATGTAGTAATTATTTCCACCTAGTATAGGGGTTGATTTATAGTCGCAAAGGCCAATGTGAATTAAACCCAATAATTCATTCGACCTTCCCTGGAATGTTTTGGAAGTTTGCCTAACAAACTTAGATTCGGTGCAAGTTTGACATTTATCCTTTTAAATAAATATTAAACTTAGGTAATAAATTAAGATGAACCATTCTATTGATAGACCTACTATTTACATGACCTAATCTAGCATGCCAAACATTGTAAGAATCCACGATATAAATAGAAGCATTTATTTTATTCATAGCATTAGTAACCATTACATTGAGTTTGAACATTCCATCGACTAAGTACCTTCTTCTTATATAGTCCACAGCCTTACATACCACAAACTTATCGAATTCGAACACAAGTTTGAATCCCCTTTTAGTAAGGAGAGTACCTGAGACTAGGTTCTTTCTAATTTCAAGAACATAAAGTACATCTACTAAAGTAAGAGTTTTCCCAAAAGTAAATTTTAGAAACAATTTTCCTTTCCCTTTGACGCTTGAAGTATGGATTCCCCATGTAGAGTTTTTCATCACTACTAACATCTTCAAAGTTTGAAAACAACACCTTGTCACCACAAATGTGCCTAGTGGCATCCGTGTCGATCCACCAACCTTTAACATTTTCAATCATATTGACTTTAGAAATTACAACAACAAAATCTTCATCAACAATTATGACATTGGCCTGATTCTTTTGATTAAAATTTTCGACAGGTTGATCTTTGTAGTGACGACATTCTTGAGCCTTATGTCCAAACTTTCCACACACACAACAATTTCCTTTAAATTTCTTAAAAGGCTTGCCTGTTGGTGCAATAGTGTAGGAGTTGTTTTCAGAAAACTTCTTACCTTTGTTCTTCTGAAGTTCGAGTTTTGAAGATTTTCCTTCAATCATGTTTGCCTTGGCAGCGAAGATAGGTACTTCAACTTTTTCTCCCTTGCGATAGTCTTCTTCAACTCGAAGCCTTATAATTAAGTCCTTCAAAGTCATATCTCTCCTTTTATGATTTAGATAGATTTTAGAATCTTTCCACGAAGGAGGTAACTCCTCAATAATTGCACCAACTTGGAAGTGTTCATTGATAAAACATCCCTCGGCATATAATTCATGAATCAGAACTTGAATGTCTTCTACTTGCTTGGTCGTTATTTTGGAGTGCACCATGACATACTTGAGAAATTTACCGATTATGAATTTCTTCGCACCGACATCTTCTGTTTTATATTTCTTCTCAAGCATATTCCATACTTCCTTTGTCGTGTTATATGACGAGTGTATGCCATATAAATTATCATCCGAGCAATTAAAGATGTAATTTCGACAAAAATAATCAGAATTTCTCCAATTTTCTATGGACATAAGCGTCTCCTTCGAGAGAGGACCCTCATCAGTCTTAAGTTCTTCCTCCCTTATAATATTAGCAAGGTTTAAGGTTATCAAGTAGAACAACAATTTTTGTTGCCACCTCTTAAAATCCACTCCTTTGAACTTTTCAGGCTTTTCGTCATACTTCTTGGAGTTATTGTTCACACTCGATTGTTTTGCCATTTTTTTAGAATTTCTAAACGCACAATACAACATAACTATATCTCAAAAATTCTGAAAAAGAATTTTTGTCTTAGATTGTTATACATAACAATATATAATATTTACCAGTTTGATATAAATAAAACGAAACTACAATAATCAATAACAAAATTGAAATAACATGTAAATTTAAAAATATCTAACGGGAGGCTTGCACATAAGCAATGTCCTAAGAAATAATCTTTTTTGAATTCGGTGATTAAATTTTCCCACTGAGATCTGCCCCGAGATACAACCGGATGCCCTTTTGGAACAAAGTTCATCAATTCTGAAAGTCCGCTCAAACTGATTTTCTTCTCTCACAAATATTATGTATTTCGAAAATCAAGTGAATTTCTAGTGTTTTAGTTCTACTTAAATAGAACTTGAAGCACTGGTTCAAACCAAGATGACTATCCAAATCCGAAATGATACCTATTGGTATTATTCAACAGTCGCACTTATTAACTAAAATAACGAAATTAACTGTCAACAATTAATTTCAAATTTAAAAAGATATTTAAGTTTTAAAATAATAAATAATTTGATTTTACCAAGCTAATAAGGCCTTAATCTTTGGTATTAAATATCAAATATTATATATTTATACCATATTAACCAAATGTCATTTGGGCTTTATCCATTAAGTTTCTCTAAAGAAAAGATAATGAGAGGGTGTTTATATATAAAGAGTTTGTACTCTTTTTAATTGAGCAATGTGGGACTAAATAGTTACTATTCAAGCTCCAACAGGTACTACTTTGCCTTATGCTCCATTATCCAAAATGTGAACTTTATCAACATATCAATGTAATGTATATTTGATTGACATCAGTGCCCATATATATAGAGCAGTACAAAGTAGGGAAAGTTTATACAATAAGGAAACAAGTCAATACAAGGAAAGTGTACAAATCAATAGAGAGAATCTAGATCTTGTAAACAGGGAAACACAAGATACTAGTTTTGTGACGGCCCCTCTCCTAATCTAGGGCACCGCCTGGCCTAATCCCGTAATTAAGCCCTAATCATATCCACGTAGGACTTAACTATGTATTAGTCAGCCTTTAAAATCGAGACGCCTCTTTTCTCGTGTTCATGTACCAATTTATAAAATTTAAAGTTAATTAAAACTAGCGGAAGTCTTATTGATTATGCGGAAGCAATGAGTAACTTATGCGGAAGCCATTTAAAAAATCCTAAGTGTGGAAAACCAGGAAATGACATCACGTATATAAAATCATCAAAATGTAGTGAAACAACAAAATAGTCTAAGTCAAGTCGGGGAATTAACGTTCAACCCAATATACCACCCCAAATAGTATCTGAAAGACGTATATAACATATACAATCAAAATATCAAAAGAAGACCTACAATCGATGCAGTGACACGCCACGGGCTTAGGGATAATCGCCGATCTTTTCTTTGCCTGGCCTGTTGGTAAACGGCTCTGCACCCACCGTCATAAAAAGGACGGTGAGTACAAGAATAAAATAGTATTCCCCGATGAAAAGTTTAATTTGCATTTCCAAATAATTCAAATGGTATTTAAAAGCATATAAAGGGAAAACTGGAAAATAAACCATATGCGAGTAAATAACAGAGTTAAATAAGTGAAACTGACACTAGGCTAAGTAGTGGTGATTTAAGTCCGATCGGCACCGACACGTGTCACTCCGACCCAATAATCATATAGCACAAGGGACTCTAACCCAAGTGTTACTAGGGACTCTAACCCGGTGCGTAGACCACCTCAGGGACTCTAACCCCGAGTGTCATATAGTGTCCCAGGGACTCTAACCCCGGTGCATAGACCACCTCAAGGACTCTAACCCCGACTGTCATACAGTGTCAAGTAACATGTGTCGACATCCCCAGGGACTCTAACCCTGTGAGTCGCGCACACCTCGATCGAGTACGAGACCTAAACGCAAAAACTACTTTTAAAATTCCAAGAAATACCAGGTATGGATTGTCAAGGCATAGGCACATCTACACACCTAAACAAATAAGGAATAGAAGTCCTCTTGAACATTTATAAGATATTCGCTAGCCTAATAGCATGCTATTTATCATTCAAATCACTTTTAAAACAACAAGAATAGACGTAGCATGGGATATAATCAATGAATTAAATTAAATGAATGGATATCATGCAAACTAGACTCATCAAGTAAGCATAGCCACAAAGAACACATGATATAAGAGTACAAAGGCAAAATATTCAAAAGGACTATACAAGAACAACAATTAATAGGAATGAGATGCCAAGTAAAATTGTCATTGGGTATACTCACAACAACAAAGTAAAGTCCTAGCTTTACTGGCCACCTCAGGGACTCTAACCCCGAGTGTCAAATAGTGTCCCAGAGACTCTAACCCCGGTGCGTAGAACACCTCAGGGACTCTAACCCCGAGTGTCATACAGTGTCAAGTAACATGTGCCGACATCCCCAGGGACTCTAACCCCGTGAGTCGCGCACACCTCGATCGAGTACGGGACCCAAACGCAAAAATTACTTTTAAAATCTCAAGAAATACCAGGTATGGATTGTCGAGGCATAGGCACATCTACACACCTAAACAAATAAGGAATACAAGTCCTCTTAGGCGTCTCGATTGTAAAGGCTAACTAATATGTAGTTAAGTCCTACGTGGATATGATTAGGGCTTAATTCCCGACCCAAACAAAAAAAAAGGAAGAGAAAAACGGAAGAAAAATGAAAGAAATTTTGGAAAAAATTCCGAAAAAATTGGGAAAAATTAAGGAAAATTATATGTCGATAAAATAAATAGAAATTGGGGAACATTATATGTCGGTGATGTTTAAATTGAGCTTACACCCACTATATTTGAACTAATGAGACACCAAACTAAGGAACCTAGGAAAAAGGGTACGGGAGAGCGAATAAAAGATTTGGAGTTACGGGAGGCCAGTAAAGCTAGGACTTTACTTTGTTGTTGTGAGTATACCCAATGACAATTTTACTTGGCATTTCATTTCTATTAATTGTTGTTCTTGTATAGTCCTTTTGACTATTTTTCCTTTGTACTCTTATATCATGTGTTCTTTGTGTCTATGCTCACTTGATGAGTCTAGTTTGCATGATATCCATTCATTTGATTTGATTCATTGATTCTATCCCATGCTATATCTATTCTTGTTGTTTCAAATGTGATTCGAATGATAAATAGCATGCTATTAGGCTAGTGAATATCTTATAAATGTTCAAGAGGACTTCTATTCCTTATTTGTTTAGGTGTGTAGATGTGCCTATGCCTTGACAATCCATACCTGGTATTTCTTAAAATTGAAAAAGTAGTTTTTGCGTTTAGGTCCCGTACTCGATCGAGGTGTGCGCGACTTACGGGGTTAGAGTCCCTGGGGATGTCAACACATGTTACTTGACATTGTATGACACTCGGGGTTAGAGTCCCTGGGACACTGTACGACACTAGGGGTTAGAGTCCCTAAGGTGGTCTACACACCGAGGTTAGAGTCCCTGGAAACACTTGGGTTAGAGTCCCTTGTGTTATATGATGATGGAGTCGGAGTGACACGTTTCACTGCCGACCGGACCTAAATCACCACTACTTAGCCTAGTGTCAGTTTCACTTGTTTAACTCTAGTATTTACTCGCATATGGTTTATTTTCCAGTTTTCCATTTATATGCTTTTAAATACCATTTGAATTATTTGAAAATGCAACTTAAACTTGTCATCGGGGATTACCGTCTTATTCTTGTACTCACCGTCCTTTCTATGACGGTGGGTGCAAAGCCGTTTACTAGCAGGTCGGGCAAAGAGAAGATCGGCGATTATCCCTGAGCTGCGACGTGTCACTGCATCTATTTAGGGTGGCATATTGGGTTGAGCGTTAGTTCCCCGACTTGACTTAGACTATTTTGTTATTTCACTACATTTTGATGATTTTATATATGTGATGTCATTTCCTGGTTTTCCACACTTTGGATTTTATAAATGGCTTTCGCATAAGTTACTCATTGCTTCTGCATAATCAATAAGACTTCTGCTAATTAATTAATTTAATAAAAAGTTTTAATTAACTTTAAATTTTATAAATGGGTACATGAACATGAGAAAAGTGGCGTCTCAATTGTAAAGGCTGATTAATACGTAGTTAAGTCCTACGTGGATGTGATTAGGGCTTAATTACGAGATTAGGCCGGGCGGTGCCCTAGATTAGGAGAGGGGTCGTCACAAGTTTCCTAACATCCCCCCTCAAACTTAAGGTGGTGGTAAGCAAACCATCTTGAGTTTGCAAGTCAATTCATGATAGCGGGCGGGCAACACTGCTTTGTTGAATATGTCAGCAAGATGGTCACGAGATGAAACAGATACAAAAGAGACAGTTCCATCCTGAATATGTTGACAAATAAAATGGCAGTCGTTCTTTATATGCTTAGTTCTCTCATGGAATACATCATTATTAGCAATCTGTATGGAACTACGATTATGGCAATATAGAATAATGGGAGAGGAGTGAACAACACCCATGTTCTGTAACAACCATCAAAGCTACAAAAGTTCAGAGTAGTGTCCGTAAGTGCACGATATTTAGCCTTTGTAACAGATCTAGCGACAACTATTTTTTTCTTACTTCTCCATGAAATAAGTGAATCACACAAAAAAGCAGAAACCAGTTGTGTAACGCCTATTAGTTAGATCACCAGCCCAATCAACATCCGAGTATGCACGAAGTGTCAAGGAGGAAGAACTAGAGAAATACATTCCATGAAGTAAAGTTCCCTTGACATATCGAAGAATATGAAGAACAATTGTATAATGGATAATTTAAGGAGCTGTCGTGAACTGACTAACAATATGAACATTATGAGCTTAGTCAGGTCGAATGAAAATAAGATAAACTAAGCTTCCTACTAAATGACGATATAAAGTAGGATCATCCAAGATAGTACCATCAGTAGGTGTGAGCCAAGCATTATATTCCAAAGGAGTAGAAGCAACTTTACTATCAGAGATACCAAAATGAAACAATAATTAGATGCATACTTGACATGAGATAGATAAGATCCAAAAATGGAAGTTGAAATTTCGAGACCAAGAAAGTAAGAAAGTTGTCCAAGGTCTTTCATCTCAAACTGCTGATAAACATACAGTTTGAAATACCAACACAATCATCACCAGTAATGATCATATCATCAACATTGAGTAACAAGAGCACAAAGCCATATTCAGTTTTGCGAACAAACAATGCATTATCATGAGGACTAGATATGAAGCCAAACAGGTGAATAACAACGCTAAACTTTGCAAACCAAGCACGAGGAGCTTGTTTCAGACCATACAGTGATTTCTTCAACTTACAAACATTATTCAATGTATGATCATAGCCAGGAGGGGTTCGCATATAAACTTCTTCAGAGAGATGACCATTAAGAAAAGCATTTTTGACATCCATCTGAAACAAGTCATATTTCCCGATTGCTGCAATAGCCACAAGACTGCGAACAGAGGTTAATCGAGCCATTGGAGCAAATGTCTCTTTATAGACAATTTCGTATTCCTAAGTAAACCCTTTGACAACTAGTCGAGCTTTATACCGCTCAATTGCGCTACTAGCAGTAGTTTTGATTTTGTAAACCCAATTGCACCCAATCGAGTTTTGCCTGCAGGAAGTGGTAGTAAGTCCCAAGTTTCTATTTTCTCCAAGGCCTATAATTCATCATCTATAGCTTGTTGGCACAAAGGATTAGTTCTAGCTTCCCTATAAGTATCAGGTTCATAAAGTGATGCAATGATGGAGTTCACAGAGAGACAGTTAAGGTTAGGAAGTCTGACAACATAAGGTGCAAGATGAGATGGTACCTTGATTTCACAACGTCGTGGTTGGACAGACCCCGGTAATGCGGATGAACTTGACTCAGTGAAAATGATAAGAATATGGGTAGCAGGATGTTTTGACTGGACAACATCCTTATTGGGAATAGGTAAAGGTTTGGTAACATCATCAACACCTGAAAGAAATTGAACAGATATATTCGAGTCGCCAATATCAGGGAACAAGTCGATGGATGGATCAATGAAGTAAGAGGTAGAAGGAAATAAATGGAATGAGGCTATCGATGAATACATTTTATGTTCCCAAAAAGTGACATACTTTGATATGCGAAGGCATTTAAAGATAGGATCCTAACACCGATAATCTTTATGTTCAATTTCATACCCCAAAAAATGACACAATTGAGCACGAGATTCAAGCTTGGAAAGTTCATGAGGCTGAAGAAGGACAAAACAGGCAGAGCCAAAAACTCGAAGAAGATTGTACTCAATAATGCTTTCATAGAGTCGTTCATAAGGAGATTGATTGTCGGTGGCTGAAGAAGGAATCTGATTAATGGTGTAGACATCAGTGAGAGTAATTTCTCCCCAGAAACGTTCAGGACAGGAAGCTGAAATAAGAAAGGATCGTGTAGTGTCAAGAATATGTATGTGTTTTCTTTCAGCTCTCCCACTTTGTAAGGATGTAGCAGGACATGACCAATGAATAATGGTGCCATTAGAGAATAAAAAAGAAAGAAATGACGAGTCCTTATATTCCATGGCATTGTCGGTTCAAAGAACTTTAATTTCTTTTGAGAAATGAATTTCGACCATTTAAGCAAATTTAATGTAAACATCATGTAACTCAATTTTCTTTGCATGAGATAAATCCAAGTAAAATAGAAAAAAATCATCAACAAAAATAACAAAATACTTAGAAACCTCATTGTTGTGATTGGAGAAGGCCCCAAATGTCAGAATGAACAAGATCAAAACATAAGATGACTCGGAACTACTAAGAGAAAAAGGGAGGGCATGATCTTTGGCTAAGTGACAAGACACACAATCCATATGCTCTTGTAAAATAGAACCCAACACGCTACTATAAATCAATTTATTCAAACGCAGGAAGGAAACTTGACCTACACGCGAGTGCCAAATACCGGATGTCACTGTTGCACCACAACAAAAACGGAGTTGAAGAAGATTGAAGAGAGATGTAATGGCCCCAAATTTCAAACTGCCTAGCTACGCGCCACATCACATTCCACGTCAACTAGCCTTGCCACGTCATGGCCTGCTTCTCCTTGACGCCTTGTGACCTAACGAGTTGCTTACACTTTTCCAGCTAACCCTAATTACGCTAATTAACCTTTACATAAGTATTAATAATTCAGTTAGCCACTTACTCAATTTATCAGGTTATATTATAATTTTACAGCGGAAGTCATTTAACGAGTAACTTATGTAATATTTAACAATCCTAAGTAGTGGAAAACTCGACAAAAGATACAATGAATATATCAAAGCGAGATAAGTATAACAAAAGTTCCATAAACATGTAATCAATGTTCTATGGTCCCCAAAATCCAATAAAAGTAAAATAAATACATACTGATATCACACACAAGCTGGCTTCGTAATCTCAGAGGTAGTCGCCCAGTACTTCCTTGCCCTTGCCCTTACTCATCGAAGGATTTGCACCCAGCCACCCAACAAATACAGTGACAAGTCCAGTGAGTAAAATCCCAAGAGAAGTGTTGGGTTTTGGGGTTCATGCGCGGCGAAGATTACAAAACAATTTCGACAAAAACCTCAACGGGATCCGAATATAATTCCATTAAAAAGTTTAAACAATGAAAAACTTAATCATACCTTAGTCGCGATATACCTTTCTAAAGGTTGATCGATCTCTAAGGCGCTGCCAACTACGAACGCCCTTTACCAGTAGTCCATACACGAACGGCGGCCGAGATTCAAAGTGCTAGCTTCGAGAGAATACCAAACCTTTTATTTTTCTCCAAAACGATCCAGAGCATACAAAAAAACCCTAAGTCATTTCTGAAACGAAAATAGAGTTTCGGCCTTTTAATCTTTCGTACGTGTATTCTAACTTAAAGCGTCTATTTATACAACCCTTGTATATAGACGGTTAAGTAAATTGCACATATACCCCTACTTAAAGAAGTATTAGTGTAATACACCACAAGGACGCTTATGTTATGAATTTTATCATATAAAATTCATTTTTCTGAACCATATTAAAATCTCGCAAAACCATTCTTAGTGTGCGACCCAATAGGCTCATACAACGTTGGCAGTGTACCAAAACACATTTTGGTATACAAGTCATAAGCGGCCTCTAGTAAGACATTATGACTACCCAAGTTGTACGAATATCAAATCGATACAACCTAATCAATAGTGTATATAACATCCTTTTGTCACACGATATCCTTTTGATCAAACATAAGGCATGAAATTGTCATCCAACATGTTCAATCGTACTAGTCTCGATCTCTAGGTAGACTTAAAACATCCAAATGACATTGATCAATATCAATTTACTTAGACTAAGCCTTTTAACAGTCTAACACATCAAGGGATCCACTAGATATCTCTCTTTATATGAGAGGGACAAATTCTATCTCGATTACACAACTTCATCACATTGCTCACACAATAACCAATCTCAACATTTATAATCGTCTGGTTAAAGACAACGTTTGATAGTGTCAAATCACTATGTTCCTAATGTTGAAGTCTCTGGTAATCTCAAGTCAGATGACTGAAAAATATACCTATCTTGACAAACAACTATGACTTAATTCATGTGATGTTCTCATAGCAGGTCGGTCCAGTACTTTGTTCCCTAACAAGTACTCGTGATCTTGATTCGTATCCCTATACGTATAATCATCATATGATCATCAATCAAGACTCACACTAGTCTTAATTCATTATAGTTCCCAGTATAATGATCGACTAGGGACATTTAGGATATTTCTGTAAATACCCATGGATCTTATTATAATGTAAACATGCAAATTAATTATAATAAACAACAAATGAAATCTTTTATTTTATTAACTAAAAGTATTCATAAAGACAATTAATGGATTGACCTAGGGCACATGCCCCAACAAGAAGTCCAAACAATATTCATGAAATAAAACTGATAAACTATGAGACATGCGAATATAACTGTTGACAACAATACGTCATATTCTCATGAATGTAGGCAATATACGACAAGCAAAAGCAGTACCATGAAATAAATAAACAATACATACCAGCTAAATTAGCTCATAAATAAAGCATTAATCAGTAAACATCCCTGTAATCGCGAGAAAACCCTGACCTACACTAGCCAGTAATTGGTAAATCAAATAGGAACCACGTATATACTTATAGGCTTACATGACTAAACCCCAACTTCAGTTACCGGATGAACCCCTCTAGACGCTATTTCAAGTTTAGGGAAAATCATAAATCCCTACCGACGGTCGTAAGTATATCATAATGCCGTCAACACGAGCGCTAAACACAAGTAACCCGTGCAAGCGATTTAGCCATAACCATTATATACGCACACCGAATAGGAGTGAAAATCCATGTGTGCCCACTAGCAGTCACACATGCAGCAGTCACACATAAAATGCGATTTCGATAAATCAAAACCATAAATTTTGTGAAGCAATCTTAAGGGTTTTACGCACATCAATCCGCTATCCGACTTCCCCGAACTCTCGTATCCAGCCCGACTAGCTCCTTGATATCTAGCTACGGTCCCCCTAACTCCCTGAAGTCCAATTTTACATGTTTAGTATGTTTATAGGTGTTTGAGATATGTTTTAAGTAAATAACTCCAATATGAAAACTAGTATATATATTTATATAGGTATCTAAACGAGCTTGATTATTCTCGTAGAGCCTTGATGCAATCGACTTAAGCATACTTCTGTGACTCGGACAATCTTAATACAACGAAAATGAGCTTGAATTATATTAATTCGTTTATTTTCCGTCTCTAATTAGAAACGGAATCAGAGACGGATTATTCCATTTCTGATTCCGTCTCTGATTCCGTTGCTAATTAGCGACGGAATCAGAGACGAAATTCTTATATCCGTCTCTGATCCGTTTGTGATTGATAGAAATATTTCTGGAAAATTAGAGACGGAATAGCAACGAAATATTTGAATTCCGTTGCTAATCCGTCTCTAATTTTCTGTTTTGTTTAAATATCAGACCGTGACATATTCCAATTGATTCTCCAACCTAAAAATTAAAAATACAACCCGATATAACCTACTCCATCGCCTGCACCCCCTCCAACAACTCCTTGGGGGTGCTAACATCCCACAAAAAAGCCAAATTGCACATCCATACATCGACAATATATATCAACAAAAATTCAAAAGATCACGATAAAATGTGAAACTCAAAATTAGCCAAAAAATTTATATATCCACGAAAAATTGTCATGTATTACAAAAGCTCCATAATTTGAAAGTATACACTAAAACCACCAATCCTATCGTTGAACAACCCAAAAAAAAAGAACACTCACAAAAGGTCCAAAATTTGGAAGTATACACAAAAAAAACTTCATCTAATAACTAAAACGCAGGTTTGAAGCATTTTTGATTCTCCATCTGAGGGCAACAATTAGTGAGTATGCACCTGAAAGAAGTAGGCAAAGGAGAGATTATTGAACTAAGGATGTACATTGGAAGCGAATGAGAAAAATGGTGGATTTGAAGAAACATAGAAATTAATAATAATCATACATAAAAAGTCACTTCTCCGAACCTATTTTTAAATTTCTTTACGATTGAGTTTGCTTTGGTCTTTTGTCAATTATGCACATATGTAGGTAGAGAGGAGTACTAGAGCTAATAAGGAACATGAAAGAGGATAATGGTGAAGTGCAAGAATGCTAAAAGGAAAAAACTAAACTCAAATTTGATCCCCAAACTCCCATCAATGCGTAGGAAAATAGCAACATTGACCCCCAAACTCCCATCAATGCAACATTCACAGTTCAAATTTGATCCTAAACTCAAATTTCATCCCATTTGAAAATGCTGTGTGCTTGAAAACAAGGCAGCCATGTGTTCCTACTTTAAAAAAAAAAAATTCCAGCTGACATTCAAGAAATGCAGTGAAGAAAAGAAATAAACCATACAATGAGGAATAAAAAAGCTTCCAAAAAATACATGAACATGAAGCAAATGATGTCAAGGACTGAAGTTTTGTTGTTGTTGTGAGTTTGGGGGTCAATGTTGCTATTTTCCTACGCATCGGAGATGGCGAACAATGTATCTATAAGATGCACCTATCATGTAAGTTGAGTTGGATTATTTATCAAGCTTTGAAAGGCTTGCATTTGAACATGCATATGATAAGTAATGGCATAAGTGCAAGAATGCTAAAAGGGAAAAAGTAAAAGTTAAGCACAAACCTATCATGTAAGTATGATTCTACAACTCATCCTCTCACCCCATCTAAACTGTTGTGTGCTCCAAAGGTGACAAGCCATGTGTTCCTACTCAAAAAAAAAAAAAAAAAAAAACCAAAATTTGGGATTCAAGAAAAGCAGTGAAGAAAAGCAAAAAAACCATACAATGTTGAATAAGAATGCTTCAAAAAAAAAACATGAACATCAAGCAAATGCAGTCAAAGAATGAAGTTTGGTGTCAATGTTGCTATTTTCCTACGCATAGGAGATGGCGAACAATGTTTCTATAAGATGGACCTATCATGTAAGTTGAGTTGGATTATTTATCAAGCTTCGAAAGGCTTGCATTTGAACATGCATATGATAAGTAATGGCATAAGTGCAAGAATGCTAAAAGGGAAAAACTAAAAGTTAAGCACAAACCTATCATGTAAGTATGATTCTACAACTCATCCTCTCACCCCATCTAAACTGTTGTGTGCTCCAAAGGTGACAAGCCATGTGTTCCTACTCAAAAAAAAAAAAAAAAACCCAGCTGGGATTCAAGAAAAGCAGTGAAGAAAAGCAAAAAAACCATACAATGTTGAATAAGAATGCTTCAAAAAAAAACATGAACATCAAGCAAATGCAAATCAAAGAATGAAGTTTGGTGTCAATGTTGCTATTTTCCTACGCATAGGAGATGGCGAACAATGTTTCTATAAGATGGACCTATCATGTAAGTTGAGTTGGATTATTTATCAAGCTTCGAAAGGCTTGCATTTGAACATGCATATGATAAGTAATGGCATAAGCGCAAGAATGCTAAAAGGGAAAAACTAAAAGTTAAGCACAAACCTATCATGTAAGTATGATTCTACAACTCATCCTCTCACCCCATCTAAACTGTTGTGTGCTCCAAAGGTGACAAGCCATGTGTTCCTACTCAAAAAAAAAAACCAAATTTGGGATTCAAGAAAAGCAAGTGAAGAAAAGCAAAAAAACCATACAATGTTGAATAATTTTATACCTCATGTATTTGCTATCCACATGCCCACTGTTCCTTATCTTCCAACTCTCTTATTGCTCTGTAAGTCCCAATGCAATGCTAGTTTGTGATCTTGAAAATGGTGCAAAGAAGACAAGGACCTTTACTTGTGAAGAACAACATACTTGTCGCAAAGAACAACATACTTGCTCTGTTCCATCCTTCAAATCAGCAACGACCTTTACTTGCTGCAGCAACAACATACTTGCTGCAGCAACAACATACTTGCTCTGTTCCATCCTTCAAATCAGCAACGACCTTTACTTGCTGCAGCAACAACATAGCAACAAAAATGCGAAGTTAAAAGAACTAATATGATCATTGACAGTGTGTGCTTTTTACATAGGCATTGTCTTTCTTAAATTTGAAGAACAGTACTGATGGTGTTCCATTTCATTCTTGTACAGTTTTTAGTATTTTATACATCAAAATTATTTATGAATTTGACCTTCCTTGGAGTTTAATTAGTTGGAAGGCCTAATGCTTCTGGAGCCAAATTCAGAAGGGGTGGTGGTTTTTAATTAGTTGTCCTGTTTTGGAGTCTTTTATCCTAGCAAGAAATAGCACGGAACTAGCCCATGTTCTACATATCACAAAAACAATCTCGAGTATGTTTCAATTATAGGACTCAGTCATGGCAAAACCGGGATCAAATTCTTGAAGTTTTTGCTCAAAAGCACAAAGCATTTGAAACTAGTAACATTTTCAGTTTATCATCCCAAAAACGGATGCGACAAACATGAAGTCACCAGAATATTCCCTACTGAAATGTTATTATCTAGAACTGCTTGAGGACATGTTTAGGACTGGTTGTGGCTTTCTCAATTTGTGTTGCAGATGAATGTTAATGCAGTGAATGAATTGGCTTGACTTGGAAGGTCCAAATCAGATTGTTTAATTTGTTTGGTTTAGTTTTTACATTCAAATTTGTAGCTTATTCAAGACTCAAGAAAGAATTACAAGTACGTTAAGAAAGAACATTGATGAAGTCCTATTGCAGCTGAAATCTGTTGAAAATCTTTAAAAGTAATCCTTAAAGAAATTGAATGATTTCATTCATAAGACAGAGATAGCCAAACATTTTACATTTATGGTCACCTTGTACAAGCATCAAGCATTTGCAGTCAAAAAAATATGCATCAAGCATTTGCAGTCTAAAAAATATGAAGACTATCATTCCCTTCAGAAATACTGTAGAACAAACTGTAATAGCAATTATAGCATTCAAGCTAAAATACCAATCTACTCTGGTCATGACAACAATATTTACTAGGTCTACCAAATCAATCACTGTCTCGTTGTAGCATGTATTCCTTCTCACAAAGATTTTGTTGTGAACTTTTAAAGTTTGCAGTCCATATATGAGTATTTACTGGTGACCGATTATCAATCCTAAAAGAGGTTGCTAGCTAGTCTTCATATTTGTTTTGTTAAAAGGTCCTCAAATCTGGTAACTCATACACTTGTTAAAGCCTTCTATTTGGAGTATCGGTTAGGCACTTATGATTAGAAAGCATCGTCTCCTCGGTTTGAAAAATGTTATAAGAAGTAATAAATTCTTTTCCTATATCTTATCAAGAATGAGAATAAAGGAGTTGAAAATTGAAATGGACGAGGTAATAACCACTATCTACAATTCTTAAACTATTAGAGCAGAAAACATAATTAACCAAACATAGAACATTAATACATTGAAGAGTATATGAAACCATCGGCGCAAATTACTCATCATCAAAACCCACCAATCAAAACTCATTGAAACACAGAGGCAGACATAGAAAAGCTTCCTAATTAATGATAGAAAATAAATAGCACAAATATTAACGAGAATTAAAAAGTACTTGGATTACGCTTGCAAAATAACCAGGAAGAGGAACATAGACAAACCTCTTAAGACTGAATGTATAGGAGGCATTAGGGATGACGACTTCGGCATGGAAAAAAAAAGAATGGCAAGGCATCATTCTGATCATAGGCAAATTACCTAGGCGATGCCTATGCAACAAGAACAACATTTATTAATAGGTCTTTATACAATCAGCTATTATTCATTGTAAGGTGCTATAAGACGAATCGCATAATCCTAAGATTTCGCAATGGTGGGCTGCATGGATCAAACTCACTTACATGAATAGCATGATTCATCGTGCTTGATAGTGTTCTTTCAAAATCCTTAAAAATCTTTTTCTATTCAATGCATCCAAGCTATCTTAGGACTAATCGTATACCACCAAATTTCTTCAAATAATGCAACTAGTTTAAACTTATATTCTGGAGGTTTGACCATGAAAAGGCACTGCCTTCTCTAAGTACTGCACTTGGAACTCTAAGAAACCATTTATTGATTAGATAAAGAGAACAATCAGTGCCATCAATCATCACCTTCTTTTGGTCCAGTCTCTTCACCCACATGATTATCTATATCTGCCATCTTTTCCCTCAAATCATCTACGGTATCTGACTATAATAAACTAATGTTTGAAACAAACTAATCCACCAGCAATATGTAAATCAAGTAACTAAAAAAGTCAACACGACAAACTATTGAAAGGAAGTGATTCAGTCGCTAAAATAGAATAGCCAAGAGAAGATTCACCTCGATAAGCACCTAAGCCACTGCCCCCAAAGCCTCCATAACCCCCACCAAGCTCACCGCCTCCACTATACCCACCAAGCCTACCTCCGAGACTGGAGTCCTATAAGGACCAAAATCACCACCACCAAAAAAAGAATGAGTTTAACATGCAAATGAAACAAATCGTCTACAACATGCTCATCGTCAAAAAAAAGAACCCATACCCTCGAGAACGATAGGAAAAAGTAAAACCCGCCTATCCGAAAAGCGCATTATTAGAAAAAGGAACTTCATATTCCGTACCCTCCACTACATCTGGCTTCAACAAACCACCATCCATCGCAGGTACATTCATTGTCCATTTATCCTCTGTATATCTTAGTTGCCTTGGACGCCCAGTTCATGCATAAGTTATCATGGATTTTATTTTTAATACATTATCCTCCCCAAAATAAATTCTTTAACCTAAGTTTAAGTAAAATATATTATATGTACCGATTGTTTGCAGAATTAATCCATGGGAGAAGAAAACATGCTGGCTGTTGTGTGCAAATCTTATGCTTGATTTTGCGAGGTTCTCTCGAGTGCTATGATGAAGAAAGTGGTAGAATCGACGGGGAGCAACATCTTCATGCCATAGCAAATGAATTTGGGAAATCGATAAAGGGTCATTTTTCGGTCATCTGTGTTGAGAACATGTAGGCTATTCTTCTTGTAGGGACATGCCATAATAGAAGAAGAAGAGCCTACATGTGCTCAACACAGATGAACGAAAACGAGCCTTTATCGACTTCCCAAATTCATTTGCTATTGCATGAAGATGTCGCCCCTCGTCGATTCTACACTTTCTTCATCATAGCGCTGAGAGAACTCCGCAACGCATAAGATTTGCACACACAACAAACAAAGATGTTTTCTTCTCCCATGGATTAATTTCCGCAAAACAATCGGTACTTATAATATATTTTACTTAAAAAGAAAGAAAAATTTGGGGGAGCAAAAGGGAAAAATATTAAAATCCACGACAAAATATGGAACATCGACCTAAAAATGCACAAAAAGAAGTGTCAATCATAAACTAATTAGAAGAATTTATATAGTTGTCTACGCTATAAAATGTTTAATCTAAGAATTTAGACAAACAACAAGTGAAGTACATATGTATCACCAACCTGCTCATCTCTCGAGAGCCACGCTTACGTCTCACGCCCAACATTGTCCCCTTGTTGGGGTGGATCGACCGGATCTATTTGCGGCGGCTGTTGCTGGTCATGAGGTGGCGGTGGTGGTGGCGGTGGTGGTGGTTGTTGCTGAGCTAGGCCTATTTCGTCCATGTCCATCCCAAGACGCCGATGCATGAACTCCATAACCTTTCGTAGTTGCTCCGCAACGACATCGAACTCTCGCCCGCGCACCACATCCGGCGTCGCGACGTGCTAGCACCAGGAGCTCCGTATCTCCTCTTTTTTCTCCCTACGGACCCGAGTCCGTAGACACGTCCTTTGGAAGACTCACCCGCCACATTGAGGTACACCGCCTCATCATCCACCGATTGCTCCGGTGTAGCTGGCCGGGTCGCCTCCCCGACGTATGCTCTGGAGCCTATCCCGCATATATGCACAACAAACAAAGTACATGATATGGGGTAAGTGAAAGACTTAATAATATTTTACATATCATTTCTATACTTACATAGAACCGCTCCGATCTAGTATCGATGAATGTCGTCTGTCGTGATTAACGGTGTGGAGATGCAAGTACAAGTCATTCACGAGACGGTGGCGTCTCGGATGAATCACTGCGTGCGCAGACCAAGCATAGTGAACAAGTGTATAAATGTACAAAATATCCTAGATGTTACAAAAAACTTACCAATCTTTCTTGGGTAGTCACAAAAGACACGGACCCACCACCGTGCTTCGAGGGTCCAGTCCCAGGGCCTTCGACCTCAGTGTTCCTATTCACCGTCGCTTGCCTAGACCTAGCCTGGAAGTCCTCGCTCTCCCAGGACTGCAAGTATCTCCTCCATGCCTCATCTGTAACATATACTGGTTGCACACGATTCGTCTTCAACTTGTGCATCAACGCGGTATACCTCGTGCCAGCAAGCCTATCGTACGCCGCTCGCACGAGATCCTCGGGAAGCGCATCATCCCATCTAAAAAATACCTACAAATTGGCGATTGCTATTGTTACCTTGCATTGAGAAAATAGTATAAATCATAAGGCATATGGTAGTCCTGTTTACCTTCCATTGGCGCCAGTATTGGTCTTTATGATGAGGCGGTACCGACTTCCGACAATACCCTTTAGGAATCATCCATCGTTTGAAAACTTTTGTCATCCTCCGTGCACAAAAATGCGAAGGATGCAACTCCCTGTGTGTCATGAACATGCATATCACCTTAACTACTTCTTCAATATTTGACATCCATATTGAAAATGACATGTAAAAGTCAAACACAAACTTACGTATCATTGGCAATCAGCGTGATAGGGATCCCCTGCACGCTCGGGCGCTCCATCCCTGTCCTCTGAGGTGGCCGCGGAGGGCCTGGTCACCTCCAACCCTGCTCTTACGTCTTCTTGTCGGGATGCTGCCGGTGATGCTGTGGCTGGGGGTGCAGGCCTCGTGGGTAAAGGAGTCACTGATGTCGGAGAAGGTGTGGGGATGTGTATATCAGGCATAGTCCTTGATGACGACGATGACGGAATCATAGACGACCCCGACGGTATGGAAGGGGAAGGTGACGCTGCGGCTGTATCGTGCTCGAGAGACCGAGAAGTCGGAATCGATAATGCAGGTATCGAACCACGACCTCGACCGCCACGACCTAGATGGACCCCTCGTGTGGCCTGACCACGAGGGCCAGGTGGTATGTCGCCGCCAGATGTCGGTGCCGCACCTATGCCTCCTGGACGACGGCCTCCTAATGGCAAACCTCGACATCCCCTATGCCCACGCCCGGCCATGATACCTAACAATATTCACGAATAAAACATCAGAGAAGGAGGGCATACAAAAAGTAGAAATACAGTATTAATTATTGGACTTACTAACACAGGATCCATGCTAATAAAAGTAACGACAATATTGGTTAAGATGAAATAATAATGATTAAGATGATAAGAAATCTCACTAATTGGGGAATATTGTAAATCGAAATAGCGATCTAGACCATGTAGAAGAAATTGATAGCTAAGTGAAAGAACGAGGTTCGCACATTAAACTCATAAAAAAGCATGGTATTTGAACTCGATACATAATGCTAGGAATTCCTCAACAAAATCGTGTAGATGAATAGCGTAATTGTACTCTGATGGAAATGGTTATGAGTATGTAAGTAATTCTACATTACCCAAGTCATTATGGATGGAAGCCTTAAAAATTACTGCATACTTATTTAATAGGGTTCCTAGTAAGTCAGTCCTAAAACTCCATTTGAGTTATGGACTCGTAGGAAACCTAACTTAAGACATCTTCATGTTTGGGGATGTCCAGTAGAGGGTAGAATGTATAATCCACAAAATACCAAAATTGGGTTTTTGAACGATCAACGAGTTATTTCTTGGTTACCTTACAAAATCCGAAGGCTATAGAATCTATCGTCCTAATCATAGTACAAAAACTGTAGAAACTAGAAATACAGATTTTATTGAGAATGGTGAAGTCAATGAGAGTATTACGCCATAAAATGTAAATATTTGAGAAGTAAGGGATCACATCCTTATGCCCATTACTTATAAGAACAATGGCAATTCCTCTGATATAATTCACACCAATAAGACAGTTGTAGGCAAACTAAAAGAAATAGCATTAAGAAGGTGTGAAAGATCGAAAAAATCAGCTATTCTAAATGATTTTGAGGTATATATGCAAGAAAATGATTATGATATAATAATTACTAATGAACCAATATCTTACTAAAATATCAAAAATCACGTTGATTCTGACAAATGGATCCATGCTATGAAAGATGGGTTCAACTCGATGGCTCAAAATGAAGTTACGGATCTCGTTGAATTGCGGAATAAACGTGACTCTAGTGGTAATATTGAGAGATATAAAGCTAGACTTATAGCCAAATATTTTACTCAAAAATATGGTATTGATTATACACAAACTTTATCTCCAGTTTCTAAGAAATACTTTTTCAGAATAATTATGGCATTACTAGCTCATATTGACTTAGAGTTGTACCAAATTGATGTAAAGACAACTTTCCTAAATGAGAGTTTCGATGAAGAAGTTTACATCGGTTTGCCTTAAGAATTTAATATTGTTGGTACTGAACATATTGTATGTAAACTTAAGAAATCAATATATGGACTTAAGCAAACTTCTCGACAGTGGTATCTTAAGTTTAATGATACAATAACATGTTTTGTTTTTTAGGAAAACATCATTGATCAATGTATATATCTTAATGTTAGTGGGAGTAAGTTCATATTTTTGATATTATATGTTGATGATATTATGCTTGCACCAAATGATTTTGGTCATTTATTTGACACTAAGCATTTTCTCTCAAATAACTTTTTTGAGTAATCTGTGGTATCCAAACACTTTGTCTTACTCGTCCCACATGCCTTAGGATTGCAAAAAGAGACCACCAGTAGCCCGACATTTAGTTGTGTGGGGAATCGAAGTTGAGGCCGTGCGCCTAACATATATCGATATAAGAGGCATACAAATACCACATAGTATCAACGCGTCTACTACTTGTTCAATCATACCTCCTTAAGGTCATAGGATTATTCCATTCTCTAGAAATGTAATGTGAAATAGCAACATTAACTAAAAGAGTAATCCTAGTGTTTCTAATCCTAACTAGTAGTAGAAATTAAGTAATTATAGGTACCATTCAATCGTAACCAACAACACCTAACTAATCAATCATCCATAGCAAGTGCATGAATATGAAATTACTAACAACTATAACATCAAGCGACAAAGTAATAACCTCGATCGGTACATGACTCTAATGTATTATAATGTTGATCATGACATGCTTTACCGATAAAATAAACATGGAATAACAACCAAATACGGATGACATGCTATACCGATAAAATAAACATGGAATAACAACCAAATACGGAATCAATTTAAATCTTGAATTGCTCAATTAAAAGGTTGAAATGAAACCAAACATATTTATAAACCTATAAATAGAACAAGCATAACCACAAAAACTATGCGTGTAAGAGAAGAGCAGAACAAAAACTTCTAAACCAAACAAAAGGCACAACATTAACTTAATAGATCAAGTGAAGAACACCAACTAATGCACATGAAAGCCACTCCGAGGGAAAATGTGAGAAGATACAATGTGAAGAGAATTCGGGTGTTAAAAAAAAAATTTGTGTTACCTTTACGAGCTAAGAGCGGAGCGGTAAGCACAGAGCAACCAGAGAGCAGAGAGCAATGAAAGAGACGGAGATTCAAGATCGAAAATCAAAAGGAATCAGAATGATGTGCACTCATTCACTGCACAATCAACCACATAACAAATCAAATCACTCAAGAACAGTTAAAATAAAACCTCCTAAAGTAATAACAATTAAAAGAACTGGAACTCTTTAAATATGTCACCGATCAAGAGTTTGTTCCTTCACAGTTCATAAACAATAAGGTAGTACTATAACACGGCCAATTGCCAAGACGAATTTACAAAAATAAAAAGGATTCCATGACCATAATAGCTAAGACCTTTCAAGAAAATAAATTTTTTTTTTAATCCTTTTATTAGACTAGTATAGCGGAGCCGCTAAGAAAACCTAGTATACACAATGGTCAGCCACATTATGTTCATTTCCTATGTTTGAACATCAAGGCATATATATGACTGCCTTGCCTAGCGAGATATAGCTTCATTCAAGTGAAAATCTATAACATATTTCATTCATGAGCATAATATTTGCAATGCTAACAAGTATTACGACTTTAATATTCCTGGATGCCGCATATAAGGTAGGTAGGAACACCGGACACCCCAAATATTTATTGATAGATGGAAATTTATGAAGTCTGCATGCTTAATTTAAATTGGAAAATCTTTCAAGATAAAATAGCTTCTTGCCTTCAACTCCGATCTTTACTATAAGATCGAACTATCAAATGAACCATAGCGGAAACTTAAATAATTCTCATGTCACCCTTGGTTTTCCATAAATTTTTAAAATTAGATAAACAAGGGGACTAGAATGCCAACTGACGTACGCAAATTTTTAGCGAAGGATGCAGCTGCGACAAGATACTTCCTCAAAACCGTCACAAGGTGAATGATCTCTATGAAAATTTGAAGAGCTCTTGATCATGAGTGTTGCCTGCATTATAAAGAACAATCAAAAACAAATAGATTATATCGAATGTAGTAAGACTCCAAAACTACAAATGCCTTGCTAACCGGATCCGAATCGAGACCGAGAGAGAGCGAGAGATATCGGCGATGACGGAGACCAGCGTGACGAGACGGAGAGACAGAGAGACGGCGAGACCGAGAGACAAGCAGAGAGACCGGGTAGCACGACCAGACGGAGAAACGGAGACCACCGCGACCGACGGCGAGAGCGAGAGACAAGCAGAGAGACCAGCTAGCACGACCAGACGGAGAGACGAGACGATCGAACGGGATGGACGTTTGGGGACGAGACGATCGATGCCGGCGCGACGAGACGGAGAGACAGATTTAGGTTTTGGGGTTGTTTCGTGTGAATGATTTGGGGATTTGTTGTTTTGTTGGGAGGGGGAGGGGGTGGGGTGCGGGAAAGAAAAGAGGCGCCATGATCCAATAAAATACAAATCTCGAGGAATGATGAACGGTCATAAGAAATGAAGAATTTGGCGGGAATGGTGGCGCCAAAATTCGAGAGACGGAATTTAATTCCGTCTCTAATTCCGTCTCTAATTCGTCTCGATCCGTCTCAAATCCGTCTCTAAATATTTCCTCTGTCAATTCCGTCGCTAATTAGATTATCCCTATTTTAGATAGAATATTCTCCAATCGTGTCTTGAAGAGTTGAAGCTCATATATTCGAACTGACATGTGAATTACTTCAAACTATTAGTTAAAAATAAAAACTTAAGCCTGCCACAAACCATTAGACATCATGACGTGCAATTTGATAAGCTTCATTAGCACACTACACTTCTTTGAGAAAAAAAATAAAAAATTGTACACGTTAGGAACGTGCTCATTGCGCAATATAGAGACAACACTTCCATGCAATTGGCGACATGGGCGTCATGGCGCTCGCGCCTTCGTTTTCAGCCGCGTGGGGAACGTGCAGCCACGTGTCAAACAGACCCACACCGTCGATTCATCCAAATCCCACCCTACTTTACATGGGTACATCGCCAGACAAAACCTCACTCTCCTGCACCACCCTCTATGTTGCGACTTGGGACTTGAGAAAGCCACGCCGAGCTTTAGTAAATTAATCCCACCCTAACTTTATTCCATCATCTAAATTTTTTTTACAAACTCTATGATATATTTCGAATAAGAGTTTAAAAATTGTATTCGTGTTGGCAAATTAAGTACAATAGAATGCTCTTATTTATTGAGCTGAACAAATCATAAATTAAGGAAAGTTACCAAAACTACTTAGATATCAAAATATATAAACTTTCTAAATACCTAAACTATGAAATATAGCAAATTCTATAATTTCCTTAACACCCTCCCTCAAACTCAAGTTGGATCAACTTGAAGTTGTCAATCAAATCAGTATACTTGACAAATCTAATGTTCGTTGCGGAGCAGATCAACGACCACCCAAGACGGCAAGAACAGATTTAGATGTGGCAAAATCAGAATAAAAAGAACCGTAGAACAACGGATATTAGAGCCGACGGAGTCGACAACATACAGATAGCAGGTCTGATAGCAGAGTTGATGTAGTCGACGACGTACAGAAAGCAGAGTCGACGTAGTCGACGGCAGGCAGACAACATAGTCGACGTAGTCAACGGTAGGCAGATAACTGAATCAACGTAGTCAACAACAGGCAAATAGAGAAAGCAGAGCAATGGACATCACAAATAAATCACAAAGGAAAAGAAATCGAGGATAAGAAAAAAAATTGAAACGAGCATCAATGGAAGCAACAACAAGTGAACATGAACGGAAACATGAAAGCAAACACCACGAATCGATCATCGACTCGAAGGATGACCGACCTAGTACTAGAAACTAAGCTATGATACCATGATAGATTTCGAAGAAGAGTTTAAAAATTGTATTAATGTGGGCAAATTGAGTAACATAGAGTGATCTTATTTATAGAGCTGAACACATCATAAAATAAGGAAAGTTACCAAAACTACCTAGATATCAAAATATAGAAACTTCCTAAATACATAAACTACGAAATATAGCAACTACTATAATTTCTTTAACACTCTATTCAGTTAATTAAAAGTTGTGTCTCGCCAAAGCATCTCTTAAAACAGTGGGGTTTATGGTACAAGAGGGTGAGAAAAAAATATCACTAATAAGAAAAAGAGCACCGTTATACGCACCTCATCGTTTACTTAGGACATCCCAACAAAAAAGTCACACTTAAAAAAAATCAATTCTATTGCAAAATAACTCGTATGCCCCTCATTGGGATTAGTGCATTCCACCGTCTTTTCCTCTCGTTTTATGCACCCCACTATCATATTTCCTTACACTCTCTTCTTGTGATTTATAGCGCATCATCAAGTGGCTCGACCTCCCAAGTCCAAATCTCTAGCCTATATAAATATATTCTTTCTTCATTTTCATTTCTTATTCCACATTAAGAAATTTTTGAAACTTTTTTCTTTCTACCTTCCCTTTTTGAATCCTCTTTACAAGTACAGCATTACAAATGGAGTGTCCAAATTGTGTTAAGTGTTGAACTCATTTCAAGTGTCTAACATGGTGAGTAACATGGTGAGTTTGGGTTAAAATGAAGGTCTGGGCAATGGCCCAGAGAGATGAGATCAAGTATTGGAAAAATAAGAGAGTAAACGATTTAGATCCACCGTTTGCAGGAAACACAGATGCCAAAACATGCACCTACGTTACGATATTACATCTAGGAAATTATTCAATAGCGGTGAGCATAAATAGAAACCAATAGAAAATGATGTTTGAAATCACTATGGTAATCAGGCCTTTCGACTAGTAACTTAACTACTTTAGCCCTTTTTTTCATTTTTTCAAAACCAACCTTAGTATCTATACTTTACCATATTGGTTTTCATCATAAAAGCGTTGTGGCGTTATAAATACTATTAATGCATATTACACTGTGATTTCAATCCACTAAATACTCCTCTCTCCACCTTCACATTCCTAATTTCTTAAACTTTATGAATAAAATCATATTGCACGCTCGTAATATTTTACCTCTCAATGCCCTCATTCATATTTTTTAAGTAAAAAAGCTATTTTATACTGTTCTGCTCCATAAAAAATAGAGCGGAAGAGTACAAATAGTTTTTTGGGACTAAATCAAGCACAACACAATGCATGTAGACTTATGTGCAAGAATGTATTGTCGGGTTTTTGATGGCAAATCAGAAAGGTCAATAAATAGCATCGGCCTCAAAAGCACTAAGACAGACACTGTCTCATGCTATGACATTTTTTAGGAGAACCAACTGTTGAACTATATTTGAGTAAGTCAAGTCTAGTGGAAACCTATAGAGTAAGTCAAGTCTAGGGGAAACCTAACCTAGCTGATTGGAGATCCCATGGTCATTTATATGATAGTAAATATGAGAATCAATAGACTAAATTCTCTAAAGCTATCATGAACCCAGGATATGTTCAGGACCAAAATGAACAGCTTAAAATAGAGTGCATCAGGAATCATGTCATAAGTGAGACATATTGTCTTAGTTTACTATAAAAAGTGAACAGTTCAAGATACATGCATCACTACATCACGAAGTGAACTCGATATGATCTTACTAGGGTAAGTTCAAGTCTATACTACACTTTCCCGATTAACATGACATGATAATCTCTCTCAATTATTTTTAAACTAATAGTTATTCTTTAGTTTTTGTTTCAATTTTGTGTTTGTGATTTGGCAAAGTAAACTTGGTCATGGTTGTAGATGGATACAATACAAATGTGGGGAATTGTTGAGCTATATTTGAGTTTGTATTGTATCCAATATTAGTCCCACATGGCAAAGAAACCTTTTGTTTCTTTCCTTATAAGAAATCTTTCTCTTGAAAGAATTAGTTAAGTGAATGTGGGGTTGGAGGCAAAGACCATGGGTATTCTCAATTGTTGAATATACATTAAATACTTGATATTTAATGTGTCTTTGATTAGGCCTTAGGCCTTGGGGCAGTTGGGGCTAATGTTAAAATAACTTAGCCAATTCACAACACAATTTTTACTTTTTACATTAAATTTCGTTATTTTCGAAAGGTGGTAATTAGTGGTGAACATTCACCATTTTTCGTTTTTGAAAAGGTGTGTAATTAGTGGGATAATTCGTGACCACTAAGGACCTCATTTTGAACAGTTGTAATTGTTTAAAAGATGAGTTTTTTGGTTTATAAATACGATTTGTAACTTCATTAAAAAACAGAGAAAAATTTCAAAATTAAGATAGTTTTCTGATTTTGAGAGAGATTTTATTTGTTGCAGAAGAAAGGATTTTTGAAATCCAGTTGTATTCTGGAGACGAACCTCTTGAAGCATTCATACACCGAATTGGAGAAAATTTCATCTAAGGACATTGCAATTTAGAGCAAGCCTCTGGTACTATTTTAATTTAGTTCTTTGTAATTGAATTCAAGCATGATATATAACAACAGTTCGATTATATGTTGTTTTTGTATTAACATATATGCATTTTTTGTATATTGTTCTAACAATCTTAGACGAAATCATTGTGTTTTATTAATGTTATCATTGATTTACATATAAAAGTTGATTGCATATAATTTGTCACTAATTTTAGAAAAACTAGTCACTGATTTATACGAAATTGTTGTTTGCATACTAGTTTGAAATGGCATCTCTTGAAATTGAGAAATCCACTTCTGCTACCTCTGCCAATCCCAAAGATGAAAGACCAGGGAAGTTCAAGGTTCTAGATTTTAAAAGGTGGCAGCGGAAAATGCTCTTTTGGCTGACCACTATGAATCTTGCCAACATAGCCAAGGAAGAAGTTTCGAAATCTGATGAGGACCCTTTGTCCAAGGAAAATCTCTTTACTATTGAAGCATGGAGTAGTTCTGACTTTCTTTGCAGGAATTACATTTTGAATAGACTCGATGATACACTGTATGATGTCTATTCTGAATGTAAAACTGCAAAGGATGTTTGGAATCTTCTCGAAAATAAATATCGAACTGAAGATGCAGGGGCTAAAAAGTTCATGGTAGGCAAGTTTTTGAAATATAATATGGTGGATTTGAAGTCCGTGGTAAAGCAAGTGGAAGAACTGCAAGTTTTGATACATGAATTGCACGCTGGACTGTGCATCGTAAATGAACATTTTCAGACTAGACCCATTATTGAAAAGCTTCCACCGTAATGGAATGAATTCAAGGTCTACAAAAAGCACAAGCGAAGGGACATGTACATTGAGCATCTCATTCTGCGACTTCGTGTTGAGGAAGATTTCAGGAAGGGACACAAAAAGGAAATGGCTAATGCTAATGCTAACATGGTGGTAGGACAATCAAGCAAGTCTGAATTTCAGAAATTCCAGAAAATGAATTTCAAGAAAGATTTTAAGAGAACCACCAAGCCGTTAGCACCAAAGGGGAAGGATTACAAGAAAATTACGGGAAGTTGCTGGGTTCGTGGAAAGCAGGGCCATAGGGCTCAAGAATTTCGCCACAGGAAAGATCAGAGTTTTGATAATTCTGGTTTGAACAACCACACAAATGTTACTGACATAGAAATTGATGATACTAACTTTGATCTCACCGCAGTTGTTTCTGAAACTAATATGGTTTCTAATGCCAAAGGATGGTGGATCGATACTGGTGCGACAAGGCACATATGTAGTGACGAAACCTTATTTTTCGAGTTTCATCTGGCTGATAGTGAAGAGAAACTTTACATGGGAAACTCATCCTCCTCCAAGGTTGAAGGCAAAGGAAAGTAAAGATGAAATTCACGTCTGGAAAAGTAATCACTTTACCTAATGTTCCTTATGTTCCTGATATTAGGAAAAATCTTGTATTTGGCCCTTTACTGAATAAGAAAGAGTTCAAACTTGTTTTCGAGTCTGACAAATTTGTATTGACCAAGGGTGGCATGTTCATAGGGAAAAGGTATCTTAGTGAAGGTCTTTTTAAGTTAAGCATTGTAATTGTTAATGACACTAGAAATAAAATGATTGTTTTTGTGTATATGATTGTCTCTGCCTATATGATTGAATCATTTGATATTTGGCATGCTAGATTAAGGCATGTGAATAACATATTAATTCATAAAATGGTACATTTGAACATGTTACCGAAGTTTAAAATTGATTTAAAACACAAATGTGAAGTTTGTGCATAATCAAAGTTTGCTAGGCAAACATTTGAGTATGTTCAAGAAAGATCAAATGAATTATTAGATTTAATTCATAGTGATCTTTGTTACTTCAAATCAAATCCTACGAGAGGAGGAAAGAACTACTACATCACTTTTATTGATGATTGTAGTAAATATTGTCATGTCTTTTTGATCAAGAATAAAAGTGAGGGCTTTGACGTATTTAAAACATATAAGGCTGAGGTTGAAAATCAACTTGACAAAAAGATAAAAGTATTAAGAACTGATCGAGGTGGAGAATATGATTTCATTGAATTTACAGAATTTTGTAATACAAATGGAATTATTCATCAGACCACTACGCCATATACACCTCAACAAATGGTATGGCAGAGAGTAAAAATAGAACTCTTAAGAATATGATTAATTCTATGTTGACTGATTTTGGGCTTCTCCACAACTTATGGGGTGAAGCATTACCGACCGCAAATCATATCTTGAATAGAGTTCATTTCAAGAAATTTGATAATTCTCCGTATGAGATTTGGAGAAAGAGAAAACCCACTTACGAAACTTTAAAAGTGTGGGGTTGCTTAGCAAAGGTTCAAATTCCTTTACCAAAAAGGGTTAAATTAGGACCTAAAACCGTAGATTGCGTGTTCATCGGTTTTGCTAAGAATAGTGCAGCATATAGATTCTTAGTAGTTAAATCACATATTTCAGATATCAGTGAAAATACTATTATAGAATCATCTAATGCTACATTTTTTGAATATATTTTTCCTTTCAAGGAAAAACAAAATGGTTCATCACGAAAAAGGACGGCTGAAGAGAGTCTAGAAGAACCAACCACTTCAATGGTTCAAGAACAAGAATTGGAACCTAGAAGGGGAAAAAGAATTAAGGTTCCAAAGAATTTTGGACCTAATTTTATAAGTCTGTTAACTGAAAATGAACCACAGACTTATAGGGAGGCTATGTCTTCGCCGGAAGCCTCTTTATGGATGGAAGCAATCAATAGTGAAGTTGAATCCATTTTAAAAAATAATACATGGGAATTGGTTGATCTACCATATGGATTCAAACCAATTGGATATAAATGGATATTCGAAAGAAAGCTTAAAGCTGACGGGACTATTGATAAATACAAAGCACGATTGGTTGCAAAAGGTTATTGACAAAAGGAAGGTGTAGATTACTTCGACACCTATTCTCCTGTTTCGAGAATAACTTCCATTAGAATGTTGATTGCCATAGCTGCTTTATACAATATGGAAATACACTAAATGGATGTTAAAACAACATTTCTAAATGGAGAGTTGGAAGAAGAAATCTATATGGACCAACCGGAAGGGTTCATAGCCATATGCCAAGAGAATAAGGTTTGTACACTTGTTAAGTCATTATATGGACTTAAACAAGCTCCAAAATAATGGCATTAAAAATCTGATCATACTATGATAGGAAATGGTTTCAAAATAAATGAATGTGACAAATGTGTGTACATTAAAGAACTGAAAAATTTTCGTGTCATAGTATGTTTATATGTTGATGACATGTTGATTATGAGCACAAGTAAGGATGATATAATGTCAACCAAAAAGATGTTGAATTCCCGTTTTGACATGAAAGACTTAGGTCTAGCTGATGTAATACTAGGAATTCAAATCAAAAGGAATAACGAAGGTTATGTCCTCACACAATCTCATTATGTTGAGAAAATCTTAAAAAGATTCAATCGATTCGATTGTAAACCTGCTTCAACGCCTTTTCATGCTAATTGTCATCTTAAGAAAAATAATGGAGAAGCAATTTCACAATTGGAATATTCTCGAGTAGTTGGAAACTTGATGTACTTGATGAACTCTACTAGACCTGACATAGTTTATGCAGTAAGCAGGCTGAGTAGATACACAAGTAATCCTAATGATGCTCATTGGAAAGCATTAATAAGAGTTCTAAGGTATATTAAATATACCTTAAATTATGGACTTTATTATACAAAATATCCACATGTACTCGAAGGGTATAGTGATGCAAATTGGATTTCTGATAATACATAAACCAAATCAACAAGTGGATATATATTCACATTAGGTGGAGCAGTGATTTCTTGGAAATCAATAAAACAAACATGTATAGCACGTTCCACCATGGAATCTGAATTCATTGCTCTTGACAAAGTAGGTGAAGAAGCTGAATGGCTAAGAAATTTCCTAGAAGATATAACTTACTAGCCAAAACCAGTCACAGCAATTTGCATATATTGTGAAAGTTTGGCGGCACGAGCAAGAGCTAAGAACAACATATATAATGGTAAGTGGAGACATATAAGGCGTCGACACAATACTATAAGACAATTACTCACAAGTGGAGTAATTAGTATTGATTATGTTAAGTCTAAGGAAAACATTGCAGATCCTTTGACTAAATGCTTACCAAGAGATAAAGTGAATATATTATCGAGGCGAATGGACTTAAAGCCTCTAGAGTAAGTAACGTCTAGCGGAAACCTAACCTAGCTGATTGGAGATCCCATGGTCTAGGTTTAATAGGCAAACTAGTTAGACTTGACTTAACAAACAGGACACACAATTACATGTTCCTATGATGAAGCAAGTGTGTTGATAAGAAGTTTAGGGTATGCAATATTACATCTAATGATTAAAGATAAGTCATATATATGATAGTAAATGTGGGGTCGCATTTATGAGAATGAATAGGCTAAATTCTCTAAACCTATCATGAACCCAGGATAAGTTCAGGACCAAAATGAATAGCTTAGAATAGAGTGCATCAGGAATCATGTCATAAGTGAGACATATTGTCTTAGTTTACTATAACAAGTGAACAGTTCAAGGTACATGCATCACTGCGCCACGAAGTGAACTCGATATGACCTTACTAGGGTAAGTTCAAGTCTATACGACACTTTCCTGATTAACATGACAAGATAAAATCTCTCAATTGTTTTTAAAATAATGGTTGTTCTTTAATTTTTGTTTAAATTTTGTGTTTGTGATTTAGCAAAGTAAACTCGGTCATGGTTGCAAATGGATACAATACAAATGTGGGGTATTGTTGAACTATATTTGAGTTTGTATTGTATCCAATATTAGTCCTACATGGGAAAGAAACCTTAAGTTTCTTTCCTTATAAGAAATCTTTCTCTAGAAAGAATTAGTTAAGTGAATGTTGGGTTGGAGGCAAAGACCATGGGTATTCCCCATTGTTTAATATACATTAAATACTTGATATTTAATGTCTTTGATTAGGCCTTGGGCCTTAGGGATTTTGGGGCCAATGTTAAAATAACATAGCCAATTCACAACACAAAATTTTTACTTTTTACATTAAATTTCGTTATTTTCGAAATGTGGTAATTAGTGGTGAACAGTCTCTATTTTTCATTTTTGAAAAGGTGTGTAATTAGTGGGATAATTCGTGACCACTAAGGACCTCGATTTGAACAGTTGTAATTGTTCAAAAGAGGAGTTTTTTGGCTTATGAATATGATATGTAACTTCATTAAAAAACAAAGAAAAATTTCGAAATTAAGATAGTTTTCTTATTTTTAGAGAGAGATTTTTTCTATTGCAGAATAAAGGATTTTTTCTTGGTGTGTAATCAAAGATCAATCCAGTTGTATCCTGGAGACGAACCTCTTGAAGCATTCATACACCAAATTTGAGGAAATTTTGTCTAAGGACAATGCAATTTAGAGGAAACATGTGGTATTATTTTAATTTAGTTCTTTGTAATTGAATTCAAGCATGATATATAACAACAGTTCGATTATATGCATGTTTTTGTATTAACATATATGCATGTTTTTGTATATTATTCTAACAATCTTAGACGAAATCATTGTGTTTTATTAATGTTATCACTGGTTTAAAAATACAATAGTTGATTGCATATAATTTGTCACTGATGTTAGAAAAACTAGTCTCTGATTTATATGAAATTGTTGTTTGCATACTAGTTTGAAATGGCATCTCTTGTAACTGAGAAAACCACTTCTGCTACCTCTGCCAATCCCAAAGATGAAAGACCAGAGAAGTTCAAGGGTCTTGATTTTAAAAGGTGGCAGCAGAAAATGCTCTTCTAGCTGAGCACTATGAATCTTGCCAACATAGTGAAGGAAGAAGTTCGAAATCTGATGAGGACCCTTTGTCCAAGGAAACTCTCCTTACTATTGAAGCATGGAGGAATTCGGACTTTCTTTGCAGGAATTACATTTTGAATAGACTTGATGATACACTGTATGATGTCTATTCTTAATGTAAAATTGCAAAGGATATTTGGGATATTCTCGAAAAGAAATATCGAACTGAAGATGCAGGGGCTAAAAAGTTCGTGGTAGGCAAGTTTTTGAAATAAAATATTGTGGATTCGAAGTTCGTGGTAAACCAAGTGGAAGAACTGCAAGTTTGATACATGAATTGCACGTTGAACGGTGCATCATAAATGAACATTTTAAAACTGGAGCCATTATTGAAAAGCTTCCACCGTCGTGGAAAGACCTCGAGGTCTACCTAAAGCACAAGCGAAGGGGCATGTCCATTAAGAATCTCATTCTGCGACTTCGTGTTGAGGAATATCACAGGAAGGGAGACAAAAAGGAAATGGCTAATGTTAATGCTAACATGGTGGTAGGACAATCAAGATAGTCTAAATTTTAGAAATTCCAGAAAAAGAATTTCAAGAAAGATTTTAAGAGAACTACATAGCCGTTAGCACTAAAGGGGAAGGATTACAAGAAAATTAAGGGAAGTTGCTGGGTTTGCGGAAAGCAGGGCCATAGGGCTCAAGAATGTCGCCATAAGAAAGATCGGAATTTTGATCATTCTGGTTTTAACAACCAAGCAAATGTTACCGACATAGAAATTGATGATACTGACTTTGATCTCACTTCAATTGTTTCTGAAACTATTATGGTTTCTGCCGCCAAAGGATAGTGGATCGATACTGGTGCGACAAGGCACATATATAGTTTCAAAACCTTATTTTTCGTGTTTCATCCGGCTGATAGTGAAGAGAAACTTTACATCGAAACTCATCCTCCTCCAAGGTTGAAGGCTAAAAAATAGTAAAGATGAAGTTCACGTCTGGAAAAGTAATCACTTTACTTAATGTTCTTTGTGTTCCTGATATTAGGAAAAATCTTGTATCTGGCCCTTTACTGAATAAGAAAGGGTTCAAACTTGTTTTCGAGTCTGACAAATTTGTATTTACCAAGGGTGGCATGTTCATAGGGAAATGGTATCTTAATGAAGGTCTTTTTTAAGTTAAGCATTGTAATCATTAATGGCACTGGAAATAAAATAATCGTTTCTGCGTATATGACTATCTCTGCCTTTATGATTGAATCATTTGATATTTGGCATGCTATATTAGGGCATGTAAATAACATATTAATTCATAAAATGGTACATTTTCACATGTTACTAAAGTTTAAAATTGATTTAAAACACAAATGTGAAGTTTGTGCAGAATCAAAGTTTGCTAGGCAAACAATTAAGTCGTTCAAGAAAGATCAAATGAATTATTAGATTTAATTCATAGTGATCTTTGTGACTTCAAATCAAATCCTACGAGAGGAGGAAAGAACTACTACATCACTTTTATTGATGATTGTAATAAATATTTTCATGTCTTTTTGATCAAGAATAAAAGCGAGGCCTTTGATGTATTTAAAATATATAAGGCAGAGGTTGAAAATCAACTTGGCAAAAAGATAAAAGTATTAAGAACTGATCAAGGTGGAGAATATGATTCCATTGAATTTGCAGAATTTCGAAATACAAATGGAATTATTCATTAGACCACTGCGCCATATATACCTCAACAAAATGGTGTGGCAGAGAGGAAAAATAGAACTCTTAAGAATATGATTAATTCTATGTTGAATGATTCTGGGCTTCCCCACAACTTGTGGGGTGAAGCATTACTGACTACAAATCATATCTTGAATATAGTTCCTTTCAAGAAATCTGATAATTCTCCGTATGAGATTTGGAGAAAGAGAAAACCCACTTACAAAACTTTAAAAATGTGGGGTTCCTTAGCAAAGGTTTAAATTCCTTTGACAAAAATGACTAAATTAGGACCTAAAATTGTAGATTGTGTGTTCATCGATTTTGCTAAGAATAGTGCAACATATAGATTCTTAGTAGTTAAATCACATATTTCAAATATCAGTGAAAATGGATGTTAAAGCAACATTTCTAAATGGAGAGTTAAAAGAAGAAGAAGAAATCTATATGGACCAACCTGAAGGGTTCATAGTCAAAGGCCAAGAGAATAAAGTTTGTAGACTTGTTAAGTCATTATAAGGACTTAAACAAGCTCCAAAACAATGGCACGAAAAATTTGATCATACTATGCTAGCAAATGGTTTCAAAATAAATGAATATGACAAATGTGTGTACATTAAAGAAATGAGAAATTTTTGCGTCATAGTATGTTTATATATTGATAACATGTTAATTATGAGCACAAGTAAGGATGCTATAATGTCAACCAAAAAGATGTTGAATTCAAGTTTGACATAAAAGACTAAGGTCTAGCTGATGTAATACCAGGAATTCAAATCAAAAGAAATAAAGAAGATTATGTCCTCACACAATCTTATTATGTTGAGAAGATTTTAAAAAGATTCAATCAATTCGATTGTGAACCTGCTCCAACTCCTTTTGATGCTAATTGTCATCTTAAGAAAAATAATGGAGATGGAATTTCTCAATTGGAATATTCTCAAGTAATTGGAAGCTTGATGTACTTGACGAACTCTACTAGACGTGACATAGCTTATGTAGTAAGCAGGCTGAGTAAATACATAAGTAATCCTAATGATGCTCTTTGGACAGCATTAATAAGAGTTCTAAGGTATCTTAAATATACCTTAAATTATGGACTTTATTATACAAAATATCCACTTGTACTTGAAGGGTATAGTGATGCAAATTGGATTTTTGATAATACAAAAACCAAATCAACAAGTGGATATATATTCACATTAGGTGGAGCAACAATTTCTTGGAAATCAACAAAACAAACATGTATAGCACGTTCCACCAAGGAATTTGAATTCATTGCTCTTGACAAGGCTGCTCAAGAAGTTGAATGGCTAAGAAATTTCCTAGAAGATATTCCTTGCTGCCAAAATAAGTCACAACAATTTGCATGCATTGTGATAGTATGGCAACAAAAGCAACAGTTAAGAACAACATATATAATGGTAAGTCGAGACATATAAGGCACCGACACAATACTATAAGACAATTACTCACAAGTGGAGTAATTAGTATTGATTATGTTAAGTCGAAGGAAAACATTACAGATTCTTTAACTAAAGGCTTACCAAGAGATTAAGTGAAGATATTATCGAGGGGAATGGACTTAAAGCCTATAGAGTAAGTAAAGTCTAGCGGAAACCTAACCTTTGCTGATTGGAGATCCCATGGTCTTGGTTCAATAGGCAAACTAGTTAGACTTGACTTAACAAACAGGACACACAATTACCTGTTCCTATGATGAAGTAAGTGTGTTGATAAGAAGTTTAGGGTATGCAATATTCCATCTAATGTTTAAAGAAAGTCATCTATATGATAGTAAATGTGGGGTTGCAGCTATGAGAATGAATAGGCTAAATTCTCTAAATCTATCATGAACCCAGGATATGTTAAGGATCAAAATGAACAGCTTAGAATAGAGTGCATCAGGAATCATGTCAAAACTGAGACATATTGTCTTAGTTTACTATAAAAAGTGAACAGTTCAAGATACATGCATCACTGCGTCACGAAGTGAACTCGATATGATCTTACTAGGGTAAGTTCAAGTCTATACGACACTTTCCTGATTAACATGACATGATAATCTCTCTCAATTGTTTTTAAAATAATTGTTATTCTTTAGTTTTGTTTAAATTTTATGTTTGTGATTTGGAAAAGTAAGCCAGGTCATGGTTGCAGATGGATACAATACAAATGTTGGGTATTGTTGAACTATATTTGAGTTTGTATTGTATCCAATATTAGTCCCACATGGGAAAAAAACCTTTTGTTTCTTTCCTTATAAGAAATCTTTCTCTTGAAAGAATTAGTTAAGTGAATGTGGGGTTGGAGGCAAAGACCATGGGCATTCCCCATTGTTTAATATACATTAAATACTTGATATTTAATATGTCTTTGATTAGGCCTTGGGCCTTGGGTCCTTTGGGGCTATTGTTAAAATAACATAGCCAATTCACAACACAAGATTTTTACTTTTTACATTAAATTTTATTTTTTTCGAAAGGTGTTAATTAGTGGTGAACAGTCACCATTTTTCGTTTTTGAAAAGGTGTGTAATTAGTGGGATAATTCGTGACCTCTAAGAACCTCGTTTTGAACAGTTGTAATTGTTCAATAGAGGAGTTTTTTTGTTTATAAATATGATTTGTAAATTCAGTTAAAAAATAGAGAAAAATTTCAAAATTAAGATTGTTTTTTTGGTTTTGAGTGTGATTTTTTCAGTTGCAGAAGAAAAGATTTTTGATTGGTGTATAATCAAATATCAATCCAGTTGTATCCTTGAGACGAACCTCTTGAAGCATTCATATACCGAATTGGAGGAAATTTCATCTAAGGACATTTCAATTTAGAGCAAGCCTCTGGTATTATTTTAATTTAGTTCTTTGTAATTGAAATCAAGCATGATATATAACAACAGTTCGATTATATGCATGTTTTTGTATTAACATATATGCATGTTTTTGTATATTGTTCTAACAATCTTAGACGAAATCATTATGTTTTATTAATGCTATCACTGGTTTTCATATAACAGTTGATTGCATATAACTTTTCATTGATTTTAGAAAAACTAGTCACTGACTTATAAGAAATCGTTGTTTGCATACTAGTTTGAAATGACATCTCTTGTAACTGAGAAATCCATTTCTGCTACCTCTGCCAATCCCAAAGATGAAAGACCAAAGAAGTTCAAGGGTCTTGATTTTAAAAGGTGGTCGCAAAAAATGCTCTTCTGGCTGACCACTATGAATCTTGCTAACATAGTGAAGGAGGAAGTTCCGAAATCTGATTAGGACCCTTTGTCCAAGGAAACTCTCCTTACTATTGAAGCATGGAGGAATTCAGACTTTCTTTGCAAGAATTACATTTTGAATAGTCTTGATGATACACTTTATGATGTCTATTCTTAATGTAAAACTGCAAAGGATGTTTCGGGTCTTCTCGAAAAGAAATATCGAACTGAAGATGCAGGGGCTAAAACGTTTTGGTATGCAAGTTTTTGAAATACAATATGGTGGATTCGAAGTCCGCGGTAAAGCAAGTGGAAGAACTGCAAGTTCTGATACATGAATTGCACGCTGAAGGGTGCATCATAAATGAGCATTTTCAGACTGGTGCCAATATTGAAAAGCTTCCACCACCGTGGAATGACTTCAAGGTCTACCTAAAGCACAAGCGAAGGGACATGTCCATTGAGGATCTCATTTTACGACTTCTCGTTGAGGAAGATCACAGGAAGGTAGACAAAAAGCAAATGGCTAATGCTAATGGTTGTAGAACAATCAAGCAAGTCCAAATTTCAGAAATTCCAGAAAAAGAATTTCAAGAAAGATTTTAAGAGAACCACCAAGCCGTTAGCACCAAAGGGGAAGGATTACGAGAAAATTAAGGGACGTTGCTGGGTTTGTGGAAAGCAGGGCCATAGGGCTCAAGAATGTCGCCACAGGAAATATCAGAATTTCGATAATTCTGGTTTGAACAACCAAGCAAATGTTACTGAAATAGAAATTGATGATAATGACTTTGATCTCACTAAAGTTGTTTCCGAAACTAATATGGTTTCTGATGCCAAAGGATGGTGGATCGATACTGGTGCGACAAGGCACATATGCAGTGATAAAACCTTATTTTTGAGTTTCATCCGGTTGATAGCGAAGAGAAACTTTAAATGGAAAACCCATCGTCCTCCAAGGTTGAAGGCTAAGGAACAGTAAATATGAAGTTCACGTCTGGAAAAGTAATCATTTTACTTAATGTTCTTTATGTTCCTAAATTAGGAAAAATCTTGTATCTGGCCCTTTATTGAATAAGAAAGGGTTCAAACTTGTTTTCGAGTCTGACAAATTTGTATTGACCAAGGGTGGCATGTTCACAGGGAAAGGGTATCTTACTGAAGGTCTTTATTAAGTTAAGCATTGTAATCGTTAATGGCACTAGAAATAAAATGATTGTTTCCGCGTATATGACTGTCTCTACCTATATGATTGAATCATTTGATATTTGGCGTGCTACATTAGGGCATGTAAATAACAGATTAATTCATTAAATGGTACATTTGAAAGTTTAAAATTGATTTAAAACACAAATGTGAAGTTTGTACAGAATCAAAGTTTGTTAGGCAAACATTTGAGTATGTTCAAGAAAGATCAAATGAATTATTAGATTTAATTCATAGTGATCTTTGTGACTTCAAATCAAATCCTACGAGAGGAGGAAAGAACTACTACATCACTTTTATTGATGATTGTAGTAAATATTGTCATGTCTTTTTTATCTAGAATAAATCTGAGGCCTTTGATGTATTTAAAATATATAAGGCAGAGGTTGAAAATCAACTTGCTAAAAAGTAAAAGTATTAAGAACTGATCGAGGTGGAGAATATGATTCCATTGAATTTGCAGAATTTTGAAATACAAATGGAATTATTCATCAGACCACTGCGCCATATACACCTCAACAAAATGGTGTGGCAGAGAGGAAAAATAGGACTCTCAAGAATATGATTAATTCTATGTTGAATAATTCTGGGCTTCCCCAAAACTTATGGGGTGAAGCATTACTGACTGCAAATCATATCTTGAATAGAGTTCCTTTCAAGAAATCTGATAATTCTCCATATGAGATTTGGAGAAAGAGAAAACCCACTTACAAAACTTTAAAAGTGTGGAGTTGCTTAGCAAAGGTTCAAATTCTTTTACCAAAAAGGATTAAATTAGGACCTAAAACCGTAGATTGTGTGTTCGTCGGTTATGTTAAGAATAGTGCAGCATATAGATTCTTACTAGTTAAATCACATATTTCAGATATCAGTGAAAATAGATGGTAAATAGCATTTCTAAATGGAGAGTTAAAAGAAGAAATCTATATGGACCAACCTGAAAGGTTCGTAGTCAAAGACCATGAGAATAAAGTTTGTAGACTTGTTGAGTCATTATATGGACTTAAACAAACTCCAAAACAATGGCATGAAAATTTTGATCATACTATGCTAGCAAATGGTTTCAAAATAAATGAATGTGACAAATGTGTATACATTAAAGAAATGAAATTTTTTTGCGTCATAGTATGTTTATATGTTGATAACACGTTGATTATGAGCACAAGTAAGGATGCTATAATGTCAACCAAAAAGATGTTGAATTCTAGTTTTGACATGAAAGACTTAGGTCTAGCTGATGTAATACTAGGAATTCAAATCAAAAGGAATAACGAAGGTTATGTCCTCACACAATCTTATTATGTTGAGAAAATGTTAAAAAGATTCAATCAATTCGATTGTAAACCTGCTCCAACTCCTTTTGATGTTAATTGTCATCTTAAGAAAAAAAAAATGGAGAAGCAATTTCTCAATTGGAATATTCTCAAGTAATTGGAAGCTTGATGTACTTGATGAACTCTACTAGACCTGACATAGCTTATGCAGTAAGCAGGCTGAGTAGATACACAAGTAATTCTAATGATGCTCATTGGACAGTATTAATAAGAGTTCTAAGGTATCTTAAATATACCTTAAATTATGGACTTTATTATACAAAATATCCACCTGTACTTGAAGGGTATAGTGATGCAAATTGGATTTTCGATAATACAAAAACCAAATCAACAAGTGGATATCTATTCATATTAGGTGGAGCAACGATTTCTTGGAAATCAACAAAACAAACATGTATAGCACGTTCCACCATGGAATCTAAATTCATTGCTCCTGGCAAGGCAGCTGAAGAAGCTGAATGGCTAAGAAATTTCCTAGAAGATATTTTTTGCTAGCCAAAACCAGTCACAGCAATTTCCATACATTGTGATAGTATGGCAGCACAAGCAAGAGCTAAGAACAACATATATAACGGTAATTCGAGACATATATGGCACCTACACAATACTATAAGACAATTACTCGCAAGTATTGATTATGTTAAGTCTAAGGAAAACATTGCAGATCTTTTGACTAAAGGCTTACCGAGAGATCAAGTGAAAATATTATCAAGGGGAATGGGCTTAAACATATAGAGTAAGTTAAGTCTCGCGAAACCTAACCTAGCTGATTGGAGATCCGACGGTCTAGGTTCAATAGGCAAACTAGTTAGACTTGACTTAACAAACAGGACACACAATTACCTATTCATATGATGAAATAAGTGTGTTGATAAGAAGTTTAGGGTATACATTATTGCATTTAATGATTAAATATAAGTCATTTATATGATAGTAAATGTGGGGTCGCATTTATGAGAATGAATAGGCTAAATTCTCTAAAGCTATCATGAACCCAGGATATGTTCAAGACCAAAATGAACAGCTTAGAATAGAGTGCATAAGGAATCATGTCATAAGTGAGACATATTGTCTTAGTTTACTATAAAAAGTGAACAGTTCAAGATACATGCATCACTGCGTCACGAAGTGAACTCGATATGATCTTATTAGGGTAAGTTCAAGTCTATACGACACTTTCCTGATTAACATGACAAGATAAAATCTCTCAATTGTTTTTAAAATAATGGTTATTCTTTAGTTTTTGTTTAAATTTTGTGTTTGTGATTTGGCAAAGTAAACTCGGTCATGGTTGCAAATGGATACAATACAAATGTGGGGTATTGTTGAACTATATTTGAGTTTGTATTGTATCCAATATTAGTCTCACATGGGAAAGAAACCTTATGTTTCTTTCCTTATAAGAAATCTTTCTCTTGAAAGAATTAGTTAAGTGAATGTGGGGTTGGAGGCAAATACCATGGGTATTCTCCATTGTTTAATATACATTAAATACTTGATATTTAATATGTTTTGATTAGGCCTTAAGCCTTGGGGCCTTTGGGACTAATGTTAAAATAACTTAGCCAATTCACAACACAAAATTTTTACTTTTTACAGTAAATTTCGTTATTTTCGAAATGTTGTAATTAGTGGTGAACAATCACCATTTTTTGTTTTTGAAAATGTATGTAATTAGTGGGATAATTCGTGACCACTAAGGACCTCGTTTTGAATAGTTGTAATTGTTCAAAAGGGGAGTTTTTTGGTTTATAAATATGATTTGTAACTTCATTAAAAAACAGAGAAAAATTTCGAAATTAAGATAGTTTTTTTGGTTTGAGAGAGTGATTTTTTATGTTGCAGAAGAAAGGATTTTTGATTGGTGTGTAATCAAAGATCAATCCAGTTGTATCCTGAAGACGAACCTCTTGAAGCATTCATACACCGAATTGAAGGAAATTTCGTATAAGGACATTGCAATTTAGAGCAAGCCTCTGGTATTATTTTAATTTAGTTCTTTGTAATTGAATTCAAGCATGATATATAACAACAGTTTGATTATATGCATGTTTTTGTATTAACATATATGCATGTTTTTGTATATTGTTCTAACACCAACTTCATTAAAAGTAACCAAGTTCAACTGAGGATTTATAAAGGCAACATGTTGTTCCTTGACAAAAGAAATCTCAAGCTCGTCAAATGATAGAAAGAACATACCTTCATATATTTAACTACTCTAAGACGATACTTTTCATGTTCCTCTTCATTGCCCTCCAACTGATCAGCTAATGCCCTGTTAAACATACAAAGTGAACAAATTCAAGCCCCTACTTCATAAACAATCAATTTTCTCCACACTTACACGAAGGAACTTTCCTAGTTACCTATAAAATGAACGATAGAAGTTTGAGTTTATACAATGCAGAACCACTAAAGAGACACGTAAAGTTGCCACAACAGCCTATAAATCTCGGCTTGAACTACTTTTCATAGTCTAGCGTGTCAGTCTTCTCAGAGATTTCTAATTTGGATAGACTTCTGAAATAAGAAGCATATATGAAGTGGCATAGTCCTCACAGGATAATTCCTCTCCCACTCCCGAAAAACGATTTGCAATCCAAGCATCATGCAATTAATGTTAGTCTTATTACTACATTCCTTCGGAAAATATTAGCGTCCTAAACAAATAATTCCTCATTTTCACTCAACTTTTCTCATGATTGCTTTTGGCATTGCATTAAACAAATAAATTTGTTTTATTATAAAGATAAAGTTCCCTCTTTTTTAGCATAACTAACAATTTTTTGTTAGATCACTATTTGTTTCATAATTTTAGTTTATGATTACATATAAATCAAAATATGTAACTTATGTTTTAATTAGCATTATGTCCATTAAGCATATTTGACATTACAGATTTTATGAGAATTTGTACTTATTGTGAAAGTTGAATAATTCTCCTTCAAGCCGTTGTGTCGAAGTTCTAAGGCTCATGACACCGATAAGTTCTTGGTGGTTTTAAAAGAATAAAAGCTTCAGCACTTAATTCTCTAAGTGATATATATTTCTTATGTCAAAAAAATGCTCACATTTTTTATCACACATCAACAACAACATAACTTCAATCTCAAATTAATTGAAGTTAACTACATGGATCAAACTTTTACAATTGATCGAACTGATTGTACTCCATAAACAATCAAAAAATCCACTCGCTAATGTTCTCTCCTACCAAGTACACCCTATAAAATTCAATCATTTTTTCCAAAAGTACAAAACATTTTACTTTAAAAGAGGTAAATAGGTGGGTTTTCTTTTTTTTTCCCAACACTAGGCAATAACGCCTTTTGAGAAGGCGTTATTGCTTGATGTGGATTTTTTTTTCTTTTTTTTTTTTTTTTTTTTCGAAGAAAAGCCACGTGGACAAAGATAGCGCCTTCCGAGAAGGCGCTATCGTTGTCCACGTAATTCGGGACGCCACGTGGATCCACGTGGCGTGCGACATAGGGGATAGCGCCTTCTCCGAAGGCGCTATCGGGTATTGGTATGTCCACGTGGATCCACGTAATCGCCACGTGGACTGCCATAACCAATAGCGCCTTCGGAGAAGGCGCTATTTAAATGAATCTGTCCAATTGTGTCCACGTGGATCCACGTGGACACAGTTGGACAGATATCTTGGGGTGCGCTGATAGCGCCTTCTCAAAAGGCGCTATCAGCGCACCAGTCGTCGTCTTCCCCGAGACGAAACCGACGCAGAGAATCTCTGCGTCGGTTTCGCTAGGGATGCAGGGGGAGGGGACAGGGGTAGGGGACGTAGGGGTCACGAGATTACTAGTAATCCCGTGACCCCGCATGATCATATCCCCGTCCCTATATAAGGAGGGGACGGGCTCGGTTCTTGAAGATTCGCGGAGCAGTTAGAACGAGGACGGAGGGAGAGAGCAGAGGACGTAGCAGCGGCGGAGGAAGGTCGACGCGAGCTGAGCAGGCCGGAGAGCGGACACGAGTGTAAGGGCAGCAGGGAGGTCCGCGGCAGAGGTGAGGCGAGAAGAACAGCAACTGCTGATCCATCACTATTGCGCGGAGCGCAGGCATGGGAGCGCGGGGAGCGCGGAGCGGCGGCGGCGGCGGTGCACCAGTCGTGTCATCGGAGGAGAAGGATGAGGAGGTATGTACGGGAGGAAACCATAAATTTTTGTTGTTAAAGTATGTGTTTTTAGTTTGTTTAGTTTAGCTTTGTGTAGTTTGGTTTAAGTTTGGTTAATAAGTTTAGTTAGTTAGGTGACGTTTGTTAGTTAATTAAGTTTGATTAAGTTACTTTGAGTAAGTTAGTATAAGTTTGTGGAAGTGAGTTTAGTTAATTATGTTTGGTTTAATTTAATTACGTTTGTTTAAGTAAGTTTAGGTAGTTTGGATTTGTGTACTTAATTAAGTTTGTATAAGTAAGTTTGTTAAGTTTGTTATAAGTTTGTTTAAGTGAGTAAATGTAATTTACTTGTTATAAGTTCGTTTAAGTTTGTTAATAAGTTAATTACGTATGTTTACCTTAATTTCCTATGTTTGTTTAAGTTAGTTAAGGTAGTTTGTTTTTGTGTACTTACTTAATTAAGTTTGTATAAGTAAGTTTGTTAAGTTTGTCCAAGGAGAGTTTTAGTGAGTAAATGTAATTTACTTGATATAAGTTCGTTTAAGATTGTTAGTAACTTAATTACGTATGTTAAAATTAATTTCCTATGTTTAAGTTAGGTTAGTCATTTATTACGTTTGTTTAAGTAAGTTTAGGTAGTTTGTTTTTGTGTACTTACTTAATTAAGTTTGTATAATTTAGTTTGTTAAGTTTGTTATAAGTTTTGTTAAGTGAGTAAAGGTAATTTACTTGTTATAAGTGCGTTTAAGTTTGTTAATAAGTTAATTACTAATGTTTAACTTAATTTGCTATGTTTAAGTTAGGTTAGTCATTTATGAAGTTTGTTTAAGTTAGTTTACGTAATTATGTTTGTTTAACTTAGTTTACTTAATTTAGTTTAGTTAAGTAGGTTTAGTTAATTACGTTTAGTTAATTAAGTTCGTTTGGCGTATTTTAGTTAATTTAGTTCCTGAAATTTTTTTCATAAATTTAGTAAACCATAACAATGTTGAATTGCGAATTAACACCTACTCGCATGCAAGCTAATAAGAAGCTAGAATTAGTATATGACTTGAAAGTAATAGAGAGGCGCCAATGTAGTTACGGCCAACCATATGGATATATGTTTCAACGCATGATTCCCCCCATGATGGCCCTACCGCCAATACACAAAATTGCACAAACATACCGTGATGCACTTTAGAGCACTTTGAATATTGAATCGCAATTACACCAAACACATGCATGCTAATCAGAAACTATAATTACTATATGATGTGAAAGTAATAGAGAGACGCCAGATTTAACAACGACCAACCATATATGTTATATTTTAGTTAAGGTTAGTTAAAGCCCATAAATTTATTAAACCTTATATATAGTATATTAAGCTCATTTGGACTTTGAAATCGTTCCGATCCACGACAGTTTCATGAACCCATCTACAATTTTGTTAGCCGATTTATTACACTCTTTGTGGTCTACAATAATGAAAATACAAGGTATTGCAGGAATATTACGTTGCGGCGGAAAAAGAGAGGAAACAAGTAAGTTCATTAATTGAGTATTTTCATATTAATATTATGTTTATTTATTGAACATTATTACACAGAAAATGTCGGTGTGAAAGAATGAGTATGCTCTGTAGTTGCGCTATTATTGCGATCTTCTACATCAGAAAGTTCGATCGCATACATACAGCGGTTCATATGTTTATATATTGAACGTTATTACACAGAAAATGTCAGTGTGAAAGAATGAGTATGCTCTGTAGTTGCGCTATTATTGCGATCTTCTACATCAGAAAGTTCGATTGCGCTATACAATGGTTCATATGTTTATTTATTGAACGTTATTACACAGAAAATGTCAGTGTGAAAGAATGAGTATGCTCTGTAGTTGCGCTATTATTGCGATCTTCTACATCAGAAAGTTCGATTGCGCTATATAACGACATGATTGTCAACTATTTCCCTTACAAAATTGACGCCCCGTTTGTCTGTAACATTTATACTTCCAAGTTTCCAAACGTCTGTAGGTCATGTCACAAAGAAACATCCCATTTCTACTCTATGCGCATGGATCCATCGTTAATGGGGGCAATGGCATCGCGTACAACTCATCGCCGTCAGTAGTGTTGTGGGTTAAGTTTGGGTCGAGCCGGCGTGAAATGGTTGATGACATTTGTAACGCGTTCCATATTTCATCAACGGATACTATAGTTCATATGACGTACCGGCACATGATAGTCCTCCCCGGAGGCTCACATTATTTCGTTCCCGTCCTGTTGAATGATGCGACACACTTCAGCTTGATGTGGGAGACGGTTGACACTTTACCAAAAACAGCTACGGTTGATGTATATTTGACATTTGAGTCAGTCGACTCATTTCCAAACCGCACGGTTCATTCGCAAGTTCTTGACGAGCGTACCGGCACGCCAGACACAGCCTTAATGATGGAAAGGCTGCGTATGCAATCCCCACAGCCTGAGGTCGTGCAAGAGGGGTTCGTAGCTCCATTACATGAAGAGAATAATGCATATAATGACGATGACGATGACGATGACGATGACGATGACGATGGCGATGACGATGACGATGACGATGACGATAACGACGACGAAAATAACGACACTACCGAGGAAACGCATAATGTCGAAGAATCGCCATCAGTTGCCGTTTGGGGTGACGTTAACGTTTGCACGTATGATCCAAGATATGATCCTCCGGGTGCGCTCGATGTCGAAGATGATGAGCAATTTGCTATCGATGAAGAGATTTTGTTGGAGGAAGGTAGTGACGATGAAGTTCACCAACCAATATCGGGATATAACGATATCGATTGGGAGGTGACTAATTCAACTGCGACCCAACATTCCCATAAGCAAACTTGGGGGGGCACGTCTAACTTCGATTTGGAAATAGGGATGAGTTTTGACAATAAAAACGACTTACAACATGCGGTTAAAGTGTGGCATGTTGATAAACATTGTCAATACCGTGTGATGGAATCGACTACAACGACGTGGGCGATTAAGTGCAAGTTTTCACAACACGGATGCATGTGGCGTCTTCGAGAGGGTTTCGAAAGAAAACCCAATTATGGCAGATAACACAGTTAGACGTACCGCACATGTGTATTAATCCCAACATACAACGCAGTCATGCCCAACTTGACGCCAACATGATTGCGCGAGAGATTCAAAGCGTCGTTAAGGCCGATCAAGGTATCACGATGAAAGCATTAATAGATTTAATTAAGACAAAATACGGTCACGAAGTCAGCTACAAGCGAATTTGGGATGCCAAGAGAAAAGCAATTGCATGGGCGTTTGGAGATTGGGATGAGTCGTACGCTCAATTACCTAGATGGTTGGCGGCTGTGAGAAGTAAGAGTCCGAGGACAATTATCGAGTGGTCACACAGACAATGGCATTCTGATGAAATTAGAACCGCGTCTCCTCAATTTCGTCGTGTGTTTTTCGCATTTGAAGCTTCCATTCATGCTTTCAAGTTTTGCAGGCCTCTGCTTCAGATTGACGCGACTTTCCTATATGGCAGATATAGTGGGAAACTCATGATTGCGCTATCTGTCGATACAAATGGCCACATATTACCAGTTGCGTTTGCCATTGCAGAAACCGAATCAACTAATTCGTGGGGGTGGTTTTTGCGGATGTTGCGCAAACACGTGATAGATAGAGAAGGGATTTGCGTTATATCTGATCGGCACCCCAGAATTTTGGAGGCGGTCAACACCCCAATGAACGGCTTTTGTCCCCCTCAAGGGTACCAATGTTATTGCTTGCGACACTTGCTTAGTAATTTCGGCACACACTTCAAGAACGAACCGTTGAAAGTATTGCTTGGTCGAGCTGCTGTTCAACACCAAGACCGGAAATTTAGAGCATGCATGGAGCGTTTCACAAGCTTATCTTCACGAACCCCTCAATGCCTGCAATATATCAATGCCGTCCCCAAAGAACTTTGGGCGCAATCGCACGACGGAGGCATGCGGTACGGATGGATGAATTCTAATGGTGTTGGTAAGTAGAAAGTACAATATAATATTCGCATCGAATTGACAATAAATATTCGACGAACCACTATTACTTATTATAGTGTCATCGGCAATTGCAGAGTGTTTTAATGGGGTCTTGAAGGGAGCTCGATTCTTGCCAATTACGGCGTTAACTCAGATGATATATTATAGATTGGTGGCGTACCACGATCGACGCAACCAGGAAATCAATGATGCAAAGTCAAGGGGACTACCGTACACGGAACAAGTAATGCAAGCATTAGCGCAATATGAGCAATCGGCAAGGAGGCATCACGTCAGGTTGATCAATCGAGATATTTGTGAGTTCGAAGTGCTGACTGGAAGACACGGAGACCACATGCATAAGGGCAACAACACACAAATCGTCATCTTGAAGGACCGGGTCTGCACTTGTAATAAATGGCAGTCGTTTGGGTTCCCCGCTCACACGTGATAGCAGCATGTGCGTTAGTTCGAGTGAGCTACGCGCAGTACATCGAGTCATACTACAGGATGGATGTGTACGCACAATGCTACTCGTACAAATTCAAGGCCATCCCAGATGAGAAGTATTGGCCGACTTTTGGGACGAAGATCATACCAGACCCAAGATGCAGACGTGGCCGCGGGAGACCTAAGGGATCGCGAAGACAAACCGAGATGGATCTGCCTAATGTCCAAAGACCTTTTTGCGATGTGGGATATGTCATCAAGAAGGACATAGAAGAACAACATGTCCAAATAGAGCCCGTGAACGAGTCCCTACTAGGAAGAACCGGTGTGGTATTTGTCGTTTAGAGGGACACAACAAAAAAAATTGTCCAAGGAGACCTCAACCATCCAATGAGAACATATAGCAGATTTTGTATAATGTGTGAAACAAGTAATGTTCGTACATATGTTGCGTTTGAAAATTTTCGTCGTGTGTGTTTGCGTGAAAATTTAGGAATAACTTATCTTTAACTGTACATGTTCGTACATATGTTGCGTTTGAAAATTTCTGGCTTTGTGTTTTTGCGTGAATATTTAGGAAATACTTATAGTTAACTTTCGTACTACACTCATTTTGATATTTTTCTAACCTTCTATATAGTTGTACCGCAATGGATCCAGGTCCTTCAGATCCATCACTGTCGCAACTCCAATCTACTCGAGATCGACGCGAACCTGGAGGGCGAGGTAAGGGAGGACGATTGACATGAATGCGTCATATTTACAGCAATAATGTATCAAAAACATACTTTAATACATTTTCAATGACAAGGTGTACGAAACAATGCGCGTACGTCGAAGACGTGGGGTCGTTGATCGAACGATGCAATATCATTCTAGGATGATCCCATATCTTCGTTCCAGCGGGTTTTATGGGATATCCAGGGTAGCATTTTTTAGCCTTGATTGGGCTTTGATTACTGCGTTTGTAGAGAGATGGCGCCCTGAGACGCATACATTTCACATGCATTGTGGGGAGTGCACAATTACACTCCAAGACGTGCAGGTGCATATTGGATTACCTATTGAAGGTATGCCTGTGACAGGAACGACAGACGCAGACTATGCCGATGTCCGCGAGAGGCTACTTGGACGAACTCCTGGTGGAGATGACATCGTTGGCTGTAAACTAAAGGTCGATTGGCTTGAGCGTAACGTTCCAGCAATAGATGATGAAAGCGATGAGGAGTCGGTGCAACGTTACGTTCGATCATACATTCTACAACTCATCGGTGGTTGTCTTTTCGCCGACAAGTCCAATCGATTCGTACATTTGATGTTCCTACCTTTGCCGGAGGATTTCCAAGTAGCAGGCCAATATAGTTGGGGAAGTGCATGTTTGGCTTATTTGTACAGGGAGTTGTGTCGCGGATCTCGCGCAGGGGCACATGAGGTTGCTGGCGCCTCCATTCTTGTACAACTGTGGGCTTGGGACATATTTCCATTCATAGCACCGCGGCGTCTGCGTGTATCTAGAGCTCAATAGCGAACGGTGGATGGCCAAAATATGCTTATGGACGTTCCACTCGGACACAGGTACTAAAGTCGAATTTCCATTACTTTGCAATTAATTATTGTCCATGTTCATTTATCGTAACTTATTGTTTCCTACACAGATGGCTCGATGCATTTTCGGTTTCACAAAATGCGACGCACGTCGTATCGGCATATCGTGATGCACTCGACTCTCAAAGGCATGAGGATGATGTGGTGTGGCAACCATATAATGAACTCATGGGGTCTCTTCCCGAGTACTGTACAAATGGTCAAGGCAGTTGGCTCTCGACGTGTCCCTCATTTGTTTCCACATTGTGGAGTGGCATCGACCCAGAAAGGGTCATGAGACAATTCGGCATGGTACAAGTAGTGCCACCTAATTGTGCCTATGACGCCCAACTGCACCGCATCGAATTGCGTGGACATCATCATGAAAGTTGGGTTACTTTTCACGCAAGCTACATAAGCATGTGGGAAAATCGTGGGGACACCGTTGCGACGGCGGCACTGAATGAAGGGCGTGACCATCAACACTACATGACGTGGTATCGATCGGTCACTAGGAGATTCATAGGACACGACGGGGCGTTACGTGACTACTCGGTAATCTTCTAACTCTTACTTTTCCTCGAACATTTAATATTATATATTGCGCTGATTTGAGCTTTTATTTTTTTTATATCAGCGTAACTTGGTGCATCGACTTAGGCGTGTCTTTATTGAGGATGGGTACGAGCAAGGTTTTGCTGCCCTTGATGAAGGGATTAAAATTTTGGACGAAGATGAAAGACAAAGGGCTAATCTTTCGCATGACGGAATTGACGTCCAACAAGACATAGATGGGGATATTGAACAAGAAGACCAAGAAGATGATCAAGGCGAACCAAACATAGAGGTGAGAAGAAGACGAACACGACCAGAGACTATGCGGGAACGCACCAGACGTCCTCGTCCGCCACGTCCATCTACTCAGAATGAGGTTGCTGCAGAGAGTAGTAGACCTTCTCCTCCAGCACGTTCATCTCGTTCGAGAGCGAGTAGAAGAGAGAATGTTGGCGAGAGTAGTCATTCTTCTCATGGGTATATACCTGCATCATCCACACCCCAACCAGACCCTCCTATGTTTGTACCCAGGCCGCCGAGCGTGAATCTTCCTCCTTACCATTTTGATCCGTACGCACCCGGGCCTTCGTCTTCATATGTGGACCATGGAATGCCTCATCATCAAACGTATCCATCACTGCCTCCATACATGCCTAGTCCATACACTCCTACTCCGTATAATTACAATATGGCGTAAACTGGAGACCCTTCATTCATGAACTTGTTGACCATGCCGCAGCCTCATGTTCCATTCCCCCAACCCCATGCAGGAAGCCAGTATTTCGGGATGGTTCCACCTCCTATTTTTGGTAGCATGAGTAGCAGAGGTGAGTCGAGTCAAGAACCAGAGGAAACGCAACAATCTACTCGACGTGATTCATCGCAAGACCAGCTACCTCGACAAGCTCAACCGGATGTACAAACACATCGTCCAACTAGACAAAGAGTACGTCCGGTTTGCTTCACCGAGGAACAACGTCAACGGAACCGCCGAAATAGACCTGCATGATGAGTTTACTTGATGTCATGGTGATTTGTAAACAACTTATATTTTGGGTTCACGAAGTACGTGTATTCAACCTTCTCTGTTTCATAAACTTATCTCTCATGTTTTCGATATTATAATAATGTCGTATACGTGATTACTCTTCAATAGTTAGGGTAGTTTGTTAAGTTAGTTTAGGTTATATGTTTAATTTAACTTAAGTGGTTAGCTTAGTTAGTTAGGTGTCGGTGGTTAGGTTATATTTGTTTAGTTTGGTTAGGTTAATTAGCTTAGTTAGTTAATTTAATTTAGTTTAGGTGTTGAGGTTATGTTTGTTTAGTGTAGTTACTTAGTTTAGGTGGTTAGGTTAGTTACTTAAGGCTAGTTAGGTTAGTTAATGTTAGTTAGTTTACTTTGGTTATTTCCATTTAGTTAGTATGTTTACTTTGCAATTAAGCTAGTGAAGTTAGTTATTTTAGTTTACTTAGTTTAAACCTCTGTGGTTTGGTTAGGTAACGTTAGTTAGTTTAGTTTGGTTATGTTAGTTACTTAGGTAGTTGAAGTTAGTTAGTTACTTATTTTAGTTTGGTTTGGTTAGGTTAGTTAAAGTTAGTTAAGTTTGGTTAAGGTTAGTTAGTTAGTTTAGTTTGGTTTGGTTAGGTTTGTTTTGGGTTGTTAGTTTAGTTTACTTTAGTTAGTTAGTTAGTTAGTTAGTTAGTTAGTTAGTTAGCTTGTTAGTTTAGTTAGTTAAGGTTAGTTAGTTTAGTTTGTTAATTAGTTTAGTTTGGTTAGGTTAGTTAAGGTTAGTTAAGGTTAGTTAGTTTAGTTTGGTTAGGTTAGTTATGGTTAGTTAGTTTACTTTACTTTGGTTACTTAGTTAGTTAGTTAGTGATTTAGTTTAGTTAAGGTTAGTTGTTTATTAAGTTTAGTTTGATTTGGTTGGATTAGTAAAGGTTTGTTAATTTAGTTTAGTTAGTTAGTTAGTTAGTTAGTTAGTTAGTTTATTTAGTTTTAGTTGGTTTAGGTTAGTTAATGTTAGTTGGTTATGTTATATACAAAATTGGTTTTTTTTTAATACAAATATAAAATCTTCATATCCATATTCAAATTAGGGGAGTAATTGTCGAGATCGCTCGTCGACGACGACGGTGAGCGACGAGGGACGGAGTGGCGGAGACAGATCGGCGAGTTGCGTTTGTGAGGTTCGCGGTGACGTGGCGTCCACGTGGCAGGGTTTGTACAGATAGCGCCTTTTGAAAAGGCGCTATCTGTACATGTGGCGCCACGTTTTCGCCACGTCAGCGCCACCTCACAAACACCAATTTCGCCCAATAACGCCATTTTGAGAAGGCGTTATTGAATCGTGATGATGTGTCTCTGACGTGGCGAAAACGTGGCGCCACATGTACAGATAGCGCCTTTTCAAAATGCGCTATCTATACAAACCCTGCCACGTGGACGCCACATCACCTCGAACCAAAAAACATCCCACTCAATAACGCCTTCTCAAAAGGCGTTATTGCCTACTTCCGTAAAAAAAAAAAAAAAACCTCCCTATTTTGTGAATAAAATTGTAAATATACCCTACTTTTGAAAAAACCCCCAAAAAAAGACCTAAAGAAACAATTCCCATCGGCGGTAACTTGAACGATTTTCAATCCGAGGGAATCGAACTGGACCAGAACTCGGAAACATCAGGTTGCTTCCCACGCCTCTTCACCTACGCACCACCAATGCCCATCATCACAAAACAAGAAAAAAAAAATCCCCACAAGATAGAGTCACAGACGACTCTATTCACTGAGTAATTTATTCAAACAGTTGGTGTGCACGCGATAGAGTGAAGTAACCAAGTATGGTTTGGAGATCCACAACTCCAAAAATCTTTCTAGTTAGAGACCGAATTATGGTAATGAGCGAAGAAGAAGCCATTGATGATGCATTCTCTTACGTGAATTTGCTTTTTGGGTCTGGACTTGTGATGATGATGCTTGGCTTGAAACATTGGAGAAGCTTTTTGAGAGCAGAGAGAGTCGAGAGAGGCCCAATGGGTGCGAGTGCGGCCACTCGGAGATGGGATGCATATGCTGCGGCGCCTCGGTTGGAGGATTAGGCTAGACGGAATAGGTCCTAGAATCTAGGCTGCGCCGCACGTGACTAATTCTCAGACGGTGTGTTAGAATAAATAGGGATGTAATTAAGGAGTATCTCCGTCCCTTAATAGGCAATTTTGTTTTAATTACGAGTTTACAACGGCTAATTTTAATTTTGAAAAAGCACCACTAACATACTTTGGGCACTGATTCATTCAATTGTCGCACGATGTACCTCACGATGCACGCATACATCTCGAAGTGTATTGCGCGGCAATCGGGTGGATCAATATTCAATCTCGTGCTCAAAGTATGTTACTCAAGCAACTTCCTTTCAATTTTAGTGACTATCAATCATTGTAGATCTATATATCTAATGGAATTGGGTTGTTTTTATCAAGATCCATAAATTAATTTAAATATTAACTAAAAGTTTAATGTGACAACCCCTCTCATAATTTAGGGCACCGCCCGGCCTAATCCTGTAATTAATCCCTAATCATATCCACGCAGGACTTAACTACGAATTAGTCAGCCTTTACAACATAAACATCTCTTTTCTTGTGTTCAGGATAAGTAATACACTAGTCCTACTAGTTTATAAAATTTAAAGTTAATTAAAACTTTTTATTAAATTAATTATTTAGCAGAAGTCTTATCGGTTATGCGGAAACCATATATAAAGTCCTAAGTGTGGAAAACCAGGAAATGACGTCACATATATAAAGTCCTCAAAATGCAGAGAAACAGTAAAATAGTATAAGTCAGGTTGGAGAAAACTAACGCTCAACCCAAATAGTATTTGAAATACATATATAGCATATACAATCAAAATACTAAAAGAAGACCTACAATCGATGCAGTGACGCGCCGCGGGCTCAGGGATAATCGCCGATCTTCTCATTGTCTAGTTTGTTGGTAGACGGCTCTGCACCCACCGTCATAAAAAGGACGGTGAGTACAAGAATAAAATAGTAATCCCCGATGACAAGTTTAATTTGCATTTCCAAATATTCAAATGGTATTTAAAAGCATATAAATAGGAAAACTGGAGGGGTTTTTCTAAAAGTGGGGTGGATTTACATTTTATTTCTCAAAATATGGAACTTTACTTTGAAATTTCAAAAGTAGGTGATAATTCCTTTTGAAAATGAGGTATTAGTGATGAGGTGGCATGCATGGTGGTGAGGTGGTGGTGAGGTGGAAAGCAATTGTATAGATAGATCCTTTTGAAAAGGAGCTATCTATACAAAAATATAAACTCCATGAATGACTCCTTTTGAAAATGAGCTATCGATACAAAATTTATCCCCATGAATAACACGTGCATATGGAGATGGACGACCCGCGTCACTCACGTATCTCGAGGTAGACAATCAATGTAAACAACGCGCACGCATATCGACGTGGACAACCCATGCAAACGTCACCCATGTATGCCGAGGTGGAGATTTCATACAAATGTCAGGCACGTCTATCAAGGTATGCGACCCATGCAACCTTATGCAACTCATGCAAACATCACGCGCGTGTCTCGAGGTGATAAAGCCAATTCCAATGTCACACACGTATCTCTTGGTTGACAACACATGGAAACGCCACGCACGTATGTCGAGGTGGGCCAGCAATGCATATCCACTACAGACCGTGGACCCCATGCAAACGTCATGCACGTATCGCGAGGCGGACAACTTGTGCAACCCATAGTAAGCATGCAATTCATCCTTTAAACTTTTGAATTACTTTTATGTCGTGATGGAAAGTAGAGAAACGGAGAATAAAATAATTGTAGGGCAAAACCATGTTATTTTTTTGTCGAGAGCTTAAAATTAAAACAACGATCATATATTGAGAAATACGTTTATTCCATGAAAAGGTTGTATACATCAACTTCTGAGATGGCGCTATTTGTTTGGCCCAAATCCACGTGGCCTGGACACATGGATAGCGCCTTTTGAAAATGCGTTATCCATGTGTCCACGTCAGCAAAAACATGCACCAGCAGTGATAACGCCTTTTGGATAGACGATATTGCCTATTCTAGGAAAAAAAACACAACCTTATTTTCCGAATTTAAACTAAAAACATTAGTACTTTTGTAATTTTTTCAAAATTGGAAAATAAACCATATGCAAGTAAATACTAGAGTTAAACAAGCAATACTGACACTAGGCTAAGTAGTGGTGATTTAGTTCCGGTCAGCAGTGAAACATGTCACTCCGACTCAATAATCATATAACACAAGGGACTTTAACCCAAGTGTTACCAGGGACTCTAACCCCGGTGTGTAGAACACCTCATGGTCTCTAACCTCGAGTGTCACGCAGTGTCAGGTAACATATGCTGACATCCCCAAGGACTCTAACCCCGTGATTCGCGCACACCTCGATCGAGTACGAGACCTAAATGCGAAAACTACTTTTAAATTTCAAGAAATATCAACTGTGGATTGTCAAGGCATAGACACATCTACACACTTAAACCAATAAGGAATACAAATCCTTTTAAACATTTATAAGATATTCACTTGCCTAATAGCATGCTATTTATCATTCGATTTACATTTAAAAAAACAAGAATAGATATAGCATGGGATAGAATCAATGAATCAAATCAAATGAATGGATATCATGCAAACTAGACTCATCAAGTAAGCATAGACATAAAGAACACATGATATAAGAATACAAAGGCAATATAGTCAAAAGGACTATGCAATGACAACAATTAATATAAATGAAATGCCAAGTAAAGTTGTCATTATGTATACTCACAACAACAAGTAAAGTCCTAACTTTACTGGCTTCCCGATACTCCAAATCTTGTATTCGCTCTCTCGTACCCTTTTCCTAGGTTCCTGAATTTGGTATCTCATTAGTTCAAATATAATGGGTTTAAGCTCAGTGTGTTTATTGTGTATTTAAATTGGTTCAATAGACTTTAAATCAATCTTCCTAAATCAGCCCCTAAAGACTAAATTAAGTTTCAATTTAAGTCCTGCATTTTAAAGCACTTTTAGGCATGAAATGGTCCAAATATCAAAATCCTTCATTAGTAAAATTATTGTTTGTCTCTCTCTTAGCTTTCCGTAAAGGTTTAGTTTGCAAAATTCTGATTTAAAGAAAAAGATGTCATGTTTTACTAAACATAGGTCTAATTGGAATTTAATCCGACCAGCGGATTTAGAAAATCTATTTCTCACAATCTATGATTTTATGAAATGCGATTTTTGGTCACAAGGCAGAAATGATATCCAAATACAACATACTAAAAGATCAGCTCATTTGGATAAGTATTTAGAGAGTTATGCCCTTAACAAATTTAGTTTCAAAACTTTCCTTTTCAATTCCATCAACTACTTGTAGAGCATGTTTGGACATAAAAACATTCGCATCAAAATACCTTTAGTGAAGCAAAGTTATTTATCTTTAAATAAGCTTTCAAATGCCACTAGTTTGGATCAATTTGGATCTAAAATGAGCAGATTATGACCAAATTACCCAGATTGATTCCTAATGCACTATGCAGAATTCTAGTTTTGGTGTTACAACTTCAAAAATTCATATCTTTATGATTTCAAAACCAAATTAAGAACTTCAATATAGCTAGATTATCAACTTGAAATGAGGAATCCAAATATATAAATCAATTGCAAATACTTAATCATCTACCATCTGAAATTAGCCTAAAACCAGAACTTGTTTTAATTTCAACTAAAAAGATGTGTACCTAGTTGATGTAGCACCCTAGCTTGAGAATTTCTCACCAACTCTTATGGATTCCTTCAACACCTTGATGATTAACTCTCTCCAGCAATTCCTTCTTCTTCTCCAGCAAAAATGAATGATTGATTTGATTTACATGTTGTTTGATTACTAATGTTATATATTAAAGTGATGTTCCTTCCTAGCCCTTGATCTCCATGGATTTATGTATCCCGAGGAATATTTAATGGTACACATCTTTCTATATATCCCACTAACTCCCACTAACTCAACCTCAAATAAAACCATTTCATTACTCACCTAGTTCCTAGATGTGTCAATTAGTATCTCTAGACCAATCCTATGCTTTCAATTTAATTTACTCAACTATAGGCCTTTAATTTGATTTGCATTAACAAACACAACCATAGGCTTATAAGTAATTCCTTATTTCATATTAGTATTAAATAAGACTTACCAAAATGCTAACTACCTGATTCCCCGGCTTGTACGTTACTCGAGGCGCGTCCCCGCTCTCGTCTCGACGCCCACAACTGTACAAACCGACTTAGTATACACAATACATAACACTAGGCATACATCAATACAAAAATACAATATACCTCGGCCACGTGCCTCGATCGATGCACGTATCACGGTGTAGGTCCCACGTCAATGGTCGGTGATTCTGATTAAGGAATTAAAACGGGGTAAGAGATTTGGGTCGTGACATTTAATATCTATATCTATGTATATAATAAGCCTACATCTTGAGTGTACCATATGGCGGTTTCGAGCATTCTCATAACTCTACATGGCATGCTCAATATATAGGTTTCATCAAGGTATATATGGTATGTGACACTTGGCGTCTTGGATCCTTCTCGACATGCCACGTGACATTTTAAAATATAGGCTGATTATGTGGCGTCGCCACGTGGCATATTCAAGATATAGGTTTATTATATGGCATATACGATATATATTTTTTATGTGCCACGTGGCGATTTCGAGCCTTCTCATATTGCCACGTGACATGCCCAAGTTGTAGGTTATGTGACACGTATATATTGTATTTGATATGTGGCATTTTTAGCCTTCTTAATGAGCCACGTGTCATACTCAAGATGTAGGTTTCGACGACCTATATATGGTATGTGCCACGTGGTATTTTGGAGCATTCTTAACGCGCAACGTGTGATATCTAAGTTGTAAAAAAGAATAAGAATTTAATTTTTATTTAGTAACAGTTGCCCATTTAATTCATAGTTATGACCCCTTAATTATTTCTGAATTTAATGCCCCTTAATTACTTTTAAATATATGGAGTGTAAATTATGGACTTTCCAATTGGAATTTAAATTTGAAAATTACCCCTTTTAATTGCTTTTGAATATAACGTCCCTTAATACATTTTTCTTTCTTGCCCAAGTTCCTATTTGATTTTTTTGGGTCAAATGAGTTCCTATTTGCTTAACAGATTAGTGTGAATAATAGCAATTTATAGTAATTGTATGCAGCCATTTATATTTAAAATTATTTAAATGTGACAAAAACCACTTGATATAAACTTTAAAATTATTGGAATATATGTACCCATTAAATAATTAATGATCACATGTACTTGTATGTAACATATACGTAGGTTAATTAGCAGGTTAATTACTTAAATGTGAAAGCGAATGTAATGTTCTATCATGTACATAAATGTAACATATTTATTGGAGAAATACCGTCTTTGTAAATGTGTTTACGTTTACCCATTCAAATTTAGAATTATTTAAATTTGTCTTAGAATTGTGTGTAACGTTTGATTTTTTATTTTTTTTTGGACTTTTCAACTCCATGCAATGCAATGTACTCCTATAACTGATAAAATTTAAAATTATTTAAATTTAAATGTGACAAAAATCCACTAAAAATATTGTAAATGTTATAAATTTGATCAGACATTAATAAACGTTTCTTTACCCACCTTTTATTAATCAAACTTTTTACAATTATTTATTAATTTCATCATTTCAAGTTTATATATACCATTGATCTTCAAACTTGAGCATTTGTCCAAACACACTCAATCATTTGCCTAAACACACTTGATTTGAACCATATAATGGCGATCGACACGAAAATCGCACTACTCAATCAATCTGTTGAAAGACAACTTCAATAGATGGGTAATACATTGTAGAAGGGTAGGAGTCTATGAAATCGAAAAATGACAATTTGCTCAGCTTCAATTTGTTAATCTTCGATGAAGACGTAAGTATATTTGTTAATCATAAAGTATACGTATAAGTATATATTTTTAAATTATTTAATCTATTTAATTATTTGTATGTATTGTTGTAGGAAACTTTGATTCGGGATCATTTATATAAATCAAGTGCGGAAATACAAGCTGTTGCTAAATAAAGGGATGATTTTTATTAGATTAAGGAGAAAGCTGGTATTTTGTCAAAAAGAAACACAAATCTTCGTTCCATTAGTTTCAATTAAGCTCTTTATTCGTCTTTTTAAATAATTGAATCATTTTGATGCATAAAAGATAAATCTTTTGAATGTCTTAGATTTGATACCTTTATTAGTGGGCTTTAATTTTGAAATGTAGATAGTGACTCGATTCCTTTGATCCTCATCAATATGTGAATTTTTTTTTCCCTTTGGTTTCGAAATGATCTGGACGTAGTACATTATATTGCTCTTTTATGTAACGATTATTTTTTTCACTCTACGTACTATTTTATTTATCATTAAATAAAGCATTTTGATTTAAGAAGGCTATCAAATTCATTGATACATACAACAATGTGTAATTTAGTTGTAGGTCTATATGTTGAAACTCATTAATAACTATGAGACAAGCAAGCAGGGTTCAAGTTTTATAGATTTTATTTTTCTTTTTACTCTCTTTCGAGGGCTAATCTCTCATTTACTATTAGTAAATCACTTGATTGTTTGTATGCGCTATCTCTTAAATAGATTGAGGTATGACAATAATAATTGTATGATTACTTCATACATGAAATGTATCAATTTTGTATTTTTTAATTTTTTATTTTTTATTTATGTTCCTTTTCTCATCAATTTGTTTTTTGAGTTGTATATTGATATATTTTTATTTAATACTAATATTCAGTCTTGCCCATGCGCGAAGTGCGGGACAACGACTAGTTTATAACATTTTGATTTCTACAAGACTCAAACTATGCATGTGCCAATAAAAGTGTTGGACTTTGACCATTGAGCTACTATGGGGTGGTTTAAATAGTATTTTAATAAATACTAAAATAAATTGAAACAAAAAATATAAACAAAAGTATCCATTCGGTCATAGAAGCATCTTTAGTGAGATGGACGAAACATTACTCGCAAAACGCAATATTACGGATGTTGTTAGTACAAAATAATAAAAATACAGGTGTTATTTGCTACCAATTGAAAACATAACTAGTAAAAACCTAGCCACACACCCAAACCAGATTTGGTATGGGGGTCGGCGATGCCATGGTTAGCCTTCGTCGTCGGCCCCCTATCTTCTATCTTTAAATTCAAGATCTCTCCTCTTTTTATCTCATGTTATTCTTCTACACCTCACCTCTTACCCCCAACCTCCACTCCCTCCGCCCCTTTATCTTTTTCTTTCCATCTTTCTCCGCCCCTCCCCTCCCTCTATTCGCTTCTTTCCACCCTCATTCGTTCCTCCTCTGCCTCTGTTTGTCGGTCCCATCCCTATGCTGGCTTCTCTCCACCTTCTATTCGCCCCACCTCCTCTTGTTCATATGTGTATGCCTATTTTCATGTTCTCCCCTTCTTTTTCTTTTCTTGTTTTACGAGTAGATTCGACATTCGACTGTTGCGTAACGTGTAGGTGTTAAGTTTCTGACTCTACAACGTTGACAACCCTATTTTGACGCCTAAGTCTTGATCGAGTAGAAGAAATACAAACATGCAAACTGGAGGGATGGCGAGCGACACTGAGTGGTGGGTGTCATCGGTTGCTTGGGTTTCATTATGTTTATTAGTTTCTCTTTATTTGGTTGGATCTAGAACTTTATGTATCTACTAGTGGGGCGTTGTCCCCGTATAAGGGGTGGTTGTCCCTACTAGTGGAATGGTTGTGCTCGTTAAGGATTGTGGTCGCACCACCCTTTGTGGCTGGTGTTGGATCTTAGTTTTGTGCTTCACTGTAACAAGATATCTATTATTCTCGCTGTAATAGATTGTTGTCCCTCTTTTAGGCAAGGAACATCAATGCAATGCAACTGTTGACCAAAAAAAAATAATAGAATTCATAAGCCTTCACAAATCATTCCATGTATATATATACACTAGTTTCTGGTACGTGCTACGCAGGATCGTGCACGATAATTTACTAAATATGAAATTATAATTTAAATTTAAGATTTTGACGAAATGACCAAGTTATAAATGAATAAAGTAGATAATGAACATTTTAAAGTAAGCAATTGAATATTCGAACAACTTTATAATTTTAAAAGAAAAAAATACTCATTCTAATAAAATTTTATTGAAAGAATTATATTCCCATCGATGTTGATTTTCTATCACCATCATCATCATCCCTAAAAGTTAAGATTTTAGAGTTAGTATACTAAATTACATGAGAGTGCTAGAGGTGAGAGATTGAAAGATTGACAAGGGTACATGAGAGAGAGAGAGAGAAAGCACAAATTTAGTAGTGAGAGAACGTCGGTGCGAGCAAGAGGGAGGAGAAAAAAAAGATTAAAGAGTTTTCTTTTGGGAAAATCAAGATGAATGGAAATGATGGATCTATGTAGCCAATCTCAATTAATTTGAGACTAAGATTTTGTAGCAAATGACATGCCAAAGTTCAATTGAGCTATTTTAAGATAGATATTGTGATTAAGTGGCATTGTAAAGAATAATTTCGACCATGCTAATGAATAGTATTGAGGTGTAACAGAGAAATAGATCCTAGAGCCATTATACACTTTAATAAAAAGTTGAATAGCAGCCGTTTACAAAACTTAACTTCTCTAGACATTCACTTGCCAAAGTAATTGAGGTTACAACCAAACCACAATATTAATATCTGTCTTTTGGGACATAATTTTCAAGCGAGAATTATGTCTTTCTCTTCCAATTTGGCTACCTTATCTTACCTAACACTTAATCCATATCTAATTAACACCAAACGATAGCTAAAACAACCTCAGAACAACCATTTGCATCAAATTGATCAAAACCTCACAAATTAGGTTCAAATGAAAGTGTAGATGATGGAGATGATGATTATCTTAGGTTAAATCCTCCAATTGACCTCCAAGATAGTTGAATTCCAACTTGAATTCTCCTCCAAATGTCGTTTGCTTTGATCTTGCATGAAATTATAAATGGTTTTTAACTAAAATCCCACTAACTTTGGTTTATATATATTTGATTCCGATCAAATGTGAGTACATATCTCGAGGATTATCTTGTGGTCTACAACCATGCTGTCTCACACCACCTAATGACTCTAATGGAACACTCCCTTCCTAGTACTCCTTACTATGCTCATCTAGATGTCCATCTCATGGTCCTCATTAATAAGTGCAAACTATAGGCCTTTATTTATTTTGATTTGATCACACTAACTTAGGCTCATTTTACTTACATATGGTTAGTGTTTTATTTATCAAAATTAACCAATGTGTGGTCCCACTAACCTTCGACTACTCGGTACCAGATACCCAGTGTCCCACTTCTTGACACATATTTCGAGGCACACCATAGCCTATTATTTTAATTTGAATTATCTTAGTCTATGGTCACATTATCCATTTAATTGATTTACTATTCATCTTGACATGGATTAGTCGGGTTTCCTAGCATAACCATAGTTTGCCTACCCGACACCCGCTTTGACTCATCTTTTGAGATGAGCACCCGTCACACAGACTCGCCCAATAGCAACATACATACATGTGGTGCAATATAAAAATAATAACTTTAAACACCACATACACACAACCACCATTCATAAATAACATATTTCCTCGGTTCTCGTATCCGAGCCAACCAAATTGTCCACGTAACATATGAATTACGACCGTTAATCTCCGAGATTAACGTTAATCCTAGGTTAATTAAATTTGGGCCGTTATAGGTGAGTTTGAATAATCTGCCTTCATTACGCCTTGTCATAAGGATATGACACGTCTTTGGATCCTATACATAACAACCATGAGAGGAAAAGTGAAAATCAAGACCAATATCACAATGTTGGCCAACATAAATAAGATTAAGTGACAACTTCGGGATGAGAAATGCATTTTATAAGGTTAAATTAGGCATGGGTATCGTTCCTAAATGAGTAACTGATAAGACTGAGTCATCAGCTGTGTAAATAATAGGTGCATGGGACATAGACTGTTTATGTGAAAATAAAGAGGATTCCGGGGTTATATGATTGCAACATGCAGAACCAAGATACCAATTGAAAAAAGTATCTGGTATGACAGACATTGCATAAGAATTAAGGTTACCAGACTAAAGAGATACCAAGACTTGCTGGAGGGTATGTGTAATGACCTATTACTTTAAGCTGGTGATTAGTACCAATCTAAATAGTAATTAACCCAAGTTAGGCTCATGGTTAAGATCGGCGTACCTCGATTATCATGTATGTATGTTTGCATGACGTTTTATGTTTGTTTGGATTGTGAAATTTAAATATAAATAGGTTGTGTATAATAACTGGATATATACAAACCTATAATTGATAAAATACATTATAAGTCATGAAATACCAGTACACTGTGAGCAACGAGAGAGTTGTGGCATGAATGTGCACGCTCGTAGCTACACGTAGACATGTCCGGTAGATTTATTGGAGAAGAAATACGCGAGTTATATATATTTATATATAAGGACATATGTAAATATATATTGGAATTAAAAAGAAAAATGAAATTATATAGATTGTTTGATCTTCTCAAATGACGTGAAAGTACTAGATGTGTCAAAATTTGTGTCACGTTAGCACGTGTCACTTTAACACATCAACGACTTGATCAATCTTGAAATGACGCGATGAGTATCTCGAGGAAAGTTTATATATATAAATCAAAAGTTGATGTTTATCAACAAAACAGTTGATCAAAACCGAAACCAAAGGTTTAGGGGTATGAAATTGATCGAGACAAGTTGTCAAAGGTGCATAATCAAGTTCAGTTGATGAGCTTAATCGATCACACAGCTTGTGAGCATCGTATAAGTATAATTTGTTTTAGTGTTTATCAAAGTTGGAATTATTGGTGATGCTAGGATTAGGGTTGTTTAAGCTGTTTGTTGATCAATTATGGTTTCTCACTTCACTAAAGGTTGTTATGGATCGGTTTTGATGAATTCGTGACTATTTGAGATGATTTGTAGGTGTTTTGGATCTATTTGGATGAGCAGAATGGTGCCGCTATTGCAGGTCCGGTGCGCATAGCGCTATGCGTACTAGGAGGATGAACTGACATGCATGTAGCGTGCTATCTATGTTAGATAGCGCGCTACCCACACCCAGATCAGTATAGAACTGATTGGAAACTGGGTAGTTTGTCAAAAACTTTAAGGACTATTGTAGGAGTTTTAATACAATATAACGGACCTATATTAACTACAGTTGGTCCATGATAGGTGTTGGTTACTCGGGAGAGATTTATTGACCCGAAAAGTTAGAAAAATTGGATGAGGACTTAGACCGAGGTAAGTACGAATTCGCTTATTTATCAATATTGTTTGGCTATTTAGTGTATATAGCTCATACAATTGTTAGAATGGAATGGGAGACTATTTATATTGTGATTGTTTCTTAATAAAAGGAAAACGGTGTTTATCGTGATTTATGAGAGTAAGATCCTAGAATTGAGACGAGGTGGTATAGGAGATGAGTTAGCTTCCCGGCTTATATGTAACACCTTACTCAGTTTATAGGTGGCGTATGTTACATTTACACTAAAAGGTTTGGATAGAACCATTGGGCATTAGTGGATGGGCTATAGAGCATATCGGCCAATATGTTGGTCTAGCAATCACATTAATGGCATCAGTGGGTAATCGACCCTAGTTTTATAAAGTAAATGTGGATCACAGTGTAATAGTCCAAATTACTTGCTATGCGTCTGAATATGTATTGAACTTATATGTTTTCCATATTCTTGTTAGATATCATTGGTTCATGTTGTTATTGCATGATATCCTTGTTTACTATATGGAATGTTGATGATAAATGTGAATCCATACTTACTGAGTAAGTTGGAGCACTCACCCAAATTAACTATTTCAAGTTCACAATTCGGCGCTTCAACCAAAGGGAAAGAAAGATTTATGAGTCTCGTGTCTTCTCTTCGATGTAATGAGCCTACTTGTATACATAAACTTCGTTTGACATATTTTGATGTATATAAACAAGGTTAAGGTGATTTATATATGGTTTCAGGTTTTGACAAACTCTGTATTTTCGTATATTTGTATATATCAAAAAAGTCTTAAATTCTTTGTTGCGTAATACTTTGATTTATTATTTAGATATGAGTATACATGTTGATTTTATCAGGTGTTGTAACGGCCCAAAAATTTTAACTGTGTTTATGTCTTTACACAGACTCAATGACCCATACTATGGGACCCAAACCGTGATGTGTCCGTTTACCGAGGCAAGGGCCGAGGTACATTTTATTTTTGTTATGATGTATGCCTATTGTATTGTATTTTTGTATACTAGTAAGTTAATGTTATACGGGTGTGTAGGTATCGAGACGAGCGGGGACGTACCTCAAGTCACGTATCGACGTGGGACCAATGTAGCGACATATTGGGGTAAGTTTAATTTATTTGAATAAAATGTGAATTTATTTGGTAATGTGTGGTTGCAATGTGGCCACTAGAAAATTTAATGAATAAATGGGCGTATAGTTAGGAAAATCAATTATAAGGCATAACATGTTAATCGAGACATGCGTTAACCCATCATGAGGCAAGGTGTCACATTTTCGAGTCACTCACAAGTGACTTGAGGGGATAATTAGGGCAATGTGCTCCATGTGATGAGCCTCGGGATACGTGTGCACACGAAGATCTAAGGCTAAAGTTGAAATTCACATATATAAATACTTGAGGTTGTTGTTGTCTGTGTCGTGGCCATGGAGGGCCGAACCTCCATGGCCGACCGAGAGAGGAACGGGGGAGATGGCAAAGGGATCTCCCTTGCCATCACAACCCATTGGGGTTGGAGTTGAGAGCCAACCCCAACGCCTCACAAAAAAAAAAAAAAAAAAAAAGCTGAGGCGCGGCTTCGAGAAGAAGAAGAAGAGGGGATCGGGTCGGGTCGACCCGAACCCATGTGGGTCGGGTCGGACCGACCCTGACCCGATGAAGACCGGGTCGGGTCGACTCGGACCCACCTCAATATATATAATATATATATTTAATTATGTAATTAAATTAAACTATTTTTAATATGTAATAAAGTCCTGAAAATAGATAAAATTATAAAGAATTCAGGAAAATCCCAGAAAAATAGGAAAAATATATTTGTGACCCAAATCAATAAAACTTCAATATTTCTATAAAAAGTGAAGAATTCGGGAGTCAGTCGAGGCGTTATATCAGGATTTTACCTCGAAAAACGCGAAATCGGCAAATTGGTCTCGAACTCAATTTTGACTGATGTCGACCAATTTAGGAATGTTAAATCATTAAAATGGAATCTAAATTGATACATTTTCAACTGTTAGGATCTTAGAGGAGCTATTTGGGGTTTGGGTGCGTATATCGACGCGACGAAAGCCGGATAGCTTAGGAATTGTTGTGTGTATGTAAGTAAACTGATTGAGACATTTATTTACATTTCGTTCCATTTATTTATTTATTCTCAGTTATTCGAACTGAATTGCCTTTGAAATCCATATGCTATGACTTGTTCAGTTTCTCATTTTATGATGTTGTTCATAGCATACTCTGTTATGTATATCATTGATTCCAATTCCTATACTTTGTCATGTTGATTGTTGTGTTTGTCATTGTTCAGTGGTACAACACGCTATTAGGTTAGTTTGTTTATTTTGACTCTTATCCTTTGTGCATTAGTATGCAGTTAGATTTCTTGGATTCCATTACCGAGTCATTTTTTAATATGAAAGTGGTTCTTGTGGTTAGGGTCATTTGATGATAGAAATTCAGCTTTCATACGGGGGTCACTAGACTTGCCGGGATGTCAGGGGATTTCTACACTACCTTGCATGACACACGGGGTAATCGGACCTCGAGTTTTGTTGGCGCAAGAATAACTTAGGTGAACATGATGAGTTTTAAAACTCGGGTATGTTAGCAAGTATACATTCCGGTGACGACTAATTCACTTGGAATAGAAAAGGCATAATCGTAAGTACGAACTTTTGACATTATGATATAGAGCTCAAATTTATATTGAAATGTTATATAGTAGAGCTCAAATAGTAATGGACATGCTGATGTGATGAAGATCACGGCCGACCGACCCTACTCCATTACTACTTAGCCTTGAGTCAGTTTCATATTTGGTTAACTCAAGTATCTCTTTGCATTATGTTTCTTTCAGCATAATTTCTAGTTAAATTATTTCATTTGATACTTGTTGGCTATTTGGGGATGTGGATCGATGTCTCTTAGTATTACTTAAATAATTTCATGTACTCACCGTCTAGTTTGTGACGGTGGGTGCAGATCAACCGAGTAACAGACCAGGCAAAGAGAAGATTGGCGACTACCTCTGAGCCGGTGGAGGACTGCTACGACACCTTTGTACGTTTTGTATTCTTTTGTATTACATTTTTATGTACATGCTATTTTGCCTTTTGGGTTGAGTGATAGGACTATAGGACTAGACACATGTTATATATATCACCATTTTGTTTATATATGCATGTGATCACTGTTTCCTAGTTTTTCCACAATAGGTTAAGCCTTAAGATTTCATTTCCACTAGTAATTGAATAAGACTTCCGCTGAATAATTTGTTAGAAAAAGTAAAAAAAATAATTAAGTGACTCTGATTTATAGACGACCATAGGTTAGTCACTAGAACAATTACGTTAACTGTAGGTGGTATCATAAATTGTAGGTGTTTAACTAAGGATGACTAGTTCCTTGTTAGGTCCTATAGGGGAGATTATGGCTTAATTAATGGATTAGGCCGAGCGGTGCCCTTATTTGTAGTTGCACACTGAACTAAACATGTAATATAGGAATTGTTTTGCTCGGTTTGGGATGATCGAGTTTTTTTTTATTTGGTCTATTATAACCGAACAACACAATTTAGTATGTAAATTGGTTGTTCGGTTGAAGTTGACCGAAGTTAAGTAGATTGTCCAAGATTCTTTCACTCAATATTATATTACAAAGTAACAATGGTTTATTCGATTACCTTGAACTGAGCTATGTATTATAATTTGGTCATGTCAAACCGAGCAGTTGAATTTAAATCGATCATTATCGACCGAACAATGTTTTTTTTGAGAAATGTTATACAATGATTGACTATTAATGCTTAGGTAATACGTGTGTTACTTTAATAAGTATGAAATGTACAAAGACGACAGAGGTGCCCAAGAAAAATGAACCGGTTGTGACTTAAAAGAAAGTGGGTGAGCTAGTGGGGAGGAGAGCTCAAACGACATCTTACATGAAAAAGAATGAGCTGGTAAGGGGAGCGGGGGCAAGTAAAACCTATTGTGATTTAAAAGAAGGAGCAACTGATAATCAATTATCGGATTTGCCAGACCAACAATTGGCAATTCGTATGAGCCAAGCAAATTCATTGGAACCATCTTCTTCCGATGCAACTGAATCGGATAGGGGAGAAGGGAGGGAAGAAGAAATTGATGAGAATAGAGATTCTGACGGAGAAGATGGAGAAGGTAGAGAAGGAGATAAAAAAGGAAGTAGAAGTGGTTGTGGTAGTGATAGTGGAAGTAGGAGTGCAAGTGGAAGTCAAGATGGTTCCACTGAAGAAGAAGAGGAAGGAAGCGCAAGTGGAGGAAATTATGAAGAAGGTGAAGGTGAAAAGGGAGAAGATTTCGAAGAAGAAGTGGTGGAAGTGAGGTCAAGTGCTAAGGCCCTTAGGAAAGCTAAGTCGGGACCATCCGACAAAGTGGCAACCGACGATAGTTCTAAACCCTTTCCTAGTGGGCCCTTTAATCATGAGTTATTGACGAGTTTCAACAATCATGTCATTGCCGCCATATGGAATAAAAAGGTACATTTACGATATTTACAATTAATAATTAGTCATTTGTTTAATTTTTTGATTAATATTAGTCATTTGTTTATGAATTTTTTACCAAACTCTTTTTTGCTATTTCAGGAGCGCCCATTGCTTAGATGTCTGAATCACGACCTCTAGTTATCACAATGGGATTTAGACATGCGTCACCCAACACCAGCCGACTAAAGAGTATTGTTGAAGCGTCTGGGTTGAGTGCACTATCTAATTGCACCTACAAGCAGGCACACAAGACGCTTATGTCTGCATTTGTGAAGAGGTGGAAGCCAAAAACCAACACATTTCACATCCCGTTCGTTGAAATGTCGATCACACTCGAGGACGTGCGGATGTTGTTTAAGTTTCCCGTGATGGGGAAGTTGTTGAGTGTGACACCATCAACAGGTCTGAAGCGGTAGAGTTGGTGTGTTTGGCTCTTGACATGCTGGAGAAAGAAGCCGAGCAATAAATAAACAAGGACTTGAAAGTTAATAAAGCCTAGCTAAAAGGCAAATGGGGACGTAAGCCAACGTCATCTTTGGAAGGGAAAGAGAAGAAGATGTTAATGCCCAAGGTTCGGTGCATGGCTAGAGCATACCTATGGTACTTGTTAGGATGCACGTTTTTTGTTGAAACGACATCGACGTTTGTCCCTGTTAACCTTCTCAAGCTCATAGATAACTTGGATGAGATTCATACATATGTTTGGGGAGCTGTGGCTTTAGCTTACTTGTATCATCAACTTGGATCAGCAACTCAGGTTAAAGTATGCTAGATCGCGGGATATCTGATGTTGCTCAAGGTTAGTTTGGTATAGTTTTTTTATAAATCCTTTGAGTTTTGCCAACTTTAGTTTAAGTGACTTTGTTATTGTAATTGCTTTGCAAGGTTAGGTGGATGAGCATTTCGATATGCACCTTCATGAAGCATGTCGGAACCATGGGTATGTTGACTCCCTGCCACGTGTATCTAGGTGGGATGTGAAGGTAGAGCAAGTCCTTAATGTTGAACATGGCCAAAGGATACGCCGAGCCCTGGATAAATCCCGTTCAAACATGGTTTGTGTTATCTCCCTAACTTGTGATTTTTTAAATGGTTTTATCGTTGATCGTATGTGAGATCCCTTTTTGACGTCGTTTATGTTAAATTCGTCTATTCGGTTGGTACTCACCAAACGAACACCACATGTTCAATCAACCCTGACCGAGCTAAGCGATTTAGTTCGGAACATACGGACTATGTAGGGACATTTTTAAGTGCATTCTGATATTGATTCCTAATGTGATTTGTAGGTAACGTGGGATCTGTACTCGAGTATCCGTTCAGATGAGGATTTTGCTGAGTCAGCCTTCTACATGGGAACAATCAAATATTTCGGGATAGTTGAGTCATACAACCCAGATAGATTCTTGCGGCAAATGGGTCATGTGCAAGGAATCCCTAAAAAACCTTACACTCCAATTCGAGCACAGAGAGGGAAAGTAGCCTAAAGTTATATCGTCAAGTATGGTTTCCAACTCGAGAATTGGGAGTCTTGGCAAGATCACTTAATGGCGGCAAGATCGAGGTGACCACGTGCAACAATTCCATGGGATATGACTAATGATTACATGGCATGGTTCAAGGACATGTCCCACCCATTCATTGAAAATCCAGAGGGAAGCACAGTCGGCAACGAGAAATCAACATCTATGACGTGAGTTGTTTATTTTTTTTTACAAATTTAGTTTGTATGAGCTTATAATTTGAAATGCATATTTTTTTATTGATATGAATCTTGTTCCATTGTTTGTCTATCGTGTTCGATAGGTTGTCGATGTCATAAAGGCTTGGAAGGCTTTACCACCTCGTGAATCCGATAAGGCAACCGCAGTCAAGATGGCGGATGATGCGTTGAAGCTTGTAACAATGTTTAGTTCTCCTACACCCTCCCAACTCATTAGAAAATCAGTTGAAGGTGCACCTTCTTCCAAGTCCAAGCCAACGACATCGGCTCCATCACCTTCGCAACAAAAGAGGAAGAAGGCGAGGATATGAGAGTTGTTGAACAATTACAAACAATATAACTGTAAATGAATTATGTTTTGTCTTTGAGTTATTATATTTACAAAGTGGGTTTATTTACTACATTGCATTCATTGATAAATTCGATTGTATGTTCTCAATTGGGTTTAAATCTATTGTTTGATCATCAATGATTGAATTAATTGGGAACACTCAGTCTTCATTGCCCGAGTTACTTAAACTCTTGTTTAACCCCTCTTGTTTGGTCGGATTAAACCGACTTAATTGGGTATATGTCGGTGGCCAACGACTGGGTAAAAACATTTGTCGTTTGTACTTTTATTCGGTAATTTTATCAAAATGATCGCTCCCAAAGATTGAGCACCAAAGATCTTTATGGTCATGAAGCTCCCAGTATAGAGCATTATGGACTTATACCCATGCACCGTCTTCATTGCTTCCTAAACCCACTGCGACAATGCAACAACCACAATTGCCATATCCTCTTACATCACAACCATTTCAATAAAACCAAGGAATCCTTCAAAGGCAACACCACGATAAGTCTCCTTAATAACATTTTGTATACAGGTACGAGTTCTATGCACCTTAACTGACACTTGCAGTGTAGGCTTCATCAGTATTAATTCAGGCTGGAGGACATACTCCTGGTGGGATGGATTTCTCTTGGTAGAAGCCTCATTCTCATTGGCCTTAATAACCTTTATCTTCTTGAATGATTGCGATGCATTTCTTCCTTGTTTTGATAGTTTTCTTCCCCTTGTCTTAATTTTCTCATTTGGCACCATCAATGACGAGGATGAGGGACAACTAATCTCATGGAGTTGTTGCACAATCCTTATTCGCGAGTCCTCATTATCCACAGTTGCAAACCTCTTGATGACCCTTTGAATTTGCTCCTTAAAATTGTACTATTTTCGATTCACAACTTCCTCGAGATTCATGCTCAATTTTTGCCAATGTAAGTGAACATCTTTAAGTGCTATTGGCGAACCCTCCAATTGATGACTTTCAATTTCATGGGCACATGGAAGACCGTAGGTTATGCGCAAAACACAACCACATCTTATTGGATCGGTACCAAACACTTTCGTGCGTTCGACCTCAACGCGAAGTTTGTCTAACACATATTGTGAAACGAAACCTTGCAACATACGGTACAATGAATGACCAAACCCATGTTGCATAACATTCAGACCCGTCTCAAAAGATGCCTTGATAGCAATATGTTGCCCTTCAACCAAACCATGAGTAACTCGCCACAAGTCGTCGAAATTCCCTATAAAGTTTTCAAGACATTTTTTAAGTGCATTATGTGCACTTTCAACTCTCCCGGTCGTAAAATGCCCAAGGTGCAATGTACAGTCTATCCATGCTTTTACAAATTTTTCTTTGTATTCCCTTAGCCATATGTCCATCAAGTAATCAAGCAATCTTTGTAGACAAGCATAATCGGCGGCCAAATCGGACATCCACATGTTAAACGAATCTTCAGAATTCACGTTCATCAAAACATTCCATTGAGTCAAGAAAATGTTGAAGTCTTCGTTCCATTTTAAAAAAGATTAGCCCTTCGCTGCCACACCCTTATTAATTTGTCAAGTACATAGAAGATGAGTCGACACGAGAAATACCATCTCAATTATTGCTATCAATCTCAACTCCCTATCAGTAAGTATCACATGTGGTTTGGACCATCCAACCATAAGGTCATTAACGTTCTTCAATGCCTAAATGTAGTTGTTTTTTTTCTCTGATGACAAAAATTCAAAAGTAACGACAAACGATGACCCAGTTGATGTCACACCAACGATCTCTAGCAAAGGCATTCGATATCTATTAGTCTTGTATGTGCAATCGAATAGCAACACCCACAAAAAACATCTTAGTAACTTCATGGAGTCCGGATGAGCCCAAAACAAGTCTATCACCGCATTCGTTCCCTCCAGTTTCCTATGCCACGAGGTATAATCTTTTGTGCCAAGAAAATTCATGAGTTGTTGTATTTGTGATCTCCCTCTAGCCTCATCAAATTTAATTTTTTCCTTGCATTTTATATCGTACGTATAGTTGATGAATTTGGTACTTTCATGTTGTGTGCCCTCTTCTTTATTATGTCCAAAATCTCCCGAGACTTCACATTTCCATCCAACGATAACCCAGTCGATGTCACACCAACAATCTCTAGCAAATGCATTCGATATCTATTAGTCTTATATGTGCAATCGAATAGCAACACCCATAAAAAACATCTTAGTAACTTCATGGAGTCCGGATGAGCCCAAAACAAGTCTGTCACCGCATCCGTTCCCTCCAGTTTCCTATGCCACGAGATATAATCTTTTGTGCCAAGCAAATTCATAGGTTGTTGTCTTTGTGATCTCCCTCTAGCATCATCAAACTTAATTTTTTCCTTGCATTGTATATCGTACGCATAGTTGATGAATTTGGTACTTTCATGTTCTCTCCCCTCTTCTTTATTGTGTCTAAAATCTCCCGAGACTTCACATTTTCATCCATCATTTGTACCACAACCTCACGTTTTTCCGGTTGTAATCGACCTACGTATAATTGACCCTCCATATGAGAGCCAATGTCGTGGTTATGACTCCCATACACCAATATCACACGCCATAACCGATCTTCGTGTTCCTTGATATTTATTGCAAAATAAAACAACATTTTTGGTCCCACATTTGGGCCTTGTTGTCCTTTTCAATACATCCTTATGTTCATCAGACATAATTCTTTGCTTCACAATGCTTGCATTTATATTACCTTTCAATTTTCCAACTTTTAAACATCACCTCTATAACTACCCGACCTCTCGCACCCCATCTTGACCCATCCATGAAGAAGACCATCACACCCTGAATCAAACCCTTTTGTGATAATAACGAACCATTTATCATATCCCCGACTTTGAACCCATTTCATCGACTCTACCCTACTTCTAACTGTAATATCTGTTATAAAGTCTGCAGTGTAGTCAAAATAGGCAGTATCATCCAAATTTTGCCCGTAAAACGGTCAATAACTGTATTAAATTATATGCTCAAACAAGGAAGATAATCAAAATACTATAAATTCCCCATTTCATGTCAATCGGTCTCCTCAGACCGAATAAGAACCAGTTGTTTGATTAAACCTGACCGAATTAAATAATTTATATCAGTTTTTGTAGACCGAGCAATATCTTTTTGTTCGCTTGAAAATTACCGAACCAACCTTTCCAAACCCTTCGGTTATCAATCGGCACGTATCTAGCCGAACAAATGAACTTGGTTCGGCCACGCAGGGCCGAACAATTTACGAAACTGGGGCTTTCAATATATAAAAAAAATCAACTACTTACTCGACAATGACTTCTCCTCCATGTTTAATATCCACTTCTCCTTCACGTCTAGCTTCCATTACTTATGGTAAATCGCCACGAACAACGCAAACACACAAATCCCTATCGATACACAAAAATTTGTTCAAACACTTTAAACTCTATACCAAAAATGACCAAAAACACCATTTACCAACATTAACTGTGATGAGAAAGACTTACAATGCTCTAAAATCTCTACGTTTGCTTCGCCGATTGTCGTAAGGGATTTTGATCAATGTGGGGTGCACAACGAGGGCGAAAAATGGCAGGAGAGTGATTGTGAGAGAGGTGAGGGGAAAGGATGCCATTTCATTTAGGGTATTTTTACAATTACAATCAAAACATTTTAGTAGTTTGCACATAGTCGGACCGATTTGGCTATACTTGGCCTAAAAACGATAAATATGGTTATTTTTATTTTCTGTTAACACCAACAGATCGGTGGTTGTAAAATGATCAGCAAACTGTTGAATCAATGGATCAAACTCTAAGGAGTTGTAGTTCAACTTAGAGTCAATTTGTGTGTCACACATTCATTCCCAAGTTTGTATGTTACTAGTACTCACACAAGTTGACAACTTGAAAATTTCTCATTGGAGTACAAGTTGAATTACAGTAACATACACGCATGGATTTCGTACGTTGTATATTTGCATATATATATATATACTAATTTTCATAACGGGCTATGCACATGTAATGTGAATTTAAATTAAAATATATGTTTTATATATTATAAGTTTTTACAAGTTATTTAATATAAATAAAAGTCACGTTAATTACAATTCGTTTCATTATCTAGTTGTAACAAATATCTTAATCAGTCTCAAAACAATATTAATATCATAAGCACTACCAACTCACTATTGTGACCAGCCACTAACAAATCATTCAATATTTCCTAGCATATATTCCACTAATCAATCTCTACAGTACAATATTGCAACTATTGCTTAAACCTTGATAAAGATGACAAGTGAATAAACGAGGGCCGCTAAGGGCACCCCACCATTTAATGAAGGCACCCAACTTATTTGTAAAAATTCCAGCAAAACTGAAAAAGACCATTTTGCCCCTGTATATATATAATGGTTCAAACCCCACAAACCATTTCGACAAAGAGTTAGGGCACCCCACCAGCGAAGCTTGAACCACAAAGCCGCAGCCACATTGCGTTTGGCGAAGAGCTGATCGATTCTTGCTCGTCCGAAAGCGAGGTAACAATGTTTGACAACCATATTCGGGTTTTTTAGACCTGTTTAGTTGTGTATAACAATGAAAATGATGATTTGTTTGTCAACGTAGGGTTTGGTAATTTCTTCAAATCCGAAGTTGTTTCCACCGTATAATGGAGGATTGTAATGCTTCGGTGCCACAGGAGGTCGTCCTTGAGGTAATTTTGCAAATTTTGTGTTTTTTTTGCGGTTATCCGAAGTATCGGCTCGGGTGCGCGATTGTTTCGGCCTCGCAGATCGAGATGTATGGTAACGTCTCTGGCCGCAGAGAACCGAGAGGTTTCAAGTAGGTCACGATGCCTGGAACGACCGAGGTACTGGTAACTCTCGGTCTCACGTAAACGAGACTATGAAGAAAGTTTCGAACCGTACAACCGAGAACCTATTTTTTGGGTTTTTTTGTGATTGTCTTTGTACATTTTGGTTGATTATAATGTTACACTTGTTTTTGTATTGCGGGTAATGCCTTTATCTTGTAATTTTCCAGACTACAAGGTCACTTTTACACCTTCTAAGCCATTCCCCTCTCGAGAAGCGGCAATTTCATGGCTTCAACTGATTGGTGGCGAGAACAAGTTTGTGTTAGTAACGAAGCGCTCGGATGCGGGGCATTAAGCGAAGGGGAAGGGTGAAAATTGCTGTGTGACAGGTCTTGGACATATAGGGGACTGGGTCAGAGAGTTGGGAAAGGGAAAGCGGCAAAAATATTAAAGAAATCAAGGAATGATGAAAAGGCGATGACTCACACTAGTACGAAGAAATGTGGATGCCCTTTCCAAATTAACGTCAAGGAGAATGCTGACTCCTTATGGTATGTCACTGTGATTTGTGGGAGGCACAATCACGACACCGTAGGAAGATTGGATAAGGGGGAGGAGGAAGTTGAGGATGCGGAGGTGAGGACTGAAAGTGAGCAGCTCAAGGAGATTAGTCCACCTTCGTATTTTGTGGAGTGCAAGCAGGAAGTTGAGGATGCGGGTGTGAGGACCCCAGGGTCTCCAACCGGAGGCACCCTAGTGTCAGAGGCACCTCAATCTCCAATCGGTTTTGAGTCCTCCCACTCCACAAAAACTTCTAGGCAGAAGAAATGCAAGGTTCCACAAATGCGTCGTGCCAGTCGACGCATGCAAAGTGGATCTAACATGACTTATAGTCATTGCTTAGAACCGGATTGGTTGCCACATGTTGATGCCATTATCGATGTGGTTTCCGATGGGAATTGTGGATATATGTGTATAACCTCTGGGCTTGGACTTGCCGACGTGGACGGGTGGAGGATTGTGCGTAGACGGATGTACGATGAGATTATCGGGTATGAATACCTATGGCGGGAAGTGCTTGGCTCGAGTTTCGAGCTTGTCAAAAATGCGGTGCATTGCCCAGAGAAGTAAGAGGGGGCATCTTTCAAAGAATGGTTGACACTTCCAGACATGGGATTGTTAGTATCCACCGCATTCAATGTCATTCTCGTCAACCTCTCGCATGGAAGTGCCTCCACATTCCTACCTCTACGTAGTACTCCAACGTCGTCATTGCACAACAGACTTATCATTGCAATGGCAAATGAAAGGAATATTCATTGGGTTAGGGTAAGTTCTATGATTTTTTGTGAATTGGTTTGTTTCCCCCTTAATCGGGTTTGTGATAATATCTTCTATGTTCTACTGTTCACTTTGACAGATGCAGTTGCGTGTGAATGCATCGCTGCCATCCTTATATCCATCGTGGGATCGGTACGTTGAGGATTTGCGCCAAAGGTTGGCGAGATGGATTCGTTTTTCGAGACATCGCGCCCATTGCAATCGCTGATCATGAAGCCACCATACCCGTTGTAGATTTAGATACACGAGAGGTTAAAGCTTGTACCTAGACGGCTAAACATTTCGAAATTTTGGCAATTCGTCCGAATGTTCTATGTATATGCAAATGTTATGATGTGTTTTTATTGGTGTTGTGTTTTGATTGTTGTTTACTAATGGATGGACCCTTTTTAGAGTCAGTTTGAATGTTACGGAGATTTATAATTAATTAAGGTTCGGTGCAAATTGTCGTGTTGGATTTTTTTGAAACTGTAATGTTCAAATTCATCCAATTCTGTTGTCTCGGTCAAGCAGGTTCGTGAAATAACTCATATTTTCGGTCACCCATGACCGACAAGTATTCCAATATATCGGCCTTGTATAACCGAGGCCCATTTCAATTTCTCGGTTGTACACCACCGAGATGGATTAACTATTTCAATTCGCCCGACTCTCGTCCTATGACGACCGAGCCTACTGAGACCATCTCGGAAGTGGACAACCGATACGTAGTTAACTCTTCCGGTCTTCGTGGCCGAGACTGCGACTTCCCAAAAATATTAGCTTATGTCTCGGCCAAGGCCGAGTCGATTGACACAGTCTCTGGCCTGTGTGGCCGAGAACCACGATTTCTTAATTTTTTTACATTTAAAAAAACCGCCACACACACATTACATCTACTCTACTAAATGTAACTTAATTCGTCGATCTTCAACCGAGCCCTAATTTGGAGACGAAATCGGCTCACACACCGGACCCTACAAAATGCAGAAACCTAGAACAACGAAGGAGAAACACACGGCGAGGGACGAAGAACACGATTTCGTGGATTCCTCTCACCGGTCGGTTCAAAACAAATGAATTCTTCCACCAGGAATTCGGTGAACGAGGGTGGTGGTGGTGGTGGTGGTGGTGGGGGTGGTGGGGTGCCCAGGGGTTTGCACGAGGGTGGGTGAGAGTAGGGCTGGCAAAAATTCGGGAACGGACATAAACTGGACTGGACACCCATTTTTCAAATTATTAAATTTGGTGCCCAGACCGGTCCCGTTTTTAAAACGGGCAATTTTTTTTTTTTTCCGGTCCGTATGTTTGTAAAACATACGGGATCGGTTTCGTCCGTTTTTTATTATTAAAAATCTACACCGGATCTCACACAAACCCCTAATCAACCAAACAAACCACAAATTGCAGACTATAACGGAGAAATCGACCTTAATCCGCCGAGAGATTTGTATAGATTTGTATAGATTTGTATCGATCACCGTTCGAACCACACCGAAACCCCAAACAAGCCTAAAGCGCTCTCTTCGCTCCCTCATTTTCGCCTCGTCTCCCTCCTCTCGTCCTCTCGATTCTCGCTCTCCCTCTCGGTCTCTCTCGCTCCCCCCTCTCGGCGTCCTTCCCTCTCCGTCTCCCTTCCCGCCTCTCGTCTCTCGGCTCGCCTTAAACCCTAACCCTCTCGGCCTCTCTTGTCGACCATCGCCCCCGCCCTTCTCGGCCTCTCCTCTCGCCACCTTCGATCCCTCTCGTTCTCGCCCGTCGCCGTCCCACCCCGCGTACGCCGACCTCTTAGATCGCGAGACGGTGAGATGTGAGTGTGAGAGGGAGAGAGACCGTTAGATGTGAGTGTGAGAGGGAGAGAGACGGTGAGGTGAGTGTGAGAGGAGAGAGGACCGTTAGATGTGAGTGCGAGAGGGAGAGAGACGGTGAGGTGAGTGTGAGAGGGAGAGAGACGGTGAGGTGAGTGTGAAAGAGAGAAAGTGAGAGTGAGAGGCGAGAGGGCGAGGTGTAATTAGGTTAGGTTATAGAGTGTGAAATTACATATATACCCTTCAAATTAATCAAAACGGGTACCCGTTTTTTAAAAATTTTTGTCAAGTCCCGGTCCGTATGTTTAAACGGACAAAAAATTTTGTCCAAATTCCGTATGTTTTTCATAAAAATCGCCTGATCCGTTTAAAACGGACCAGGACAAACGGGCAAAACGGACCGGTCCGTTTTGCAAATTTCTAGGTGAGAGGATTTTTTGCACGAGGGGCATTTTCGGTATTTTGGATTTAATTTTTGGGTGCCCCAGGTAAATCGATTTGTGCCCACATTAACTGGGTGCCCTCATTAAATGGTGGTGTGCCCTCATTAAATGGTGGGGTGCCCTTAGCGGCCCTCGAATAAACTCATCATTCACCCTAAAAAATATCAAACATTTTTTGAAAATCCCGAAGCATAATCGAAGGACATGAAGCAACCATATCCCCAAGATCCGCTGCAACACCATTTCCATTTCTGCACACAATCGAACACCGAACTCAAAAACAAAACAAAGTAACAAACACAACAAAAAGACTGCGAAATCGACTCCAAACCCCCCCAAAACGAACACAAACACTTCAATTCCTTCCATTCCATCGAAATCTCGACTACCCATTTCACCAAATCACCCACCGTGGCCAAATTCATTGTTTTCTGGCGATTTCGATCCTACCCATATGAAATTCTTGAGAAAAATCGCTGGGATATTGGGGCTTTCGAAGGATGAACCCCATGTCGCCAACGATGAAGATGATGAGATCGTCGTTGTAGATCACGAGAAAGATCATCATGGCCAGCAAGAACATCAACGGCAAGAGGATCAAAGAGGGGAGTTTGAGAAGTTGCGGCGGCAGTCGCGTATAGGGTTCAATGTTAAGGCTACAGTAGTGATCGATAGAGGGACCGTGCTCACTCCTTCGCTTCTCAACGATGGTGGTGTTCAGGTTTTCAGCTTTTCTCGATTGGTTTCTTCATGGGTTTGCTTAGTTTTTGAATTTTGTTGAGGATTCGTGTTGGGTGCGATGTGGGGTTTTTGAGATGAAGATGGTACAGCACAAGTTGAATAATCAAGTTGTTGTCCGAATTTAGAGATGAAGATTGTACAAGATTTCGATTTGGACTCAAATATAGGAAGGGCAATATTGACCTTTTCTCATTGTCGATATTGGCTCTGGTATGTAACATTATAAGATTAAATTTTATTAGGATTTCTATCAAAGATTTAAATAGAGGAGGTTTTTTTTTTTGTGTACTAAATTATTATTGATAGTGTGTTGTCTTATTTCTTGCCTATTGTTTTTTTTACCCTGATTTTGGGGGTTTTTATATAAATTTATGTGTTCGTTTTTCTTAGTGGTTTATTTATCTTTGAATGTATTCGTGTGCTTGCAATCTTGGGTATTTTGCTTGATTAGTACACCTAGGAAATTATTTTTCAACCCAACACATCTACAAAAAAAATTACCAAACTAACACATTTTCGGCCACGTAACCGCCACATCACCGGGAGGTGTGTAGGATTCAAAACGTGACCCCAAGTCACGTTTTGGGTGTTGGGTTTAAACCCCCCCCCCTCTCGCACGAACCCTTGCCCCCCCACGACACCCTTGCCGCTGCTGCTGCTGCTCGCCGCCGTCTCCCGGCGTTGTTGTCACTTCTGTGCCATTGCCGAATCTCGCCTCTGTTGCCGCTGCCGCTTGCTGCCGCATTGCCGTCTCCCGCTGCTGCCTTGCTTCTTCTCTCTGGCGTTTTGTTGTCGCTTCTGCGCATTGCTGCGCCGGATCTAAATCGCGCTGTTGCTGCTTTGCGCTTGCTGCTGCTGCTGCTGCTTTCGTCGTGCAAATCGCGATCGCTCTCGTCGTTGCTGCTGCCGCTTTTCCCAGGATTCGGTCATCGCCTCCTCAACTGGTCTCGTTTGTATTGGTAAAAATCTTATTCTAAAATGTGTTGTGCATTTAACGTTTTATGCAATAATGATTGTTAAATGAATAAATTGAATTAAAATCGCATGATAATAAGCAAATTTCACATATATATATATATATATATATATATATATATATATCATGGCTTATATAAATTATTGATGTTTTTTATTTATGTTAACGACTAAACTACGTTAATTTATATTTATATTAATATTAATATATATATATATATAATAAATGGATAAACAATATTGCATCTCGTATGTCAGTATAATAATTAATCCATAACAGTGTTGGCCATTTAAATTCCATAATGATAATATATCGTTTCAGTTATGACTAATTTAAGTAATGGCTAATGTAAGGTCCTGTGATGCTAATTAAGTTGTGTATATATATGCTAAGTAACTTGTGTCTCTGTACGTTGAAACTGAAGTCACTGAATGCAAGTTACGTATTTTGTACAGTTTAAAATAAATTTCATCATATTGTGAAAGAGAATAAGATTGTTTCACGCACATAATTAATTATATTTCGCATTCACTTATATATTCCTGGTATTTGTACCTTGTTTCAATTAAACCATGCTTTCATATTATTCACACACTTTGAATAAAAGAGGTTAGAAAAGTATAATAAAGAGAGTTGTATGGAAATGTTAGGACTTTCCAATTATGGGTGCTTTTGTTTCATACATTTGTCTCTCAATTAAACCATATGTGTTTATTTACCTTCATTGTTTCTTGAATGGAATGCATTGCTACTTGTATTGTTTCTTCATTGGTTTATGGATCAAATGACAACATTGGTAATGATTTGGGATTCAAGCGCGATATGGATCCTGGCCCTATAGATGATTCGATTTTGACTATGCAAGCTCTCCATAGATCTACCCGCGTTTGGAATGGACCGGTAGTACTTCTTCTCGCCTTGTTTTCATGATTTTATAGCTTCGTCTCTACTTTTTAACTAATGTAACTTAAATCTCATTTTTCAATAGGAGCCTGATATATTGACTATCAGGCGTAATTTAGCTGCACTACATCGATTGATCCCACTGGATGAACGAATAGTTGGGCATCTTTAGGAAGATGGGTTTTATGGGACGACGCGAATAGGTTTGATATCAATTGATTGGCATCTCATTACTGCCCTTGTAGAGAGGTGGAGGCCAGAAACTCATACGTTTCGCTTTCCAGTTAGCGATATGACGATTACACTACAAGATGTACAAATCATCTTAGGGTTGCCTGTTGATGGATTACCAATCACGGGTCGTGTAGAACAAGATTATGATGCCTTATGCTTGACACAACTAGGCTTCCAATTCCCTGAAAATAACAGGACCGGCGGTCGGATTCAAATTCGCCAACTTTCGATATGGTTTCCAAACCTTCCAAATAATGTTAATGATGTGGAAGTGCAGCGCTATGCGAGAGCGTACATCCTACAACTTCTTGGAGGAACTTTATTTGCAGACAAGTCTAATGATCTCGTTCGCATCACGTATTTGCAATTTTTGGAGGATTTTGAGGCGGCAGGACAATACAGCTGGGGGAGTGCAACTCTGGCTCACCTATATAGACAATTATGTCTTGCAGCCGACATTGATGGAGCAAAGATTGCAGGTCCGATCATCTTATTGCAATTATGGGCATGGGATAGGATGTATTTTCTTGCACCAATAATGAGAAACGTTCTTCGAGACGACATCATACAAAACGAAGAATTGTTTCCACCTCCTCCATTTGGTCATAGGTAATTAGTATTTTTAAACATAATAATTTCAATTTGAGTATATTTATATACATGTACATTCATGCATGCTTTGTGTTGTTTTTTAACATTTGTAAAGGTGGAAACATGCGTTGGAGACCACTGGAACATCAATGCACGTGTTGACAAAATACAGAGAAATTATTGACATGCAAGCACCCGATGAAGTAAGAAATAGTCGTAATCATTTTTCCCAAATAGTGCTTATGTCTAAAATGGTGAAATTCAAATTTTATTCATTTCAAGTTGTTTTTTATGACTACAGGTAATTTGGGAACCGTATCCTGAGACAGTGATAATGGGCCTGTCTGCGTATTGTAGCAGTGGTTGTGCTATTTGGCGAACGAGGGCACCTTTTCTTTTCTTCCGTATTGTCAAAATGTATAATCTTGATAGAGTCATGCGACAATTCGGTTTGACGCAAAGGATACCACCTTTACATAGCACAAGCATGGAGCAACATAAGATTGACTTGAAAGGGAAAACGGATAAGGATTTGAGTGCGGAACATAGTGTTTATGTCTGCATGTGGAACGAACGTGCCTCCAATATTGCAACTGATGAAATATTATATGAGCCATTACACTTTTACGACCCGTATATGCTATGGTATCGTCGCATTACACGACGATTCATGTCCCGTCGTGGAGCTATTGCTGAGGCATTGGTAAGTACAATTTTATTTTATTTTTCAGTCATGAAGTCTTTCAAATAGTTGTTTTCATTTTACTTTCGCATACAACTTCATAAATATTTTGTATGTAGGCACATGGAATGACATCAATTCATCAGTTGACATTGGGTGATGATGTGTCTATTGCACGTATTAGATATGTAGCTGCATCGACTTTGACTGCAATACATGCAGATTATCGCATGCATAATATGGCCACTTCATTTGAAGCTTATCATCAATCTTCTCATGATGATACACGTTTGAGGCATGACACTCCAGTGTATACTCCATCAGTACCTCTCAACGAGTTTGACACTCCACATACTCCATCAGTTCCTCCCAACATGACATTTGAGGCTACGAAAGCATTTCCATTTGACAGGGTACCTACATCTTCACGTCATTTTAATGCAAGTCCAATAATGATGAATTTCTCTGAGAGTACAAGCACTCAAGATGGTGGAATGCGTGATATCGATGATATTCAAAAGAAGATGCTCAAAATCCTACTGATGTGGGCCATTCGGATGTCCCATTAGCTTTAAATCGTAATGTCCGAGTCGTAAAGAGAACACGTTGTGGGACTGGAAGTCATTATTTGGGGTCAGACTATGACTTTTTCTTAACTCTTATAAGACATTTTTTCCTTTTTATTAGTGCTTTGTAATTGATCACCTGCAATTTTCTTCATTAATATAAATTCAAATTGCAAGTTCTTTTTGTTGAATTAAAATATTGTTTTGTAGTATATGGTATGACATTATTTTTGTGGATGTGTTGGGACATATCCTCATCAAATGATGCCCATAAGCGGATTTGCCTAAGTCAATGACTAAAATAGGTCAACTGATCACAAAAAGAATACAAATGACTATCTTATTTTTGTTTGACAATGGTATGACATTATTTTTTGAAGAAAAATAAATGCTACCATATACAACACTTCAAAATCACATTTGTATAAAAAAAAATCATTTTGCAAAACAATGTGTTTCTATATTTGTGAAGGTTACTTTTTGTGTTCAATTTCAACTATATATTGGTTGTTAACTATTGAAGCAATTGAATCTCTCGGCGTTGGAGTATGATACATCCACGTGAACCTAACGCGACACTGCTCCACAATTTCCATCTAATGAGTCATGCACTTAGTTAAATATCACCTTGGATAATATCGACTACATATCCACTACAACGTGTTTTGTTTGCCTTAGGTGACCGCAAGTCACGTTTTTCATTCACCCCAACACACCTCCAAGGTGGCGGGTGATGTGGCACTGACGTGGCAACAAACGTGTTAAGTTTTGGAAATATATTTTTGGGTGTGTTGGATTTGTAAATAGTACCCCTAACTATACTAATCAAGAAAAAAATCCCTTAAATATAGGAAGGGAAATATTGAGCTTTTCTCACTGTCGATATTGGCTCTGGTACGTAACACTATAAGGTTAAATTTTATTAGGATTTCTATCAAAGATTTAAATAGAGGAGGTTTTTTTTGTGTACTAAATTATTGATAGTGTGTTGTCTTATTTCTTGCATATTATTTTTTTTACCCTGATTTTGGGGGTTTTCATATAAATTTTTGTGTTCATTTTTCTTAGTGGTTTATTTATCTTTGAATGTATTCGTGTGCTTGCAATCTTGGGTATTTTGCAGTGACATGTCACAACAAAAACAATGATTGTTAAGCCATTCATTTTTTTTTTGTCATATGAGGTTGTATTGTTAACTCCACCTATTGTATACTATATGCGCTACATAGCCGGTCTCAAGTCCGGATAAAGGAGGATGACTATAACGCTCATTTTTCAAACCAAAAATGGGTAAGGGATGTTTCAAACTCATTTTTCATACTCGAAAAGTTGGGGAGGGGGGCCCCAAGATCAATTTCCATTCTTGAAAAATGAAGGAGGGTTGTGATAGGTTGACAGCCAGCGTAAAACTTTTGTCACTTTTTATGAAATAAATCAAACATATATAAATGTTAGGGCATTCCCACCTAGCGACGTACTACATCGGAGCCCAGGTGTTGTGAGAAATAAGCAAAGGTGTGTTTCACATCGCCGCCTAGATGTGAAGAAAAATGAGCAATGGTTCGCATACAAAAGACGAGTGTGGGGAAAGAAGCTAGTTCAAAACAAACACGAAAACAAAAACAAAATCATAGATACGGATACTAGATCTTTTAGACAAAATAGAAATAGAAAATGAAAACAAATACAAAGTGGAGAAAAAATCATTTAGGAATATGAAACATAGGAACACTTATAGGGAAATCAACATAACTAGTAGATACAATGATTAGAATGAGAGTCAATATTGCTTGCTTCCAAGATATAAAATGGGTAGGAGAAAAGAGTAGAGAAATAAGAAGCACATGGTTTAAATTGTGGTACACCGGTATAGATAGAAAATGCAATGGAGTAGAAATTGTGGTGGATAATGATTATAAGGATAAGGTCGTAGAGGTTAAGAGAATGAAGGATAAATTGAATCTAGTTAAATTAATTATTGGAGACAAAAAAATTAACATACTTAACGCCTATGCACTATTGTTGGGGCATGTGCCCTAGGTCAATCCATTAACTGTCTTTATGAATACTTTTAGTTAATAAAATAGAGGATTTCATTTGCTGTTTATTATAATTAATTTGCATGTTTACATTATAATAAGATCCATGGGTATTTACAGAATATCTTAAATGTCCCTAGTCGATCATTATACTGGGAACTATAATGAATTAAGACTAGTGTGAGTCTTGATTGATGATCATATGATGATTATACGTATAGGGATACGAATCAAGATCACGAGTACTTGTTAGGGAACAAAGTACTGGACCGACCCGCTATGAGAACATCACATGGATTAAGTCATAGTTGTTTCTCATGATAGGTATATTTTTTAATCCTCTGACTTGAGATTACCAGAGAATTCAACATTAGGAACACAGTGATTTGACACAATCAAACGTTGTCTTTAACTTAGGACGATTATAAAGGTTGTGATTGGTTCTTGTGTGAGCAATGTGATGAAGTTGTGTAATCGAGATAGAATTTGTCCCTCTCATATAAAGAGAGATATCTAGTGGATCCCTCGATGTGTTAGATCTGTTAAAAGGCCTAGTCTAAGTGAATTGATATTGATCAATGTCACTTGGATGTTTTCGATCTACCTAGAGATCGAGACTAGTACGATTGAACATGTTGGATGAAAATTTCATGCCTTACGTTTGATCAAAAGGATATCGTGTGACAAAAGGATGTTATATACACTATTGATTAGGTTGTATCGATTTGATATTCGTACAACTTGGGTAGTCATAATGTCTTGCTAGAGACTGCTTATGACTTGTATACCAAAATGTGTTTTGGTACACTGCCAACGTTGTATGAGCCTATTGGGTCGCACACTAAGAATGGTTTTGCGAGATTTTAAGATGATTCACAAAAACGAATTTTATGTGATAAAATTCATGACAGAAACGTCCTTGTGGTGTATTACACTTATACTTATTTAAGTAAGGGTATATGTGTAATTTACTTAACCGTCTATATACAAGGGTTGTATAAATAGACGGTTTAAGTTAGAACACATGTACGAAAGATTAAAAGGCCAAAACTCTTTTTTCGTTTAGAAACGACTTAGGGTTTTTGGTATGCTCTGGATCGTTTTGGAGAGAAACAAAAAGGTTTGGTATTCTCTCGAAGCTAGCACTTCAAATCTCGGTGGTCGTTCGTGTGTAGGCTACTAGTAGAGGGCGTTCGTCGTAGGCAGCGCCTTAGAGATTGATCAACCTTCTGAAAGGTATATTGCGATTGTGGTATGATTAAATTTTCATGGTTTAAACGTTTTTAATGGAATTAGATTCGGATCCTGTTGGGGTTTTTGTCAAAATTATTTTGTAATCTCCGCTGCGTATGAACCCCAAAATCCAACAACTATAAGTAGGATTAAGTGAGAGCATCAAACGCAAGTTTCGAGACGATATGGATGAATTTATGCAAAGCATACCATTAGATGAAAAGGTTTTTATTTGAGAAGACTTAAATGGGCATGTCGGGCAAGTAATGATGGGTTTGAGAAAGTTTATAGAGGTTTTAGTTTTAGTAATAGAAATGAAGAAGGAGAATCAATTTTAGAATTTGCTGCAGCATACGATTTTGTCTTAGCAAATACTAGTTTTAGGAAGAGGGAGTCGCATATAATTACTTTTATTAGTGGTCTGTCAAATAAATATTCTTTTAACAAGAAACATAAATAGAAAAATATGTAAAGACTGCAAAATAATACCTGGTGAAGCGCTTACTACCCAACATAAGTTAGTAGTACTTGATATTAAGCTAAAACAACGACTTAATATGAATAAAAGAGTTCACGACCTTAGAATAAAGTGGTGGAACCTAAAAAATAGTAAACAAGTAGAGTTTAGAGAAAAACTACTAAAGGAAAATGCTTGGAATCTTGACTTAGATGCTAATACAATGTGGCTAGAAATGAGTATTTGCGCAAGGAGAGTGAGATCAAACGTATTAGGTATATCTAAAGACTTGGGACCATCAAAAAAGGAAATATGGTGGTGGAACGAGATGTCCAACGAGCAATTAAGACTAAAAGAGATATGCATAGGAAAATACTAAGTGTTAAGATGAAGATGTGTACAATCAATATAGAGAAGCTAGAACACAAGCTAAAAAAGTAGTTAGTCAAAGTAAAACAAATTTCATGGAAAATCTATATACAAGGTTAGGTAATAGAGATGACGATATATATATATATATATATATATGCTAGCCTCGTAAGGATGATATTAAGGAGAGATGGAGAACGAAAAGCAAATGTTTTAACGCGTGAGGATGATATTGAGGAGAGATGGAGAAGTTACTTCGATAGTTTATTTAATGATGGCCAACACCAAAAAAGAAATGTAAACTATACACGCAATATTAGAATTATAAAAGTTAAATAGACATTGAAAAGAATGAAAATAGGGAAAGCATGTGACTTAGATGAAATACCCATAGAGGTTTGGAAATGCTTACGAGAAATATGATTGACTTGGTTAACACAACTTTTCAATAAAATTCTAAAATCAAAATGGATGCCAATGGATTAGAGAAGAAACATGCTTGTGCCAATCTTCAAAAACAAAGGAGACATTCAAAGTTGCTTAAACTACCGGAGAATTAAACTTATTAGTCACACTATGAAATCTTGGGAAATGATAATTGATAATAGGCTAAAGAGAGAAACAATAATATTAAAGAACCAATTTGACTTCATGCCTAGGAGGTCAACTATGGAGGTGATTTTCCTTTTAAGACGATTGTTAGAAAAATATAGAGAAAAGAAAAAAAATCTTCATATGGTATTCATAAATTTAGAAAAAACATATGATATGGTTCCTAAATATGTTCTTTGGTGGGTTCTAGAAAGAAAATGAGTGCATGCTAGATACATAGACACTATTAAGGATATGTATGATAGAGTAGTAACGAGTATAAAGACATTTGGAAGAGCTAGAAAAAATTCCCCATCACGATAGGACTACATCGAGGATCGACTTTAAGTTCATAAATATTTACTTTAGTTATGGATGAACTAACTAGACATATTCAAGAGTATATACCATGGTGTATGCTATTTGCCAATAATATTTATCTTAGTGGATGAAACAAAAGATTAAGTGAATAGGAAACTAGAACTATAGAAGAATACATTAGAATCTAAAGACCGTGAGTTTAGAAACACTAGACATCGAGATGCTGAAGTGGTAAAATTAGGGAAAGTAGAAGTTCTTAAGGTGAACCACTTTAGATACCTATGATCAATCATACAAAATGATAGTAATATTGAGAATGATGTCACACATAGAATTCAAGCTGTTTGGAAGAAATGATGAAGTGCATCATGGGTAATTTGTGACCGAAATATTTTTACTAAGTTAAAAGGAAAATTTTATAGAACTGCAATTAGGCCAGCTATGCTATATGATAGTGAATGTTGGGCGGTAAAGCAACAACAATTACATAAAATGAACGTAGTATAAATGAGGATGCTTAGGTGGATGTGTGGTAAAACTCGTAAAGATAAAATAAGAAATATATAAATTCAAAGACAAGTAGGAGTAACATCAATTGATACAAAGATTAGGGAAGGGCGATTGTAGTGGTTTAGTTACTTGCAAAGGCGACTTATAAATGCCCCAACTAAAAACTTGACTCAATAAAAACTGTAGAAATTCGACGAGGTAGGGGTAGACCAAAGTTAACATGGAATGCCTTAATTATGAGGGATTTGAATGGTTTGAAAAACTCACCATCAATTGCACTTAATCGAAAACAATGAAAAAGTTTGATCTATGTAGCCGACCCCAATTAATTTGAGATTGAGGCTATATTGTTGTTATTGTTGTTGTATGAGGTTGTATTATTCCAATCGAGTCTAAAGTTCACGACATAAAACAATTTTTTATTATCAATGCGACTAATGTATATATGGCGACAAATGACAATAACGCAACTTGAACTATGACTCTTTATATTTGATCTAGGCTATTCTCAAAAAACAATTTAGTAAAAAACCTTCACCTAATTAAGAAATACCATTATTCGTAGAGCACCTTAAATATAACCAAGAAATTAAACCTATGACGTAATGAAAATGTTGAACATATAACATCCAAATTCATTATAAATCCGGATATCATTATGCTAGGGTACATTCTTTTAATGCACGTCTATTTTTGGGCATTTGTGCATGAAAATATGCGCAAATACATCTCGATCCAAAATATTGAAAGGATCCAACAACAATGTAGCAAATGTAGGTAACAAAACTATAGGAGTCTTTATAGAAAAGTTACTAGTCTTTCGATCGATCATTTCCCTTTTTAATTGATTTATTGGTCTTAATTTTTTCGTCAAATGGGGTCCTAATGATTGATATGTTTATGACCCATGAAATATGTAAGCTAATCTGTATATGCCACCGATAAATGTAACATGACATTGTAGCATTTGAATTTACAACCACGCACTACATTGTACAAACCACCATAGGATCACCTATGACCAAAGATCGAAATTTTGGTTTCGCCTTATAATTCGTATTCTAGATAATCAGAATTAATTTGAAAAAAATTAATTCGACGTGGAGAATTTTAATAAAAATTCGTTAACTTAGAAAAAATTAAAAATATTTTATTTAAATGGTTAATAAACTATTATTTTATGGAATATCAAAACAAGCACAATTTTGTATTTATACCTAAGAAATTTACAATTTAATTATTTTAAATCAATTTTATTGGCACTAGTTATATATATATTATGTATGACAGATCACTTTTTAGGTATAATAAATACATTTAATTGATACTTTAACCATTGTATTAATTGGACATTCACATAAGTAAGATTAAAATTATGAAATATATTTTTTTTATACGTGTAAGTATTTAAAGGAAAAAAAAATAACCATTTTTTGACATTATACATCAATAAAAAAAACTACAAAGGGTTGTAGAGATGTGCGTGCAAAAGTGAATCTCGATGCGCACATTGAATCTTGATGCAAAATCAAGGGATCACATGATCGTAATAGAAATATGTGTACAAAAGAGGGTCACTCTCAAATTCTCTATTACCCCCAAAAGCCACTATCAATTACAACCCTCGACCTTTCCATCTTCTACACACTTATTCGATTTTTTCGAGCGAAAAGTTTGCAATTTTTCCTTGTTTTTAGCAATTCTTATCAATTTGTATCAATTTGTCAAATTTTAACACAAACTTCGGCGAAGTTTTATAGTTTTTAAATTACCCGTGAACTTCATTTCGATCCTTTCAACCTCGATAAACTTTGCCAAAAACTCAATTAATTTTATCGAATCTCCATTCCTTGCCTGCGACAAGCTGCTTAAAAAACACTTAGCAAAAATATAAAAGTTGAAAAAGGGATCTCTACAAAAATAAAGATGTGTTTGTCACATGCACTTGACTTGAAAGGTACATCAACAGAAGACAAGTGATTCCTTAAAACGAGCTAATTAAAACATTAATCTTCCCAATCCTTAATTAGCATCTAAGCGTTAATTTTTTTTTTTACAACTGTTGATATAACCTTGCAAAAATTTACTAGATAGGTATATAAGACCAGGTGGCCAAAAATCAACAAATGTTAAGGGAGGTTTTCGATTTTGTTTCACAATTTAACAACTGACTTGTGAATTTCTGGGATTGTAACTTTGCATCTAAGGTACTGTTCTTGCTTTCCGACATATGCATTCCATTTCTGGTAATTTGCATTAGAAATCAATCAATGTGTAGACGTGTTAACGAAGTCAAGCGAAACGTCATGATCTCAACAGTTGTTGCAGTTGAGGCAGGTGAAAGTTCAAGTTTTCATGCGTTTTAAGGTTGGTGATCCGGAATTTATAGAAAGAAAACCTATTTCAAAAAGTGGCGTGAGATTTTTTTATATTCAACAAATAGGGAAAGTTTCTTTAAACTTACGTAAGTAATGTATTTATTCTTTTGACAAGGCGTTATTGGTTTGGTGGATCCATATTGATGTGCATGTCTATTTTGTATGAATTACTCCTTTTGAGAAGAAGTTGTTTATACAAAATATTATGTATATAAATTACTCATTGAGAATGAGTTATTTGTTCAACCTAAAAAGTGTATGAATTACTCCTTTTGAGAAGGAGCTACTTATTCAACCCCTGCAAATCCATGCAACCCCATGCAAACCTCGCACATATATTTTGAGGTGGATATGGATGACTCGTATATCAATTGTAATTGTAAACCCACGCAAACCCCATACAACCCCATGGAAACCTCATGCAATCTATACAAATTGGGAACATCGAGATACAAATAGAGAGATCGATGGGTTGTGGAATACAAACCAAAATACTTTTATTGCTTTAATCTGAAGCTCTCACGATCAATTTAGGCTACATATATAAATTCTAGTATTTCAACAAAATCGATGGAAAATGTTCGTCGGTTATTGACTTAATAGTTAAAAAAACTCATTACCATAATATCATATAGATGGGAACAACTTGGCAACCAAACCATCCATAAATACAATCAATTCAATCTCGATCTCAAACCCCCCAAATTTCTAGGTATTTGATTGAGTCCGAGAGATGAGAACAAGAATCGAACCTAATCAATCCAGTGAATTCAACGAAAAGCTCGGATTTGCACTCGAAGAACTCCTCGACTTTTTCTTTAACCCTATTTGAAACAAAACCGAAACTGAAACACGAATCAATTGTATAAAATTAGTTCAAAATCAAACCCTAATTTTCAGAAACCCTAATTATCAGAAACCCAAGTTTTTTGTCCCTTTAATTAGGAGGAATGACATGATGAGGTGAGTACAGTTAATGACAATTAAGTGAGAGAGAGTTATGGAGAAGACGTTAGGTCTGTATCTGACTGTGCTGCAACTGTTGTAGGTGAATTTCAGTTCTTACCATTATCGAATGAGTTGATGAAGACAGATGAAGAGAGAGAGTGTGAGAGAGAAATAGAGAGATTGTATGGCTAACCTTGTAGGTTTGTAGAGAGAGAAAGTTGTTTAGATGAAGACGAGGGTGGTCTGTATCAAATTTGACCATGTATGTAGATATAGATGGAGACGTGGCGTGTAGGCCCGCATCTAGGGAAGTCGTCATGCGCGCTTCGAGATACATACCACGTGTGTTATGCACCAGAAACTATTTTGCGCACATTCATTTTTAGAGGTCGGCTACATGGACCAAATTTAATAAAGGTCGACTAATTCTCATAAAATTAGTTTTTTGTCAAATACTCATGAAATTAGTTAACTAAAAGGAAAGAGGGGCTAAAATAATATAATAATTGATTTTATTTCATTATTAGTTTATTTTATTCTAATATCATACCGATTAAAAAGAAAATCGATTACCATTTTAATGAGTGTCCCAATCTTTTTAGCCCCTCCTTATTTTTAGTTAACTAATTTCATGAGAGTTAATTAGTTGGATACCCTAACTCCATAACTTAGGAGAAACTAAAGAAATATAATGTAGCTACCAAGAATGAAACCCAATACCTATATCTTAATCAGAGTTTTGATATTCCTTTTTTTGTCAATACACCACACCCTTTGGGGGTATGATTACTACTTTTTTTTTCGATGAACAATTATAACATTAGATAATATCATAATAACATAGTTACTCATGGCAACATTAATTAACACAAATTGAAATTTATATAACTAGCAATCATATGTAATAGTGATTACTCAGATAATCCGGCACTAATGTGTTGAAATCAATCAATTCAAAAAGCACTTTGGACAAACTGTGCATATTTCTAAATATGATAGGGCAAGGGTGTGTTAATGGAATTAAAATTGATAACAAAAAAGAAAATACCCATATAAAGACAAAGTTTGAGGTCAGAAAAAGCGTAGAAACTTACAGTTTGAAAAATAAGTGACAAAATATCATCCCCCACCGTGGGGCTCGAACCCATGACCACAAGGTTAAAAGCATCCAATTTTAGCACCCAAAATTGCACATCTTCCTTTCATCATTTCATTTTTTATATAGGATATATGTTGGTGTGCACTGTGCATATTGATTAGTAAAATGCTGAAGTCACCAAGTTGGAACATCCAATTTTAGCACCCAGTTGTTGGAGGCTCTTAAAAAACACTATGAAATATGTGCACACAAAAATCAATGTATATTTAAAGTCAGGCCTACGACAACTAGATGTCCCAAACAAAGTCTCAATCCTAAATTAGTTAAGATTGACTACACGGATCAAATTCTTTCGCTTCACCTAATTCAACTTCCTTGATGGCGATCTCTCAAAATCTTATAAAATCATTTTTAATCAATATATTCCAAGTTATTCTATCTCTATACGATCGAGTTTCTTTAATTTTTATAGTATCTATAATAATCAAATGTTGTTACAATCGAATGTTGTTGTAACTGGAAAATAAAACACATAGTGATTACTAAATAAACAAACCACAACACAAGTGAACCTATTCGCGCAGTTCGGTCCACGACCTACACCTGTGGGGGCCACGCCCAACATAAAATTCACTAAGTAAAGAACAATAGGATACATAACTCTTTACGTAACTCCCTCACTGAACTCCTCATAGCATCTCATTTCCTCATCCCATGGACTTTACACAAGTCTCCACTTGCACGTTAAGGCTTCCCCTTACTGGAATACTCAAGTCCCCTTGGTGCTTAGAACTGAAAATAAAAGAAGTGAACGATACGTTCACAATATGCAAAACAATTAAGATACAAACTCTCACAACTTTGACAAATATATAGACGACTCGATAATACAAAATCTTCAATAAACTCAAAGCAACCTGGTGTGTTTTAATCTTCAAATATCTACATCTCATCACATGTTGCACGTGGTAAATGTGTCTTGGAACTCTACTCCACTTCTCAGAAAATCTTATGTTGGTTGCCGATAAGATCAGATATGTAACAAACTAATTCTAAGATCCTATTGCAACCGCATATCTAAAATGTCCGGTTGCAACTATTTATCTACATCTCCAAAGTTAGTTTCATAATTTGAGTACGTGAAAACATAACTTTGGTTAGTCATTTACCCAAACTCCAATCAGACAACAAATGACAATCAAATGACGATCTTGACACTAACAATATCGATTTTTCTAAATGAACCATTTGGAAGTCATCTTTAAATGTATTCATAATCAAACCACTATAACCACTTTTTTTTTAATTTTTGTGTCAATTGATATTATTACTTTTCTTTGAGTTTTTGTAATATTTCTTATATTATAAAAATGAAAAATGCTGTCATCGACATAATTTGGGTTGAGTGATCGAGATTCACTACTCTTCCACAAAGATCTCACTTTTGAGCCTTAGTAGCTTTGCTCTATGAAAAAATGTGTAGCAAAAATTGTACCCAATAGGTTCATGCGACGTTGATAGTGAACCAAAAATCATTTTGGTACACAAGTCATAAGCGGTCTCTAGCAAGACATTATGACTACTAGCATGAATATTAATATCGATACAACCTAATTAATAACATATATCATATCCTTTTGTCGTGCGATATCCTTTGATTAAACATAAGGCACGGAAAGTCACCCTTAATGTTTAATCATACTAGTCTCGATCTTTAGGTAAATTGAAAAACATCCAAGTGACATTGATCATATCAATTCACATGGACTTGACCATTATCAGTCTATCTTATCGAGGGACCCACTGATATCTCTATTTATACGAGAGTCACGAATTCTATCTTAATTACACACCTTCACATATTATTTACATGGTAACCAATCACAATATTTATAATTGTCTAGTTAAAATTAACATTTGATTGTGTCAAATTATCATGCTCCTAATATTGAATTTTATGATAATCTCAAGTCGAAGGACTAAATGATATACTTATAATGAGTAACACCTATGACTTAATCTATGTGGTGTTCTCATAGTGGGTCAGTCCAATACCTTATTCTCTAACAAGTACTCATGATCTTGATTCATATCCATATACGAATGATCGTCGCATATTCATCAATCAAGATTCACACTAGTCTTAATTCATTGTAGTTCCTAGTATAATGACCGACTAGGGATATTAGGATATTTCAACAAATACACATGGATCTTACTATAAGGTAAACATGCAATCACTTATAATAAAACAACAAATAAAACCTTTATTTTATTAACTAAAAATTATAAGATACACAATGTTTGTAGATTGACCTAGAGCATATGTCCTAACATCTCCCACTTGCATTAGGGCCAATCATTCATGTATCTAATACCTAATGACCTAACGTGACCATCATGTTTCACTTGCAGAAAAGCCTTCATCAAAGGATCTACAACTTTGTTTTTTGCAAGAACTCTGCGAATCTTCACGTCTCCCCTCTCAATGATTTCTCAAATGGGATGAAAACGTCTAAGTATATGTTTGGACTGGTGGTGTGATCTCGATTCCTTAGCTTGTGCTATCACCCTTTTATTGTCACAATACAAGCAAATGAGGTTAGCTATACTCGGAACCATACCAAGTCTCGAGATGGACTTTTTGATCCAAACTGCCTTCTTAGTTGCATCGGGTGCTGCAATATATTCATCTTCTATTCTAGAATCTGCGACGGTTTCTTGCTTCAAACTTTACCAGCTCACTGTGCCTCCATTCAAAGTAAATACAAATCTAGACCGCGATTTGAAGTCATCTATATCAGTTTGAAAACTTGCATTTCTGTAACCACTTACAACAAGCTCATTTTCCAAACTTCCATAGACTAAAAACACTTACTTAGTCCTTCTCAAGTACTTAAGAATGTTCTTTATTGCTATCCAGTGACTCTCACTGGGATCAGACTGATATTTGCTTGTTGCGCTCGAAGCATATGATACATCAGGTTGAGTGCATAACATGGCGTATATTATAGATCTAATAGCTGATGCATATGGAATCATATTCATGCGCTTTCGCTCATTATTAGTCTTTGAACATCGAGTTTTGCTGAGATTATACAACATTGGCAATAACACTTTTAGAGTCTTGCATACTGAACCTATTCAATACCTTATTTATATAACTATTCTGACTTAGACCGATCAGCCTTTTAGATCTATCCATATAGATCTTAATCCCATGGATGTAGGCTGCATCTTCTAAGTCCTTCATTAAGAAACACTTCCCTAACCAAGACTTGTCACTCTGCAAGGTTGGGATGTTATTTTCAATGAGTAATATATCATCAACATACATCACCAGGAAAATAACCATGCTCCTACTGACCTTTTTGTATACACAAGGCTCATATTCGTTTTCAATGAAACCAAATTCCTTAATTGCTTCATCAAAACGAAGATTCCAACTTTGTGAAGCTTACTTTAATCTATAAATACACACTTTCTTAGAAGTCTCAAGATGAATAAACCCTTTCAGGCTGTATCATATACACGTCCTCAAGTAACTTTCCATTTAGAAAAGTTGTTTTGAAATTCATTTTCCATATCTCATAGTTATAATATGCGGCTATGTCAATTAGAGTTCTAATGTATTTAAGCATGTCTATAAGAGAAAAGTTTCATCATAATCAGCATCTTGAGTCAGTCTGAAACTTTAAGATACCAGCCGTGCTTTATAAGTATGCACATTGCCATCCATACCTTCGGTCGTGAGAGGAGAGGGTCTTTTGGCTTCCTCAGGTCAGTTTTCTTCTTGAAAACTCATTTACATCCAATGGTCGTACCACCTTAAAGTAAATCAACCAGGTTCCAAACTTGGTTATCATACATGAATTGCATTTCATAATTCATGACACTAAGCCATTTATCTACCTCAGGGCTAGAAATAGATAAGTAGTAGGTTCATATTGATCCAGAAGCAACACCTCATTACTATCAGTAATAAGAAATCTAAATCTCTCAAGTTGATGCCTTATCTTATCATACCTACGCGGGCCTCACTGGCGGTTGATTATTTGTTTGTGGTTCTTGGATTTTTCTCAAGACTTACTTTATTTCCACAGTTGTCTTGTGAAATAAACTCTTTTTCTATAAAGACACCATTCCAAGCAACAAACACTTTATTCTCAGCGGGATTATAAAAGTAGTATCCTCTAGTTTCTTTAGCACATCTCATGTGTTATTTTATCAACTGATTTATAAGGAAAACAATTTAGTATAAAACGCAGTTTCTAAGGCATAACCCCAAAAGGAAATAGGAAGATTTGCATGACTCATCATAGATCGAACCATATCCAATAAAATCTGATTTCTCCTATCAAAAACATCATTCCATTATGGAGTTGCTGGGGGAGTTAACTGTGAGACAATCCCACAGTTTCTAAGATGATCATCAAACTCTTGACTCAAATATTTACCACCTCAATCTGATCGAAGTGCTTTAATAGTTTTAACTATTTGATTTTGCACTCGTTCTGAAATGTTCGAAACATCTCAAAAGATTCACCTTTATGTTTCATGAGATACACGTAACCATATTTACTAAAATCATCAGTGAATGTAATGAAGTACTGATAACCACCTCTAGCTATTGTGTTTATAAGACTGCATATATCAGTATGTATTAGACCTAATAAATTACTTGCCATTTCACTGTATCTAGTAAATGGAGTCATCTTACCTAGTAAACAAGATACACATGTTTCATATGATTCAAAATCAAATGAATCTAAAAGTCCATCTTTATGGAGTTTAGAAATATGTTTCTCATTAATGTGGCTAAAGCGACAATGCCAAATGTAGTTTGATTCAAATCATTTGACTTAAATCTCTTTGTATTTACGTTAAGAATGGGAGTATCTGTGCACCTTTTCATGTTTAGAATATAAAGACCATCATACAAATAAGCATTCGCATAGAAAATTTCTTTACAAGAAATGGAGATTTATTATTCACAATAATGAAATTAAAACCATCCAAATCCAAACATAAAACTGAAATGATGTTTCTGCTCAAGGTAGGGACATAATAACAATTATTTAAAATTAAAACAAGTCCACTAGGGTGACTTCTCGTAGGATGACTTCTCCTTAACTAAAAGCATCCTACGGCCAACACAACAACCTTTGCTCAATTTCCAACTCGTAGGATGACTTATAATTTCTTTAGCTTTCTACTTTTCGTGAGACCCTACACATTAATACAAATGTGAGATCTATATCCAGTATCCAATACCCAGGAATCACAAGTAGACAAGTTAACTTCAATAACATAAATACCCGAAGCAGTAGTTGCGCTACTCTTCTTTTTCTTTAGATTTTTAAGATAGAGCTTGCAATTTATGAACCAATGTCCAGGTGCATGCTAGAAATGACAATTTTCTTATTTTTCCTTTTCCTTCTGGGACTGTGAAGTAGAAACATCATGAGGCTTGACTTGTTCCATACGCTTTGTGATAGTCACAACAGCCTTGGTAACTTTAGCCTTGCCTTTGCCCTTTTTTCTTTAAAGTCTTTCCTTTCTGAACCATCAACACACTAGCAATGGATTTCTTAACATTCTGCTCAACAGTTTTAAGCATGAAATTAAATGCAACTTTGAGATATAATTCTCCATGTTATTCATGTTATAGTTTATCATAAATTGTGAATAACTATCAGGCAATGAATTCATGATCAAGTCCGTAGCCAACTCTTGGCTTATGGGAAATCCAAGTTTGTTAAGATGGTCATTATAGCCCTTCATTTTCGGAACATGAGGACTAACTAACGTACCCTCAGCCATTTTGCAAGAATGAAGGTTCTTGACTGTCTCGAACCTTTCTTGCCTAGCCTGCTGTTGGAACATTTCCTTCAGCGTCATAGCCATGTCGTAAGCTTTCATGTGTTCCATGTCCTTCCGAAGTTCAGGAACCATGGTTGCTAACATAAAACATGCAACATCAGTTAAGTCATTGACATGCTAAATATATGCATCCTTCACGGCTCTTAAAGCATTGGCTAGTGGTTCCTCAGGAATAGGATCATCTAAGACATATAACTCGCGTTCATGCTTAAGAACAATTCTCAAGTTTCTAAACCAGTCAAGAAAGTTTGTCACATACAACTTATCATTCTCAAGGATGGATCGTAGTGACAATGGATTAGTGTGATTTTGAAGAGGCCATAGATCTACAACAAAGATTATGCAAAAGTTTATTTTAGTATAGAGGAATAAACTTCCACTAAATTAACAACCTCCTTAAAATGCTATGTTAATTTGAGGGACTAAAATCCATATTTCACCTAATTCCAAGACAGCTAAGGCATGACATTTCAAATTAGGCTATTTAGGTAGGTACCAATTACCAATTACACCATATGTAACTTTTAGTTATTTTATAAGATTATGACATCTTATGTCTTAGCATATTTTATTTTATCTAGTACCTAAAGCCCAAAACCATTTTGATAGTTTTATTAAATCTAACCATTTCAAACAGTAGAGTAACCGTTACTCAACTTGCCTCACCAAGATAACACAATACATTCTGCGGAGGCAGACCCATATTAATTTGATCGAAGCCTTGACAAATGTTTTAGAATGGATGAAACTTGGCTTAAAATTTGAAAGAGGGATTTTTTGTTTGTTTTAGTGATCATAATTAAAAAAAATAAATATCATATATTACAATGCATGAATAATCACTAAAAAGTTAGGAAATCATACTAATATTGACTATTGTACGATTTTTTTTGACGCTACTTAACAACATTAAACTGTCCCATCCATTGGCCTAGGTTAGTTAGTAGGGCGGAAGGAGGTACAAGGGGGCGCGCCCCTTTTTTAGACAACAAATTCCAATTATGAAAATCGAAAATCACCTAATATTTCTCATAATTTTAGTCAATCCAATCAACCAAAATTGCCACTTATTTTAATTTTGAAAATAATAATGAGAAAGTTTTTAATTATCTCAGGCTCACCATTAACTTAATATCGTATCCTAATCCAATTAGAACTTAAGATACTTTGAATCCTTATCTAATTAAAATTTATTTTATATCTCACCTATACTATAGGATTTATTATTCTAATCCAATTACAAGTTTAGCTCTTATCTTGTAGGAATATACTAACATATTACTGCAAGGAGATATATGATTAAAATCAATTTCAAGATATTAATCATGCATTCAACATTAGAATCATATTAAATTAATCATATTAACCTAATCATGATCTCTATCATGGAGACATACATGATTATTGAACAAAACGAAATATTTGTTCAAGATCAGAATCATATTAACCGAAACATGAAATCTACCACGAATATATAAAATTCACATCATTTAATATAAAAAATATATGTTAATCGAAATATTCTAAATATGAATACTATCATTGAATCATATCATGCGATGTATCAATATACTTGAATTAACAACATGCGTTAAAATCAATTCTTGATAACAATTATCACATAATCTATATGTATATCATAAATACATTAATCAAGATTATGTTTTTACACATATATCATATAAACATTAGAAAAAACATGCAAATGTTTAATAGAACCGAGCCTAATGCTTTGATACCACTGTTGGATTTTTGGGGTTCATACGCAGCGAAAAATTTGAAACAAATTTTGAAAAGCCTTAACAGGATCGAAGATAAGTTTCATTAAACTAAATCTATGAAAGTAAATTATACATTATTCCGTGATTTCCTTTTCTGATTGTTCGATTTTCAAGACGTTCAAGTGCGCGTTCTCTATCAGAAATTCACACACGAACGGTGACCACAATTTGGAGTGCTAGCCCCAAGAGAGATTGAAAATAATTATTCTTTCTCTCCCTAAATCCAGAGAACTCAAAAATTGTAAAATGAAAATCTTATGTGTAGATAAGCCGTTACTTAAAATCATATTCATAATACAATTATTGTATTTAGGTAGTTTAAACAAATTACACATATGCCCATATTAATAAGTTATCATATAACAAATTGTAAGGACTTTTACGTCATGAATTTTATCATATAAAATTCATTACTCTGGACCAATCGAAATTGTGCAAAGCCATTCTTTGTGTGTGACCTAATAAATTCACGCGACGTTGGCAGTGAACCAAAAACCATTTTGGTACACAAGTCATAAGCGATCTCTAGCAAGGTATTATGACTACCGAAGTAGCATGGATATCAACATCGATACAACCTAATTAATAACATATATCATATCCTTTTGTCTTGCGATATCATTTGATTAAACATAAGGCATGAAAAGTCACCCTTAATGTTCAATTGTACTAGTCTCGATTTTTAGGTAAACTGAAAAACATCCAAGTGACATTGATCATAACAATTCACATGGACTTGGCCATTATATGTCTATCTTATCGAGGGATCCACTGATATCTCTCTCTATACGAGAGTCACGAATTCTATATTGATTACACACCTTCACATATTATTCAAACGATAACCAATCACAATTTTATAATTGTCCGGTTAAAGACAACATTTGATTGTGTCAAATTATTATGCTCTTAATATTGAAGTCTATGGTAATCTCAAGTCGAATGACTAAATGATATACCTATCATGAGTAACACCTATGACTTAATCCATGTGGTGTTCTCATATCGAGTCAGTCCAGTACTTTATTTTCTAACAAGTACTCTTGATCTTGATTCCTATCCCTATACGCATGATCATCACATGACCATCAATCAAGATTCACACTAGTCTTAATTCATTATAGTTCCCAGTATAATGACCGACTAGGGACATTTAAAATATCTCAACAAATACCCATAGATCTTACTATAAGGTAAACATGCAGTCACTTATAATAAAATAACAAATAAAACCTCTATTTTATTAACTAAGAATTATAAGATAAATAATGTTTGTAGATTGACGTAGGGCACATGCCCTAACAGGAACTTGTCATTATTTTTGTGGAAAGTTGCAAATGGTACAACGAGCTGGAGGAAGGCGGTGCTTGGTGACTACCTTTAAGCTAGAGTTTGTCCTCTAGCTTCACTCGTAGGTGTTTGTATTTATATATACTTTTGGGATCATTTTGGGAGACTTATTATATGATACATGTATATTGACACTTGTTATACTTTTTGTTACCTTTATTGATATACATGATATTCTTTTATTGGGTTTCCGCCCTACAAATTGTTAATTAATGCAAAACTCATTTATATTATTTATTTGTATATTATTAAAACTTCCGCTATTAAAATTAACCCAAAAAGAATCGAAATAAACAAATTAAGTTGTAAAGCTTCTTTACTTAGCATATTTCGATGAAATACTCATTTAAACAATGAAATCGATTAAGTCGGATTACTAGATGGTTAGTTCGCAGGCTGTCATGAACAAGCGTCCAAGTGACGTGGCATTACCTGGTGACGTGACTGTGCCTGGTTTGCCTCGTGATTTAGGACCGTTACAATTGGTAATAGAGCCAAGGTTCAGGCAAACCTAGGGAAAAGTATAATATAATCGAATAAAACTTAACAACAAATATTAGATGTGGAGAATTGAAGGTTTTAACTTAGAACTTTAGTTGGGAAGCAAAGTGAGCAGGTAGTGTTAGGACTTATATGTGTATATATTGATTATGATATTGATATATGCATCTTACGACGCTGACTTATTGCACATTCGCGATTTTCAGATCTGACATGGATGGACATCCAGTTCCTCATACGGATGAGGGGGCCAAACGAGTAGCTCGACACCCGCCGACTCAAATCAGATTTTGCGCAACACGGTCGCGCTTCATAGTTTACAGCTCGAGGAGATCAGTGGCCACATCGGCTCCTACCACACTCACCACCACAGCTACTATAGAGCAGACAGTTGGCGCCCCAACTGTTCAAGCGACCCCGCTCATAACCACTACTACGGAGATACTTCCATTAGTCACTAAACCACCGACTACGCCGATCGTGGCACATATATCGAATCCACCTTAGGAGATTACATTTGAGCCCTTCTTATCAGCTGAGACGAAGCTGATCAAGGAGTTCGTTTGATTTAAGCCAGGTTACTACTGTGGAGGCGGATACCCAAAGGTAGCTAGGAAATGGGTCCTTTCGCACGCGAGACTCTACGGGCTTTTGATGATTCATGAAAACATACGAGCTAAGTTTTTCGGGTTCATGCTTAGGGGAGATGCCGTAATATGGTAACCACCTACACAACTGCCCACGAAGACCCGAATACTTGGGTATAATTCAAGAAGATTTTTTATGATCAGTAATCCCGGTCGAGGTTCAACTGAGACTAAGAGAGGAGTTCTTGATGTTGAGGTAGGTTAGCTAGATGGTCATTCAGTACATGGAGAGATTCAAATATCTGCTTCAGTTTATGATAGATGTAGCTGGGACCGAGTGACTTCAGGTCCATTACTTTATTCGAGGGCTCCGATTAGAGATTGAAGGTGTAGTAGTGTCGATAGGGGCTAGGATAAGTACATGACATTTATGAGGGGGCATTAGCCCATAAGTCATTCTTGATATGGAGCGCCAACGTCCCTACTTCAATGCATCAGGATAGCCACAGGGGCCAGGGGATGTCATACATGAATGGCAAGAGGAATCACGATTAGAGAGATCAAAGGGGATAGAGATGCACACATAATGATGGTTAAATGATGAATGCTCATGCAGTTATACCTACACATCCATAGCAAGTTATGGCAGTCTAGCAGCCGCAAAGACAGACTTAGGGTTAGGGCCAAAGAGGTAAAGACATGAGTCAACATTGGCAAGGACAGGGCTATAGGGCCAGTAGACAACATGGTCAAGGCTCCAAAAATAGGCATCATGCCACATGTTATAGATATAGATAGAAGATCATTAAAAAAGTGAGTGTACCAGAAAGCCAGTTCTACCACTAGCAGCTCATCCAATGTAGGTGAAGGAGCAGGTGCACGCAGTTGTCGCACCAGACCGTGACCCGTCTCGGTAGCTTGTCGAGGGTACGTTGGTTATTTTTGGTCTTCCTATCCATACATTGATAGATTATGGTAGTATGTTATCTTTTGTTTCGGCACGGATGGCATGAGAGTTATGTTTGACACTTGAGATTGTTAGCACCCACCTTATCCTTAGCACGACCGCTGGAGATAAGATATATCCTAATCGAATTATTAAAGATTTTCCAATTGAGGTTGGTGGTCATCAATAACCTATAGATCTCCGAGTATTAGGATACCTAAAGTTTGATATACTCTTAGGCATGGATTGGTTGGCGACATACTACGCCCAGTTGGGTTGTTTTAAGAAGACAGACACTTTTCAGATATCGGGGGTTCTCGATTTCACCTTCACCAGAGTCGCGACATCGCTACAGATCACTAGAGGTAGGTTAGTGAACATCTGGGAAATGGAGACCCTTACAGGGATAGTACAGTGCGAAGAGAGGCCAGTGGCCAAACTTGAGGATGTCCCAGCAGTACGTTAGTTCCTATATGTTTTTCTTGATGACCTTCCTAGATTACCCCCACCTAAATATTTAGAGTTTATTGATGCGCGCTGAACACGTCAATAAAGTAAAGTTTCATAAACCAACTATTTTGTAGAATAGTGGCAAAGGGTCGATCCCACAAAGACTGGTAGTCTTTCTTAGGTTAAAAAAAACAAAAAAGGAAAATAAGGGGTTTTAAAATAATTATTAATTTAATTAACTAATCTAACTAAACTAAATAAAACAAAACAACTAAACTAATTTTCAAAAACAATTAATTAATACCTAAGTAACACCTAAGTTTACAGTTTCACAAATCAAGATCAAGACTCAATGACAATCATGGTCTTCAATCTTTCCCAAATAGTCGTTAATTTATATTCTCTAAGATTAGCTATAGAAAATTGACTTCCGCCAGAAACTCCTCGGTTCCCTTAATCTCCATAGCCAGGACGTCTGCCACTAACTACTTCCCTAATTAATGTATAACCCTAGACATCCGCCAATCGAGTTTAACGCATTAACCGCAGTAATATAGGTCTGTGGGAACACTAACCTAAATCACTGGATCGCATCCGCTTCCAATTTAACCTAGATTAAATTGTTGCACACTCAAGAACCGAAAAGGTTTGACGGCAAACGGGTGAGTGTTTGTCACTTTATTGGTCCGAAAGCACAATTACACGGATACTAATAGTCAAAATAACTTTAGATTGTCAACCTAAAAGCATGCACTAACCACATACATACCCTAAATCTAAACCATACTCCTTAAAATCAACAACGGTGAAATAGGAGAATTTAAACTACATTAAATAATAAAATAAATATCTCACATAATATGTCATGAATCCATGATCCCGACTTGTTTCTCCTCCGACCTAGGCAATGAGTTGATTAGCTGAACGTCGTCGTCGAAGAAAGTCGATAAGAAAATAATAATAGTTCGCCTTCTAAAATAATAAAACTTAAGTCCCTAATATATAAAACTACTAAAAATTAGTCTCGAGAGGTGAGAGAAACTAATTTTGGGGGTTGGGGAGGTGACTTGTGCACCGAGGAGCATTGTAGGACTGTTTTTAGCTAAAAAATAGGTGTCCGCCACTTGTCGCTGCGCAATTGGTCTGCCTGGTCAGTGCACGCTGACGTGTCATCGTCTCATTAGGCGAAACAGCTCGTGGTGACGTGCTGTGCGTAGAAAGTATGCTGATGTGGCCTCTTCTGATGAGAAGACCGCTGCTGATGACATGTTAGCATGGTAAGTGAGCGCCACGTGGCGCACACGTAGGCGGAGTGAAATCGCTCGAGTTTGTGCGAAAATCTGGGAGTTTGTGTAGACGCGCATCCCAAGGCAAATCAATAGCTACTACGCGAGTGAAACCCTATTTGTTTGTGACGTGGCTGCAAACATTGATGTGGCGACATGTAGTGGCTTCTGATTGTTTGAGTTAAGTGGAGACACTGAACGTGGCGATACGTGATTGGTCGAGAACCAATGAGTGATTGTTGTTATGCTGGTATCCAATGAAAACGCGCCACGTGGCTGACATTAATTGGTCTGTTGTCTCTTATTTTACCCACCGCATAACGCGTAACTCGAGGTAAACTGTCTGGCATCCAATCACTGCATGTAAATACTCTATTCTAAGTATTTTTCCGCCACGAAGTCAACCGCGCACTTCGTTTCACCTAAAAATGACCAAAAATATAATTAAATACATATTTTAGAAACTTTGCACAATTAAATATACTAAAATAAACTACTAAATATGTATAAAAGCCAACTTATCAAATACCTACAAACTTAAGACTTTGCACGTCCCGAGCAAAGGTGTAGACGACAACACAAACTAAACTAGACTCCTAATATAATAATGCACCGAGTCAACTAATCTTATACCCGACTTAAAATTCATGGAGTTCTTTTGGTTTACATAGCCACCAAGTTAACAAGCCACTCAAGAAATTTCAAAGTTATGATATGTCAAGACTCGCAACCCAAACACAATTAAGATCCCACTTTCAAGACAAAGACTCGATCAAAATAAAGGCCATCAACTACTCGTAAGTTTTGTTGGCATAGAAATTAAAGCACATAAGTGTAAAATTCTCACTTAATATAGTGAAATCACTCGAACAAAATATTTTATTTGAGGAGTTTTACAACTTTCGCCTTTATTCGATTTATATTTTCTATTCACATTTTTTTCTTCTTTTTTTTTCAATTAATACGGTCCCTGCTCCATTTCCTGTGGACCGATTTTCTCACTTTTTCCCATACAAGTTTCCCTGCTCCATTTCCTGTGGAAACTTGTAGGACACTCTACACTAAGAAAACTCATGTTAGTACTTCTCACTTTCACTATAATAAAACAAATCCTCAAATGTGGGTTAAAATAATACCATTTGTAGAAATTTGACCGTCTACTCATTTTCGTTATCTAGCACAAAATCCAACCGTCATTTAAGTCCCTAATCATGAAATCATAAAAAGCAGAGCTACGAACTCGATTGAGTGTTTCTCCTAATTTTCCTTAAGTTTCAAGTAAAAAATGCAACTATAAATAACTCATCCATAGCCAAAGGCATGAACAAAGTTTCGGGTGACTCTATATAACTAATAAAAAAATATACTAAATACATATATGCATGAAAATGTATCATATCATAATGAAATGAGAAAGGAAGTATGAAAAGAGAAGAAATGAAAGAAATGATATAAAACACCACCATTACCATCCATCAATCGCATATAATTGCATAAAATTAAAAAAATAAATGATCTCACCTGCGGTCTTTCACAAATAATCCATCCAAATAAATCCGCAATCCCTAAAATACCCCCAAACTTATTCCAAACCTTGTCCTCAAGGTTCAAAACAATTCAAGGCATCCATATAACAAAAAGAAAAAGACAGTGGGGAAGAAAAACATAAATAAGAAGATGATATAAATGCATGCATAACAAAAAAAGTCTTTAAAAACTAGTGAACGCACAAAATCTCTTATGTGTGGATGACTAAGAAAACTATAAAAAAACAATCATAACAAGAGCAAGAACTAGTAAACATAGGAGTTAACTGAAAAGATTCCAATCAAATCTTGTGATCCCGAAGTCTGTCAACTAAGAAATCAACAAGATGATGGAATGAAGTTTAGGGTTTTGGGTCTACTAAAAAACCAGCCACTAATACGCGACTTAAGTTGGATATGTCCTAACCAAGTCTCAAAACACCTAAAATTCTATAAACGTGTTAATTACTAAAAACAATACTCAAATTATGCTTAAAAAATGTAATCCAAAGTTAAACCTATAAAACTCGGAACTCCAATCCTCCAATAAACGTCAAAAGTAACATATCACCTGTAAAAATAAAGATACCAAATTAGAGTGTCATTAAAAATAATAATAAAAAAACTAAAACTGAACTAAAACTAAAATAAATGCAAGAAATAAATAAAATAAAATAAAAAATGAAGCTGGGTCGCCTCCCAACGAGCCGCCTTTCTTTTAAGTCTTTGGCTAGACTTGGCGTGATTGATCACGTGATGGCCTATCATTTAGAGATGTCAACAACAAATGGCGCATCTACGTATTTGGGCAATGAAGCGTGCACACCCTCTTTCAGATTTAGGAGCTCATTCGAGACTTCCAACACGAAAAACGCTATCGCATCAGGATCATCCAACACAAATGTGTTGGCAGTGTAGAAGATCCGCGAACGCTTCTTTACTTCCACCCCTTTATAAAGTGTCCCAAATGTGCATGGGAGGGTAGGTGGTTGCACCAACACTAGAGGTTGGTCTTCCTCGCTCTCTATATGCGGCTTCTTCGGCTTGTTTGAAATGACATCAGTTTTCATCTCATTTTTTTCCTCATTTAGTGCAATGACAATTTCTGGCTCAATTTGGGAGACTTCACATTCTTCTGATGTTTCTCTCAAATAGTCTTCCTCCTATATAACCTCATTTACCTCTAAAATCTTGAACGTATCAACACTCACATCCTCCTCTAGGTTAAACATTGGTTGTGTACTACACAACTCTTCCTCATCAGTCATATTCTGAAGCCTGACATTATATTGAATAAGTTGAGTTTCCAATTCCTTCAAGCCTGGAATCTTAAAATCAATCTGTCGGATCTCGACAAAAAGTTGTCGAAGCTATTGTTGACTATCTATCAATTACTTCACCATATCTTCCAAGGAGGTGTTTTTACGAAACTGATGATTTCCTTCATGTTGAGGAACATGTGGGTTTGACATGAGCCCAAAGAAGTCGGGTTGTGGTGATGCATAGCTACAATAGTGATAATTCTCATACTGTGGATAATAGGGACAATTATGTGCGGAATGAGAATAATCTCCACAAATTTCGCAAACCTCAACCTGTTGCACAAAAGAATGTATGTTAAAAAATTGATATCCTTTATGTGATATACCTACCCCATTCATATAATAATAATGTGAGTCTTCGAATCAACCATAATTATGAGGGTAGGAGGAGTCCATCGCAGGGTTACCTGCATACATGTTAAGAGCGAGGGACTAGATAGGCAAAATAAAAATAAAAAACCAAAGAAAGAAAAATACTAATCCCAGGCAACGGCGCCAAAAATTGATGCGCGCTGAACACGTCAATAAAATAAAGTTTCCTAAACCAACTATTTTGTAGAATAGTGGGAAAGGGTTGATCCCACAGAGATTGATAATCTTTCTTAGGTTAAAAACAACAAAAAAGGAAAATCGAGGGTTTTAAAATAAATATTAATATAACTAACTAATCTAATTAAACTAAATAAAATAAAACAACTAAAATAATTTTCAAAACAATTAATTAATATCTAAGTAACACCTAAGTCTACAGTTCTAAAAATCAAGATCAAGATTCAATGGCAATCATGGTCTCCAATCTTTCCCAAAAAGTCGTTAATTTAAATTCTCCTATATTAGCTATAGAAAATCGATATCTGCCAAAAATTCCTCATTCCCTTAATCTTAATAGCCAGGACGTCTGCCACTAACTACTTCCCTAATTAATGTATAACCCTAGACATCTGCCAATTGGGTTTAATAAACTAACTGCAGTAATATGGGTCTATGAGAACACTAATCCTAAATAATCGGATCGTATATGATTTTGATTTAACCTAGATTTATTTGTTGCACACTCAAGAACTAAAAGGGTTTGACGACAAATGGGTGAGTGTTTGTCACTTTATTGGTCCAAAAGCACACTTACACAGATACTAATAGTCCAAATAACTATAGATTATCAACGTAAAAGCATGCACTGGCTACATACATACCCTAGATCTGAACCATACTCCTTAAAACCAACAACAATGAAATAGGAGAATTTAAACTAAATTAAATAATAAAATAAAAGATCTCACATAATATGTCATGAATCTATGATCCCTTGTTTCCCCTACAACCTACGTAAGGAGTTGATTGGCGAATATCATCGTCGAAGAAAGTCTATAACAAAACAATAATAGTCCGTCTTCCAAATAATAAAACCTAAGTTCCTAATATATAAAACTACTAAAAATTGTCTCGAGAGGTGAGAGAAACTGGTTTTAGGGGTTGGGGAGGTGACTCGTGCGCCAAGGAGCATCGTAGGGCTGTTTTTGGCTCAAAAATAGGTGTCTGCTACGTGTCGCAGCGCGATTGGTCCGACTGGTCAGCGCACTCTGACGTGTCAGTGTCTTATTGGCTTAAACAGCTCGTGATGATTCGTTGTGCGTGGTAAGTGAGCTGATGTGGCTTTGTCTGATTGGAAAAGACCCCTATTGATGACATGGTAGCGTGATGAGGGAGCGCCACGTGGTGTAGGCGTAAGCGGAGTGAAATCGCGCGAGTTTATGCAAAAATCAAGGAGTTTGTGCGTATGCGCATCCCGAGGCAAATCGACAGCTACTGCGTGAGTGAAGCGTTGTTGGTTTGTGATGTGGCTACAAATGCTGATGTGGCGACATGTGGTGGCTTTTGATTGGTGGAGTTAAGTGGAGATGCTGACGTGGCGAGACGTGATTGGTCGAGAACCAATGTTTTACATGTTGTTGTGCTTGTATCCAATGCAAACACACCATGTGGCTGGCAATAATTAGTCTATTGTCTCCTATTCTACCCATCGCATAACGCGTAACTTGAGGCAAACTGTTCGGCATCTGATCACTGCATGTAAATACTCCATTTTAAGTATTCTTCAGCCACGAATTCAACCGCGCACTCCGTTTCACCTAAAAATGACCAAAAAGTATAATTAAATATATATTTTAGAAACTTTTCAAAATTAAATATACTAAAATAAACTACTAAATATGTATAAAAACCAACTTATCATTTATAATTAAGTTTGTGCCAGGCATACAACATATATCGAGCAGACCTTACTTTATGTCACGACCAGAGCACGAGGAATTGAGAGTGCAGCTAGAAGATTTATCGAAGAAGGGTTTCATACACTCGATTATGTCACCCTGGGGAGCAATAGTCTTATTAATAAGGAAGAAGAACGATAATGCGAGGATGTGCATATGCTACCAAAAATTGAATAAAGTGACAATCATGAATAGATATCCCTTGCCCAGGATCAATGACCTATTCGACTAGTTGGCCGAAGTACAGTTCGTTTCCAAGATTGATATGAGATTAGGATATCATCAGTATAGGATCAGAGAGGAGGATATACCCAAGACAACATTTAGCTCGCGTTATAGTTTATTTGAATTCATTGTTATGCCGTTTAGATTAACAAACGCGTTGGGTGTATTTATGGGTTTGATGCATTGAGTTATGAGGCCATTTTTGGATCGATTCATGATAGTCTTCATTGATGATATCTTGATTTACTCCGGACCTTATGAGGACCATGAGAGGCATATCGGAGAGATGTTGAGGACTCTGAGATAGCACAAATTATATGCCAAGTTTAGTAAGGGTGAGTTTTGACATTCCAAGGGAAAATTCTTAGGACACGTGATCAACGATAGAGGGATATTAGTGAACCCGAGTAAGATTCATGCTATCATCAACTAGTCTACGTCAAAGTGTGTGACAAACATCAGAAGCATTTTGGGATTGATAGGATATTATCAACATTTTGTACAATATTTCTCCCGGATCGCAGCGTCGATGACTTGATTGACCAAGAAGGATGCAGTTTTCAATTGGTCCAGTGAGTGCAAGGCACCCTTCACAGAGTTGAAGAAGATGTTAATTTCTACACCATTGTTAGTGTTGCCAGAGTCGGGCAAAGAGTTGACCGTTCACATGGATGCTTATGGCTCCAAATTGGGATGCATATTGATGATGGTAGATAGAGTGATAGCCTACTAGTCACGTCAGCTGAGGCGCAATGAGAGGAACTATCCAGTTCAGGACATGTAGCTTGCAGCAATCATATTTGCTGAAGGACTACAACTTCGCCATCGAGTATTAGTCTGGGAAGGCGAATGTCGTAGCAAATTCCCTTAGCATGAGAGGAACAAACAGTGAAATAGTGGTTTGCCAGACGACCTACGAGTTTGGTTTACTCGAGGCGATAGCAGCTATGAGTTTGTTAGAGATTGTAGATACTGGAGAGGCACATATTTATAGACATATGAGAGTACCAACAGTATCTATCCCGTGCATTTCAAATTGTTAGAGAGCCGATGCGATGTACCAAAGGTTTAAGGACATTGCACAGAGTCCATATTTCTCAGATTGGCGCGAGTTTATTGATAAGTGTTTGAGACACCGAGGTAGATTGTGGATTCCGGCAATGGAAGAGTTACGCGATAGTATTCTTCAAGAGGCTTACATATCTAGGTACATAGTGCATCCCGACTGAACCAAAATGTACCACGATATGTGACAGTTATTTTGGTAGCCATAGATGAAAGTAGATGTCAGCCAGTATGTGAGGAGTTGTGAGGTGTGTCACCAGGTTAAAATTGAGCATAGAATGCATAGAGGACTATTGCAACCACTACTTATCCCGCGGTGGAAATAAGAACACATTACCATAAACTTTGTTATTGGGTTGTCAACGACCTTGCGCAAACACAATGCTATTATTGACTAACAAAATTAACACATTTTATTCCAGTTTCCACGAAATATAGCTTTACACAGCAAAGCACGTTTTTCGAGCGAGAAATTATCAGACTGCATGGAGTGCTAGTATCTATAATGTCATATAGAGACAATCGACTTACTTCACAAGCTTTAGCAGGCTATGCAGGAGCAGTATGGTACTAGATTACAGTTCAGTACGACTTTTCATCTACGAAATCGACAGGCAGTCAAAAAGACTTATTCAAATACTTGAGGAAATGTTCAGAGCTTGTGTGCTTCAGTTCGGAGGGTCATAGGAGGAGTTTTTACCACTTTGTGAGTTTGCCTACAACTATACAATCAGGCTAGTATTTAGACGCCATCATTCGAGGCGCTGTACGGGAGACCCTGCAGATCACTAGCTTGTTGGGTAGAGCTCGCGGATGTAGCTTTCGTTAGGCCTGAGATTGTTGTAGATCACACTAAGAAATTTAGGTTGATTCGTTAGAGGTTACAAGCCGCTTAGGATAGACTGAAGAGTATGCAAATAAGTATCGCGATGGGCTGAGTTATGAAGTGGATAACTAGGTCTACTTGAACGTTTCTCCCTTGAAAGGTCGCCAGAGATTTAGGATCAAGGGGAAGCTGGCACCGAGATTCATCAAGCCATTTCAGATAGTCCGACGAGTTGTGGAGGTCACTTATTAGTTGAGATTGTCGAGCCAATTGGCAGGTGTTCATGATATTTCACATTTCTATGCCTAGGTTGGCTAGATCAAGATCGGGACCGATGGTTGATATGACAAGGATCGAGATCAGACCAAATATGGCATACAAGAAGCACCCCATTGAGATAGTGGATCACAAGGTAAAAACTCTTAGGAGGAAGGAAATACCACTTGTATTCGTTCGGTGGCAGTATGATAAAAACAAAGGCTTCACTTGGGAGAGAGAATCTGTCGTGCGGGAGCAATACCCTCACTTGTTTCAAGGTAAAGATTTAATTTAAATTTAGTTTCGGGACGAAATTCCTTTTAATTGGGAAGATTATAACGGCCCACTTTATTTAATCCGATTAACTTGCAAATTATAGATAAGGACCCTAAGCTCAAACCCACGTGGATGTCGCGGAAAGTCTTAGGCACGTCTAACGAGGTAAAATTTGTTATTTTTGTATGGTGCATGTTTATTTATTTTATTATTATTTAATAACTTGCGTCACCTTAGTTAAGAATTACATTTGGTCGCGTTGTGCGCGTGTAGTGATGAGAGTGTATGACGTCGTGGTGTGCATGTAACGCGGGTTTATGGGGTAGTCGAGGGTTTAGATGTCACATCACCATCACATCACACCACCCATCAACTCACCATACTCCCATCCATACCTCACTTTCTCTCTCCTCTCTCATTTAAATAAAAAAAGGGAAAAATATTTCTCTTCTCCCTCCCCTAGCCAAACTCTCTCTTCTTTCCTTCATTTTTCCTCTTCTCTACTCTCCATCACCAAGCTCTGCATCACTCCCTCGACTCGGTCACACATATCTCGCGGTGCTTTCTCCCCTTGGTGACTCCCACGACGATCTTTAAATTGAAGTGAGTGTTTGTTGATTTTGTAAATTTTTGATAGAGAAGTTAAAGTTTCAATGGTGATTGCGTAGTTGTGTTGTTGTTGTTATTTTTTATGTGGTTGTTGTTTTATAGAAAAAAAGAAGAAAAGGAATTCATCCATTTCCATCAATGAATTCGTCCATAGAGAGACGAATTCGAGAGGTAGGGGAAGGAGGTGGGAAGCCCAGGCAGGCCGAGCCTGGCTGCCTCGGCCAGCCCAAACGGGACTGGCTACCCATGCCCAAACTGGTTGAACAACCCAAACCCGTGGCAAGCGGGTCGGGCTGAGCCGACTCGGGCCCGGTTCACTGGTTGGGCCGAACCGGGCCTGATCCAGGCCCAACCCACCCTAAAATAAATTAAATTTATTAAAAATAAATAAATAAAATATTGTTTTAAATAAAATAAATTTTAGAAAAATGGAAAAAATAGCTAAGAAATTTTGAAAAAATCTAGAAAAATAAAAAAAATATAGAAAATGAGAAAAAGATAGAAAGTAGTTTTCGAGGCTTTTTAGGCCATTAGGCACCCGATATAACCCGAAAAATATCAAAACTAAATTTTTTAGGATAAAATTTTAAATTTCTAGTCCAACATTATAAATTCACTTAATGCGATTCTAAAATAATTAAAGTGGTATAATTGGACACCAGGGACTTAGGATACTATAGCCTGTTCGGGTGCACATCTTGACGCGTGAGCGGGACATTTTGGAGGGATATTTGCGATTGCTTGAGGTAAGTAAACCTACGAGAAAGTCAACTCAGAATTTACTTATTTCCTTCGTAAATTTATTTATTTCACATTAATTTTCGCCATTTTGGCTTGTATGTTTACTTTATTCCCACGTGTGTTTGGGTATGGTCGGAGGGACGGTATGACCCTTTTTTGGCTCTCTCATATATGACAATCCAATCGTTGCTGTAGTGTCGGTCATACCTTAGACTACGCGGGAGAATTCCCTCGACGAATTGATGATCTCGGAAGTGAGTAGACTTGAGGCTCGCCTCCATTACAGAGTTCCTCTCCTTTGAGGCGTTGGGCAGAAGACTATGTTCCGACCAACAGAGTTCGTCATTTCGATTGTGAAGAAGAGACGAGGGTCAAATTGCCTTTAGGGTCTTCTTGATTTAGTATTTGCGCCCCAGGGCTTGACAACTATACACCACACTCACATTCCATAGTCTTGATTATCTCAGCGACTTATATTCATGTTTTACATTCCCATTCATTCACTATATATGCATAAGTTGTAGTCGTTTTCTTGTATTTCTTGTTAATACTAACTAAATTTCTCTGAGATTTATTCACTGGAACTTGTCATTATTTTTGTGGCAAGTTACAGATCCTATGACGAGCCGGGGCAAAACGGCGTTTGACGACTACCACTGATCTAGAACGCCTCCATTAGCTTCACTCGTAGGTGTTTGTATCTATATATATATATATATATATATACTTTTGGGATCATTTTGGAAGACTTATTACATGATACATGTATATTGACACTTGTTATACTTTTTGTCCATTTTATTGATATACAAGGTATCCTTTGTCCCGTTTCCACCCCACATGTTGTTAATTAATGTAAAACTCATTTATATTATTTATTTGCATATTATTAAGACTTCCACTATTAAGATTAACCCAAAAACAATCAAAATAAACAAATTAAGTTGTAAAGCTTCTTAACTTAACATATTTCGATGAAATATTCATTTAAACAACAAAATCGACTAAGTCGGATTACTAGATGGTTAGTTCGTAGGTCTTCATGGACAAGTGTGCAAGTGACGTGGCGTTACCTGGTGACGCATCTGGTGACGTTGTGGTGCCCTGTTTGCCTTGAAATTTAAGGCCATCACAATTGGTATCAAAGCCAAAAATCAGGCAAATTCGCAAAGGAATTAAGCGGAGCACTGTCTTATCCTATTCTCCACCGAAAAGGAGTGCACATGGTATGCATTTCTTATTTTTGTTATGGTTATATTATGGTACTCTTTGATTAATCATTTTTAAATTCATTTTAAGTGGTAAATTAATTGCATGATTATTTTAAATAATAATAATATGTTTTTGGGCTTTTAAGTGATGATCGTAAATATAGTGAAATCTCGATCTCATACCCATAAATAATTATTAATTATTTTAAATGAATTAAGAGGCAAATAAATGTAAGCATATAATCTAGCTAATGAATGATTTTTGTCATTAGAATCCGTGGTTTCAGCGACAAAAAATTTCATTGTTGAGTTGAACAAGGGTGAAAAGCTCAGTGGGGGACAATTTTGATATATGACATCGAAAGGTGCAATATATCCTAAAAGAGCAAGAAGTTTTGGAGACTCTTGAGAACGTGATCCTCGAGCCGGAAGAAAGTACCACTGCTCAACATCGTAAGGATTGTAATGTATTTCAAATTTGAAAACGTAAAAATAGCATTGCTCGAATTACGTTGCTGAGTTGCATGGAAGACGATCTAATGTGCAAGTTTGAGCAGTTTGATACCGCTCAGAAAATGTGGAATGCTTTGAAACAGAGGTTTTGGATGACATCCGCAACAAGGTATCAAATTTGAAATATATTTTAAATGTCAGCATCAGTCGATGAAACAACATTTGAGAGATGTCGAATATGATACTTGAACTGAATACTACTGGTCATGTCCAGTCAGATGAACAATAAATTCAAGCAGTCATCCGATCACTTCCTCAAGATTGGGAGCACATGAAAGTTGCGATGACCCACAATGAGAATATCAAGACTTTTAATGATATTGCTCATCATGTGGAGTTGGAAGTAGAGCGCTTGGAAGCAGCTAAGACTTCAACTCAAGCAATAATTATACATGGAGGCTCCAAGAGTACTTCTTTTAAACCTAAAGGAAAGCCAGTAGCTAAGAAAGATAAAAACATTATAAATTACCCTCTGAAATTGAAAAATACCAATCGCAAACAAGGCAAGCGAGGTGGCAAAAAGATGGACAAGAAAGAGATGACAAGTCGCAACTGTAGATAAAAAGGACAAATTGCAAGGGAATGTCCTGAATCAAGAAATATCATGTATTTTCTTTTAATGCATCTCACAATTGCTTTATGTTTAGTAATGTTTTATTTGTTGACTCTAATCCTTTCTGGATTATTGATTCAGGAGCAATAAACCATGTAGCGAAAGACCGCGGGGCTTTTGTTGAGTATCGTCGCATTCTAGTAGGAGCACAGTGGATATATGTTGGAAATAACGCACGTGTAGCTATTCGAGGAATTGACACCTGTCAATTAAAGTTATGTAACGGGTGCACACTATTTCTATATGATGTTCTCTATGCCCCAAAAATAAGGTGAAACATAATTTTAGTAGTCTTCATTTTTAGTCTAGGTTTTAGTTTGAACTTCAATAATAATGGTGTCACTATGTTTTTGGACACCGCATTTCATGGTTTTGGATGCTTATCTAATGGTTTTATTATTTTGGACATCGACTGTGTTGTTAAAATAGATGATAATAATAGTTGTTTTCCCATTTCTGCATCTTCAGTTTTTGCTAATTGAGATGCAAATATATGGCATGCTAGATTGGGTAATATAGGACAAGATAGAATGAATGGAATTGCTCGAGAAAGCTTTTTGGCTCACTCGCGAAGGTTGACTTGCCTATTTGTACACATTGTCTAGTTGGAAAAACAACTAGAAAGCCATTTGGAACAGTTGTAAGAGCTGATAATCTATTGCAATTAATACATTCAGACATATATGGTCCAATGAATATTAGAGCGCAACATTATGCATCATATTTCATCACATTTATTGATGATTTTCTTGTTTTGGTTATGTTTTTCTGATCACACATAAAAATGAAGCGTTTGGCTTCTTTAAAATATCATATGTAACTCTTGTTGATAATCAATTAGAGAAATGTGTCAAAATATTCATAACTAATCGAGGACGTGAGTACTTATCATATGAATTTAAATAATATTGTGATAAAAAGGGATTGCTAGATAGCTTACCATCCCTGACACTTCATAACAAAATGGTGTTGCAGAAAGACGTAATCGAACTTTAGTAGATATGGTTCAATCTATGATGGCATAAGCAAGTCTTCCAATTTCATATTGGGGAGATGCATTGCTAACCGCAGTTCATGTACCAAATCTAGTACAGTCAAAATCAGTAACTTCCACACCTATGGACTAGGAGAAATCCCAATCTTACAAATAGCACCTTTTGGTTTGTGCAACATATTTTCACTCTTTATCCAATAAATATAGAAAATTGGGACCAAGGGGAAAGAAATATATTTTTGTTAGATATTCTAAACATTCCAAAAGGTTTGTGTTCATTAGCGAATAACCAGATGGTAGATTTATTGAATTTGAATAAAGATATGCCAAATTTTAAGAAAATGAGTTTCCTAGCAAAAATGAACCAATAAGAGATCTCAATTTTTATGAAGTCGATGATTCTTTAAAGAATATAATCCTAGAACTAGATTCATATACAGTTGAGTCTAATCCAAATTTGGTTCCAATTCTAGATTCTAGTAGGAGTGACTTTTTAATATATATTTCAAATATAGAAGAATTGCATAGAAGCAATCGTCAAAGTGTGCCTCGAAGAAGTTTTGGAATTAAGAGTTATGCTTTTATGATTGCTCCAGTGACTGCCCCAGTACCCACAAACTGGGCCCCGTCAGAACTAGACCTATGTGGACCCCCAGTCAACTCTCGCAAGGTCAATAAAAGCCTAGTAAGCCTACTTATACCATTTTGTTGTTATTTATGAGTTTTAATATTGAATTATTAGTTTTACAAGATTTGAATTAGTAAGAAGCGGAAGGAAAACAAAGAAAGTAATTTAAATAGCTCTAAAACACTTAAAATGAGATAACCTATGTGTGGAACCCTGTAATACATATCATGTATGAGTACGGTGGCAAAAGTGAGCATATACATGTATCGAAGTGTCATTTAACCCTAATATCCCAAAAGTTTACAAAACATAAAAATAGATGAATATGATATAAAACCTGCAGTATCACAAAAGTATGAACTGCTCCGAGAGTCCTCAGAGGTAGTCGTCAATCACTGGCTCTTTGCCCTTGTTAGATGAAGAGCCTGCAATTGTCATCGCGAAACGAGACAGCTCTAGTGAGTAAATCCAGAGGAGTCTTAATGGTACTTCAAGAATTAAATAAATAGTCAATAAATGATGCGGGAATAGAAAAGAACTGTAAATAAAGTAAGTGCATGATAAATAGACTGAAAACAAAAAGTAGTGAAATGAGAGAGTCTTGGAAACAAAAGAGAGAAACCAAGTCTCAAATCCATCAAGTTGCAACTATATAGCCGCAAGCTCGACTTCTTAATACGATGGCAGAGCCGACATATTTAAAATTGTTGTGAACGTAGGGACATCAATGATGCCCCAAATACCTGACCTCCCATCCACGACCCAAATCTAATAACTAGAGGTATGGTTTCAGTTGTGAGTCGGTCGCCATACCTTACCTTCCTGACTCACACAGCCCTCAGACACTCTAACTAAGAGTGGAATTCCATAAAAAGGCATAATTAAAGAAATTAAACTCAAGAAGTAGAAGAGAACTACTGATAATGCTCCTACTGGCTTACTTACAAATAAACATGTAAATTGCCTAATTACGTAAGCCGCTCGATGTACTCGAAGTCCGTACTATCGTCCCATATTTGGCGCATCCGAGATCCTTAAATTATTTCACTATTTTTATTAGACTCAATTATTAATCTTGTTCGTACTTATTCAAATTAGGCAAGCATTACGAGGTCGATCTTGAATCAAATCGCCTTAGAAGCACTTTTCAATCATTGCACACATCTCAAAAAAATCTTGATTCTGGTATCTATGGTTGGACCCCAACATTGATTGAACGAAGTCTCATTGATATGATATGTGATTCTTTTTAATACGAAAACTAATTTAAACAATAATTTATTTGGTTATATTTTCTCTCCATTTACCTCAATTTCCAAAAATATTAGATTTTTCTATTTTCGGCCACATTCGTCTCAGGTTGACTCGACCAATTTTTTCAAATTTGACCTTTATTCTTTTTCTTCCTAATAAATTGGTTATTTTTATTTTTTAAAGATCCTATTATATATAAATATCTATATGTATATATATGTATATACATATATATATGTATACATTTTATATAATTATGTATATTATTTATTTTATTTATTTTACAAATTAGCACTCATCTTGAGGCATTTTTGAGATGCGTGTGCATACGTCTCTAGACGATTTTATGCCTCAAATCTTTGTACAAATCCCGAGATAAATACACCATCCACACATTTCAAAGCACATACCCAACATATACTAAGCCCACCCAGAAAACACTATTCACTCACCATTTTTTCATCAAGCCCATAAAACACCACAAACCACTTACCTTGGTGGTGGAGGAGATTCCTCGACAATGGCCGCCAGAGCCTAAAAAGGCTAAGAAGGTTGTGGCAAGGTCGTGCGTGTAGGGAGGAATGCTGAGTGTGGGGAGGTTGAATGAGTTAAGAGGGTGGTGAGGGTAAGATCGATTGAGAGAATGAGGGAGTTGGGAAAGGTGTGCTTCTTAAGTAGGGAGAGAGAAAGTGAGAGAGAGAGGGAAAAGTTAGGGTGTCGAAATGTGGATGATGAAGTGTTTTTTTTTGAATTGTTTATATGAGTTGCCATTATTTGATTAGTCCACACCAAAACTTAATCAACAATTTACAACATTGTATCTCCTTCATTTAAATCACCACACCTTATAATCTTAACCCCTAAAATCATATTAAATAATCACTTTATTTAAAAATTATGACACATTTAAATTTAATTGAGACTATAGTTATATAAATTATAGACCACATTAATTTTTATTCCTACTATATAATTTCTCAACTATAAGAGTAATTTAACGCGTCGCACTACTATATTTCGGCCTCGATGCCAGAGTTTGACTTAGTATTATAAGCGGAGATTAGATCAAGGGTCAAAACTTCAAATTAGTGTGTAATTAGGATTTTAATTTTTTGGGTCATTACTGTCTTCCCAACTATTAAGAATTTCGTCCTCGAAATTGAGTAAACTAAGACAAAAATTTACTAGGATTGAAAAATTTAGAGAAGTAATTGTCATCTAGTCTCTTCTTGTGGACTCGTCCAAATGTGACCAAATGAACTTATATACTCTCCGAACTATGGACCCGCAACAACTTCAAGATAGCTTAGAGTTTTTCCATCAATTTAAGAACTTGCAAAGTCGTTTTAGATAGTTTGACCTCCCAAATAAACTACGAACTCACACATAGTCGCTTCATATGGCTCGATTTCTTAATCCATTAAATTTCAGGTCTTGTAGTGTATAGTTTGACTTCCATATTGAGATGTGGACTTATCCAAGTTATTTCAAACATCATGAGAATAAGTCCATCAACTATAGCAAGCCGCAACCGCCTCGGATAGTGAAACTACTCCATCATGAACGGTAAACTTGACCAAGTTGATAATGACAGCTCAATATAACACCTCACACGATTATAAATAACATTTCAAACCATCGTCACATGCATAATACATAAGTAAATCAAAACCATACCATATGTACGGTCGTACATCGCCTTCAAATCTAGCTTTGCAATAGCCCATCTCTAGTCTGTGACTGAGCCCCGCCTAACAGAGGACACATGTCCTTGAAGTGCCCTGGCTATTTGCACTTGAAACAAGCCTTTTGTGGCCCTGGTCCTGGAGGAACTGATTTTTGTGCTTGTCCTTTCTCGTATCTATGTCATTGTTGTTCATTATTTGTACACTTGTCTCTGCCATCGGTACCATTCTGATGGCGTAGTACTGACTGTACCAACAAAGTTGGTCGGTTAGCATAACTCAGTGCTGGAGGAGGTGGAACTAAGATACGTGCTAGCTATGCAGGTGGTGCCACTGACCCTACACTTTGAGTCATGAAGTTACTCGACACAAAATGGTTTTTCCTCTTCCTCTTCCTGTCTGACTCAGATATGTGCATCGATTGTGCCTCTATTGGTACAACATTGTCCTCTTCTGGGTACGTAACATGATAAGCCTCTCTAGTCAAGATGCGCTCTGTAACAGTCCAAAATCTTTAATTATGTTTAATTCCTTAAACAGGATCAACGACCCATACTGTGGGACCCACACCGTGATATGTCCATTAACCGAGGCAAGGGCTGAGGTATATTTTATATTTGTTGTGATGTATGCCTAGTGTATTGTATATGTGTAGACTATTAAGTCAATTTACACGGGTATATAGGAATCGAAATGAGCGAATATGCATCTCGAGTTGCATGTAGACGTAGGACCTAGGTAGCGGCTTATGAGGTAAGCCTAATATGAACTAAATATGGTTTATAAGTAGCTTTAATGTGGTCATATTGAGTAAACATTAATGTTCCCAAGTTAGTGAAATATATTCATAATCACATGATGTGCATCGAGACACGTATTAACCAATCAATAGGTCAATGAAGTTGTTGAGTCATTTAAGCATGGCTTAGGAAATTATTGAATGAAGGTGGTCCACTAGGTGAGCCTCGAGATACATGTGCACACATGATCAAGGGCGATGGTTCAAATATAAGTAAGTAGTCAAATGAAAAATATAATTCAATATTTTGGTTTATTATCCTCATCACAAATCATTGGTAGGAAGGAGAGAAAGAAGAATAGTTGCCGGAGTGCTCTTGGGGAGGAGAAAAGTGTGTATTCATTGAAGGTTGGGTGAAGAAGAAGTTCTTCAAGCTATATAATTTCTCCACTCCATTAACAAAGCTCGAGTTGATGAATTCATCGAATTTGATGTTGTTGGTTGTTGTTTTATATTGGGTTTGATGTTAGAGACCTCTAGTAATGTGTTTGAGGGTCCCCAAGGCGTCAACATGGCCAATGTGTAGAAAAAACCCAGAACTATAAATGCATAATTCTGGGTTCTGCTTCACATAGCGCGCTAGGTGGACAATCTAGTGCGCCAATGTCAAAAATCTAGTGCGCTAATCTTGATTAGCACACTAGATATTTATGGTAGCATGCTAAAATTGGAATTAGCACGCTAATGTATGAATTAGTGTCCTAATTGCCTAGACAGTACAAAAATCAGCAATTCTCAAAAATGGTTTAAACATTATAAATGGGTTTAAAACTCTAAGTAGCAATTCAAACATACTCTATAACTTATCAAACAACTCCAGGGAACTAACGGGAGGTCTCGAGAGTTTGGGGACACGTTTTGGAGTGTCGGGAGGCCAGATAGGCTAGGATAAGCTTTGTGAATTGTAAGTAAAGCTGTAAGAATTATATATTTCATTTCATTGACTTTTATCGTTTTATAGTCTATTTGTAGACATTGTACTCGTAATCTCACATCATGTTGTTCTTGTTTCTGTTCATATTTGAATATTGTTGCCATGATGCCTTGTGAAATGTTTCATTGATTTTATTTTCTACTATTGATGATATTCTTGATAGATAGTTGATGCAAAACATGCTATTGGGATAAGTTTGAATGGATTAGACTTATATTATATTCCCTTGGGCTTTATAGCTTAATTAGTTTTGAAATCCTAGAGACTTGGAACTATTGGTCTTTGAAAACTAAAGTAGGGATTATCTAGTGTCCATTGCATAAGAGATGCGCGGTTCATGGGGACATGGGTCTACCAGGGTTCCGGCACTCACCACTACACTTGCGCAGCACACGAGATATGGGACTCGAGGTGGTTGACAAGAATGAGATAAATAATTTGTATGCATAGAACGTAGCTTCGCTATTTGTATGGATTATGTTAAGCGCAGCTCCATATAGTAGTGAGAAAGGTTAGGCGATAGTTCTCATCGCCGACGACCGGACGTACGTGTTTAACTGTGGTATTTACTTGCATTGTCATTCTTATATTTTGGAAATGTGGCATAAAATCTTCATGTTATTACTTAAATATCAATATATTCACTGTCTAGTTTCTGACGGTGGGTGTAGGTCCGTCGAGCAGCAAAAGACCAAGGAAGGAGAAGATCGACGACTTTCTTTGAGCATTTCGATGATTATCTTATCTCATTTTTATATGACTCGATTTTTGCTATATTATTATTGTTTATATCTTTACTGTACATTTTGGGTTGTATAGTGGGTTGAGTGTATAGTTCCCTATTTTGAGACTCATATATCATGCTGTGTTGTTACCTTTATGATATATACATGCATGTGATGTAGTGTTTCCTGGTTTTCCACACTTAGGGATTTTGAGTAGTAAGAGCTTCCGCGTAATTTGTAAATTACATGATAATATTAAAATGAAAAAAAGTTTTAATTAACTCTAAAATCTAATAATATATGAACACGTGTATCAAAGAATATTGGGATGAAAGGCTGACTAATACGTAATTAAGCCTTATGTAGTTAGGATTAAGTCTTGATTACGAGATTAGGTCGGGTGGTGCCCTATTTAGAAAAATGGGCCATCACACGCTCGTATGCCCTATCCTAGTTACTCGGCTCGGTTGTAACAACCGTGCCTCTAATGAAAGAAAACAACCCCTTGCAGAAGAAGTGTACCTGGTCTCTGTTAGTTTTGGCTACTCCATCAGCAAATGGCAACAGTTGCTAGAATATCCCCATATACTGAATCACGGGCTCTTCCTGCCTTTGTCAAATATGCATGAATTCCGACCTCTTGGTAATCATTACTGAGGGAGGAAAGAACTTCTGATTGAACAACTCATTGAAGTCCTTCCATGTTTGTAGCTCTCCTTAGTCCACCAAGTGTATGCATCCCCTAAGAAGGAAAAAGCTCCCATTCCAGGCTTCTTGCTATCATCTAATCTCAAAAGTCTCTAGATCTTCTCGTGACTCCTAATGAGTTTCTCTGCCTCTAATACATCAGAATCTCCTTTGAATTTCCTTGTTCTGTACCTCTCGTACTCCTTAGTCAACCTGGCCTTAAGAGTCAAATCAAAACCACTATCTATTAGTCAATGTCGTAACTATTGGCGCTACTATCTCGGTAGCGTGGGGACTACGGTGGTAACTGGTGTTGCATGTACCATAGATCGTGACAGAGTCGCTAAGGTGTGAGCGCACTCGCGTCTTGTGAAGCAACCCTCTGTGTCAAGGCTTGAAAGTATGCTGGATCAATAGGGCATTTACCTGTAGCTCCACTCTGATCACCGGTGTCTCGCTGATCGACCATCGCAGTCTACAATGTAGATTACAAGTCTTGATCAACTTTATACCTACAGGTATATAACATAATACAATCAACAATTAATGAGTATATCAAATTAATCATTTCCCAACTCACTTCACTTCCCAACTAAGACTTTAAATCAAGATCATAGGGCCCGGTTCCCACAAAATAAACCCCGCCTGGCCTAGACCTACATGGGCCCCCAATCAACTCTCGCAAGGTTAACGTAAGCCTAGTCAGCATTATCATACCATTTCATCATTAGTTTTGTGTTTTAATATTGAGTTATTAATTTTACAAGATTTATATTAGTAAGCAATAAAAGGAAAATAAATGAAGCAATTTAAATAACTCTAAAACATTTAAAATGGGACAAACTATGTATGGAACCCTATAATATATATCATGTATGAGTACGGTGGCAAAAGTGAGCATATACATGTATCAAAGTGTCGCTCAACCCCAATATCCCAAAAATTTAAAAAACATCAAAATAGATGAATACAATACAAAACCTACAGGATCGCGAAAGTATGAACAACTCCGAGAGTCCTCACAGGTAGTCGTCAATCACCGGCTCTTTATCCTTGCTAGATGAGGGGCCTGCAATTGTCACCGCAAAATGAGACAATTCCAGTGAGTAAATCCAAATGAGTCTTAATAGTACTTCAAGAATTAAAAAAAAATAGTCGATTAATCATGCGGCAATATAAAAGAATAAGAAATAAAGTAAATGTATGATAAATAGACTAGAAATAAAAATCAATGAAAGGAGAGTGTTGTGAAAACAAAAAAGAGAAGCCAAATGGTCTCAAATCTATCGAGTTGCCATTATACAGCCACAAGCTCAACTTCTTAGAATAGCAGCAGTGCCAACATATTCAAGATTGTCGTGAACGTAGGGGTATCAATAATGCCTCGAATACCTCACCTCTCATCCACAACCCAAATCCAGTAACTCGAAGTATGGTTCCGATTGCGAATCAATTGCCATATCCAGAAGATTACCTTCCTGACTCACTCAGCCCCCAGAGACTCTAACTAGGAGTGGAATTCCATCAATAATCACAATTAAAAAAATAAAATTCAAGAAGCATAAGAGAACTACTGATAATGCTCTTATTGGTTTATTTACAAATAACCATGTAAATCGCCCAGTCACGTAGGCCACTCTACGTACTCGAAGTATGTACAATCGTTCCGAGTTCCATAAATTATTTCATAATTTTTATTAGATTCAGTTATTAATCTTATTCGTACTTATTCAAATTACGCACGCATTACGAGGTCGATCTCAAATCGAATCGCTTTATAAGCACTTTTCAATCATTACATGCATCTCAAGAAAAATCTTGATTTTGGTATCTATGGTCACTACAAAAAAACAGCAGATCAGAAACGAAAATTTCCGTCTCTGATTTGCATAAATTCCGTCTCTAATTGAAATCTGCAACGGAACAGAGACGGAATAAATTCCGTCTCTGAAATCGTCGACGCTGATTCAATAAGAAACGGAAATGTGATTCCGTTTCTGATTTATAGACGGATTAGAGACGGATTAGAGACGGATTAAATTTTGTTTCTGATTAGAGACGAAAATTAGAAACGGAACAGAGACGGAACATAAATGGAAATTTTTCAAAATGGTACAATTGTAATTGCATTACGTCTCTGATCCGTCTCTGATTAGCAACGGATCAGAGACGGAATGCATTATTTTCGTCTCTGATCGGTTGCTGATTCATGCATCTATTCCTCAAAAATTAGAGACGGAATAGCAACGGAATCTCTGAATTCCATTGCTAATCCGTCTCAATTCCATCTCGGAATTCAAATCCATCTCAATTCCGTCTTTGAATTCATATATATATATATATATATATATATAGGTCTCAATCCAAACACATTTAACCTGCCAATATATAATACAAATCATAGCTAAATAATATATTGATATTGCACAGTTTATATAAACTTAACATATCCTTAAAATTCAATGTACTGTACACGAAACAACAAAAACAATCTAAAAAGTTTCTATATCGTATCTTTCTACATAAGTAAAAGGAAAAATTGTTCTAAATGAAAAAAATGAAGTGTTTCGAGATTATATAAAGTTGATTGTGCTTCAAATAATACTTGACTTCGTACAAAACACCTGAAAAAAGATCAAAAAAAAAAAAAATCACTAAATTATACAAACAATAATAGGAATATAAACAATATTATGGGAGAACTACGTATCATTGCAAGCACAAGTGTATGAGCCAAACACAACATAAATAAAGTAATAAAGAAAAAGAAATTCATCATTATCCAGAATGAACATGGTGTTAATTAGCAAATTATCTCTCGCTCCAAACAATGACATGAAATTTAGTTCTGGATTAACACAAACAAGAGTCAATTGTCCTCGATGTTCCAAAAAATTAAGAAGACACTATACAAAATGAAATTAAAGTAAACTGGAAGAAAAGATATAATACAAATTAAAAGTAAAGAAAACTAAAATAAAAGACTCAATAAGATAAACAATGTGTAATGGAAGGATGATAAATAAATGATACAAGACAAGTACCAATTTTCATAAGTACTTCAATATTAATAACTATTTCTTTTTAGAGACAAGTGATGTTCATGATCTTCAACACATTATTACAATGAATGCATTCTGAAAAAAATTCTAACTCTTAATTTCCTACAAAATACTTAGCAAAATTTCTCCTAAAACTAGGGGTTCCCAAAAATTACAAAACATGAAAGAACCCTATAGTAATTACTAGGGTTCTTTCATTGATGAGTTCAATAGGAACTTTAGTAATATATTCTTCTAAAAAGAAAACGATAATTTTTTCCCTCAACTTAATCAGATGAGATCTCTATTCAAACCTCAATACTTCTGAAAATTTCATCTGACCATTTTGTGTTTCCAATTCAATCTAGTCTAATAGAATGATTGCTCAAATATATTGCAAAACAAGTTACAACTAATTAAATGGCCAGACTGGTAGTGAGATAATTAAAAAATTAACAGGTAATAGAATCAGATATTAAAGATTAAAAAAAAATGTTGCCTATTTACCTCCTAGTGATGCATCAACTGCAACTGAACCAACAGCTAGAACTATATGGCAAAGCAATGGACAAGGACAAAAAAATAAGAACAAAAAACAATGGAATATCAATAAATATATGGAGCATACACATGACTGATACATGTTAAAAGAGGTCATGCATATGATTGAGAGACATAAGTGTGCAAATGCAAATCAGTGACATGAAGAAGGTTTTACCATACTACAAATCTAGAACATTTGGGTCTTCAACTATTTCATTTATAATGTCCCTGACCTTTCCAATACTTGCATTATGTAATATCTTCTCTACCACATTACTGCTGAATTTCTGCATGGACAATGCTACAAAATTTCCTTTTAATCTTTCCGTCGTGCGATCCGCATAACCAAACTTGTTATGGTCGACTACACCTTGCACAACATAGTTACTGAAACCAACATATATATTAATTAATAACCAATGTTAGCTAGCTATAATTAAGCATCAAAGCCATAATTTAGCTTTTAAGAGTGAGAGGGGGGGAGGAGGGGGAGGGGAGGGGAAGGGAAGGGAAGGGGGGAGGGGCGACTTACCGCAGTGAAGAGCTAAGTCCCGAGCTATCAAGGCACTCGAGAACCGAGATATCAATCCTATGATTCCCTAAACCAAGAGCAACGAATAAATCATTGCGAGAAAATCTAACCAACAATTTAAGTTCAGAAGATTAACATGAAAAGGCAACTGTGTACCCATCACAACCTGTGTGAGTTTCTTTCCTTCTTGTTGCAAAGCATATAATGCTCCTCTGGCATATGCTCCCCAATCACTTTTTTCAAGAATAGAGGATGGAGCTTTCCCATTTTCCTTGGAATCAACAACAGTATGTTGAACCTCATCAACCCTGTACAATCCAACAATATAAGCAACAATAAACCATGCAAGGACCAAAAAGGAAAACAACATGATTAATTGTAAGGAGAAAACACAATGAAATAAGCTCTTCAAGTCCAAATGCTGAATAACATTTCTCTTAACATCTTGCTCTCCGTAGAACTTAAACCACCCCTTCATCAACTCTTTCATCTATTCCTGCCCCAAAATATTGAACTCTATTGCAATTATTCATCTACAACTACATAATACACAAACGATTTTTGATGAACCAATATAATAATAAAAAAAACAAATATGTTGTCAATAAGATGAAAAAAGATATATGCACCAGCAACCAGCAAATTCAGAGAAATCTAGTTTAAGTTATTTATTACTCATGTATAACGAAAAAAAGTTATCCTACCCTTCTTGCCTACATGGCTTCGAAGTGAAAGCCAAGATTAAATGATTTGTTAGGAATTGATTAATTTATAATGTAGTCCTTTATAGGGGAAAAAGGAACAATATAACAGCGTGCGAGAGCATGGATTAGTCAATGCGGTTGAAATTTGGACTCGAAAGTGGGAAACAAAAAAAAAAAAAAGTAAAATCCATTATGCATCAAACAAAGAATCCATAAAATGATCAATTTAGGTCATAAGAAGATTCAATTTAAATAAAAAAAAAATCACCTGATGATCAATGTGGGCTCCTAGTGGACAAATCCTATAAGGAGAGATAACCACTTTAACCTCTTTTGCACTTTTACCACTCATTTCGGCCACCTTATTCCTTATTTCATCCAACTACAAGAGGAACTAAAAAACTTCAGCAAGAAAGAGTTTAATAACAGTAAGCATATTAAAAGTTAAAAGAGCAAAACTAAACGAAAAATAGTATTCATACAAGGAGAAACAATGGAGCCAAGCAAACCATTAAATCTTTCAAACAACTACCATGGGAATGTCATATATACATGCCAAACCAATCAAAGGGCAGTTTTTTTTTAATGCAATAAAATTAAATAATGATTATCAATGCTTATGGCACTTGTTTGATTTCACAACCGAAACTCACTCTGATATTCTTCCAATAGATTTAGTAGCAGACAGACATTGTAAGGTCAAGCCATCAGATAAGCCAGCAAGCCTCGTAACACAGAAGCAGAAGTGGCACTCGCCGAGATGCCAACTTCTCTCAGCTCAGGATTCGAGGAGGCTTATCAGAGGAGTAATTTTATGAACTTCAACTTTTACATACGTTTTAAAGGTTTAGAATCACAAACAATTCTTCAAACAAACACAGGTCAATCAACAGGATAAAAATCAAACGAGCGCACACAATGCAACAACCACATCCAAATCCACATTAGAAAAAATACAACAAAATTGTCCATCTCCATATCAAACCAGCTAATTCTGCGACGAATTTCTCCAATCAAGACAAAAACAACATCAAAATCAATAGTTTATCAACTCGGACCCTCACAACTCAGATCAGAAACAACAAAATTGCATCCTTAGCAATAACTACCACAAATCGAAATCGAGATCGAAACAGGACTGAAATCGATTACCTCGCTTTCAGAAGGCCAAGACGAACCTCGTCCCCATCGCCGCGCCCACCATGAAATCCCCATCGGCCCCCAACGACGGCGCACCCCGCCTTCGGAAACCCCCAAATCCTCTCCATATCCTCCGCACTGAACACATCCACCACCGGGATCCTCCCCCGCTCACCAACGGCGCCCAATCCACCACGTTTCGCGCCAGAAAGCTCGCCGCTTGATCGAAATAGTACCGCGAAGACCCCGCCGCCGCCGCCTCCATACAACCCTAACCCCAATACGACCTCGAAACAAACCCTAGAAGCTCGGACTTGGAGTCCCCATTCCGGGTGACGAAAATGCAGGGGAGGAGGCGAAATCGTCACCGGAATCGATGAAATCCGAGGGAGATTTGAAGATGGGGTCGAATGCGAAGGGGATGCGGCGGGACTTGGCGGAGCGGATGATGGAGTATTGGTCGGACGGGGTGTTGTTGTAGTGGACGATGGCGATGCCTCCGAGGCGGCCATGGACACTGCCATGGAGGACTTCGAGACGGTGTCCATCGGAGAGGCGACGCAGGGGATGGAGAGGTCGATGTTGAGAGAGAGAGACCAGAGCGCAAGCAGAGAAGAGAGAAAGAGAGCTGAGAGAGGGGGTTTTTTTTTTTTAATTTGGACGATCGATTTTTTGGGGGCCTAGATCGAAGCACGCACGAATCTCGAGATTTGATGAACGGTTATAAAAAAGAAAGTTTTGGTGGGAATGTTGGCGCCATTATTTAGATACGGAATATAATTCCGTCTCTATTTCCGTCTCTGATCTCTCTCTATTCCGTCTCTGAATTAGTCCGTCTCAATTCCGTCTCTAACCACTTTTTTTTAGCAACGGAACTTAATTCCGTTGCTAATTCCGTTTCTAAATATCATTTTTCTTGTAGTGGGTTGGACCCCAACACCGTTTCAACGAGAGTCTCGTCGATATTTTAGGTCCATTATTCTTTTTGGTCCAAAAATTAATTTAAATAATAATTTATTTAATTATATTTTCTCTCCATTTACCTCGGTTTTCAAAAATACTAGATTTTTTTTTTGTTTTCGACCACATTCGTCGTGTCTCGGGTCGACTCGGCCAATTTTTTTTATTTTAACCTTTATTCCCAACAAATTGGCTATTTTATTTTCTTAAAGATCATATTATATATTATTTATTTTATTTATTTTACAAATCAGCATGCATCTAGATGCATTCTCGATATGCATGTGCACACATCTCGAGGTGATTTTATGGCTTAAATATTTGCACAAATCTTAGGATACACACACCATGCACACAACTCAAAGCACACACCCCACATACACTAAGGCCACCCCAAAAACACTACTCACACACCATCTTCTTCATCAAACCCACCAAAACACCACAAACCACTTACATTGGTTGTGGAGGAGAGTCCTCGACGACGGCCGCCGGAGCCCAAGGAGGCTGAGAGGGTGGTGGTGAGGTCGTGTACATAGGGAGAGATGCCGAGTGTGGGGAGGGCGAATGAGTTGAGAGGGTGGTGAGGGTGAGATCGATTGAGAGAGGGAGGTGGGAAAGGTGTGCTTCTCGGGTAGAGAGAGAAAGACATGAGGAGAGGGAAAAAAAGTGAGGGTGTCAAAATGTGAGTGGTGGAGTGTTGTTTGTATATATATTTAAATTATTTGTATGGTTGTCATTATTTGATTGGTCCACACCAAAACTTAATCAACACTTTACAACATTGTATCTCCCCCATTTAAATCACCACACCTTACAATTTTAACCCCTAAAATCATATTAATAATCAATTCATTTAAAAATTATGACACATTTAAATTTAATTGAAACTATAGCCATATAAATTATAGACCACATTAATTCTTATTCCTACTACATAATTTCTCAACTATATAGGTAATTTAATGCATCACACTACTATATTTCAGCATCGATGCGCGAGTTTGACTAAGTATTCTACGTGGGGATTAGATCAAAGGTCAAAACTTCAAATTAGTGTGTAATTAAGATTTTAATTTCTCGGATCGTTACAGCTCCGCATGATGAAAATGAGCCCTATAGTGTTAATAAGGCTTTATCATCATGAGCTAAGGAACAATGACTAAAAGCAATGGATGAAGAAATGGAGCCTATGAAATCTAACCATGTCTGAGATTTAGTTGATCTACCTCCTGGACGAAAATCAATTGGGAACAAATGGGTTCTTAAGATCAAACATCAGGCAGATGGATCAATTAAAAGATTTAAAGCATGTTTAGTGGCTAAGGGATTTACACAACAAAGAATAGATTATGATTAAACATTATCACCAGTTGTAAGGTTTGCCTCTATCCGTCTATTACTTACTATTGTTGCACATACAAATTTAGAATTACATCAAATGTATGTAAAAACTGCTTTTCTAAATGGAGAATTAAATGAAGACACATATATATATATGCAACAACCAATAGATTTTGTTGTAAAAGTACAAGAGCGCAAAGTACGCAAGCTCAAAAAGTTAATATATGGTCTTTAAACAATCTTCAAGACAATGATATTTACGATTTCATCAAGTCATAACTTCTTTTGGATTTAATATGATTAATGAAGAACATTGTATATATATCAAACATTCAGATCAAGAGTTTGTGATATTATTCTTATATGTGGATGATATACTTTTAGCTGGAAATAACATTGATTATGTTGTCGCCATTAAAAAACGGTTGTCCTCTAATTTTGATATGAAAGATATGGGTGAAGCAAACTTCATACTGGGTGTGAAGATTTATAGGAGTCGTCCTAAAAGAGTTCTTGCTTTATCGCAAGAACAATATATTAAGAATATTCTTGAACGACTCAAAATGACAAATTGTAACCTCATTGACACTTTAATTGCTAAAGGTGAAATCTTAAGCACAGAAATGTGCCCAAAGACTCCAATTGAGAAAGTCAAGATGTCCAATGTCTCATACATAAGTGCAATTGGAAGTTTAATGTACGCAATGATGTGTACACGCCTCGATATATGCTACGTCGTTGGTTTAGTTAGCAGATATCAATCAAATCATAGTCAAGCTCATTGGAAAGCGATGAATAAGGTCTTGAGGTGTATAAAAGGCACTATGGATTTGTGTTTGTATTACCAAAGTAATGATTTACATTTACTTGGGTACTCTGATGTCGATTGGAGCGGCGATCCAGATGAACGCAAATCAACTTCAAGATATGTTTTCCTATTGAATAATAGTGCAATCTCATGGAGTAGTAAAAAGCAAACATGCATTCATTTATCAATCATGGAGGCAGAATTTGTCGCTTGCGCTTCTTCAATTCGATAGGCAATATGACTTAGTCGTTTTGTTGTGCACTTGCAAGTCATCAAAAGTGCATCAAAACCAGTGACTATATTTAGTGATAGTCAAGCAGCCATTGCCTATAGGAAGGATCCGAAGTATCATGGAAAGACAAAATGCACCGACACAAAGTATAACTTTGTGAGAGACATCATAGCAAGAAAAAAATTCTTCATACAACACATTCCTAAGCAAAAGATAGCAGCAGACGTAATGACAAATCCTATCGTTAGGGATATTTTTTTAAGTCATATAAGATCCTTGGGATTGCGTAGACTATAAATTGTTTGCTATAACTTCTTATTTCAATTCAATAAATAAGCTCTATTGGAATTTGTTATTTCTTGCTCTTATATAAGTCATTATTGACTGGAAATATGCAACATGCACTGATTGACTTTCTCATACAAACAATCGCCTTTGGCGCTAGTAGTAGCGAGTAGAGATGAGACGTTAAAACTTATTTGATAAATGTCACCTTGATAGGAGTCAAGATGAGGTCATTTTTGCAAGGCCGTAATATATTTCCCACTATTTATTAAGCTTGTGAATAAAAAAAAATGCGAGATCTAGTGATTGGCGCCTCATTATGGCGAGCTATACAGATTTCGGGTTAGACGTTTTGGGAGTGACTAAACTAAGATCTGCACAGCGTAATTAGAGAATTGCATACACTCTTATTAAGAGTTGCTCCATTGTGACATGTAAAGAATTTACATGTGTTTTGCGACCACTTAGAAGTGAGTAGATAGTAAATCCCTGAATCCTCACTGTGTGAGTCTTATTAAAAGAAGTTCTTATATAGTTAAGACTTCATGAATTGTCCTTATGACTTTTGACTGCACTACGAAGTAAGGAATTGGTGCTTCCTACTTTAGCGAGTTACCTATGGTCAAATATGATTCGATTTAAAGGTGCCATATTAAAAAAAAAACAGCTGATTATAAACTAAGTAATGGGAAGGCAAAGGAAGATCATATGGAATCATGTCATTTCATTTTATATTCTATGTCGCAACACTGGTGTTGCGTTAATTGGATGACAATATTAGTTATAATACAAATATAGCTCTTGAAGGGGCTAGAGAATATTTTGAACATACATAACTATATGGATATGCGGCAAAATGAGATGTATATACATTTTTTAAAAAGGAAGATGTTTCTATGTTGACTCTAATTGAGTTGCTAGTATAGAGCTCCCACTTACAGGTTATCTCACGGTCGCACGACCATTAGTTACAGTGAAACACTAACAATTGAGAACTAAATTTTTTTTTTTTCAAACACGATCTGCGAGTGGGAGATATCTATGTTATCAAAACACGGGGCGCCCATCTGTGGGATCGACCCGACCCGACAAAAAGTCTACGCACTATATGCAAGTAGGAGATGTTGGCCATGTTTAGAAAATATGCAATTGGATGTGTGGGCCATGTTTTGCATATTTGTAAAATAGATAATGTTTTGATAACTAATAGATATCTCAAAAATCTTAACATCATTATCTCTTGAGAAGTCCCATGTTAGGATAATAAATCACATCGTGTGATTTTTGATTTTAAGGCTTTTGACTCTTTGGGCGGTGAAGAGTTCTCCCATAGTGTTTTTCCAAACTCTTGTCTATGAAAAAGACCGGAAACCAAAGAAAAAGAAATTAGACAAAGGTACACTTTCGTCCATACTTTTTAATTTCTATTTAGATCAAAACCTTAAAGAACAAATCATCATCTCCACCACTGCAGTACTCACCATGTCTACAACCACATTCACTACTACATTTTCTCAACATCAATTCTCTTCTCCTCTTCACCAACTCAGCCTTTTCGGGCATCGCAACTCTCATTCCGATTTGCAGCGCAGGTGGCTTCGCACCTTCACTAACACAACACTTCCTAGCATTTGTAGCAGCATAGACCCATTTCTCAATCGACAATTCTGCCGATCCAACCACATCCTTCCACGCTACCTCTGCTCTAAGCAAGAGCTCTGAGCCTCCGAATTTCCCAAGAAGCCCAGTTGACGCTGTTTTTCTCCACCGGAGCTCAAACACAACGGTTTGTCCCTTAAGTTTCTCCATAGCATCTTCACTCCCACTGCACTCCAACGACATAGCTTCGTTCCAATACGGGTCAGACACAGATCGGATTTCTCTGCTGTTGAGGCGAATTCGAATGTTGTTTTCAGTCTTAAGGTAGTATCTGACAAAGAGGTTCCCTTTACTTGCCGCGAAGTCAAGGTTCTTCGCCCTTATGATTCTAATCTCACAGTTAAGGAAGGAGAGGGATTCGCAAGTAGCCATTAATGAAAGAGATGCAGAGAGACTTGTAGTAAAAGAACAAATGAGAGATGATGGAGTTGTGGTGGAGAGCTAAGTGTAAGGTGTTGGTATGTATATAAGTCTGTGTGGAGGTGTTTGATTTGGAGAGCAAAGAGTCTCTGGCTTTCACTGAAACTTTTTGTGCATTAAGAATGACAAAAAATCAGCCGCCCACTGCTCTAGATCTCATTATAAAAGATATACAAGAGATATGAATTGATCCTGTATTAAGAGTAAATGGACTCGAACCAACCCTTGAGAAACTTGAAAGGTTATATATGAACAGCAGTGACTGAATGAAAAGATGCCTCGTCACAGATCATTGAGTGCAAAAACTCTTCCAGTAACAAAGTGTAATCTGAATAATTTCATCTTAAATAAGCTATCCAAATAATACAACAACAACAACAACATAGCCTCAGTCCCAAATTAATTGAGATTGACTACATGGATCAAACTATTCCATTGTGCTCGATTAAGAGTAAAAACTATCCAAATAATAACAACAACAAAGTAAGGAGGGCCTGAAAAAGGTTCGAACACCTATAATTATAACAAAAATAAAAAGAAAAAAAATAGAGCCTTGATCTCAAATTAGCTTGGGTCGCTTGCATAAATCTTCCGCTTTACCTGATTTAATGCAGTTGATGACGTGCTTTCAAAATCCTTTACATCCTTCTTAATCAACGTACTCGAAGTTATCTTAGGTCTATACGGCTATACCATCGAATTTCTTCAAGTTCTACCGGGTCGAATTTTCTAATTGAGCATTTGAAGGTCTTTCTTCCTTATCACATTTTTGCTTCCAAAAACAAGGAATTAAGCTAACCAAAGATTTTGAAAACTTAATTACAATTATGAGCTACTAAGATTCAAGAAAATCTGATCTTGCAACTAGAAGAGTAAAGCAAACAAGGATCTCTTGAGGAGCTTCTAGGATGCTGACTTAACAGTATTATTAAAAAGGAGTCCAATGGAAACAATATTGTGGTGCTTGAAATCTTATTTTACTTATCAAAAGGTGGCAACTGGGGAGGATATTGGTGGTGTTGGAAGAGTGGTGGGAAGTCATTGAATACTAATTTGATTTGTGGTTGACACGTTGGTAAGAAAACTAAAGGTCTTGGTGCTTGCTAACTCCATATCATTCTAATCCTTCATTCATTTCCAACCATGTAGAAAAGGACCCGAATTTAAAAACAATAGCAAACAAGATCATTGGCAAATAAGCTAAAATTTATTTAATCACTCAGTGGTCCTTTTGAATTCAAAATTGTGGTCTCCAAATCTCAAGCAATCACCATGTCCTAGTAAATATCACTTATTCTGGTGTTTATCTAGGGTACTATGTAACATCCCCCCTACGCGCTACTATAAATCGAAGCTTTTTTTCTATAATTTCTTTCCACGACATCCTAAATAGCGGGATGGTCCAATGAATCACTTATGCTAGTCTCTAATTGGGGCAGTATACACCCTGCTATTGAACTATTGCTTACCGTTATATGGAATCTCGATTCTCTATTTCGATTATTTCTTTTCGCAGTGGCCTTAATAATGAAAGCCTCAATGAAGGGAACTCTACTGCTTTTTTTTTTAAAATAAAAATAAAAGCAACCAATCATTAATAAGACAGTGAAGAAACAAACTGCAGAGTGCGCTTAACTCTGCGATTAAAGGGAAGTTGTTAGGGAAATATTAAAGGCTCGTGGGCCTAAGTGAAGAATAAGAGTTTTGGTCCATGCTTAAGCATCTATCAGATAGCTATGTCGGATCGCCTTTCTGCTTTCTCAGTGCTTTAACTACGATATATTATAACTGCAACCAAGCATTCACTTAACCACATTAGTGCTCTAAAAACTATGCACTTGAAATGTAAGATCATTGGTCCAAGCAATGCCCATTATACACCTTCAGCTAAACATTGAATTTGGATAAACACAGGAAGAGTAACTTACTAACCAAAAAGTGCCGTCAAGGGTGTTCTTATGCTCAATCTAAAAGTAAGTAGAGACGCAATGACGCTAAGAACTATTGATAATTCTCAATGCATAATAATTTATTTGTAGGCACTAAATAGTGCTTTCCTGCTCAACATTTAGCAGTATATGCATCAAATAAGCTGTCTAAATCTTATGGCTTTATAATCAATTATTTCATAATCATGAAATCTTCTTGCTCTGTAAATAACACATTCGAAGACAAGATCCACAAAACTTATCATGGGTTGCTTAACAAGTTTGTTGTTGATTCATAAAAGTCAAAACTGACAAAGGTTATGTACACAAACTTCTTAGTGACAAACTAAGATGCAGTTTCTCAAACACAACATTTATAGACTATTTGCACTTCAGCAAGAAATAATTATAGGAAAAGAAAAAGAACAAATAAACCACATATCAAACAAGTTCCAAAAAGCAAGGGACCGAAGAACACCTCTTTCCAAGATGACTCTACATAATGATCAAATCATATTTGCCTGTTTATGATTTTCCAGTGCAACACCAATCCAAGTTTATATTGATGAGGCTAAAAGTTAACGGTAGTGGCCTTGACCATGTCAAATCAGGCTTCATCTTCAGCAAGTTGCACGCTATAACCATGTTTTATATCTGAGACAAATGAAATAAAAGACAACATTACATGGGTAAGGAGGAGAGGCAAAACTTTGAGACAAATGAAAACGCCTAACAATTAGAAAATAACAGGTGACTTTAATACCATGAACGAGCAAGAATTAAAAGATTTGTGGGATATAAAATCAACTATTTGAAACAAAAGTTGTCCATTTTGTATTAAGGTTGTATTATGATAAGAACAAATACTACACTTGATCTTAGCCAAAAGGCCGAGAAAGGTTTGTATTAAGGTTGCAGAAAGACAGAATGAGCATCGGTCAAGTGTGTCACTCTCTGCGATAGTTTACTAAGGAGGACTAATGAGATAAAGAGTGTAATTAAGAACCAAAAAAAAAAAGTGCAATGACAATTCATGAAGAAGAAAATATAAAAAGAGAGATAATTCATGTTAGTTTGAAAAGAAGGTAAAAAACCAGTCCATAAGAATTAAACAAGAAGTAAAACAGGATAAAAGAAGAGTAAGCCCATCGTCATTATTTTATTTTATTTTAGCTAAAGCCTTGGTTCTTTACGGCTTGCATAATACATATATATGACTCAAACAACCTTTGCAAATATGATCTTTTCACTTGGCCTCTCGTCGTTGCCTACAAGGGTCAACAAATAAATCTACTTCTGCCACTCAGCACAATAAACCAAATGAGAGTCGCATGTTACCTTCAAATATATATACAACAAACAAGCCATAATTCTAGATAACTTGTGGTCGACTACTTGGATCAAATGTTTCCACTTAGCTTGATTTAAGGCAATTGCGTAACAAAACATATCCCAATCAGAATTTGAACATCCATGGAATAGTTTCCAAAATTGCTGATAAGATATTTAAATAATTATTTCAATACATATAATAAGTATTTCCAGATCTTAATTTAAAAACAATATATCTTAAAAGCAATTTTACTAGAGAATTGGCACCGAGGATGCCTTTAATATTTACTTGCCTATTTCCTAATTTTGTCCCCAAAGACCCAGTATGAAGTATAGACCAGAAAGACGTCACATTAATCATGTAAGTAAATAAGTTATTCTTTTTCTTTTTCATTGATACCCTTTTTCTCGTACATTTTTTTGCATGTCAGAGATCACAACAATTAGCCCAATAGAAATTTTGAATCAATACCTTTCAGAGATGGCTTCTCATACTTGTCCTTCCTTTCGTCATCACTGTCATCATCCACCAACTCTCCCTGCCCATCATTTCCTATGTCACTTTCACTGGCAGTTTCCCATTCTGAATCATCACCATCCTGCCCATATACATCACCTGCCTCAGCTTCACAATTGAGACCCCCATGTTTAACAGCCGCTGCCCTGAATAACCAAGCTGCACGCATCTGCTTCTTGACTAACTTCTCAGCATAATCAGGAACCCTATTTTGTCTCAACGAAAGGTCAGGATCATTTGATTGGGAACATTCATTTATAAACAGAATGGCGTCTAGCAAGCTCTCTTTAGCTAAACCTAGCATATCATATGCTTGCGCTCTTCTCCACAGACTTTTTGCGTGACGATTGAGAGGATTGTGAAGGCAAAGTGCACGTGTAGCATCACTTATGGCAGCCAATGGCTGTTGCATGAGAAGATCACATTGTGCTCGGTTGCTAAATAATACAATTCTCTCCTTTCTGGATCTCATTGGGCACAATGACAGTGCTTCAGAATATTTTAATGCAGCTCCTGATATGTTGCCTGAGGAGAATAAAGAATTCCCTTCAAGCTTGACGACTAATGCTGCAGCCTGTTTGATATGGAGATCCTCCTTTGGCATGTTCTTTTCCTTTTTCAATCGTTGTCTGGAATTTATTACTTCATCTATTTGTTCTTTAATGCGATTACTGATAGAGCCATGTCCTGTTCCTTGTGATTCAACACACTCTTGTAGAACACTAACAATTGTATCCCCAAGCCTTTTGTGATCCCCTAAAGTTGAGATTTCTGAGAGGTCTATAAGCGTAGGAACTGCTTTCTCAATTGCCTGCGGTAAAATGACACGTCAAATTGTGAAAAAAATATTAACAAACATAAAAGACTAATAAATTAGTTGATGATATTGACTGGAGTCAAATCAATGGTACGCCTAACCTAAAAGACATATCCCGACATCAGTGGACATTCGTTTACTCATAAAAGTAGTAAGGACCTCCATCACATTTCCTTGCAAGCATGTGGTGTTCCTTAGTTTGTCACTTGCATAACTAATGTACAGTTGGTATGATGCAAAATGTGGTTAAAAAAAGGAGAATCGAGTCATTCAAACCCAAACCTGGGTGAGCATCCATGAACTCAAACCCAATATATGGGTGAAACAAAACTCCCATAAACCAAACTCCGTACAAAGCATCTACCAAAAACATATATAATAAAAAGAAGCCTTGGACCTAGAAATTTTGCAAAAATGGAAGATGCCGTAGGATTTCCTTTAGAAGGAAGATAATGTAAGTTATCTTGAAGGTTAGAAAGACATTTTCATGTGAGAAAGTAGTTCCTAAACCAATAAATATGCCAAATCAGTGAATCAAAAATCACATGGAACATACAAATGAGCAAGAATCTTGCCTTATGACAAACACTTAGATCTTGAAGCAGCCAAAGAAGACAGTCTATAGCCATGTACTGCCAGTCATCTGATGAGCGCGCAATATTACACAGTGCTTCAACAATTCCAGGACAGTTAGCAACAGGCCCCCTCCCAAGTTTATGGTGACAAATAGTTCTCAACAAGCCAACACCCGCAGGTGAGTTCTCATTAACAAGACCACCCCACATGCCAGGTAGTTTCACTAAGAATTCAGGCTTGCATATAACAGATAGAAACTCAGGCTTGAAAGCAAAGCAATTAATCAGCTGAAGAGACCAACACTGTAACTGGCTGGCCCATTCTTCAGCTTTCCGTGACTCCATCTCTACACCACCCATGCCGCGAGTCAGTAGGTCACAGTGATAGCTAAGCCTTCTCTCCGGATATTGGTAAAAGTGAGTGTACACAATTTCCAGTGAACTCGTAGCCAGCTGAATCGCAAGCTCAAGAATCTCCCCATGACTGGCCACAGCAGGAAAAGTGCTGGCATATGTAGCCAAGTGTCCAAGAGCTCGGACAGCCACTCTTTGCTCGACCCAGGTTAATCTCCCCCTCAGAAGCTCCACTAATGGGGGAATTACTCCAGCGTCCACAGCACTTTCTGCAAATTCCTCCATATTCATGGTGTAAGATCCAATGATATGCGCAGCATAGTAAGGAATGTATATATTTTGGTCACGAGAAAGCCAGCGGCGATTTTTTAAGCCCTTCAATATAAGGGCAGCCATGCATTCGAATATACCCAAATTAATGAACTCTGGGTCATTAGGATGGGCCATGGCAGTATTCCAAAGACCACTGATGGGAAGAACCTGACCATCATCGTCCTGAGAAGGAAGCTCTCTGAAAAACTTAAGAATGCTCGTTCTACGCTTACTTGGATTGCCTTCCTTCATGACACAGAAGAAGCAACCTGGGTATGGACAGTCCTGGGATATTTTATCCATGCGAATAAAATGAACTACTCCTCAGAGAAGAACATCAACTAAATTTCTTTGGGTATAACAAAAACCTCACATCAAAGCGGCACTGTGGCGATGAAATGGTGAATAAACTTGCATTAGAAGATTATTCAACATACAAAGCAACTGATTAAGAGAAGTTAAACACAATGAAACAAAAAAATTCCTTTGTTTTGTAAGTGCTAAACACAAAGATCCACTAAGGAAAACACATCAGAGCTGTAAAGATCTACAAGAAAACAACTGGTTAAGTTCACTGACTGAATTCGAAAAACACGAAAAATTAAAACAATGAAAACAGTTCACATTAGTCGTCTTGAGCATCAACAATGAGGAATTGTGCAGTTCAGTTCAAACAATTTAAGATCAGTTTGAGAGAATCGCAAACACCAAATCAACAATAACATCTCTCAAGTTCTCATCAATCAAAATCATAAATACCCATCAAACAAACTACACTCATAAACCCAATTCAACACACCAACCAGATTCCAAGCCCTAAAACAGCCTCAAAAAACACACCCATCAAACCCCGTCAACCAAACAAGCAAAGTAAGTCAACAAGATTCAATCATTCAACTACAGAACCACCTAAGCCTACCCATTGACCCTCTACAGACACTAATGGCCTGTTTGGTTCGTGGTATTTCTAGTTAATCCATTGTTTGCTTGGAGATTAATTAGCCAACGGACTAGTTAAGAGGCATGGTAGTGGATTAAATAATACCACCAATATTTGTGGGATTAGCTAATCCTTAGTTGGTGGTGGAGGAGATTACCACTTTACCCCTCCCATTAAAACAAACACCAAACATACAACCGCATCATTTGTTGCGTTTTAATCGGCCCTGTCCGTGTTGTTCATCTTCTCCGCTAGAGTCGCACCTCGGTTCCTCTGTTTTTGCAACATCTCCATCGACCATCCATTGGCATGCCAACAAAAATACTTCAAAACACACAAGATCTTAGATAAAAAATTGACAGAACCAAAGAGAAAAAAGGGTACTTCTGTAACACAAAAACCTACATTTTTTTCTAATTTCCGGACCATTTACAAGCTTGTTGGTTACTCTATTGCTTGCCCAATACACATATATAACAATCAACAATACAAGATGAGCAGAAGCATAGGAACCCATGTAGGAAAACAGGTTTTAGCAATCACGGCAGTGTTCAAGAGATTCCACGAGCAGCAGCAGCAGCAACTTCTTCTTCCCGCGCAGCCGATCATCTACTTCTTCAGCAAAGAGTGACAAATGTGTGAAATTGGGGTTTTGGTGTTATTTATATAAGGGTATTTTGGTAAATGTACATATACAACTCATTTAATCCCAACCTTAAAACTCCCAACCAAACAAGATACACAAATGGGACTAAACTATCTAAACCCATGTGTTAGTCCCATCACTAAATAATCCCATGTGTTAGGATTAACTAATATTTGAACCAAACAGGCCATAAGATCAACAAAAACAGAACACGCGCGCGCGAAGAAAGAAAGAAAAAACACTCAAATCAACACAAAGAACCATATATACCTTAAAATTACAAAAACCCAGAGCCAAAACTCACTGATCAAAGATACCCAGATTCCTAAATCTCCAACAGATGAAAATTTCTTCAAAACATCAATTTTTCTCCATGTCCCGCATCTCTGGAACGATAATACTCCGATGAACAGAGCACACAAAGCAAAGAAAACGACAGCAACACAACAACAACAGTCCCAACATGCTCACAACAGCGTATACTAAAATCTGAAAATAAAATGGTGGATGGATTCGGACAGCGAGAGAGGATCTTGCGGTGGTAATTTCACGACTTTTTCGTAGCTGTAAATCCAGTACCAGTGTTTATCGAGGCGGGTCCGACGGCGTAAGAGTGCTCTCGTTCTTACTCTTAAAGGGCTTTTTAAATTGGGTGGGCCCTCGGCCCATCGATTCCCAATCGCTTTTCTTTGTACATGTTTTGGGCTGTGGGGCCCATTCACAGTCTTCAGAGTCTTCAAACGGTTCACAACTTGGGTATTTTGAATTTTAAACGGCCCGCCACCAGCCCCACATAGGTCTTCTACCGTTGACCCGTTTTGAGGAGCTTCATTACTTAAAGTACATTTTCCTTTTTAAACTCCCTTTTTTGGTAAGGACGGAATTACAGATTTACCCTGCATGATCACCTGGTTCTATCCTGAAATATTAGCTTGTTAGGTACAAAAAGTTATTTTTGTGATTTGGGGTTTGCTTTCTTTAGATTCAGCTCAAAAGGAAATGTGTGGAAACATAGAAGAAGGTGGTTTTGGTTTGAACAATAAGTAAATCAAAGTTTACCTCGTGAAAAAAAAAAAAAAAAAATCAAAGTTTACCAAACAACAGTTACTTGTGGTATAAGAAGATAACTCACAACTCATCATGGTTTTGGGTTTGAATTTTCACTTCTCCGATTAAAGTGAGGACGCGAGTTCAGGAGCATGGCTAGGATTTTCAAGCTCACTTGAGTTAGAATAAAGGGCAGCCTAAGCAATTTTTATTTTTATGGTGACAAGCTGAGTTTTGTCGCTAAATGTGGTGGTACAATGAGATTTTTTTGTTTTTTTTTTTGTCATCACTATATAATTTGGTTTAGCAACAACTAGTTTAGCAATGAACTTAATCATCCCTAAATAATTTATTAAGCAATGAGGGCTTTAGTAGCAAGGAGTATCTTTTGTTAAATGTCGGGTGAAGTAAGAGAAAATATTTTCATCACCAAAAACTATATTTAGCAACAATTTGTTAGCAATGATTTTATTTCATTTCTAAAAAGTAGATTTACAATCAACTCAACATACTAGCTAATATTACTTCACACACTCAAACTCAACTCAACTCACAACTCATCATGGTTTTGGGTTTGAATTTTCACTTTTCACAATGTTAGGATGTGATCAAGTTTGATGTGATGAGTTCAGGAGCGTAGCCAAGATTTTCACGCTATTTTTGAGCTAGACTAAATGGCAGCCTAAGCTGTTTTTATTTTCTCTATTAATCATCAATATATACAGCACTCCAACAGGTTGGTCTTTTAGGGACAAGCTGAATTTTGTTGCTAAATGTGATGTATAGCGAGAAATTTTTTTGATAACATTATACAGTTTGGGTTAACAACTACTAGTTAGCAATGAACTTAATCATTACTAAATAACTCATTTAGCAATGAGGGTTTTAGTAGCAAGGAATATCTCTTGCTAAATGTCATGTGTTGTGAGAGAAAATATTTTCATCACCATATAGCTATATTTAGTGAGACGACCCCATCTCGAATTAGGGAACCGCCCGGCCTAATCCCGTCATTAAACACTAATCTTACCATATATGACTTAATAAGGAATTAGTTAGCATTTCAAAAACCTCATTACTTACCCATTTTTTTCAAATAAATATTTACCTATCCTCGTCAATTCGTAAATTAGAGTTAATTAAAATTTTACTTTCTTAAAAAGTTTATTCAGCAGAAGTCTTAGCAAATTAGTGGAAGCTTTTAATGTGATACCTAACAATTGTGGAAAAACCAGAGAAATATAGATCACATGCATGTATATATATATATATAACAAATAGCGATAATATATCATCATGTATCTGGTCAAGGTACTAGTCTCTCAACCCATAATATACAACCACAAAAGTATATGAAATACATATAAAAGTAATACATCAAAATCGAAACCTACAAAATCTGGTGTAGTAACACTCCACTAGCTCTAGAGGTAGTCATCGATCTTTTCTTTACTTGGCCTTTCGATCGATCTGCACCCACCATCATAAAAAGGACGATGAGTATAGGAAAGTAGAAAGTAACATTGAGATACATTTGTTCACATTCCCAAAATGCAACAAGTATCTAAAAGCATGATAATATCAACTATGCTGAAAAGAGAACATGCAAAAAGATACTTTAGTTAAACAAAATGAACTGACACTTGTCTAAGTAGTAATTATCTAGGGCCGATCGACCGTGATCTTCATCACATCAGCCTTTCCGTTATATAAGGATAGAGTTGAGCTCTACATCAATGTGAAGGTCTGAGCAGTGCTCTTTACCTTTATAACCTTTCGATGGTGTCAGTCACTTGCAATATATACTTGCTAATAACCTCGAGTCTCATACCCCGTAATGTCACCCAAGTTATGCTTGCCAATGACCCCGGGACTCATTTCCCGTGTGCTACGCATGATAGTGAAGAGATCCCGATCACTCTGGAAGTCTAGTGATCCTCGTATGTCAGTCGGGCCTTTATCATAAAATGACTCTAGATATAAGAACTGCTTTCATATTTCAATGGATAACATGGTTTGAGAATCCAACAAAGTAATTGCATACCTAATGCATATTGGAAATAAATTCACAACACTATGTAACACTTACCTAATAGCGTGCTATTTCACTGACCACATGTATTAACAATCAAAATGACATAGCACATGATTTGGAGTCATTGAAACCATTTAATCAACAACCTATACAATCTATACCATGAAAGCAACTTCATGAAATGAGAAAGGACAATAAGTCATGGCATATGAAGTACAATGACAAATCAGTCCAAATGACTGGAAGTCAATAAATAGGAATGAAATGTAAATAAATATCTCAATCGGTTACTTACAATCCACGCAATTTCCTAAGCTATTTCGGCCTCCCAACACCTCGTATCACGTATCCGAACTCCCGAGACTCTTCTTTAAGTTCCTGATATCAAACTAATTCAAATAAATTGGGTTTAGGTCTGGTCAAATAGGTTTAGGAATCTTAACCCAAAACGACCCCTTAAGACTAAATAATATTGGAATTTTAGTCATGTATTGCAGCACACTTTTGGACATGAAATTATCTAAATCTCAACGTCTTCCCTTATACAAAGTTTTTGATCTCTAACTTAGATTTTCGAAAAGTTTTGGTTCTCATAATTCCGATTTAAAACGAAAGCAACATCGCAATTTAACTAAACACAACTCAAATTGAAACTTAATATGACTAGCAGACTTAGAAAATTCATTTCTTCTAATCTATAGTTTCAAAATTTGTCACTTTTGGTCAGAAGGCACTAATAGAGCAAATAACAACATGCTAAAAGATGAGCTCATTTGGATAATTAATTAGTGAGTTATGCCATTTACAAGTTTAGTTTCAAAAATCTCGTAATGCATTTAATCACCTATTTGTAGAACACTTTTGGACATGAAAATATTTGAACTATAAAATTTTAGTGGGAAAAAATTGTTTCCCTTTGAATTACCTTACAAATGCCACTAGATTAGGTTCATTTCGATTTCAAATGAGCAAGTTATAACCAAATTACATAGGTTGGTTCATAATATAACAAGCATAATTTCCATTTTGGACTTAAAACTTCAAAAATTCGTATTTTTTATTTCAAAACCAAATTAAAAACTTCTTAATAGCCGGATTATCAGATTGAAATGAGGAATCCAAATATATTAACTAATTTTAAAGACTTTACCATCTAACCTATAAAAAATGGTCAAAAACTAAAATTGGTTTCAAACTAAAATAAAGAGATTTGTACCTAGTTTGATGAACACCTAGCTTGATCAACACCTCCTACTCCAAACCCACTGATTTATCCTTGATATTCTCTAATTTATTTTCTTCTCTCCTAAGCAAGCTTACTTAGATCCTAAGTTATTGAAATGAAGTTGGTTTGATTACATGAGTTGATCTCTAGCCTTTTATATGAAATGGATATGGTTGATTAATAGCTATTGATTTTCATGTGCACACGTATTTCGAGACCTATCTAATGATGTACATATTGACACATTTCCCACTTACTTAATCTAAGTAACGTCCTATGTGTAACTCACTTGGTGTCTAGATGTGTCAATACATATATTTATGATCATCACATGGCTATTGTTTTAACTTGCTAACTTAAGTACATTAAATGTATAATCAAACATAGCCACATTTAAATCACTATTTAAGTTACATTAAGCCTAAATAAATAACCATTATAACTCTCTACCCCGGTCTCACGTCGGCACGCATATCGAGGCACCCCCGTTAGGCATACACCAAAAAAAATATAACATATACCTTGGCCTTTTTGCCTCGGTCATGACACGTACCTCGACGCGGGTCCCACGTTACGAGTCACTGATCTTGATTAAGAGATTAAACTAGGATTTAGAATTTCGGGCCGTGACATTTAGCAATTATTTATTAGTAATGATTTTACTTCATTTCTAAAAAGGTAGATTTACTTCATTTCGTTAGGGGTTGTTATTTAGGGTTTCTAATTGTATTTTTAATAGGTTTATGTGTAATGACCCTCATCCCAAATAAGGAATCATTCGTCCTGAAACCATAATTAAGCCCGGTACACTAGCTAGAGCTAGCAGCCTAATCTGCACCCCTTGTTAAACACAATTTTATATTGTATATCGATAATAAAACAAATAGTAAATGCAACGGAACTTAAAAACTTTTCATGATATAAAACACGATAAACAAATCAATTTAAACCAGAATAAACATCGGTTATACAAAACCTCCCAACCCTTGTAATAATACAAAACTGTAATTCAATACTATATATAAACCAGAGAAGAATCATTACATCGAAGAGAAGAACTAGAATCCTAAATCTTCTCCATCCAGTTGTTGTCGCGCTCGTCGATATTTTCTGAAATGTTAATTGGAGTGAGCTCCCCAACTTGCTCAGTAAGTACGGATCCACAGAACCATCAACAATCCATATAATAGCCAAGAATATTAAGCAATAACAATATGCACCAATGTTAGCTAACAAGAATATAGAAAACATATAAACCAATAGATAATGAATGCAAAGCAAATATCATGGACTATAATACTGTAATCCCCATTTTATTTATATAAATTTGGGTCGATTACCCACCAACGCCATTAATACGATTGCTAGACCAACACATCGGGCATATGTGCTATCTAGCCCATCCATTAATGCTCAATGGTTCTATCCCAAACCCCTAGTGTGCATGTAATTCACACAACCTATCGAATTGAGCATGAGATATATATAACCCGGGAAGGAAACTCATCTCCTATAAACCTATTCTCAAAACAAGGAGTTATAACATGGTCACATTACACACCGTTTTCCTATTTATTAAAAACCATCACAATGTACATAGTCCCTCATTCCAGCTCATAAACTACATGATGTACATATACTAGAATAGCCAGGTAAAGTTGATAATTAAACGAATCTATATTTACCTCGGGTTAAGTCTCCATTTCCAATTTCCTTAACTTTCGGGTCACTCGACCTTTCTTGGTGTTCCAAGCCTATCACAAACCGTCTAAGGTTATTAAATATTCAATTCCTCATTTTTAGAACCCTTAATTTACTAATTTTTTGGTCGACACGTTTTTCACGTTATTCGAGGTAAAACATTGGTATAAAGCCTCGACCGACTTTCAAATTCTCCACTTTTTATAGAAATATCAAGTTTCTATTGATTTGGTCCACAAATATATTTTTCTCATTTTCTCTGGATTTTCCTTAAATTCCCATCATTTTCTTTTTTTTTCTTTTTTTTTATTAAGGATGGGGTTTGCTTCAGGTTCAGGCCCGGTTCGGGGGAGACCAAACCCCCTTTCTCCAAACCAGTTTGATCTGGTTTTTCCCTTTTTTTTTTAGTTGGTTTGGTGGGGTTGGGTCCGTCCTTAGAGAGGCCGAACCATCTCCTCCAACCCAACCTCCATGACCGAACGTCCATGATCAACCAACACAACAACGAACTCAACAAACAAACTTACATTCGATCTCGAGATCCCTCTCGCCTCTCCATCTCGATCTCGGTCTCTTCCTCAGTCAAGCTCTCTCTCTCTCTCTCCCTCTCGGACGAGCTCTCTTTTCCTTTCTCGATTTCGTTTCTTTTTCCTCTCTCTGTCGAAACCGAATTGACGAGGCAGAGGTTTAAAGTATTTGATTTCCTCAAGATTCGTGCACGCGAATCTGGAGGCAAATCTAATGACCTTATTCCTTTCACTTAAGCCTTGATTATTCTCGAGATACACTAATGCTTATCTTGAAGTCAAACTTGATGCTTATCACTACAAAAAAACAGCAAATCAGAAACGGAATTAGAAACGGAAATAAGTTCCGTTTCTAAATCAGAAACGGAATTAGAAACGGAATAATTTCCGTTTCTAAATTAAAAAGTTAGCGACGGAATTGAGACGGAAACATTCAGAGACGGATTAGAGACGGATCAGAGACGGAATTAGAGACGGAATTAGAGACGGAATTAAATTCCGTCTCTCGAAAAATGGCGCCACCATTCCCGCCAAAACTTTATTTTGTTATACCCGTTCATCAAATCTCGAGATTTGTGCATCTTTCGATCTCGATGATTCAAAAATAAAACTCCCTCTCTCTTCCGATTCTCTCTCTCCCAAAACCCTTCGACCTCTCTCTCCCGATTCTCTCGTCTCTCTCCCCAAAACCCCTCTCTCTCGACGGCAGATCTCTCTCTCTCTCTCGACGGCAGATCTCTCTCTCTCTCTCACCGCTCTCTCTCCCGATTCTCTCTCGTCTCTCCCCAAAAACCCCTCTCTCTCGACGGCAGATCTCTCTCTCTCTCTCGACGGCATCTCTCTCTCTCTCTCTCTCTCGACGGCAGATCTCTCTCTCTCTCTCTCTCACCGCTCTCTCTCGTCACCGCTCTCTCTCACGGACCGTCGACCGCTCTCTCCCTCTCAAACCCTCCCCCTCTTCAAACCTCACTCCAAAACCCTAAAACTAAGGGCGTTGTCCGACAAGCCCGTGCCGCCGCCACCGCCACCACCGCAAACAAATTCCACCATCGCTTCACCAAGTCCGACGACGACGGGTTTCTTCGGCCTGCGAGGCGATGCTTTGGCGCTCTGTTTACTTGGCGGCCGTGCTTGAATACTTGGCCGCCGAGGTATTTCGATTTTTGGTTGTCTATTGAATTTCAATCTCTACCTTTTTAGCTCTTTTTTTCTATTTTTTTTGTGATTCTATTTGTCTTGGAAATTTGAATGTCTAGGGCAAGTTTGGGATTTTGTTATGGTTAGTTGCATTCCATGAAAAAAATTTATATGATATTGATGATTTGGGCTAGTATTCAAAAGTGATCATGCCTTGTAAAAGGTATTGGTGGATAATGTGCTCTTTTGTTTGATGAAATTGTCAAAAGAGACCTTAACTTGTTCTTTTAACGAAGTGCATGGAAAAGCATGATTCTAAAGTCTCATGGATTCTTTATTGAGCTTTGTTTCTATGATATGATTTAATCGAGCAATCATTAGTATGATTTTTCATGTCTCGAAAGGATTGTAGCTAATTTGCATTGATTTGGGTAAAATCCTTTTAAAACGCTTCAAGGAGAGCTCATTCATTTTTTTCCCAAGTCTTGAAATATGTTCAATCCAACTTTATTGAATGTAGTTAGTAATCATCATTTTGGGTGAGACTTGAAGCTAAGTTGAGATGCGGAAGAGACTTTGTTTTATCCATTGAAAAAAAGACTTCGATTAAATCATGGATTTTCGACTAAATGCTATGATTTGAGAATTTTAAGTCGAACTTGACTCTAATGAGTTGATTTGAATCTTTTTAGTTGTGATTAGTCGATCGCATTCAATTTATATTGGATAACTAAGTTTATGAGATTTTTCTTGTTTTGCTTCACCGCATACTTGTTTTACTCGAATCGTCGATTTTGATTTGAAAGAATGGTTTAAAAATCGGGAATGACTTAAGTCGATAACTAGGAATGAGGTTTGAGTCCTTAAATGATTTAAGTTAGTCTAAATAAATTCAAGTAAATACTACTTTAAGAATCCATGAAAAACATATTTAAAATTGGTTTTGGTTCATTCATTTTTTGATTGAAATATTCGATTAAGTGGTTTAATGCATAAATTTTACTTGAATATGATCTATAATTTGCATTGTTGTTTGAATAAGGATATGTCTTCTTTAAATTTAGGCAATAACAAGTCCATATCATTTTTTTTGGTGTGATCAATAGTTTGATACTCATTAAGTTCATACTTCACAACTTAAAAGGTATCCTAGTTCCTCATCAAGTTGATATTGTCAAACTCAACCTATGTAGAATATCGTGTGCTCTAGATAAAGGTAAAGGAGTCATCAGTCACGCTTGAAAAATAAGGGGTGGGTTGCAATAGGTGAAAGCCAATGTAAATCGATCTTTATGAAATGGATTAAACAGGTTTATTGTTTGGTTCTTGAAAGTTAAAAAGCTCAGTTTGAAATGAGATGAGTGAGCTTATGATAAATTTTGTAGCTTGTGAAAGTGGATTGATTGAAAATAGTCTTATGAGTTTTTTGGTCTATCTATGAGGTAGCATATTTTTGTTTTCTTATATGTTTTTAGAAAATGAAGATAAAAGTGAAAATGACAAACATTGCTATCTTCCTCCTTTGGATTGGTAAGAATTTAATTTACTTAAATCAAGATATGCAAAGTGTTTATCATCGTTTGTGGATTCTTAAATCTCAAATGAATTAATGTTAATCTTTTTGCTTGTTTGTAGACTTTGATGGTCGAGTGCAGTGGATCGTCACTATAAGTTCGATGTGAGTCATTGCTCTTCTACCTTAGCTCTATCTCCTATGATGCTTATGTCCCTGAAAAATTTAAGTTCAACTATTCAATTATTAAGTTGTTTCAAATGTCCCTCGTGTGCAGGTGGTGTTGAAGAACATCTCAAGACTTTTCGATTGATAATTCTTTTTGTGCATATTTATAGGATTGTAAGTTTTTTTTTTTTTTTTTTTTTTTTTTTGTGGTTGTTGAACAATAGGATTGGTGGTTTTGTGAATACTTAGAAATTTGGAGCATTTGTAATACTATACAATTTTTTTTGGATATATATCTTTTTCAATTTTTGATTTTTACATTTTTGTTCTCTCAATTGAATATTTGTTGATATATATTGTCGATGTATGAATGTCAATTTATTATATATTGGCAGGTTAAATGTGCTTGGATTGAGACCTATATATGTAAGACTTTAAAAACTAAACAAAAATGAAAATTAGAGACGGAAATAGCAACGGAATCTTTGGATTCCGTTGCTATTTCCGTCTCTAATTTTTTTTTTTTTTAGATATGAATCAGAAACGGATCAAATTCCGTCTCTGATCCGTCTCTGATTAGCAACGGATCAGAGACGGAAATAATCAGAAACGGAATTTATTCCGTCTCTAATCAGAAACGGAATTAGAGATGGAATAAATTTCGTTTCTAATCAGAAACGGAATTTATTCCGTTTCGATCCGTTTCTAAATCGAAACGGAATTCATTTTCCGTTTCGATCCAATCGGCGACGATTTTGCTGAGAGATTTTAACGCATTCCGTCTCTCGTTCGTTTCGAATCCAATCAGAGACGGAATTTTTGCAAATCAGAAACGGAAAATTCCGTTTCTGATTTGCTTTTTTTTGTAGTGTATCCACCATCACAACCACTTATATATTTTAATTAAAGTATTTTCTCGAGTTCCGTGCTATATGTATCTCGAGACACATCCAATTGATTTAATTAAATTAATCCAAACTATAGGTTATATATATTTACATATATCCACTATATGTAAATATATACGCCTATGTATTTTCTCATTTAAAATTCACTACGCACGCCGACAACCACCGCGGGCGTGCATATTATTGTACACACTACGTGTCTCACCCTCGACCCCACGTGTCACTAAATGCCAACCAATTTATTTATTATTTCAAATATATATATTTATATATAAAACACATATATATACATATACACATGTATTTATGCGTTTAACCTTTTGTCAAGCACGCCGGCGAGTACATTCGGGTGTGCATGCAACCCCCCGACCCATGTTCGTCACCTTTGACCCACACACGGTATTAGGCGTCCCATAATTTTTCAATTATTTTATTTCCAACTATAGGTTTTATTTATATATTTATATATATCACACACACACACACACACACACACACACACATATATATATATATATAAATATATATTACGACTTTTCTGCTTACCACGTACGCCAATGAGTACATCCAAATGTACATATTGCTTCCACGTTTCTCCGTGTAATCCCCCATGATTTACTTGTGTCACACTAAACGTATCGTCAATTTTATTTATTTTTTCACACCAAACAAACACAATACAACACAACAATCACACTCACATGCTAATCGAGACAAGCCGGGCTTAACCACGAGTCTAACTCAAGTTAATTAGATAAATAAGGGTTAGGATGTGGTGAACTCAAATACCATCATACTTTTACAAGAGACCACCACAGTTTACATTAGTTTTGAGTTTTAGATGGTTTTATTCAAGTATTGGGAAGAGCTTTTGAAAGAGAAGACATTAAAGACTCTTATTTGCAATTCGATCTTTGTTTCATTGATTTACTTAAAGGTATTATTTAGTTTAATCTCTAATTTCAATGATGTTTATGAATTGTATGGTGTTAATTTCAATGATGAGTGAGTAGTTTATTTATCTCAGGGTTAAATGGTTCCTATGATATATATACTATGCAAAGTTATGAAGTGATTATTTTGTTCTAGATGTGCAATGATTAAAATTTATGTTTGATTCTATGCTTAATGCTATTAACATCTTGATCACTTGTTGATTAGAGAGACATGGATAGTAAACTTAATTGTTTTATGAGTCTAAAGATTTGGTACTTAATGCTTTGAAAGCCTTACGTTATTCACATCGTTAGGTAAAGTTCTAGTTTGCATTATAGGATCTTTTTCACCAAGATATTGAGTTGAAGTGAATATTAAGGAAATCTGTCTATTCTAATTAATACATTGCACACACATAAGAAAGATGAAAGAAGTTTGATATGGGAAGTATAATATTTATTATCTAGGTGAAATGTGAACTATGAGTTTTATCAATATAAGAATACAACTTGATTTACATTGTTTTCATGAATAGATTAGTTTTAGTTTAAATCAAATAAAAAGAGACCTTTTTTAACAATATAGTAAAAATGACGAAGTAATTGTGTCTTTCCTAGAGGAGTGATATACGTAATAAACCTTTGTTGATCACACTATTACTATACTCGAACCGTTATACTTGCAGGTACGATCAAGTTTTTGGTGTCGTTGTCAGGGATAAGTAGCCACGATTAGTTTAGTTTACATAATTTTTAAGAATTTTATTTTCAACAATTTAATATTAAGTTAAAAAAAGAAGAAAAAAGAAGAAGAAAGAGTTTTAGTTTCTAGTTTGACAATCTACATTTGGTCTTTTGTGTTTTCTTTCTCAGGGACTAGGTAATGCATGCATAGTTAGTGCGATAAAGACTTAGTACCATAGGATCCGAAAATTGACAAAACAAGCAAAGGTAACAATAAATGAAAGAAAAAGAAAGGGACTAAAATGACGGATGATCAAACGAGAAATCGAAACTAAAACTAGGGCCAAAGGAACAATCAACCCGAAGGTAATTAGTAGTGCAAGGTAGAGAAAAGAGGACAAAGATGTCTTCGAGATTACTTCAAATTGGAAGTGCAAGAGACATACAATGGAGTAATGAGGCTTCCAGGCGACATCATTGAATTTGAGTTGAGACTGTCTCTTATCGACATGGTACAAAATAGTCTATTCAATAGGTTAGCAAATGAGGATCTAGTTGCACATGTGTAGAACTTTTTTGAGAAGTGTGATATTGTTCTTATTACTGGAATTACGAAGGAAATAATTATGATGAGACTTTTCCCATTTTTATTGGGTGGAAAAGCCAAATCCTAGTTTCAATGACTGAATCTAAGAAACATGACTTTATGGGTGGATATCAATGAGAGATTCTTAGGCGAGTTCTTTCCCCTATTGAAAATCAGTGAAATGAAATTGGAGATAAACCAATTCATTTAAGATGATATCGAGTCTCTTGGTGAGGCTTGAGAGATATTTAAAGAGATGTTGAGAAGATGTTCAGGACGTGGATATGTCAAGTGGGCACGATTGCAATTATTATACTATGGACTGAATTATAACACAAGAACATTAATATATGCCGCAACAGGTGGTTCTCTAATTAATAAGAATGAAGATGGAGCACTAGATCTTCTAGATCTTATGTCCTAGAATTCCACAGTAGGAACTTGTTCTACATTTAGAAAGTCAACATGAGTTTTTGAGATTGATTTATAAGCAGCAATCATGGCACAATTATCTCACTTGAGTAGTTAGATGGTTAAGAGGTAGATGGGACAATCAAGTCCAGAAGTGCAAGCAATTCAAAAACTGTTAATCACCTACCAATAGTGGTTAATCAATTGGATATGCAACAAGGGATGGAGTTTGAAGATTTCAATTTCATGAATAATCAGAATTACAAAAATAACATCAGGCAGAAAGGAATGGCTCCTTAAAGATACTATCAAGGATAGAATGACCCGAATGTTTCATACGGAAACCTTGATAATGAATTGAAGTGACCTCTAAGTTTTAAGCAACAAGTCTAACAAGGGAAGCTAGGCCAAAGTAGAAATGACTTCATTGAAATCAATCGAGAGATTCTTACAAGCCATTGAAATAAAAAATTGAGAATGTCAAGATAGGAACAAGAAAGAGATGTGAATGTGAAACAAACTCTTAAGCGAATAGATGATGAAAGAAACTAGTCCATTAAGAATTTTGAGAGACAAATTAATTAGTCAGCTAGTAATTGTATTGAATTTAAAGAAAGAAAGGCAATTTCCAAGTAACATAATTACAAATCCTATGTAGAACGTAATTAGAGTCCAAATAAAAAGTGAAAAACAACCAATGATCCAGTGCAATCAAAAGATACAACAAATGACATAAGGAAACCAATTGAATAGCTGCATTAAAAGGACTCATAACACATGGAAAGTGACATCAGTAACCAAAAAGAAATTGCACTAGAAGAATAATTAGGATTGACTCAAAAGAAGGCAGGGGGAGAAAGGTAGAAAAAATGTGGTACCGAGGTACTAGGGAGAGTGAATTTTACCGAGAATCCACCATTAGTCACTCCACCACTACAATATCCTCAACGATTCAACAAGCATAAAGATAAAGAAAGATTTAAGAAGTTTATAGAGATGTTTAAGAAGCTACACATAAACATCTCGTCGCTGATGCATTAAAACAGATGCCGAATTATATAAAGTTTTTGAAAGAAATAACGACAAGGAAAGTGTGATTGGAAGAATATGTATTGGTAAAATTGACATAAAAATGTAATGCTATTTTACAAAGGAAGTTATCTCAAAAGTTGAAGGACCTAGGAAGTTTTTTCTATTCCATGCACTATATGAGAACATCTGTTTGATAAGGTCTTATGTAATTTGAGGGTAAGCATGAATTTGATGCCTTTATCAGTTTTTAAGAAACTAGGTTAGGGAGAAGTTAAAGCAATCAACATGACTTTGCAATTAGCGGATCGATTAGTGACTTATCCAAAATGAGTGAATGAAGATGCATTGATAAAAGTGGACAAGTTCATTTTTTCCATTGATTTTGTTGTGCTTGATATGGAAGAGGATGAAAAGATAATGTTAATTTTAAGGATACCATTTCTAGCAACCGCACAAGCTTTAATAGATGTTCAAGAGAGAATTAAGGTTACAATTAAATGATGAGGGAGTTAAGTTCAATATCTACAAGATCTTGTAATTTCCAAGTGAGGGAGAGCATTGTAAACATATTGAAGTCAGTGATCTAATGTCTGATTGTGTTTTTAAGATAGCGAAGGAATTTATGCCAAAAGACCCGCTAGAGCATTGTCTAGTTTAAAGCATAATAACAAGTTTTACATTCTGGGTGAACTTCAGGAGGCAGTCAATGCTCTATCACCATTAGGACCCCCAAAGTTTCATAAAGGTTTTGAGAAACTAGAAATGAAAGCGGAAAGTGCAGTTATTGAACCAATAGTGGAGTTAAAGCCTTTGCCGGAGCATTTAAGATATGCTTACTTAGGAGAAAATTTGATATATCCTGTTATTATTTCTGCAGCTTTGATAGAGTTGGAGAAAGAAAAATTGCTTCGCATTTTAATAGAGCATTGATCAACATTAGGATGGATAATTAAAGATTGAAGAAGATTTGGTCCGACGGTCCGCATGGATATGATTTTAATGGAAGAGAATCATTAACAATCAATTGAAACTCAAAGCGATTAAACCTAGTAATGAAAGAAGTGGTAAAGAAAGAGATTTTAAAATGGTTGAACATCAGGATCATCTATGCTATTTCTAATAGTTCATGAGTTTCACCAATAGATGTAATACTAAAGAAAGAAGGAATGACCATTGTTCAGAATGAAAATGGATAGACTTTGTACACTAGAGTAGTAACTGTTTAGAAAGTTTGCATTAGTTATCGAAAGTTAAATAAGGCTATAAGGAAGCATCACTTCCATTTACCATTCATTCATCACATGTTGGACAGGTTTGTTGGGTTTTGGGGTTCATGCCATCGGAGATTACAAAAAATTTTTTTGACAAAAACCCCAACAAGATCCGAATCTAATTCCATTAAAAACGTTTAAACCATGAAAAACTTAATCATACCTCAGTTGCAATATACATTTCTGAAGGTTGATCGATCTCTAAGGCGTTACCAACGACGAACGCCCTCTACTAGTAGTCTACACATGAACGACGACCGATATTCGAAGTGTTAGCTTCGAGAGAATACAAAACCTTTTGTTTCTCTCCAAAACGATCCAGAGCATACCAAAAAACCCTAAGTGGTTTCTAAAATGAAAATAGAGTTTCGGCCTTTTAATCTTTCGTACGTGTATTTTAACTTAAAGCGTTTATTTATACAACACTTGTATATAGACGGTTAAGTAAATTACACATATACTCCTACTTAAAGAAGTATAAGTGTAATACACCACAATGATGTTTCTGTCATGAATTTTATTATATAAAACTCATTTTTCTGAACCATCTTAAAATCTCGCAAAACCATTCTTAGTGTGGCTCATACAACGTTGGCAGTGTACCAAAACATATTTTGGTATACAAGTCATAAGCGACCTCTAGCAAGACATTATGAGTACCCAAATTGTACGAATATCAGATCGATACAACCTAATCAATAGTGTATATAACATCATTTTGTCACACGATATACTTTTGATCAAACATAAGGCATGGAATTGTCATCCAACATGTTCAATCGTACTAGTCTCGATCTCTAGGTAGACTGAAAACATCCAAGTGACATTGATCAATATCAATTCACTTAGACTAGGCCTTTTAACAGTCTAACACATCGAGGATCCACTAGATATCTATCTTTATATGAGAGGGACAAATTCTATCTCGATTACACAACTTCATCACATTGCTCACACAGTAACCAATCACAACCTTTATAATCATCCGGTTAAAGACAACGTTTGATAGTGTCAAATCACTATGTTCCTAATGTTGAAGTCTCTAGTAATCTCAAGTCAGAGGACTGAAAAATATACCTATCATAAGAAACAACTTTGACTTAATCCATGTGATGTTCTTATAGCGGGTCGGTCCAATACTTTGTTCCCTAACAAGTACTCATGATCTTTATTCGTATCCCTATACGTATAATCATCATATGATCATCAATCAAGACTCACACTAGTCTTAATTCATTATAGTTCCCAATATAATGATGACTAGGGACATTTAGGATATTTATGTAAATACCCATGGATCTTATTATAATGTAAACATGCAAATTAATTATAATAAACAACAAATGAAATCCTTCTATTTTATTAACTAAAAGTATTCATAAAGACGGTTAATGGATTGACCTATGGCACATGCCCCAACAAGGTTAACAAAATATGAATATTATTATTTCCTAGATGGGTATTCGGGATATAATCAAATTGTTATAGCACCAGAAGATCAGGAGAAAAATACGTTTACCTATTCTTATGGAACGTTTGCATTTAGACGGATGCCATTTGGGTTATGTAATGCACTAGCAACATTTCATAGATGTATGATGGCTATTTTCTTTGATATGGTAAAGAATATTATGGAGGTGTTTATGGATGATTTTTCTATATTTAGAGCATCGTTTGACTTATGCTTACGAAATTTGGCATTGGTATTGAAAAGATGTCAAGACATAAATTTAGTACTTAATTGGGAAAAGTGTCACTTCATGGTTTGAGAAGGAATTGTTTTAAGAATAGAGTATATGCTCATGGATTAAAGTTTGATAAAGCAAAAATAATGTCAATGGAGAAACTTCCTATATCAAGAAACATTAAAGATATAAGGAGCTTTTTAGGAAATGCGGGTCTCTATAGAAGGTTTATCAAGGATTTCTTAAAGATCACCAAATCATTGTGCACGTTGATGGAAAATATGTTCCATTTGAAATAAGTCCTGAGTGTGTAAACGCATTTGAGACCTTGAAAGTAGCATTAGTTTTAGCACCAATAGTGGTAATACTAGATTAGGAGTCTGACTTTGAAATAATGAGCAATGCAAGTGACTATACTGTAGGAGCAATGTCAGGACAATGGAGAGACATAACATTTATAGCTATATATTATGCAAGCAAAACATTGGATCTAACATAACAAAATTATACTACCATTGAAAAGGAGCTATTGACAATAGTCTTCGCACGTGACAAGTTTAGAGCTTACATAGTGGATTAAAAGTCACTATGTGCACTGATCATGCAACAATCCGTACTTGTTTGCAAAGAAGGATGCGAAACCAAGGTTGATTAGATGGTTTATATTATTGCAATAGCTTGATTTGGAAATTAAAGATAAGAAGGGAAGTGAAAGTTTGGTTGCAGACCATCTATCTATGTTACCTTATAAAAAAGGTGATACATGGAAGCTGGTAATCGAAGTATTCACGAATGAGAAATTATTTCAAACACTCAAAGTCATGGAATTACATAATCTTGTCCGGACTAGAACAAGCAAAAAGGCGTCGGACTAAGGACATTAAATGCAACGCTCCTAGAGCAGTCCATGGGTTGTTAAAATCACTTTTAATTTAATTTTATTTTAAGCAATAAGTATAGAAATACAGATGTTCTAGTAGTATTTTTCTGATTTTGACAAATTTTTGTGCAAATGTTTTAGGAAGAACCATTTGTCGGGTGATTTTTCATTGGAATGGCAAAGTCTCAACATATTCAACATATTCATACAAGTATTAAGGAGTTAGAGTAGTATTGGATAGGCAAAGCGACAAAACACAGGTAAATTTTTTGAAAATTTTATTAAACAAGGCAATCACGTAGTCATGACGCCATATGTGTTATTACATAGTGCCATAACAGTGCCACCAAGGAGGTAAGTGCAAAAATCTAAATTTTTTTAAGGATAACTTGACGCAGTCACGACGTTGTGCATATGTATAGTCGCCGCCGCGACGACCCGAGAAGGAAGCAGAACATGGTCTCGGGATAGTCGACGCTATAACTATGCAATCATGGAGCTGTTCCTATAAACATATGACATTGATGAAACGACCTTCACTTGAACTAGGGTCGGGTCGCCCGGTCCAAACTGTTACTCAAGCTCGATACCTGAACCAGGCCCAAATAAAATCTGACACGCCTATTTCAACCTGCGGAATAACTTACTAACCACATAGAATAATAAATGTGGAAATGAAATCAAAACTAGAATTTCATAAATTAATAATTAAAGTGATAAGTGTTTAAAAGTCTAAATAGTTTCATTCATCTAAAAAGGCTTCCAACTAGTCTATAAAGCTTTTGAAATAGTCCAAAATAAATAAAGAGGGTTTCAAACTACATAAATAACCTACTCTAAGTTACAATCCAAATTATTATTCTTAAAAGCAAATAAATAGATAATAGGAGCATGCAATTGCTCACGATGCAAGGAAAGACTTCAAACGGGTGCTTTTCCTTTGTCATGAACTATTGCGGATGTGGAGGTACATATAGAGTAAGTGGCGTGTGCTAAAGGACTAATGAAGCTCGATAAGAGAGAAGACTCGCTCAAACACTAAACATGCAAGTATTACCTATAAAGCAAAACAATTCTATACATGAAATAGTAAACCGAATTGTAAAGCATTTAATGAAAAGAAATTAAGACACGATTCTTGTTCGTAAAAAGGGAGTATAAATAAGTTCCATATCCAATATTACTTGAAAGTAGATTCATAATTTAACAAACAAGGAAAAAAGCATCCTTTTGAAATCACATCATGAAAGAGAATTCACACATTCGTAAATAAATTCCATTTATTCATGCAACATGGTCTAGCAAGAGATTTACCATAAGAAATAATTAATATATATAAGCCGTTGTTACATTCAATGCATTTTAGCTAATAGTATGAACCCGGTGACCGAAACACTCACCCTCGAGGTGATGTGGACCATTGGTGGCCACAATGACTATTCTGATCTCCATTTAGTTCCATCAAAACAACAGTAAGTATTTCCAAGCCATCATCGATCGTGACCACTTGTGAACTTGATGTTTTGTGGTGTAGACCACTCTCTTTTGGTGGGATCAATGCCACACCGATACAATTCGTTGCGTAGACCACTCTATGTTGGTGGGAACACTGCCACACCACGACTACTCATGGTGCCGACCACTCTTTTTTGGCGTGCATATTGCCACATCATTGCTTTTGGACCGAATAACCAATTATTCACGTCACATGTATTCCATATATAAGCATATTAATACCATTAACTAAATGCAACCCAATCCCAATTCTTTCGAAATGAATATGAAATTTCTAGTTATCTAATACTCTAGCCACATTTAATGCATGAGCGAAGCTCCCTACTTACCTCAACTCGCCGCGACGCTTATAACAACTCCTAGTAAGCCCGAGGCCTAATGTGAACCTTCGCGCGATACTATCAACCATAACACATTTTGTAAAGAAATGCTTTGATTTAAAGTGAAGTAAAGTTTTTGTTTATTGGTCTTTGGGGTCCACTAGTGTGGGTCCTGCTGGTCCTTCCTCGCCCGATGTGAGGGTCGAGGGGTGGGACCTTATTGGTCTCCCTCGGGGACACGGTAGTGCCCCCGTTTGAAAGCAAATATTTGCTTTTATTTTATTATATATGAATATATATATGTATTATTTTTGTTTATTTATAATATATATATATATATATATATATATATTATATTATATTTTATTATTATTTTTAATTTTAGTGTTGACCGATCCAGGGACAATTTGGCCCCTGGTCTAATGTCCAGGGGCCAAACAGGCTCCTAGGCTCCCGGCGTCCCAAGGAGGTAGTGTGTCGGGGACGTCCCTACTAGTGATGGTGGTCATAGGGGTGGCTCAAGTGCCACCCTCCCCTCTCCCTTCACTTTGGGGGGCCTCTAATGGAGGCCCCTTCTTGGGACTGCCGTCGCAGCGCTCCTCTAGCAGCATCGGCAGTGATGTCACCGCCGTCCATTTTAGGTAGCGTCGCGGTGAAATTACCCCTATATGGGGTTTTTTATTCTTTTCGTATAAACCCACATGTGTAAACCATTGAAAACTTCGAACAAAAGAGTATGATGAAGAAGATGAGGGTAGGAATTACCTCTTAGGTGGTGTCTCTTTGAGTTAGAAATCCAAACAATTCCAATTATCCTTTCTCTCAAGCCTGTTGATTTTGAACAAAAGAGGCAAGGGTTTACAACTTGATTTTTATATTAAGGCTAATTTAGTGTAGGATTTATGAATTTACTAAATTGCCCCTAGGGGCGGGTCTATTTGGTTTTGGGTCTTCATAGTCGACCTTGATGAAGGGTTTTAAACCCTTATTCAATCGATTTCAACATACTTCAAAACTATTCCAAACCCTACCAACTGAGCATAAACCTATAGAACCCTTGTTTGAGTGATTTTGATTGAGATTTGAGTGTTCCTAGTGATTGATAGTGAAGAGTAAAACTACTACGTTTTGCACAAGTTTGAGGAGAAAGGGTTTAAGTTTTGGATTAGTGAGCAAGAGAGCAATATGGTAGAAGTTCGTAAGCAAATTAAGAGGGCTTAGATTAAGTCAAGCATGAAAAAGTATTCTACACCAAAAATTAGTCCGACATTGAGGTAAAGTCTCAATCTCATTTGGTTTTAGCTTCAAGTTTTTGATTTTGAGATGAAATTTGAATGCATTGTATAAATTTAGGTTTTTGTTGAGTTTTTAAGGATTGCGTATGGATTTAGAGCATAATGAGGATTATTATGGTTGAATGTGAGTCCTTATGAATTGTGTGGTATATGAATGACCCTTGTCTATGAAATTGTGATTTTTAGGTATTTGGAGCCCGTCGTTGTTATTGTGTTGTTGCAAAGATTGAGAAATGCTGAGAACAAGGAAACAAGTTAGTGAAGCCAGGGCTAATGATCATGAGGCATCTACTGCCTAAGGATGATAATGCCTTGAAGAAATTTATTAGTAAGGAGACCAAGGAGAGGTATAAAGCTATAGAGAATAAGGAGTTTATCTACGAAATAGGAATAGACTTCCCTTCCAAGTATGATGATAGAGTGAATAACTTCATTAGGAATTGGGGATTGAAGCAACTCACACAAGACTATAGGAAGAATGAAGTTTGTGGAGTGAGTGAGATTATGTATGAATTCTATGCCAATGTCAAGTTTACAAAGAAATGAGATCCAGTTTGGGAGAGAGGAGTATTAGTGCCATTTACTGCAAAGGCAATAAGCAATTTTTATGGGTTAGATTACTTGAATAGGAATGGAGACCCAAGGACTTACCCATTACCGTTATATGAGACACCCTACAACCTATATCCCATTAGAGCTATAGAGAGAGCATTAGTAGCCACAGGACAAAGGGGATGAATTATGGGAGCCTAAGATTTTGAAGGGAGCGTAAGAAAAATCTATAGAGTGTGTCAACATTTAATGATTGCTTCATTATACCCCAGTACTCAGCAGGGTAAGATAAATAAACAAAAAGTGGCTTGTTTATATGAAATAACGATGAATGGGAAGATCAATGTGGGGGAAATCATCTACTAAAGTTTTAGGGAATCAATTATGAATTAAAGAGACAATCTCTTGATGTTTCCTATCCTAATAACCAATACATACTTGAGAGCTAGATTAAGTATGCTTGTAGAAGAAAGCTTTGATATAGAGGCAAGAGCAGTGATGGATGTGGAGTTTATGTCTACTTTCCGCACACCCACTAGATATAAAGATTTTGAAGATGAGAGGAGAAAACATAATTGGCTAGGCTAGCACAAGAAGAGTGAGACAGGGAAGCTGTGGAAGATGCCAAAACATAACAAATAGCAAGCCAGTGGTTACGCATGAGTTAGAAGATGGATATGAAGTTGAAGAGGAGAACCAACAAGGTTTTCCGGAGGGCTATAAGTTTGTAGACCATATGATTAGGAAGTAGGACTTGGATGGTCCTGAAGTTTTTCCACCACCATCTCCACCATCATAAACACCTATACCACCATTAGAGGAATTGACTCCATAACAACAAAAGTTGTAGATAGCTAAAATGAGAAAGCAACATAGAGAAGATAGGGCACAATATAGGCAAACTATGTTAAGATATGAATAAGATAGGCATAGAATGATGCAAGAAAGATTAAATGGACATATGAATTTTACGCTATTTGCATATCATCAAATGGATATAGTGAGATATCAAAGGAGTAGAGGCAGGAAACATATTAACAGGTCAATCAAATTTCTACAGGCACCAAACTACGTGTTTGATTCTGAAGTGGTACGGAACAGAATAGTGGAGCATCCTTGACACCATCTTTTGTTAGAGCTGATGATGATGATGAAGCCAACGATTCATAGTCCTAGAGTATGAGTCTTAAGATTTCTCTAGATCTTAAAAAGATGAGAGATACATTAATACTGATATTTTAGTTTTTGATATTTGACACTTTATTAGTTGGTTAAGCTTTATTTTTATGTATTTTTATATTTATTATCATGCATTTATCATATTATATTACATATGTTTGTGTTGTTGATGAGTGTGCAATTATGCTATATTTTAGCGTGTATTTACTATGATTTCGTAGGTTAAATCTCGAATTTATAACACTAATATTTTGTTTTTGTGTTTTCAGGACCAACAGATGCAATTTGATGAAAAAGAATAGATTTGGGATCTTTTGGATTGTATTTGATTATTAGCCTTGAAAAGTTGTGCTTGCACGTATCTCGGGACACCCATATGGGGTCCACATTGGTCCATGTTGGTTCTTTGGTGGTCCGAAAGAAGTTTCATGATGCATTGGTTAAAGGAATTGAGCAAAAATGGCTAAGTACAAGTTCTAATGCATTATGCTTTAACATATCTTGGATTCTCCTCTAGACACGCATTGTGTTCATATCAAGAAGTCATGGTGCAGCCAGGTGATGCAGGACGTCACGCACATGGAGCACATAGCGAGCTAGAAGCCGTCCAAAGATGGTTCGAGATCTGTACCACTCTATCTCCCACCTAACTCGATTTCTCTCTTCTCTCCACTCTACCATACCTTAAGATCCGTAATGCACCACCCCCATATAATTGCATGAGTCCCATGAATGCCTCTAGCTGAGCTATCCCATGATCCTCCTCAAGATGTGTGGGTCCTCCTAGGCGCACGAGTCCTCCATCACGCCTCCTGCCGAGCTCCCTTTAGATCGTCCTCAAGTTACATGCAAAGCCATCTAGCTCCATCAACAGTTGTGGATCTCCTCGGCGTACGAGTCATCCTCTACCCCACTAAATTCAATATTCTCTCTCCTCTCTTGTCCTCATGTGTCGAGCTTCCTTTCGATTTGCCTCGAGCTACATTCAACTCCATCCAGTAGAGATCTTTGCCACTGATTCCTTTGGCGCATGTGTTGTTTTAATAACTCCAAGATGCAACTAATTAACAACAAATTCAATTTTTAGGAATCGAATTTGTGATTTGTGGGATGTTTTCTCTCTCATTCTGAGACCAAAAACACTATAATACTCACATTTCTCGGTCATTCTAATCTATCCTCATTTTTTATTATATTCTCCTTATTGCCTCTCCATCTATACCTCACCTTTTTCTTTTATTTTTATAGTTTTATTTGTATTTTGTAATGGAGATTCATATGGTATTAATAGGTTAAACTATTGTTTGGATCAATGAGACCTATAAGTGATTTATGAGATTCATTTCTTAGTTTCCATGTTTTTTAATCATTGTTTGTATCTCCAATTGTATTGTTTTATTAATTCTATTTCAAAGTCTATAAATTTATACTTATCTTATGTGTAAATGCATATGCACACTAGTTAGGTTAGAATTTATTGCCAGTGATCCTACAGACGCTCAGTAAGGAGGATTATGTTAGTGGCGAATGGGGCCTTATTTTTTGGCAACCGGTGTGCCCTTATGCAATTAGGATATGAGATGGGTAGCAGTGTATTGTAACTTCCACACGTGATAGGTGGACAATTTGATGCTAGTTACCACTCGTGATAGGTGTTCTCATAGAGTGTTAATGGTGCTAGCCTGTTGAAAATCTACGACATATCCGGTGGTTTTGCAGGTCTAGTTATTATGTAGTTGTGTCCCACGTTCCCTCTAATAACATGAGGAGAACGAGGTGGCATGAGCCATTATAAGCCTATCTATAAGACTTCATGAAAGATAACCTTTTAAATTGACGACTAAATCATACTTATAGTGGTCTACGTGTCTTCTCGATCTGGAATTATTATTTAACTTACTAGTTTAGTAGTATTTATGTTTATTTTTTTCTTGCATTTACTTTCCTAGTTATTAATTAGTATTATTTTAGATTAGTTTTCTTTTTAAAGCCCCCTTTGATAACCTAGAGTTAACTCCAGTCTCTATGGGTTCGACCTCGTACTTGCCTCACTACATATCCAAGTAGTCGGTAAATCGATAATATTATTGGTGCTGTATGATGCGACATCAATTCTTGGCATCGTTGGTGGGGACTGTGTGAAATGGCTTTCTACGATAAAAAAAGAGTTTAGAAGAGAAACAACTCATTTTTCGAGAAGTAAACCAACTTTGAGGAGGTCCTCAAACTCTATGCATAGAATTCCCTACTCGAGACGGAAAGTTCATGTGAAAAACTAGACTTATCCAGAAACTTCCAACATTTCTTAGAATTGATGATGAGAATCCCTAAAAGATTTTGGCGGAAATCGAATAGGTTGGTGTAAGTATGAAACCACTAAAGCTGAGCTTGATATGGTTAAGTTGAAGGCTTTTTTATTTTTTGTGAGAGGTAATGCATTGGATTGGTTGCTTCACTTACCCTTAGATCTATTCATTCTTGGAAGGATTTACACCTCAACTTTTAGGAATATTATATGCTACCGAGCAAGATCTCCTCTATTAGGAGACAAATCTCCACCATTTACATAAAGGAAATAGATTATTTCTTTGAGTATTAGGAGAGGTTTAAAAGACTTTGTCATGCTTGCCCATAACACGGTTTCACTGAGATATCATTAATAGAAAACTTCTTCAAAGGACTAACTAATGGTGATAAAAGGTGGGTGGAAACAATATGTGAAGGAGATATTTCTGAAGTTACACCCCTGAAGCCATGAGAATCATTGAAAAATGGTGAATTAATCAATGCATTATGATGTAGCAGATAATACTACAAGAGTCGAGCTAGAGTCGATTCGCGAAAGGATAGGCTTGAGAATGAAATGTCAGAATTGAAATCCATGATAAAGCAGTTAATGATAGGATCAGGGAGAATCCAAGCTTGCAGTATTTGTTATGAGTACACATATACTACAAATAATTATCCTTTACAATTTAGAAATAGATATAAAGTTGATATGGTTGAACAATTCCCAGGATCATTTCAGAGAGAGGTCAGGATGATCAAAGCTATGGAATTTAGAGCCATGATCATCATTTAGTTGTTCTAGAAGCGTAATAATCACCTATATAGGTTAAAGTAATCATTATGGGAGAACTTCATAATTTGTTTAAGTCTTATAATCAAAAGTATGACAAGAGATTTGGTGAGATGGGAAAGCAAATCGAACAAGTTAGGATTGAAGATTAAGCAAATTGGGAAGAAATACTACGCACTTAGCATTCTGTGAGGCTAGTAAGATTACTTTAAGGAGTGGAGCTGAACAAGAAGGACCCAAGCAACCAGATTTACCAAATAAACTGAACGAGGTAAGAGCAGAAGGCGAACATGAGATAGAAGTTATTGTTTCACCACATGAAAAAGTCTAGGGTAGAACCAATCATCAAACTTGTTATTATTCATCCTCCATTTCCCCAGCGTCTTGCAAAATCAAAGATATAGGAGCAAGACAAAGGAGTCATAGACACCCTTTGGAAAGTAGAGATCAATATCCCTTTGTTAGATGTTATAGCCAACATGCTTAAGATTACCAAAGTCTTGAAGGAGATGTGCAGTAATAAGTTAAAGCTACCTGAACATGAGAGATTCATTGTTGGTGAAATTATCTCGGCCATCCTTCAAAAGACACTTCCCACTAAGTGTAAGGATCCATGAATGTTCTCGGTACCAATCACCATTGGTGATAGACACTTTTCTAAGGCAATGCTAGACTATGGAGCATCCATAAATGTCATGCCTTTGTTTGTGTTTAAGTCTCTTACTTATAAAGAACTCAGGGAATCCAGTTAGCAGACATATATGTTGTACACCCTATAGGAGTCTTAGAGGATATTATAGTCGTTGTAAGATCATTATAATTTCTTGTAAATATTTTCATCCTAGACATGAAAGAGGAACCATTCCCCAATTCCTTTTCGATTCTATCAGGACGTCCTTTTATGAAAATTGCACATGATAAGATTGATGTTGTAAACATATCTTTAATTGTGTAATTTGATGGCGATGTTGTGAAATTCAACATTCATGATGCCATGAAATATCCCACTGATGTATCATCATTGTGTACTTTAGATGCAATTAATCCACTGGTACAAGCCAGTATTGACTATCCTATAAGAGATACATTGAAGTCATTCATCTATCAAGGAATGACTTTTAATGATTTGGAGCACATCGGTTCATTCAACAAAGATGTTGAAGATTTCGTTAAGGAGTTAGAGTCATGAACTTCGATCCAAACTCGATGTCCTCATGGATTTGTTCTCATTTGGTCATAAGCTCGAGCACTTGCTCGACAAATCCATAAAGCTTGATTTAAAGAGATTCCTAATCACCCGAAGTATGCCTAATTAGGTGAGAATGAATCATGTCACTAATAATTTTAAGCAAACTCTCAAAATTGGAAAAGGAAAGATTAGTGCGCATCCCACGAGACTACAAAGAAGCAACAAGATGGACACTAGCTGATATCAAGGGGTTACATCCTTCCATTTGCACACACAAAATACATATGGAGGATGACTGCAAACCCTCAAGGCAAGCTTAAAGGCAATTAAACCCACCTATGATGGAAGTAGTCAAAAAGGAGATTCTAAAACTTCTTAATGTAGAGATGATTTATTTTATTTTTGATAGCAAGTGGATTGGTCCAGTGTAAGTCGTACCGAAGAATTATGGAGTAACTGTTGTGAATTATGCCCAAGGAGAGTTAGTACCTACCTATGTCCAAAACGAATGGCGAGTTTGTATTGACTGTAATGAACTCAATGAGGCTATGAGGAAAGAACATTTCCTTTTACCATTCATAAATTAGATACTTGAACATCTAGCCAGAAAATCCTACAACTGTTCTCTAGATGGGTATTCAGGGTTTTATCAGATTCGTCGCACCAAAAGATTAGAAAAACCATCTTCACTTATCTTTTTGGAATATTTGCTTACAACCACATGCCATTTGGGCTATGTAATGCACCTACAATATTCCAACGGTGCATAGTAAAAATTTTATCCGATGTTGTCGAGAAATTCATTAAAGTCTTCATTGATGATTTCACTATTTATGGATATTCTTTTGACAAGTGTCTTGACAATTTGACCAAATTATTATCCTGATGCATTGAAAAGAACCTTGTTCTCAATTATGAGAAATGTCATTTTATGGTAGACCAAGGAATCATTTTGGTTCATATTGTTTCTGTAACACCCCAAATTTCTTAAATCTAGTTTAATAGATACTAAAGATGATTTAAAACTATTAAATATGATTTGGTATGTGTATGTGCCAAAATATGTGTATTAGTATGTATTACTAACATAAATACTTGTAGAGAAAGCAAAGGTAAAGTGGTCAAAATCCATATGGGATGGCTAAAAAGAGAGACACTTGATAATCCTAGAACTAGTGAGCACAAGATTTAAATCAAGGGTTTAAATTGTTCACCTCAAACCCTGGATGGGTTGTAAAATAAATAGTAGCTACAAAATTATGTTGTAGCTATTTCCTCAACAACACAAGTAGAGTCTAAGGCTTAGTGTGAGAAAGAGAAGTTGGAGTGTTAGGAGGCCATTACAACTCTCTAAAGCTTAAATAGCACAATTTAAGGTAAATCTCACAACCAAAATCATAAATCTCAAAAGAAAATGTTGGTTTTGAGTATGTATTCTGAAATCTTTGTTGTATGCAGTGTTTTCAAGTGGATTTACAGGGTTTTAATGTTCCAATGTTGTTCTTCACATTCCCAATGGTTGTATATGTGGATTGGGAGCCTTCCTTAATGAATTGATGCAATATGTAATGAACACATGAGTTTTCATGATGGGTAAGTGTTGAATCCGAGATTGGTGATGATTGTGGCTTTGGTTTTGGATTGTGGAGCACTTTGATTTCTGGATTTGACGAATCCTTGATGGTTTGATAAATTTTTTTTCCAAGTTTTCAACAAGAACAATTAATAAATTTGAGCCTTGATGTTATGATATCAAATCGAAGGTTTTATTGTTAGAAAATGTGTTTTAGGACCTATTTACTAAAACTTGAGCTGAGGGAACATCGGGGAAGGTCCGGGGGAGTTTCGAGGTTCGTCGAGACTTAATCGGAGAGCCAAAGGGCAAATAGCCCGCACAGCGCCACGGCTGCCGTCATTGCAAATTTTGAAAAATCTTAAGTTTTACTTTGATTTTAAACAACCATAACTTCTTTGTTTTAACTCCGATTTTTACATTTAAAACACCATTAGAAAGCTTATGGAAAACTTAACAACATGAGATTGATAAACTACTCAAATGAGTTTTTAACTTATTAAAAAATGTGTTGGAAGTTAAGAGCAAAATTAAGGTCCTAAATGCGAGTTTGAGTGCAAACTCTGAGTACGGGCCTACCCATGGTCCAGAATTCTTAATAAGCTTATCCAAGAATGTTCTGAACCTAATAAAGTAGGGTTTGCTCTATTATCAATCATACCATGCTAGTAGATATGTTAGGATTTTATTTCAGTAATTGGTATGAAGTACTTGGAATCTATTTGATATCTTTCATTGATATGTTGCTTATCATGTTCCTTTTTTTTACACTATCTCTTGGATCCCTATGGAACTGATATAAGTTGAATGAGTATACTTGGTACCATAGTTGGATGGTTGGAGGCATCCAATCCCTCCTCCGATATGAATCTATGAAGTTTTGCTAGACTTGTGAACCCTATGCCGTCTGATCCGTAGTGTTGGAGGAAGGATAAGCTGTGCAAGGTCAATAGGTCTTTAGACTTGTGAACCTCATGTGGTTTACACCGCACCATTGGGGGAATGATAAGCTAAGACCTACTTCATGATAGGACTATGGAATTTAGACTTGTGAACCTCGTTTTGCCTAAATCATAATATTTGGGAAAGGATAAGTTATTGCCATTGTCCAGTTGGATATATCAGTTGCCACTTCTTCTAACTCTAAAGGCATTCGATATCATAGTTATCCTTGTTGAAGTATCGGTTGGGCATTGTTTTTTTTTTTTATCTAGCTATATTATTATGCTTGATTTTGTATGTCTTTAATGCCCGAAAAATTATAATGGATCATATGATCTGAACTGTTGAAATCTATTTTGATTTTATTACTAGGTATTACTTGGATGATTGATAGTAGAGTAGCTTCTGCATTCCTAAGCCATTGATATATTTTTCTCACCCTACTACTTTCCCTCCCCAGGTACCTCAGCTGCTGGTTAGGACAAAGGAAAATGCAAAGCCTTAGCTTAGAAGCTTTTTTCTTGTTTGTAAGGTTTAATAATAATTATCTATTTACTTCCAGACTTCATGTAATAAACGGGGATTTATTTGGGTAGATGTTTGAACCCATAGTATGTGATTCAGTTTATGTTTAATTTGGTATGCAAGACTTTTACATTTAATATTTTATTAGACAATAAAGGCTTTGTTATATTCCGCACCTATTAGCCCGGTTTAATATATTTTGTAGAATGTCATGGTTTATTTTTGCAAGTTAAGGCTGACTAGATCATTGCTCAATATCACTGGGTTATCTCAAGGGGTTTGGCAATGGTTTAGGTTGGGCGATCTAGGCCCATCGAGGTTTGAGTCATCTCAGTTGGAATTAGAGACAAGTTAAGAAACCTAGAAACAAAGTGGGTTAAGGTTATCAAAGTTTGTAAGTAACACCACAGTTGGTATCTAGCACAGGCATTTGAACCTAGGGAAAATCATAGATGGTATAACATCCTTAGGTAATGGTGCATAGAAGGAGATTTGTAGTTCTATCCCAAAATTGGGAATAGGACTTGCAGTTGAAATCATAATTGGAACCAAAGTGGTTCTACACAAGTCATCTTAAAATCTAAGTAAGTGTTAAACCTAGGAATGGTTGCTCAAGATTAAGTGATGAAATCATTTGTATGAACATTTGATTTGCATCGACCCAATATGCGCAAGTGACCATACTTAAGGCGAGAAGGGTTTGAAAATGAACCATTATATGTTATGATGTTATTTGCTTGTATTATATTATTTATATTGTTTAAATGTAATGCTCATTTCATCTTGACTCCTATTTAATATGATTGGAACTAACTCTCTTGAAATGCTCATAGTGCATAATGAGTACTATAGGAGGAAGTTCCTATGCTCCCCGAGATACTAGGAGTACCAGGGAGACTGATGATAGGCAGTGGCGTCTCGGATGGATTAACGTATGCCGAGATGATTGAGAATTATCATAAGCATATTTAAGACACGAATGGAGCGCATGAATGTAGGATTGATGAACTAATAGATGTTATCATGGGACAACAGGTGCAATAGGCACCACAGACACCGCATGTAGCATTGCAACCACCATTACCATAACAAGTACCTATTAGAGAGAATGTTCAAGTAGATGAAGCCACTGACTCAACATTTGCTGCTGTTTTGGTACCTGTAGTAAGGTATGATGATAAGATATTAAGGATGCTCAAGATCCAAAAGGAGTTCATGAGAAACGATGCACCAAATTTTTTGGGACTCTGGAGATTGGAGATGCCGAGGCATTGATCATGAGTCTTGAAAAAAGGATGAAACTTATGAAGATTGATGATGTTATTATGGTACCATTAGCTTCCTTCTTATTGGAGGAAAGTGCTGAGAAATGGTGGAAATTTATGCAAAGGATCGAGGGACCAATAGAGACTTGGTAATAATTCAAGGTATTATTCTATTTGAAGTACTTTCCGAAAGACATTAGAGATGCTAAGAGACGAGAGTTTCTTGATTTGAAACAGGGAAGCATGATGGTTAGAGACTATGATCTGAAGTTCCTAAAACTTTTTGAGTTTGCTACCGAGTATGTATTTACTGAGTCAGAAATGACTACCTAATTCATTTAGGGACTGAGGAATGACGTTCAGTACACTATAGCCGCATACTTACAATGATGTAGTGAACGCAGCCGCAAAGTGTGAAGTAGCTATGATAAGGACGGGGAAGATACCGACTACATCGCATAAGACTGTGTCAACATATTCTCAGTAAAAGTTTAGCAAAAATAAGTATGAAGGGTACCACAATGATAGGTTCAACAAGAATTTCAAGGGAGCAGGATCTTTAGGTGGGAATGCATCATCTAGAGTGGACTAGAGGGCACCCCATACCTTGGCAGGGATTTCTCACACTTTTGCCCCATCGGCTACTCACGGTTCAATGTATAAGCCACGATTTCCACCTCAATAGTCGGAGAACACTCAGAGTAAAACTAAATGACCAATAGGGTCGAAAGTAGAAAATCCAAGGGGTCATTTCAGAGGCCTAGGAAATTTTGGTTTTTTTGTATACAATCAACATTACAAAACAAACTATCCTAGGAGGCCAGAAATACAGAAGCTAGTGTAGCCCAACCTTTCATGGTAAGAGTGAATGCAGTTATAGAGCCAAATGTTGTTGCCACTCGTCATTTAGTAGCAAGTATGGTTTACATTTATGATAGAGGTATGCGTGCCTTATTTGATTCTTGGTCTTCTATTTCATTTATGTCTGGTAAAATGGTTAATGAGATTAGACTAAAGTTGGTTAGTGCTAGTAACAATTTGATTTTGAGTATCGGTACTAGTGAGCAGGTTTATACTAATATGGTGTGCGAGGGGTGTATTATTGAAATTAGGAACCATATTTTTATCCTATGATCTGTGAGTATTGGAGTACTTATAGTATAATTCCTTGTTAGAGATTGATTGGTTGGGAGCTTACCATGCTAATATTAATTGTTTTTGCAAGATAGTTACTTTTCGAGTCCCTATTATACCACCATATAGATACAAAGGTCGCGCACCGAAACGAATTGCCACCCGGGGAAGGTAGGAATTGACAATGATTTTTAAGAAATATTATGAGTCTCACAACTATAGAGGACGATGGTCATGAACTTCAACTTGAACAGATTTTGGTGGTCAGAGAATTTTTGAAAGTTTTTTCCTCAGATTTGCTAGGAATCCCTCCACCCCGGGACATTTATTTTATCATTAACCTTGTTCCCGGTAGAAAACCCATATCCATACCACCTTATAGAATGACACCCAAGAAGTTACAAGAGTTAAGGAATCCTTAGAGAAAGGTTTTAGGAATCGCCTTAAGAAGCCCCAGTATTGTTTGTGTGGAAGACGGATGGCAGTTTGCAAATGTATATCAACTATCATCAGTTGAATTGGGTGACCATTAAGAACAAATATCCATTCCCTTTGATTGATGACCTATTTGATTAGTTGCAAGGAACGAAGTTCTTTTCAAAGATTAACTTGAGATTGGGGTATCATTAGTTGAGAATACGGGAATAAGACATAAAGAAGAGAGCTTTTTGCACGAGATATGGACATTATGAGTTTACAATGATGCCATTTGGACTTACAAATGCACCGGTAGTGTTTATAGACCTTACGCGTAGAGTCTTCAAGCCTTACCTCGACAAGTTCATCATTATATTTATCGATGATATCATGATTTATTCCGAAACCCAGGAAGAGCATGAGAGACATCTCAGGGTAACTTTGTAGACTTTGAAGGATCACCGGTAATATGCAAAGTTTAGTAAAATCGAGTTTTGGGTTTCGGAGGTGAATTTCTTAGGTCACATTGTGAATGTAGAAAGAATTTTCGTAGATCCAGCTAAAGTTGATGTCATCACAAAATGACCGCAACCCACTACAGTAGCAGAGATTAGAAGTTTTCTGGGATTAGCGGGTTACTATCAAAGGTTCATAAATGATTTTTCGAAGATTGCAACACCAACGATAAGGCTAAATCAGAAGAATGTGCAATTTGAGTGGATTGAAAAATGACAAAATGCTTTCGAATAACTACGAAATAGGTTGACATCGACACCTATATTAGTACTTCTAGTAGCAGGGAAAAAGTTGGTTCTTTACACTGATGCTTCAAAGATTGGGTTAGATGCAAGAAGGGAAAGTTATAGCTTATGCTTCTAAGCAATTGAAAATACATGAAAAAAACTAACTAACTCATGATTTGGAGTTAGCAATGGTTGTGCTTGCTTTGAAATTGTGGAGGCGTTACTTGTATAGTGAAAAGTTCATAGTTTTCTCGGATCATAAGATTTTGAAGTACTTGTTTACTCAAACCGAGTTGAATATGCGGCAAAAATGATGGCTCGAATTCTTGAAAGATTTTGACATCACTCTTAGTATCATTTGGGAACTTAAATGTTATGGCTGATGCTATAAGTCGTGTGAGGAAAGAAATAAGAGATGCTGGCATGACGATGACAAAGGAGTATAAGTTACTCGAGGAAGCTTCAGTGATGTATATTCATGAAATCAATGAGAATGAGTTAGACATTTCAGGTTCTCAACACGGATTCAAATGGAAGCAGAGCTAGAGGCTATATTTAGAATTATAGACTATTAAAGGGTTGATTCTGAGTATGGAAAGTACGAATCACAAGTTGACGGTAAGGAATTTCTAGATTGAAAGCTTTTGGCAGACAAAGCATCAAGGTTTAAGGACATGCTATGGATTCCATCGCATGCGCAGTTGCTAGAGGATTTACTTCGTTAGTCGCATTAATCGTGCTATACTATTCATTTGACGAGCACTAAGATGCACCATGATATGAAACAAATGTACTGGTGGTCAAGGATGAAAGCGGATATCGCGAGGTATATCCAGGATTGTATGACTTGTAAGCAAGTGAATGCGGATCATCAAAAAATCCGGAGGGATGTTGCAACCTTTACCCATTCCTGAGTGGAAGTACGAACATATAGACTTGGACTTTGTGACAAGAGTGTCGATAAACAGGAAGAAACATGATGCGGTTTGGGTTATCGTAGATCATTTGACTAAGTCTGCATATTTTCTTCCAATTTTCATGGAGGATCCAGTAGACAAGCTGAGCGGGAAATATCTTGATGAGATCTTGAGGCTATATGATGTTCCTGTACCTATTGTGTCATATCGTGATCTTAAGTTTACTTCTAAGTTTTGGAAAGGTTTATAGACTAAGATGGGCACCAAGCTCAATCTCAGTACTACATTTCATTTTTAGTCAGATGGCTAGACTGAGAGACTTATTCAGATACTTGAGGATATGCTCAGGGCTTATGTGTTGGATTTCTATAGGAGTTGGGAGGATTATCTGTTGTTATGTGAGTTTGCATACAACAACAGCTTTCAGGCGAGCATTGGCACGACACCATTTGAGGAGCTTTATGCCACCATTTGAGGAGCTTTATAGGAGGCCTCGCATGTCTCTAGTGTGTTGGGCGGAGGTTGGTGACACACTGTTGATTGGACCAGAGATTGTTCAGGATCACACCGAAAACATTAATCAAATTAGTCAACGATTACGTACTACACAAGATAGGCAAAATAAGTATACTGATAAGGATCATTGAGAGGTTCTTATCAAGGAAAAGATCACGTGTTGCTTAAGGTTTCACCAATGAATGGACATTACAAATTCAGTATGAAAGGAAAGTTTGCTCCTAGGTACATCTCACCATTTGTAGTGACTTGACAAGTGGGACCGGTGGCCTATAGGTTAGCTTTGCCACCAAAACTAGCGGGAGTTCACAATGTGTTTTATGTATCTATGTTGCGGAAGACACCAATGAAGCATATGCCATCTATCGATTGGTGTCAAGTTGACTTAAGGGAGGATACGACATATGAGGAACAACCGATTCAAAATCTTGACAGAAAGTTCAGAAGCTCCACAACAAGGAAACTTCCCTAGTGAAAGTATGATGGCAGTTCCATGGTGACGAGGTGTAACGACCCATTTCCAAATGGACCGCCACGGGGGCTAATGCGGGCCTACAACCTGGCCAACCAGCGCCAGTTGTGTCCTATATGCAACTCATCCATCTTTTAATAATTATTAACCTCAATGAACAACAATTTATGTTTAAATTGTTACTGAACTTAAGTCATCCGCTAAGATCATTTTAAACACAAATAAACCACAACAGAATTCTTTTATCATGAAAATCTATAATCTTAAAACATTATTGTTATGCATTTAACTCTGATACCTAAAGTGGAAAACCTATATACCATCATAGATCAATAATGTACCTAAATATATCAAAACATCAACAATATAGATTCCTGAGATATCTCACAATCCCAAATCCTAAAATAATACAAAGTATATATAATACAAACATACAAGTCTGGCTCAATGTCTTTGAGTAACAAATATTCCGGTAACTTGCCCTTGCCATGGCTCGTACTAGGATCTGAACTCAAGCCATCACAAGAAGGCAGATGACGAGTCAAAAGTAAGTATTCTCAAGGAAATTAAGTGAGCAATATGGAAAGTGAATACTGGAATTTAAACAAAAATATTAAATAAACAAGCATAAATAAAAATAGGCAATTGCGCTCATCGCATGCATATCTAATAGTGAAAGCTCAAAGTGAGTGTTCCTAAAGCTTAGGGTCAGACTAGGGACATACTTCGGAATCCCAACAGACCACTGCCGGCGAGTAGCACTCAAGCGAGGCCACTATCTTAATCTACTAGGTGGTCGGCGTGGAACCTACGATGCACCCACATGTGCTCGACACGACACTTGGGTTGACCTATTCACTGAGATGGCACACATGCTATGGCCTAGTGGACGTACACACAAAAATGACACGGAGGGAGAGCCTCAACGTTCGTCCATTATAACACACCAATAATAGAGTAACAAAAAATAAAATATGAATTCAAAAGCGAAATAAAGTACTACTCAAGAAATTTCAGTTGGGATACTACACACCTCAAACCGCACTCCGTGTCCCATCAATAACCCTTGGTCCGACTCCGCCTAGTCCCATATATCCCAAATTACTGCCCGAAATGACCTATTTCCATTAGTAGTTGATTTTAGTCATTTGGATGTGTTTTAAGTCAATTAACAAAAATAATGTCAAAATTGCATGATCTAGCGCGCTGGGTTTGGGAATTAACGTGCTAGATTACCAGGCAGTTATACGTTCTTCATCAAGAAGAACATTAGCACGCTAAGTGACGTCATTAGTGCGTTAATCGCGTACGGACAGCAAAACTGCTGCAGAAGATTATTGGTTTTTAACAAACCCACCAACACCAACAACAACCACAACAACAACCACAACACCAACAACTCAACTTCATAGCATTGCATGCAAACCCATCGAAACAACAACTCAACAACCACCGACCACCACCAACACCTCTAAAGTTGATATCAAAAGATAGACAAAGGTGAGGTATATGTGATTCTCACCTTGTTTTTGATGTTTTCACCCCTCCAACCTCTTTGAATCACTAAGTCGAATCACTCAAACCCTTATTTCTTCTCTTCTAATTTTTGGATTAGAAGGATAAGAAAGAGAAAAGGTGGTGGAAAATAAGGTAATGATGACTTATATAGATGACTTGGCATCGCATCTCATTTGTGCATCTCTAGGAAACCAAATGAACCCTATATGCTTCTTTTCTAACCTCTCATTACTTCAATTGTGACATTGATGGCACACTCACCCTTGTATTTAACTCAAAATTGGTGTTTCGGGTGTTCCGACGCCCGGTTTTTTGTCCCAAACCTCAACATACACGTACTACCATGTCCCTAACCACCAAATATATTTTCCATATTAATTCATTTCGTATGTGTATTATTTCCCCCGACCTAGTATTTAGTCTTTTAGACTACCCGATACCCGCGTCAATACTTATATCGAGGCGAATACTTAGCACACAATCTCACAAGTCAAATGTCATATGATCACACACATTGCGATGTCATTTACTTTATTTTAATATAAACATCGCAAATTACACAATTCAGCACATAAAGTAACTATTTACCTACCTCCAAGCGTGCACAAGCTTAGTTGCGGGTCTCGCGAGCCTCTAAGTTATCATCCACATCTGCAACCACGCCATTAATAACGACGAATTAAATTCAAGCCGTTACAGTTCTCCCAACTAGGTGAAATCTCATCCTGAAATTCAAATGAAACCGAATACTTACCGGCATATAAGTGGGGACACGTCGTCGCATAGTAGAGTCTAGCTCCTAGGTGAGTCCCTCGGTCCCATAATGTTGCGTTCGTACTAAAACCTTCAAAATCTCCTTATTTCTCAAAATCTGAGTTCTCATGTCAATGATTTCCACAGGTTGTTCCTCTATGACACGTCAGGTGGTACATCAATCTAACGTATATCAACCATAGGCCTCAGTCCCGACTTAGCCCACCTCAACATGGAAATGTGAAACACTGGATGTACCCTGCCAACTGCGGTGGCAATTCAAGACAGTATGACACTCTGCCGATGTGTTCTACAACTCTAAATCACCCAATGAACCTTGGTGCCAGTTTTCCCTTAATGCCAAACCTCGATGACCTTCTAGGGCAAAATAATCAAATACACCAAGTTTCTAATTTCGTAGCTCAGACCCTTAAGTTACTTGTCCGCATATTTCTTTTGCCTATCCTACGCTGCCTGAAGTCTATGCCTGATTTGTCTTACCTTCTTAGTATGGTCAACAACAACCTCAGGTCCTATAGCCGCTTTATCTTTCGGTGTCGCCAAACATACCGGTAACCTGCAGGGGCTACCATAAAGTGCCTCAAATGGTGGCATCTCGATACTCGCCCGATAGTTGTTGTTATAGGAAAACTCACATAAAGGTAAGTAATCCTCCAATGATCCACCAAACTGTAGAATACACGCCATAAGCATATCCTCGAGAATCTGAATCAATCGCTTTGTCTACCCGTCACTCGAGGATGGTACGCAGTTCTAAACTGTAAATGCGTGCCTAACTACTCCTGCATACTCTCCCAAAGTCTCGATATAAACCTCATATCTCTATAGAAACAATGGAGACTGGTACACCGTGCGATCTGAAAACCTCTCTCTCGAAGATAATACTCAGCTGTGTAACATAATATCTTATGGCGGTCGATATGAAATGTGACGACTTCATCAACCTGTCGCTAACCTCCCAAATCACTTCATGTGTCCTCGTCGTAAGGGGTAGGCCACTAATGAAGCCTATAGTTACGTGTTCCTACTTCCACTAAAAAATGGGTAGCGGTTATAGTAACCCAACTAGTCTCTTGTGCTCAGCCTTCGCCTGATGGAAAATATGACAACTCCGAACATATCTACCTTTGTCAGTTTTCATCCTTGGCCACCAAAATAATCTTTGCAAATCACGATACGTCTTGGTCTAACCAGGATGAACTATATATCGCGACCGTTGTGCGTCCTCGAGAATGTTGTCCCTGAGCTCTGATACCCCTATGTCTCAAGCACTCATTTGACCCCTCAGACCACTCAATGCACCTCGGATCCTGAGCCAAGACCACCGATCCAAAAATTGTTCATCAGCTATTTGCAACTCATCAACTCACTTTAGAGGCACTATAGGAACTCGCATTTGACAGCAAATCAGTAGCTCAGTAATAGCCTTTGCCAAACACAACACCGATGCACTCTCAAGCAACCTATGCTTATGTGTCATATGCCTCAGGACTGTCTGGCTCTCGATGTCGTTCCTGCTCAAGGCATCAGCTACGACATTCGCCTTACATCGTTGATATTCAATGACGAAGTCATTGTCCTTCAATAACTTGAGCCATCGCCGCTGTCGCATGTTCAACTCCCTCTGAGTGAACATGTACCTCAAACTCTAGGTTTGTATATAACACGAACTCCTCACCATACAGGTAATGCCTCCATGCCTTTAGTATAAACACGACCGCTGCAAGATCCAAGTGGTGCATTGGATAGTTCACTTCGTGAGGTCTCAACTCTCGAGATAAATAGGCCACTGGTTGTCCATCCTGCTTTAACATACTACCTAAACCATTGCCTAACGCATTTGTATAAACTGAAACCCTTTACCTGCCACTGGTAAAGCCAAAACTGGCATCAAAGTCAATTTCCTCTTACGGATCCCAAAAAGCATCCTCACACTCCTGTGACCATTCAAATCTAACATCCTTCTTGGTTAGTGTCATAAATGACACTGCAATCATCTAGAAATCCACTAAAAAGCGTCTGTAATATCCGCTAAACCTAGGAAACTACGGATGTTAGATACAAACTAGAATGTTTTCCAGTCAATAATCGCCCGAATCTTGTCACTATCAATAGATATGCCCTGATCATTGATGACATGGCCCAAGAACTTCACCTTAGTTAGCTAAAATGCACAGTTGCTAAATTTGGCATACATCCCTTGCTCTCTCAGCATCGCCAACACATCTTTGAGATGTTTCTCGTGTTCACATGATTCTTAGTATAAATTAGGATTTCGTTAATGAACACAATGACGTATCGATCAAGGTATGGCCTTAAGCACCCTGTGCATCAAATCCATGAATATTGTCGGTGCGTTAGTCAGCCCAAACGGTATGGCTATATACTCAAATAGGCCGTAATATGTACTAAACATAGTCTTCTCCACATCCTCTTCTCGAATCCTCAACTGATGGTATCCTGATCATAAGTTAATCTTCGAGAAGAACTTGGCCCCAGCCAACTGATCGAATAAATCATTAATTCTCAAAAGTGGGTAATGATTCCAAATCATCACCTAATTCAACTTTCGTTAATCCACACACATCCATATCGAGTTGTCCTTCTTTTTTACAAAAAGAATTGGAGCTCCTCAAGGTGACATGTTAGGGTGAATAAAACCTTTCTCAATATGTCCTCTAACTGGGTCCTCAATTCCTTATGCTCCGATGCTGACATGTTTTATGGCCTGCTATAGATTGGTTGAGTCCCTGGAATAAGCTCAATGATAAACTTAATAGCACTCAGTGGTAGAAATCATGGCAAATCATCAAGAAACACGTCTTGAAACTCGCGGACAATAGGAACATCCTCAATCTTAAAAACCATCTTACATTCCGGCTCATCCATAGCCGCGTACACCTCCATCTATTGCAAATTTGCCTCGAGTGATAGGTAATGCAAACGCAACTTCGACAAATGTAAACCTTAAAATTCTCTCGATGTCAAATGTCACAATCTTGCTAAAATAGTTGATCTATGCGTGATAGGATGATAATCAATCCATACCAAACATCGCGTCGAACTCCAAGTACTCTAGCACTCTCAAATCTACCGGTAGTTGATGTCCCTCAATCTCCATAATACGATTTCGACAAATCCGAATATCTTATCCCCAACTACCATACTGAGAACAAGATGTGTATAAAGTCTATGCAGGTAAACCTAACTCTCCTACCATGCGTCCAAAAATAAGAGACAGTGTACTACTAGAACCCATCATAACATGCAGAGGAATACCACAAACATATAATGTACCCTCAACGAGTTATCTAGTCGCCTCCTTGTCCGGCCGTGCGACCTCAAAAGCTGTAGTCTGGGCCATATCTTTGGCCTGCTCTATCTGTTGTGGTAGTGGTGCTGGTCTAGTATAATCTGCCATAATATGCCCCCACCTGACCGCATCGGTAATAAGTACAAGTCTTTGATCTGCCAGAACTCCTCTGACTTTGCATTTGACTTTGGCCTATTTGACCTCTATCCTGCCTCTCCTATCTAGGCTGATCAAATAGTGCAGAAACCGTAGAATATGATCAACGGTCTTTGTCGCCTATCTGATCAATCTGCCAATCACCTCGCGATGTCTCTAGCCCTATCTTTATCGGTCCTATTCTTTCATCCGTCTCTTCGATCTCTGATCAGACAAGAACTCGAAGCCAGTTGGTTTTACTAATCTGTGCAGCGCAGCTTGAATCACTAGTCGACTGGCCCTCTAAACCAGGTATGTCTTATATGCGATGGACTTGTCATAGATCTCAGCCAGAGTATGAGCTCCGCTAGATACAACCGTGCTCGCAATCTTCTCATCCAGACCTCTAATAAAATAGTATATCTGCATTTGATCAGTACTAGATATGTCCATGGAGTACGACAACAGATATCGGTACCTCTCCATATATGTTGTGATCGACATATTCCCCTACACCATGGACAAAAGATCCTCCTTAAGCGGACCCTGATCTCCATCGGTATATACTCATCCATAAGTAATGCTCGGAACTCTACCCAAGTAGTCACAGAAGGATGAGTCGTAGTGTAGGTAGTCCACCATATTGCAGCATCGACTCTCAAGCAAAAACTTGATAACCTCGGCCAATCAATCTCCTCGACCCGAAGCAAGTTGTGTAGCCACTCGTGAGATAACAACCACCTCTCGACTACTTTTAGATCCCTGGCTCCATAAAAATATCCTGGAGAAAACTTAATGAAGTCCCTCATCTTCTTTGCTTTAACTGATATCAGGCTCCCAAAAGTTGATGCCATTGCTGGCTGTTCAGTAGTCACAAATGTAAGCACCATTATAGCCTTCATTGGTACCGCTGCTGGAGTAGCCCTCTCTACCAATGTCTCGGATACTGCCGCATGCACCCGAGCCTCGGTCATAGTGGGAGCTACGACTGCTTGAGTAGTCATCAACGGTGCGACTAAAGCTGTAGTCAAGTGTCAAAGTCGATCACCCCGAGCTCTTATCATCTCTATCAACATCGTGAACCTATCATCCATAGTGCGACTAATGACTCAAACGTCAAAGTCGATCTCGTTGGATGACAAGTATCTTCGACCTCAGGCTGAGTAGTTTCTGATGGCTGTCCGTCCATCGGTATATACATAAAAGAGCATGCATCTAATTAGCCTTAACACCCAGTATACGTGTCTCATATGTATAACACACTCAAAATATAGCACGTATATCCCTGGTTTCTACCCATCTCACCTCTCTTCCCAACTAGGACTCTAGGCAATTCCATTGGGTTTCCACATTTAAAGTTTATTGATCAAGTTTATCCTCAAATTATACCATAAATGTAACCGTATCAGAGTTAACTTTGTTAAATCAAGATTCACTAACCTTACTTTGATACCAAAATGTAATAGCCCATTTCTAAATGGACCACCACGGGGCAAATGCGGGCATACAACCTGGCCTACCAGCGCCAGCTATTCCCACATACCAACTCATCCACCATTTAATCATTATTAAGGTCAATGAACAACAATTTACTATTTAAATTGTTACTGAACTCAAGTCAACTGCTAAGATAATTCTAAACCTACATAAAACATAGCGGAAGTCTTTTATCATGACAATCTATAATTTTAAAACTTAATTTCATGCATTTAACTCTGATACCTAAAGTGGAAAACCCATATACCATCATAGATCAATAATGTACCTCAATGTATTAAAATATCAACAATATAGAGTCCTGAGATATCTCACAATCCTAAATCCCAAAACAAAACAAAGTATATATAATACAAACATACAATCCTGACTTAATTTCTCTGAATCACTAATATTCTGGTAGCTTGCCCTTGCCATGTCTCGTATTAGGATCTGCACTCAAGCTATCACAAGAAGGTAGATGACGAGTCCAGAGTAAGTATTTCCAAGGAAATTAAATGAGCAATATAGAAAGTGAATACTGGAATTTAAACAAAAATATTAAATAAACAAGCATAAATAAAAATAGGCAACTGCGTTCATCGCATGCATATGTAATAGTGAAAGCTCAAAGTGTGTGTTCTTAGAGCTAAGGGTAAGACTAGCACCATACTTCGGACTCTCAACAGACTACTGCCGGTGAGTAGCGCTCAAGTAAGGCTAGTATCTGGATCCGCTAGGTGGCCGACGTGGAGCCAACGACGTACCCACACATCCTGACTCGACTCTCGGCTTGACCTATTCATCGAGATGGCACACGTGTGGTGGCCTAGTTCCATACACGCAGAAATGGCAAGTAGGGAGAGCCTCAACGTCCGTTCATTATAGCACACTAAAAATAGAGTAATGAAATATAGAATATGAATTCAAAAGCATAATAAAGTACTACTAAGAAATTTCAGTTGGGATACTACACACCTCAAATCGCATTTCGTGTCTCGTTAATAACCCCCAGTTTAACTCCGTCTAGTTCCAAATATCCCAAATTACCGCCCGAAATGACTTATTTTCATTTATAGTTAGTTTTTAGTCATTTGTATGTGTTTTAAGTCACTTAACAAAAATAATGTAAAAACTATTGGATCTAGCGCCCTGGGTTTGAGAATTAGTGCATAAGATTCATAGGCATACGTTCTTCATCAAAAAGAACACTAGCACGCTAATCACGTTCTGGATAGCAAAACTGCTAAAAACTCGGAGTTTTTAACAACCCCACCAACACCAACAACAACCACAACACCAACAAATCAACTTCATAGCACTACAAACCCATCAAAACAACAACTCAACAACCACTAAATCATCACCAACACCTCTAAAATTGAGATTAAAAGATAGAGAAAAGTAAGGCGTATGTGATTTTTACCTTGTTTTTTATTTTTCACCCCTCCAAGCTCCTTGAATCACCAAGTTAAATCACTCAAACCCTTGTTTCTTCTCTTCCAATTTTTTATTAGAAGGATAAGAAAGAGAAAATGTGGTGGAAAATGAGGTAATGTTGACTTATATAGATGACTTGGCATCACATCTCATTTGTGCATCTCTAGGAAACCAAATGAACCCTATTTTCTTCTATCATGACTCCAATTGTGACATAGATGATACACTCACCCTTGTATTTAACTCAAAAAGTGGTGTTTTGGGTGTTTCGATGCGCGGTTTCACTTCCCGAACTACGACATACGAGTACTACCATATCCCTAACAACTAAATATATATTCCATGTTAATTATTTAACCCACTTTATTTATTTTGTGTGTGTATTATTTCCCCCGGCCTAGTGTTTAGTCTTTTAGACTACTTGGTACCCGCATTGACACACATATCGAGGCGAATACTTAGCACGCAATCTCATATGTCAAATGTCATATGATCACACACATTGCGATTTCGTTTACTCTATTTCAATATAAACATTGCAAACTACACAACTCAACAAACAAAGCAACTATTTACCTAGCTCCAGGTGCGCACAAGCCTAGTTGCGGGTCTCGTGAGCGTTTGAGCTGTCAGCCACTGCAACCACGTCATTAATAACGACAAATTAAACTCAAGCTATTGCACGAGGAGTTGACTTGGGAGTGTGAGGACTATATGATGGAACACTTCCCATATCTCTTTAAATCCTAAGGTACAACTTACTTCTAGTTTTGAGGACAAAATCTCCAAAAAGTCTGGAATGCTGTAACACCCCAAATTTCTTAAATCTAGTTTAATATATACTAGAGTTGATTTAAAACTATTAAATATGATTTGGTGTGTGTATATGCCTAAATATGTGTATTAGTATCTATTACTAAAAAACTACTTGTAGAGCGAGCAAGGGTAAAGTGCTCAAAACCAATATGGAATGGCTTAAATGAGAAACACTTGATAATCCTAGAGCTAGTTGGCACAAGATTTAAATCAAGGTTGAGATTGGTCACCTCAAACCCTAGATGGGTTGTACAAATATATGGTAGCTACAAACTTATATTGTAACTATTTTGTCAAGAACACAAGTGGAGGCTAGGGCTTAGTGTGAGAAAGAGAAGTTGGAGTGCTAGGAGCCATTACATCTCTCCAAAGCCTTTAGAGAACAATTTAAGGTAAATCTCACAACCAAAATCATAAATCTCAAAAGAAAATGTTGGTTTTGAGTATGTATTCTCGGGTTTTTGTTGTATCCAATGTTTTTAAGTAGATTTACAAAGGTTTTAATGTTCAAATGTTGTTCTTCACATTCCCAATGGTTGTATATGTGGATTGAGAGCATTCCTTGATGAATTGATGCAAATATATGATGAACACATGGGTTTTCATGATGGGTATATGTTGAAATCGAGATTGGTGGTGATTGTTCCTTTGGTTTTGGATTGTGGAGTGCTTTGATTTCCGGATTTCATAAATCCTTAATGGTTTGGTAAAGTTGTTTTTCAAGTTTTCAATGAGAACTATTAATAGATTTGAGCCTTGATGTTTTGATATCAAATCGATGGTTTTGTTGTTAGAAAATGTATTTTGGGACCCTATTTACTAAATTTTGAGCCGAGTTCGGGGGAGTTTTGGGGGTCGTAGGGACTCAATCGGAGAGGCGGATGACAAACAACCCGCACAGAGCCGCGACGCCACCGGTCTTGCAAATTTTGAAAAATCCCAATTTTTTCGTCAATTTTAAATGGCTATAACTTCTTTGTTTTAACTCTGATTTTGATGTTTCAAACATCGTTGGAAATTTTATGGGAAGCTTAAAAATATGAGATTGATAAACCACTTAAAACGAGTTCTTAACGTATTCAAAAATATGCTGGAATTTAAAAGCACCATTAAGGTCTTAAATGCGAGTTCGAGTGCAAACTCCAAGTACGGGCCTATCTATGGTCTAGAATTCTTAATAAATGTATCCAAGAGTCTTGTGAACCTAATAAAATGTTTATAAAATGTAGATACTCAAGGAACACCATGGGAACTCATAGAAGATTCAGAATTAGGACTTAGCAGCGCTTGAGGTAAGTGGGGTTTGCTCTATTATCAATCATGCCATGCTAGTAGATATGCTAGGATTTTATTTCAATAATTGGTCTATTAATCACTTGGAATCTGTTTGATATCTTTCATTGATATGTTGCTTATCATGTTCTTTTTTGTTACTCTATCTTTTGGATGCCTGTGGAACTACCATACGTCGAATGAATATACTTAGTACGCGGTTGGAGGGTTAGAGGCATCCGGTCCTTCCTATGATATAACACTACAGAGTTTTGCTAAACTTGTGAACCTCATGATGTCTGATTTGCAGTGTTGGGAGAAGGATAAGCTATGCAAGGTCAATAGGTATTTAGACTTGTGAACCTCTTGTTGTCTAAACCGCGCCTTTGGGGAAGGATAAGCTAAGACCTACTGCATGATAGGACTATTGACATTCAGATTTGTAAACTTATTTTTGCCTAAACAACAACATTGGGGGAAGGATAAGCTATTGCCCATTGTCCAATTGGATATATTCATTGCCACTTCTTTCGACTCTAAAGGCATTTAGTGTCGTCATTATCCTTGTTGAAGTATCGGTTTAGTATTGTTGTTCTTTTATCTCACTATATTAATATGCTTGATTTTGAACTTCATTAATGCCCAGAAAATGATAATGGATATTATGATCTGAATTGTTGAAATCTAGTTTGAGTTTATTAGTAGGTATTACATGGATGATTGATGGTAGAGTAGGCTTTTGCTTTAATGAGCCATTGATATATTTTGCTTACCCCACTACTTTCCCCCTAAGTACCTCAACTGCCGCTCAGGACAAAGGAAAGCGCAAAGCCTTAACATAGAAGCTCTTTTCTTGTTTGCAAGGTTTGATAATAATTATCTATTTGCTTTCAGACTTTATGTAATAAATAGGGGATTTATTTGGGTAGATGTTTAAACCCATAGTACCTGATTCAGTTTATGTTTAAATTTAGTATGCAAGACTTTTACATTTAGTTCTGCGTTTATTAGAGAATAAAGGCTTTGTTATATTTCGTACCTATTATCTTTGTTTAGTCTATTTTGAAGAATTTCATGGTTTATTTTCCCAAGTTAAGGCTGACTAGATCATCGCTCGACATCCCTGGGTTATCTCGAGGGGTTTGGCGATGGTTTAGGCCTAGCGGTCCAAGCCCACCAGGGTTTGGGTCATCTTAGTTTCATCGAGAGGTCCAAAAGTCGATCCAACAAAAGTCGATGTCATTCGTACCTTGCCCAATCCCTCTACTATGAGAGAGATACATGCATTTTAAGGTCATATAGGCTTATATAGGCGATTTATTAAAGATTTTTTCAAAATGGCCTAACGCATGTGTCGATTAATTCAGAAAGATGTTCAATTTATCTTTGATGACGAATGTAAAGTCTTTTTCCATACGAAGACTACACTCATCTCCACCCCAATCAACAGAGTGCCTAATTGGTCGCTTCCTATTGAGATTATGTGTGATGTGAGTAATTATGTTGTTGGAGCCATCTTAGAACAAAAAGTAGGGAGAGAATCTCATGTGATTTATTATGCATCTAGAACTTTAGATGCTGCTCAAATGAATTACACCACCACTAAGAAAGAACTCTTCACAATTGTTTTTGCACTTGAAAACTCAGGCCTTATCTGCTGGGTACCAAAGTCATTGTTTATTCAGACCATGCAACATTGCGTTACCTAACTTCTAAAAAAGATTTTAAGCTTAGACTAATAAGATGGATACCCTTACTTTAAGAGTTTGATCTTACAATCGAAGACAAGGAAGGTGTCGAGAATCTAGTTGTAGACCATTTCTGTCGCCTAAGAATGGAGAAAACTTACTGCTCTTAATGATGAGTTCCTTGATTAACACGTTTATATGGTGTCATTTGAAGTTCCATATTATGTTGACCTTGTTAACTATCTAGCCACAAAGCAGTTACTATAGGACTACTTGATGAGTGAATATTTAGACTTATATAGGGTTAGTTTAGTATTATATTTAGTATAAATATCTCTAAATAAGCTCAAATTGATGGTGTTTATGCATTTTTAGGTAAATAAGACATAAAGGAAAAGAGTGAAATCGAGAAGAAACAGAGGTAAAACACACCAAAAGAGGTTTGGCATTGTCGCTAAGCAGTATGGCACTATGGGGTAAGAAGGCACTACGTGGGAAGGAAAGGCACGACGTGGGAGAGCAAGTAAGTGAAAAAAAAGACCAAGGATGACCAACATAGTAACAATGTCGTAGAGGTCAAAGGATGGTGTTTGGGAAACATATACACATTGCAAGTCCAATGAAGAGAAGAATTGCTCATAATATGCTTGGCGCAGTGGCGGCGCCATGGGAATGTATGCACAACACCGGACTTAAGTGGCAGCACTGAAAAGAGAAGAAAATAGAAAGTTCTATTTCATTTTTAATTGATAAGTAGGTTTTTTAATTGTTTCGAAACGTGATTAAGGAATATAAATAGATAGGAGAATGTGGTAAACACACCACTTGTCAACCATTAGCCACCATTAACATAGTTTAGCATAGGTTTACTTTATTATCGAGTATTAAGATGATTTGTAGAGAGAAGACATTGAAGACTTACGTGTGGTGATTCAAGTATTTTTTATTGATTTAATAGAAAGTCATTTCATTATAACTTTGATTTCAATGAGTACCACTATGTGCATGTTTGTTTCAATGAAATGTGAGTAGTTTATTAATCTTAGGGATCAATGGATCATATGGTATGAATGCTATGCTACAAACATGAATAAAGTGGAAATATAAAAAGTGCAATAGTTAGAATTTGTATTGATTCTGTAACGGCCCTTTCTCACCGCCTTGCATAATCTAGTCATTAAGCCCAAATCTCAGCCATGTAGGACTTAACGACATATTAATTAGCCTTTTTGTCTTATTAGCCTCGTTATTCATGTTCATGATAAGTATTTCTCAATTCATCATTATTCTAAATTTCAGAGTTAGTTAAAACTTTTTTTTTACAATTCTCAAATGATCAACTAAAGTCCTAATAGTTATGTGGAAGCAATGAAAATGAATCCTAAGTTTGGAAACCATAAAATAACATCACATGCATATAAACATCAAAAGATGAGAAATAGTGTGATAATCAAGTCTTGAGTTGGAAAACTATACGCTCAACCCAATATATATACCCAAAAAGTAAAGTAAAGACACAAAGTAGATAATACATCAAAAGTTGAGACCTACAAGATAGGAAGTAGAAAATTGTTGAATGCTCTGAGATAGTCACCAATATTCTCCTTGCCTGGCTAGTTGCTCAACGGATCTATATCCACCGTCATAAAAAGGACAGTGAGTACAATATATAATAAAGTAATTCATGGAGATTCTGATATGCATTTCCAAACATAATCGATTGGTATTTAAAAGCATAAATATAGTGAAGAAGTGCAAAATGGAGATATGTTATAAAATACCAGTTAAATAAAATGAGACCGACACAAGCTAAGTAGTGATTATCTAGGTTCAGTCGACCGTGAGTCCTATCACGTAGGCCTTTATTCAACTATTTCAAGGTGGAGTTGTGCTCTACACCTTTATTAAAGGTTGAAACTGAGCTCTACTCCTCCATAATCACTCGTTTATATATTCTTGCCAACTACCCCGAGTCTCATTGACCCTTGTAATGCACAAATGTAGTGGTGAGTGCCGACAACCTCGTGTGTTTAGTAACCCCGTGTGCCATGCATCCCACATCATGTAATGGATCCTAGATTCTACAACTACTTTGAAATTTCAAGAAAAACTCGCATCAAAGGTTTTAAGACAAGGCAATATGCTTTGAAGCCAACAATCATAGATTACAAGTCTATAGGCATTCCAATTTCATTTCTTTGATCCTAATAGCATGTTGTTCTTCATCGCAATTTAATCAAAATAGTAAGAAAGACATAGAACATGAGAATCGAGTCAATGAATCTATAAACAAATGATGTCATGATAACAACACTCATATAATAAGTAAACATGAAACAAAATCATGACATAAGAATCAAGGCATTTCATATTAAAATAGAGCATATTTAGAATGAAATGCAAATAAGAACATCGACAAGATTACTTACAAGTCACTTAATGTATTCCCTAGATTAACCGACCTCTCGCAACCCAAAACTCGTACCTAAACTCCCAAGACTCATCCCGAGGATCCTAAGTATCATTTAGTATGTATTAAAGTGTGTTTAGGCCCTTAGTATGGTTTTTAGGCTAGGTTAGATATGTTAAGTGTATTTTAAGAAAATTTAGTGAAAACATACAAAACTTCAAAAATTCATAATTTTTTGGTTTTAAATCTAAATTGGGAACTTCTTAATAGCTAGATTTTCAATTCAAAATGAGGAATTCAAAAATACAACCAATGTTTGAAATCAAACACATTTTCAAATCAGAATTTGACAAATTCAGTTACATGACTAAAAAAACATCAATTGTTTTTACCAACAACCTTTAAGTTCAAAAATCAAGGTTCAATGACTCATTTGATGCTTCATTTAGCTCATAAAACAGGTGGAAAAGATTTCCAAATTCATTTTGATCATGACCTCGTAATTCAAGACCCTGTGCTCATAAAATTAAGACATGCATTTTTTTTTCATTAAACTCAAGAACACACCTAACACTTTGATTGATAATAACATAGCCAATTTAACTCCGAATTCAAAACTTCTTTATAGAAAATTTAATAATTTTTTGCAAGGAATCCAAATATGTAAACCAATTTCAAAAATAATTTCATTTACCCTTTGAAACTACACAAAAATAAGAACTGAACTAACACCTCTAATTTTACCAAAACTTTGTATAGATTAGCTTACCTAATAGTGTGAGCTCCTTAGCTTGATCATCACCTTTTAATTCACTAAAATTCCCCTTAAAGAAACCTTAATTAGAACTCTAAATCTTTTCTCGTTGTCTTGCTTAAGTTCAAAGTATTTTGCATGTTCATCTCATCCATTAACATATATATTAGATAAGATTGATTTATAACCATTGATCTTAATGTACACACGCATCTCGAGACTAATCTAATGGCTTTCGTTTTGTTTTATGTTCCACTAACTCTCCACTAACTCATCCTTAATAACATAATTTGTAACTCAATTAGTCTTTTAAGGTGTCTAAACGTATATCGAGGAATGTTAAATGGCTAATGTTTTAATTTAACCAACTGAGGCTACACTTAATATAAATCAACTATAACCACATCAAATTTAACCAGTTAAGCCACATTAATTTAATTTTAGTGATAACGACCGTAGGTGTACGACAATCATCAAAGCAATAGTGGCACCAACTCGTGTTGGTGTCGGAATATCGTATCCAAAGGACGGTTATGAGCTAATATTTAGTATAATTAAGAAATAGAGTTAGGCACGTAAAAGTTGGGTTTTGTAAAATAAAACTAATACTTAAATTAATCAAACAAAATGAAAGTTATTAAAAAATGCCTTAATCTATGGAGAGAATAGTCCTAGGAAATCTAATTCGCCCAGATTATATCATTCAAATCCAATTCGATTATAAAGTCTCCCAATTCATGCAATGATAGCCGAATCTCCTAAAATTCACTCCACCCCAAGGTCTCGGTGATAGAGATTCTAGTGTCTCACTTGGACTCTACCGGTCGACGTGAATAGCGTAAATGGGATACCGAATTAAACATCAATTCAATTGCCTCCCTAGTCAATGACCATCGGTCGATGTACCGTATATTATAAGGTTATGTTTACCAAAATTAGGGTCCAAAAGCCCCAATGGTCGTGGTGACTTTCAAATCCTTTAATCTACATCTACTTGATCAAGGTAAGTATAGCATAACACACAAGAACACAAAAATCAAAACATTGAATTGAAAGAACATCTATAATCACATTGAAATATCAAAGAATCCAATTTGTTATCTAAAGACCACTAGAACAAAAGGGATAACCCCATAAATGGGTTCAATTCAACACAAGACATGATAAGAAAACAAGAAAACATGAAATCAAACATAGAGTTTAGATGAAATTCAAGATTTGAAACCCAATTTTCAATTCTCCACAAGTTCTTCTCAAGTTCTCCAAAGGAAAAAATCCTTTAAAACCAAATTTTAAGTTCTATTTATACACCAAGTCAATTTGGTCCCAAAATTACCCAAAAATCACTTTTTACGCACTTTTCCATAGTGGGTGCTGACCGTCGTGCCACAACGCCCACTACAAATTTCTTGTTGTTTTGGGTGTTGTGGCGTTGGTTTGGGCGTCGCGGCGTCGGGAACAAAATCATGTGCATATAATTCACTTTGCAATGTGTTTTTGGACCACTTAGATGCCAAATTTGCCTTCACTTGTGGCACATGAAAACGTTAAGTTTTGAGTCTATTTTCCAACAAAAGAAACAAAAAGTCATTTGGACTTGAAATGAAAAAGTTATTGCAAAAAAAAATGAAGCTTGGTCAAAATAGTCGTTGTTGAAATTTAGCCACTTTTATGTCATTCTTTACCAAACCTTGTATTCTCATCCCGAAACTTCCAAACACATTCGAAACACATGAAACCATGTGAAATATCATCATTTCATCACTCACCTCTAGTCTCGTTTTCCTTTGCCTCGTAATTCATGCAAGCGCACTTTTTAAGGAGATCTTCTCGGATATTCCAAATAACTTATGTATGATCTCACTTTGCTTTCCTCACCTAAAAACTAACAAAATATGTCGGATTAATAGGAAATCAATTGTTAATGGCCTCAATTATCAACAATAAGTTACTTATAAAGGTACTAAAATATGTTATGCATCAAATACCTCCAAACTTGAGACTTTGCTAGTCCCGAGCAAAGAAGCATGAACAAAATTGATGCAATTGATTTAAATTAACTACTCTAAGCCACTTCAATTATTTACCAACTCGATCCAAAGTTGAAACGCTCTGGGCACATACAAGCCAAATGTATTCCAATATGCATCTATCCTTATCTCTTTACCTTTGTGGCATCTTCCATTCTCAAATTCAAACCAAATATTGACTCCATTTAAGGATTTTCAATTGCCCACGAATCCATCCTTTCAACCTAACCTTCACAAGATCTCACTTTCAACAACCCAAGTACAATTCTGAAACTCTAGCCTCCACTACTCAAGAGAGTTCACCAAAAAGATTTGAAACCTTAATAATTCTTCAATTAAAGCATCAACTTCCAAGAGATTTCATAAGCTTATTTTTCGGCTCCACTCTCCACTATCATCAAACTTAAAAGTCCAAGAATCCTTAAGTCTTTGATAGGTTATAATGGGGCCATGGCTAGGTATATCAAAACATGAATTTTTAAGCTTAAACAAAGTTAGATTTCGCAAACCCTTTCCTTACAAACATAGAGCACTCAACAAGAATAATTTCTCAAAAATCCAAACTTTCATATCGACTTTGTAGTTCACTCATAACTATTCTTTTTCATCACACCAGTCCATTTTTTGGACTTTATTTGGTGGATTAATTCATTTTGTTGTAATATTCCCCTTTTTCGGGTTGCTTTCATTTTTCACTTAGACTTTACAAGCTCTTTTCATCATTGATAAGGGTTGCTCATCAATCTCACTTTAGGTGGTTTAAGGTTTTTTAGCTTGGGATAATATTTGGAGCAAAAAACTCATGATAAATAAGGGTCAATGGGATGACTAGCGATCTCATGTGTGGGAAGGAAATATGGGATATTGGGTAAAACATTCAAACAAGGGCTAACTCATTTCCTCAATCCTTTAAGTACGAAACTTATCGCCATGAGTGGATCTAGAATAAGTTCTAGAAACCCCAAATTCTCATTAAAGCCCGCATACTTTAAAATTATCCTTTTTTGTATTTGCATATGTCTTTCCTTACACCGGGCCTCTATGGAGAATCGTCAATCTAGCTAAGCTAAACATTTAAGCACATGTGCCCTTTACTCTTCCCCAAGTATTTCGTCTTATTGGTTTGATAAAAAAATGTATCATAGACTATCAGCCATATAAGAAAAGAATCAAAAGAATTCTCTAACTAGCATGCAAATGCTTGCAAAATACTCGATGCTTCCACCACCCAACCTCCTAAAAACAAAAATAGGCATTATGCATCAAAATATAATCACGAGAAAAAAGGAGGACAAGAATATGCATCAAAATATAATCATTCACAACAATCACAAATTAGAGAAACTAAAATAAAATAAAAGATTTTGGAAGCAAATACTCCCCTGATTGGTATTGATGCTTTTAAAGTTTCTCTCTATCGTTCCATCATTCCCTTGATACTCCCGCAAACTTGGATCTCATACTCAGTTCTTTAGATTTTTTGTGGTCTCCGTAGTCTAACAATTAGATGAAACTCACCCGATAATTGGTATTACCCCTGAAATGTCATCACAACATATATCAACCACATATTCAAGCAAATTTATTGTTTTTTTTTCTAGAAAATGCGACAAAAGAAAAATTAAAATATAAACAAAAAACTTTGGTTTGCCTCCTAATAATGCTAAGTTTTTAATCCTCAGCCCGATGTATGCACTACGGCTCTCAAGTGAACATCGTGGTACACCATGGTTACTTCAACGTCGTATGCTTACGGAGTTCCTCAAATCCTCAAATCATTTTCTTGCATGTCACTCCATCCTTCATTAACCTTACATCATTTGACATTCCTTGTCATGCATTGACAAGATGGATCTTTATTGTAATCAATTCAAGTATCTTTACAAAGATCTCAACTTGATCGGCGTTCCATTATTCTTGCAAGTCTTGTAGACATGAAAACGATGATAAAACAAAGGATTGATTAAAAATATTGATCGTCCCTTGTGCAAACTTTAAACTGTTGATCCCAAGTGTTCATGACATTTTTCACTTTTTATTTCTTCAAACCTTTCTAAATCGACACCACTATCGTGTGATTCAATGTCCTCGGTATTTATCACATCTCTAGCATGCTCAAGTGAATCTTCTTGCTCAAGTGAAACACAAACATTGTTGCAATCATCTAGAGTAGGTTTCTCTATCTCTTTTAATATTTTATGACATGTTTCTTTATTTGGTACCAGTTCTTCGACTTCTTTCTCATTGGACTTGACTCAACTTATTATCTTGAATTTGTGAATATTGCAATTTGCTCCAAATTATCTTTCAAATTCAAGATGACATTATCATCTTCCTCTTTCCTTTCATGAAATGATTGTTTAGATATTTCTAATCTTTCTTCATACTTTTTGAGATTATGCTCGTTCCACTCAACCGTTTCTCCTAACAATTTCTCTAGTAACTTTAGAGACAATTGTACATTGAACTCTTGATCTTTTCGTGGCTATCAATTGTCATGAGAACTCCATTATGATTGATAAACATGTTCGATTTGAGGACTTTGAAAACCTTGATGATTATGCCATGACACATCTCCTTGCATGTAGTTGCAATGCCTTTGACTTCCGAGAAATCCTTGAAATTGATACGGGTCATAATATGGTTGATGATATTATGTTCATACCACAACATTTGTAATTGGTTGAGCTTGGTATGTTGTGTCATTTTGAGCCAATCCACTTTGATAAGGTTATCTAGAAAGTCTAGCAAAGATCTCACTAGTTGTTTCCCCTATATGATAGTTATGCATTTTTTTTTCTTTTTCATCCATGAAACACCATAAACAAAAGAAAGTAGATCAAGTGCAACATGGTTATTCAAATTAAATAAAAATAAATTAAAATTACTGAAAATAAAATCTTAATCAAACTAAAATTAGCAACCGTACCCGACAACGGCACTAAAACTTGACATCGACCGCAAGTGTACGACAATCGTCAAAGTAATAGTGGCATTAACTTGTGTTGGTGTCGGATATATCGTATACACAAAGACAGTTATGAGCTAATATTTAGTCTAATTAAGAAATAGAGTTAGGCAAAGAAAAATTGGGTTTTGTAAAAGAAATCTAATACTTATTAATCTAATTTTACGCAAGTTATTAAAAAATTATTAAGCTATGGAGAGAATAGTCGTAGGAAGTCTAATTCACCCAAATTGTGTCATTCAAATCCAATTCGATTATAAAGTCTCCTAATTCATGCAATGAAAGGCGAATCTCCTAAAATTATCTCCATCCCAGGGTCTCAGTGATGGAGATTATAATGTCTCACTCGGACTCACGGTCGGCATGAATAACATAAGTGGGATACCGCATTAAACATCAAATTCAATTGCCTCCCTAGTCAATGACTACCGGTCGATGCGCCATATGTTTTAAGGTTATGTTTCCTCAAATCCAAGTCCAAACGCCCCAATGGTCATTGTGACTTTCAAACCTTTGAATCTATACCTACTTGATCAAGGTAAGTATAACATAGCACACATGAACACACAAACCAAAACATTGGATTGAAAGAACGACTATAACCACATTGAAGTCTCAAAGAATCCAATTTGGGACCCAAATACCCCTAGAACAAAAGGGATTACCCCATAAGTTGGTGCAATTCAATACATGACATGATAAGAAAACAAGAAAACTTGAATTCAAACCTAGAGTTTGGATGAGATTCAAGATTTGAAACCCAATCTTCAAGTCTCACAAGTTCTTCTCAAGTTTTCCAAAGCAAAAGATCATATAAAACCTAATTTTAAGTTTTATTTATACCACCAAGTCAATTTGGTCCCAAAATTACCCAAAAATCATCAAAAAGTCACTTTTATGCATTTTTTCACAGTAGGCACTGACCCTGGCGCCATAGCGCCCATAACAAATTTATTTTTATTTTGGATGTCGTGGCACTAGTTTGGGTGCCACGGTGCCGAGAACAAAATCTTTCGCATATAATTCACTTTGCAATGTAATTTTGGACTACTTAGATACTGAATTTGCCTTCGCTCAAAAAAATGTTCAACTCTGAGTCTACTTTCCAATGGAAGAAACAAAAAGTCATTTGGACTTGAAATGAAGGAGTTATAAACAAAACACTGAGGCTTAGTCAAAATAGACTTTGTTGAAATTTAGCCACTTTGATGTCATTCTTTGCCCGAACCTTGTATTCTCATCCCGAGACTTCCAAACATATTCAAAACACATGAAATCATTTGAAATATCATCATTTCATCACTCGCCTCCAATCTTGTTTTCCTCCACCTTGTAAGTCACACAAGCACACTTTTTAAGGGAAATCTTCTATGATCTTCAATATAACCTATGCATGATCTCACTTTACTATCCTTACCTAAAAACTAACAAAATATATCAAATTAATAGGAAATCACTTGTTAATGGCCTAAATTATCAACAAAATGTTACTTATAAAGGTACTAAAATATGTTACGCATAAGTTAGGTTACTATATAACTCTCTATCCGTTCCCATGATTGCATACATGTCGAGTTGTGTCCCCGCTCACGTATCAACACCTATAAAATAACAAGTAAAGGTGACTTAGTAGTGCACACATATACGATACACTAAAAAACCATCATACAAATATAAAATATACCTCGACCACGTGCCTCAATCAGTGTGCATATCATGCTGTGGGTGCCATGTTACGGTTCATTGATCCTGATTGCGATTAAAATGCAATTAAAAGTTTTAGGCTGTGATAAATCTTCCCAACTAATGGAGATCTCGTCCTCGAAATTAAAATTAAAATTAAGTTTATACCTGACTCGAAATGGTATGGAAACCTGTCCACATGTAGTCTTCAGGCTCCCAAGTGAGTTTTGTGTCGTTGTGTAACTACCACTTGGAGAGTACTTACGGGACAACTTCCTCCTCAACTATTATACCCTTCGATCTAGGATATGAATAGTTTGCTTCTCATAAGTAATATCCTCACTTAGGTTGACCTACCTCAAGTCAACTATCAGCCGTACCCCTGCCATCGACTCTGCTAGTCGTAGCACCAATATATGAAAACTCAGATGAGTCATTTATATCTGTAGAGGCAGCTCAAGCTCGTATGCAAGCTTTTTTGGAGCCGTTTCTAAATATTAAAAGGCCTGATGAATCTCAGTGCAAACTTGCCTTTCACCCGTAACTCTTAAAACCTTTCGAGGGGAAACTTTTAAATAAAAAAAAACTCCCTCAGTGTATGTGAGATCTCCGCGCACCCTTGAGTCTTCGATGGGTCCGTTTGACCTTCTTCGTGTGGTAAAAAATAATCACAGGCCCAATAATCTCCCGATCCTCTGGCTTTGCCCAAAATAATATTAAGCGACACAGTTTTCCAGATAAAGCCTCAAATATTGATATCTCGATACCAGCCCGATAACTGTTGTTTTAAGAAAACTCACACAATGATAGGTAATCTTCTCAAGAGCTACCAAACTCCAATACAAAAGCCTGAAACATGTCCTCGAGGGCCTAGATAAACCTTTCAATTTGTGTGTCAGTCTGAGGATGAAAAGCTGTACTAAATTATAGGTACGTACCATACCGCTCCTCGCATACTCCACCACATCTTAGACATATACGTAGCATCTCCATCTGACGCGATTGTCAATAGTACCCTATACAACCAAATAATCTCTCTAACTAATAGTATACTCAGCTGATCAAACATGTAGCGCATCGCTATTGGTAGGACATGAGTAGACTTTGTTAATCTTTCAACTATCACCCATATCGAATTATATCTCATAGCAGTCCTCTGACTAAGTCCATATATATGTCTTCACATTTCCATCGTGAATGGGAAGAGGGTGTAACAACCCTCAGGTCTGCAATGCTCAATCTTCACCTACTGACATATCCCATAGTTCTTGATGAACTCAGAGACATCCGCTTCATCCCAGACCAACAAAAATGTCTCTGCATGTCATGATACATCTTGTTCCTTCCTAGATGAATGGAGAAATGGGAATGGTGTGAATCCTAAAAAATCTCATATCTCAGCTTCAGTACTTCGGTATCCACAATTTGCCCCTATATCTCAAACACTGATCTGCAATCTCTATCAAGTCTGTACACTTTGTACTTTGTGACAACTCACCGAGTCTCGAGTATACCTATCGGTCTTTCAACTCTCAAACACTATGCGTAGATTTCATGTACTCCCATCTGTGTGCAAATCATAACCTGAGTATCGATAGGAATATCTGACTGACTCACAGTTGCCGCTGCTTCGAGTAACCCATACTCATGCATCATATGAAATCTGAAAATCTCGGTAGCTCTAGTTGGTCTCCTACTCAATGTGTCTGCAACTAGGTTTTCTTTTCAAAGGTGATACTCTAAGGAAAAGTCATAGTCCTTTAGAAAGTCCAACCATCTGCGCTATCTCATATTCAACTCCTTCTGTGTTGACAAGTCAATAATTAGACACATTTTATAGTATGATTTAGATTGATTTTAGATGAAAATGATGATATTACATGTCATATTATCTTGTTATTGTGATTTCAGGATTTAAATAAGAAAAGTGAAGAAATAGAAGAAAATAATATTAAAAGTGAAGAATTTAGATTGCATGCACTTTGAGACAACTCAGTGGGACACACATTGGTCCATGTTGATGCTATGGTGATTTAATTAAAAATTTGGTAATCCATTAGTTGAGAAAAGTCATTAAAAATGACTAAGTATAAGTCATTCCTGAAGTGTGAACAACTACCATTTGATAAGCCTCGAGACACGCACACTATAGTTGATCAAAAGAATGAGCATCAGCTGAGTAACGCAGAAAAGAGACACACTTGAGTCACTTAGCCACCAGTGGCCTTCGATTATGCCATGAGATTTGCAAAAAGATTAGAACAAATGAATAACAAGGTCTTCATCTGCCTCGAGATGCACATTAGCATGAACCTAGTTCTTTTTCTCTCCCATGTGATTTCTCTTAACTCTAGCAACCATTTAATCATCCTTAAGATGCACGACAGTGCTATTTCCCTGATTTTCGGTGATTCTACATGAGTTTGTCTTCATTTCTTCCAACCTTAGGTTTTTTTAGATGCATTCAGTGTTATCTCCCACTATTTTCCTCAACTCTTCATCGCCTCTCCTGCTTAGAAATCATGTGCCATGTGTTGCCTCTTGGTTGATCAACCATGTCCTCACCTTCAATCAATATATGCCACGTCAGCTAAATAACAAAAACAACTAATAAAAAATGTCATGTGTCCTGAATTCCAACAATAAATCAACCACAACGATCAGATCTTCTTAAATGGATAAAGCACTAAATAACCCATAGATTCAACTTTATCTCTCTTTCAGAGACCAAAGTTAAGAGTTTTGTTTAAAAAGACTTTAGGGTTCTATTTAGAACTCTCACCGTTTTCTCTCTAGCTTATCTCCCTATGTTTGAAGTTACATTGAGACTTTGTTTAAATTCATTAAGAGGTATTTATTTATTATGTTTTCCTATTATATTATTGCATTATTTATTTCTAGCATGAGAGAGTAGTTTGTTAATCTAAACAAACCCTAGAGAATGTAGTATATTTTAGATTACATATTAGTTATAATTAAGGAATTCAATGCTTAATACATTAAATCTATTCATACACATCAATCAAGAATTTAACAAGTTGTTTTTGTGTATTACAACTAATGAAGATTAGTATTGCTTGCATAGTCATGAATATCCATTGCGGCATTATGATTTTGATTCTATGTCTCTAGTTATTGACAACAGTTATAAAGTAGTAACTAAGATTAATCTATAGGGCATTTCTCGAGTGGATGTTCTAGGTGATTGTGCTTTAAGTTGTTTATTATACGGCTTCGGTAATATTGGCTTAGATTAGGCATGATTTTCATTGAACTTTACAATATCGTATTTCTACGGTGTTGTATTTTATCTAATGGGTAGATTTACAATGATAAGGATGTGGCATTTTCATTCAAGTTTAGAAAAATTGGTGGCTGGCTAAAAGCAATTGACCTATTATGAATTAGAATTTAATGATTCCAAGATTCCATGTGTTATAATTATAACTATGTTTTGAAGTAATGATGTGTTATAGCATTTAAAAGCAATCCAAATATATTATATTATCTAGTGGGGTTTGTTTAGATGTTTATTTAGATATTTATATTATATTGAATCTGAATAGTATTTATTTTAGTTGGCATTTGAATTTTTTAAATTAGTTTAATTAGTTTGGTTATTTAAGTTGGATTTATAGCTTTCAGCTATTTAGTTTTTTTAATTCTTGTTGTAATTAGATTAACTAAATTAATAAAAATAAGAGAAAAACACTTTCTTGAGAAATTTGCAAAACCCATGTGGATGCGATATCCCGCTTATCACTACTGCAAGTTATAAATATATGGGAAATTTATTATTGTGCACGCCCAACACGTGTCAATTTTTGGCGCTGTTGCTGAGGATCTTAATATAATGTTTTAGGAATCCTTCTCGTTGTATGTCAAATAATATGATGGAAGACGAGCTAGAACTTAATTTTAGGCAATATGATAAAAATGTAGCGATTTATGAACCAATGCGTATTGCTTTTCGTATAGAATTCCCCGACTTTGAATTAAAGTTTGGGCTCATCAAATCTTAACCACACTTTTATGGTGAAGATGATGAAGATCCCCAAACACTTAATAGAGAATATATACATATAGAGTAAATGCGATGAAACCTAAGGATGTAGAATCTGAGTATGTTAAACTGAAATCTTTTCCTTCTTCATTAAAAGGTCATGCTTTAGACTGACTTTTCTATCTTCCTCCGAATTCCACAATTACTTGATCTAACATGTAACAAGCTTTTATAGATAAATACATCCCACCATGCTAAGATGGAAACTAAGGAGCCTTCAGTGAGTTTTGGGATAGGTATCAAAGATTGATCTCATTATATCAAGAACATGGATTTATAGAAAGAGCTTTAGTGCAATTTTTCTATGAAGGATCAAACCATCTAGAATGAGGATTTTTAGACACACTATATGGAGGATCTTTATTCGAATTAACACCAACTTTAGGTATATAAACTATTTAAAAAATGGCTAAACAATCTAAACAATATGATGAAATGAATAGACCCATAAAGGAGATACTTTATCAAGAGAAGAAAAGAAAATTGAACACAGCAAATGATTTAATTGATGAAATAAAAAACATAGTTAAACTATTATTAAATGATAGATCAATCCAACTGAAACCATGTGTTTTTTGTAATAACAATCATCTTGATAATGAATGTCCTTTAATGCATGAAAAAAATTGAAGAAGCTAATATGATGATGAATAATTACGGTGGATTCATTAAACCTAATTATAACTCTAATGACTATAAAATTATCTACAACCAAATATAAAATTGGTTTGGATAATAAGAGTTATCAAGGATTTAGGTCACCTACATGGATTGAAAGAACCATTCCATTAGAAAATTCAAACAAGGAACATGACCAAATGATCCAAGTCTTATAAGGTGATATGAAAGAAGTGAAAAACTAATGAAGTCAAATGACCTAACAATTTAATATATTCATTAATCAAATTAAAGTACATACTTAAATTGTTCATACCTGGTCAAGCACAAGTTAATGTTTTATTTAGTGGTAATGAGAAAGACACACATCTATCTAAAAAGATACTTAAAATGAGTATTAACAAAAAAAATACAAAAAACTATGAAGAAGAAGAAGAAGAAGAAGAAGAAATGATGGCTAATGTTATTCCTACTAGAGAATGGATGGCTAAAAAATTTAAATATACACTTTTTTTTTTTGAAAAGCTATACCCATGGTATTTAGCTAGAGTTGAAACCTATGAAAATTCTTTACAAAAGTCTGAAATAGTGAATGAAGAGAAAGATGATAAGATTCCTGATAATTTGAATGAAGATATATATATTCAAATTCTACCGTTCCATAATGATTAGTTGATGCTAGGAAGGAAGAAAACAATGAAGACATACTTGAAGCATTTAGGAAAGTAGAAACCAATAAACCATTGATGGAATCAATTAAGTAGTTTTTTTAACTATGATGATGTTTTGAGAGAATTTTCTAAATCTCATAATGAATTTTTAGAAGAATCTTAAGAAAACTTATGATAAAAGGTAGGCTTTGGTTAAAAAGAAAATACCTGAGAAATTATTTGATCCATGAATGTTTAAAATACATATTACAATAGGAGCTTCTTCTATAGACTCTGCTATGTGTGATCTTGGAGCATCAATTAATGTGATGTCTTTTAAACTCTATGAAACGTTGAAAATAAGTTTGTTAACTAATGTACATATTAACCTTACTTTGGCTTATAACACTGAAGTTAAACCTTATGATTTATTAGAATATGTTTTAGTAAAAATATATGACTTGGTATTCCCTTCTGACTTTTATGTCATCGAAATGAGAGATTCAATATTACTTAATTATCCATTTATATTGTTAGGTAGACCATTTCGTAAAACTACTAATGCTAAGTTATATATCTTTGAAAGAACTATGTCTATGAAATTTGAAGACAAAATTGTCACTTTTACTTTCATATTCAATAATAAGGATAACTATAATGACTCTAATGAATTGCTTAGCAAAGAAATTAAAGATAATGATTCTTTAGAAATTGTTTAAATACTAAAGTATATGCAATCAATGACGCAAAGATGGAAATTAAAAATGATATTTCAAAGAAGGAAGAAGTTAAAGACACTCCTAATGATAAGAAAATAACTCAAGAATGGAGTGTTCAACAACTAAAAAACAAGGAAAATACTATCAAGGAAGAAGATTCAAGTGTTAAAAAGGATATGAAGAAGAAAATGTTAAGTTCAAATCTTGAAATGTTGCATGATCCTAGAGGAGTCAATTTTAATATTAACATACTAAAGGGACTGAGTTTTATCCATTCATTCTTTATGAAAGAATCAAAAGAAACAACTAATAAGAATAAGGACAATAAATCAAGAAACATAACAATTTCCATTGTTATCAATGATAAGCAATTTGAGAATGTCAAATGTGACTCAAATAGACCATATAATACCTTACATTTCTATTATCTTTTAGAACACAATTTTCCCAGTAGGAATATGCTAAAGATCATAATATTATAGTTTCTTATGGCAATGGATCTATAATAGAGAATAATGGTATATTTAGATATGTGGAAGTTAACATTGAAGAATTTATGTTCTTGTTAAGATTTCATTATTTTGGATCATAAACCAGAGGATAAGGTAGGTATTATACTAGGAGAGCCTTTCCTAACAACTAATAATGCAACGCTTGATGTAGCTCAATGAACTATCAAAATAATAGTTAGGAATGAGGAGATTGTTTTTAAACATGATATAGAAGAACAACTTCTTAATTTAGAACCATATTAGGACTGAGTGGTTCAGTCGAGCCAACAACAGTAAACAAAAGTGATCTATGGGAGGTGTGCCATACACTATTTTTATTTTCAGTTTTAGTATTAGGATTAGTTACTTATTTTTATATTCTCTCAACTTTTGACTCTTATAATAGGAATATTTAGGAATTTGGAATAATTTTATGTAAGGGGGTTGATCGAGAGAATTTCTTTTCGTATTATATTATATTTATGCATTAGTTTTATATTAGTTGGTTATTTATAGTGATAAAACTAATGTTAAGTACAAATCATAGTCAAATCCTAATAATTTTGAATAATTCTACTTTTTATTGAACTTATATGTGATGATTATATGAGAAAATCAATTTAATTCAAAAGAAAAAGTTAAAATAGACTGGCGATTTCCAAGCGATTCCAGTTTGTACTGGAATTCACTGAGAAAATCAGTAGTAGTCTGCAAAATTTTTAATGTAATTTTGAGTCAACAAATTACCAATGATTTGCGCTTATAACTAGGATTCATTGGACAAATTACTGAGCAACAGAGGCTCATTTTTACTAATTTTGTTAGCAATTTCTCAATGAATCCATTAAATATTCATTGAGACTTAATACTATTTTTAAAACGGAAACCCAAAAATTGTCACATTTATTCACTTCACAGTCACAAACCATTGCAACTTTTTGATCAAGAGACCAAAATTTTGACTAGATTCAACTTTCTAAAGCTTGAACTTAACGTATTTTAGTGATTCCCACCTCAATCTTCACACATTCAACCCAAAATTTAATGAGTTTTGAGAGTGTAGAGCCAACTAGGGCTTAAGCAAGGGGAATTCAAAATTGAAGCTTGGATGAGCATTCTACATGAATTTAGAGTTCCAATCTTAAAAGATTCACTTTCAAGTAGGTAATCAATGAAAACCTTAATTTTTATTGATTATATTTGTGGTTTTCATGGATTTTTGGATTTTTTTATCTAAGTTAGAGCCTAAATTTTGAAATTTTCACTCTAAATTGATTTTAATGTCGAGTGTTTTTAATTATAATACTAGTATGGGAGTAGGGTGATAATTTATTTATTGATATCGAATTTTTGAGCTATTTTTAGTATATGACGAATAGATTAAGTTTTATTAGCAAACTAATTAGAGATTAAGTTTCAAATGAGTTTAGGGGTTTTTGTGTTTGTGTATTGCATGACTTGAATTACTTATGAACAATTGTTTTTATATATTGAGTTTATTTATATATTGATTATCCAATTTATGATTATATCAATTCGTTTGTACTTCACGAGCTATATTTATTTTGTTGGAAACCTAACTTCATTTTTAAACCTTGAGGATAATGTTTGGAATGCGTTTGAGGGTATTTCAGGTGAAGTATGACAGTGGTAGCCAAAAAAAACCAAGAAAAGAAAACAAAGGTAGAAGACAAGTTCAAAATTGATCTAAAAACTTCAAACTTTTGATATTTACAAGTGAGTTGATGAAAATTTTCTTCTATTTCTTTCGAATTCGAGTAAGCATGAATTTCATTAGTTTTAGTTAGGAATATAATATAATGAAATAAATATACATAATAGGTTTTTAAATGGAAGTGATATTTTTATTACTCAAGTGAATTCTATGATAGAAGAAATCAATTTTTATATCATTTTTTATTAAATTTACTAGTTGATGTATACACTAAATTGAATGACTTGTGTTAGTTATGAGAATGGGTAGAATATCAAAATAATAGTGCGAGATGAACAAAATAGATTTCTAAGAATCTTGTGATACAAAGGCTATTGATTAAGTATTTTTATAGTATATATATATATAACTATTAGCCACAATTAAAAGAAGAAATGGGTTACAAACTGATGAATTCTATAAGTTAAAAAGAATACTTTCTTCAACTTTAGTAGATAGTGAGAAGTGCTAATAAGAATTTACAAATATATAGAGAGCCCTATAGATTCTAAAGGACATGGAGCAGGGAATTTATAGTCAAAAAAATGTGAGAATGTCCATAGGAAATGGAGAAGGGATTCAAAATTCAAAGCAAAAGCAAATGAGATATATAATAAAGAAATAATTAGGATGAAGTAAAAAATAAGAGAGGAAAAGACGGATGTTCTTAAACTCTTCAATGAAAAGATTTGGCTCGAGTGATTGAAGTTAGGGTTGAGTGGAGTATTTCTTAATCTAACATGTTTTAAAAATATATTCATTGGTATTTTGGCAAAATTCATATTGATTTAGATTGTGGTACTATTATAAAGTATTTTCTAAAATTAAAATTAATCTTGTGGTTTTTGTGTTTTAAGATTCTATACTAGTCATCTAAAACTTGATGTTTTTCAGTAGAGATTAAGAAAACTTATATTATGTAGTGACCTAAGTATTGAACTTCAAGTTCTAAAGAATGTTGCATTATGTGGTTGAATTATCATTAAGGATGTTTCATTATATTTTATCATAAATTTCATTTACTTGTGGGTAAGATGTTCCATTTGAAAATCGCTTCTATTCAAAATTTCTATTATTTAAAGTTAAGATGAATTAGATTGAAATCAATTTATAAAGAACGAAAAGAGACAACAAATGCTTAGTTAGGGGGTATTTGTCAAGTCAATAATTAGATACATTTTATAGTGTAATTTAGGTTGATTTTAGATGAAAATGATGATATTGCAATAGTGTTCTCTTATTTTTTTTATTTTAGGATTTAAATAGAAAAAGTGAAGAAATAGAGAAAATGATATTAACGGTGAATAATTTAGCTTGCACGCATTTCGAGATAACTTAGTAGGACCCCCATTGGTCCGTATTAATGTTATGAAGATTTATTAGAAGTTTGGTAATCTATTAGTTAAGAAAAGTAATTAAAGATGACTAAGTATATATCTTTCATGCAGTGTGAACAACTACCATCTGATAAGCCTCAAGACACGCATACCACATTTGATCAATAAAATTAGCAGCAGCTGAGCAACGCAAGAAGGAAACACACTTGAGTCACTTAGCTATCAGCGGCGTTTGAATATTCCTCGAGATTCGCATAAATATTAGAACAAATGAGAAACAAAGTCTTCATCTGCTTCAAGATGCATATCGGCTTGAACTCCCAGTTCTTCGTCTCTTCCATGCGATTTCTCTTCACTCTAGTAGCCATTTGTGTTAGGTTTTGGGGTTCATAAGTGGCGAAAAATTTAAAATAAACTTTGAAATACCACAACAGGATCGAAAATAAATTTCATTAAACAAAATCTACAAAAGTAAATTGTACCTTATTCCGTGATTTCCTTTTTGATTGTTCGATTTTTAAGACGTTCAAGTTTTTCGTCCTCTATCTAAAATCCACACACGAATGGTGACCACAATTTGGAGTGCTAGCCCCAAGAGAGATTGAAAATAAATTTTCTTTCTCTCCCTAAATCCAGAGAACTCAAAAATTGTATAACAAAAATCTTATATCGTTTTTAGGGTTTCACCATTAATTTATATGTGTAGATAACCCTCACTTAAAATTCTATTTGTAATACAACTATTATATTTAGGCAGTTTAAGCAAAATTACACATACACCCCTATTAATAAATTATCTTATAACAAGTCATAAGGGCTTTTATGTCATGAATCTTATCATATAAAATTCATTACTCTGGACCGATTGAAATTGTGCAAAGCCATTCTTTGTGTGCGACCTAATAGGTTCATGCGACATTTGCAGTGAACCAAAAACTATTTTGGTACACAAGTCATAAGTGGTATCTAGCAAGACATTATGACTACCTAAGTAGCATGAATATCAACATCGATACAACCTAATTAATAACGTATATCATATCCTTTGGTCATGCGATGTCCTTTGATTAAACATAAGGCATGAAATGTCACCTTTAATGCTCAATCATACTAGTTTCGATCTTTAGGTAAACTGAAAAACATCCAAGTGACATTGATCATATCAATTCATATGGACTTGACCATTATCAATCTATCTTATCGAGGGATCCACTGATATCTCTCTCTATACGAGAGTGACAAATTCTATCTTGATTACACACCTTCACATATTATTCAAACGGTAACCAATCAAAATCTTTGTAATTGTCGATTAAAGACAACATTTGATTGTGTCAAATTATCATGTTCCTAATATTAAAGTTTATGGTAATCTCAAGTCGAAGGACTAAATGATATACCTATCATGAGTAACACCTATGACTTAATCTATGTGGTTTTCTCATAGCGGGTCGATCCAGTACCTTATTCTCTAACAAGTACTCATGATCTTGATTCGTATACATATACGCATGATCATCACGTGCCATCAATCAAGATTCATACTAGTCTTAATTCATTATAGTTTCCAGTATAATGAACGACTAGGGACATTTAGGATATTTCAACAAATACCCATGAATCATACTATAAGGTAAATATGCAATCACTTATAATAAAACAACAAATAAAACCTCTATTTTATTAACTAAAATTATAAGATAAATAATGTTTGTAGATTGACCTAGGTCACATGCCCTAATAATTTGATCGTCCTCAAGATGTACAATAATTTTATCTCCTAAATTTTTAGTGATTCTACATGAGATTTTCTTCATTTTTCTAGTTGTGCATTTTCCTCGAGATGTGTTCAGTGCTGTCTCCCACTATTTTGCTCGACTCTTCAGCACCTCTCCTGCCCACAAATCGCGTGCCATGTGTCGCCTCTTGGTTGATTAACCTTGTCCTCTCCTCTAATCAGTGAGTGCCACGTCAGCTAGATAGCGAAAATAGCTAATAAGAAGCTGCCATATGTCCTGAACTCCAACAACAAATCAACCACAACCATCAGATCTTCCTAGATGGATGAGACACTAAATTACCCACAAATTCAACTTTCTATATTTTCCAAAGACCAAAATTAGGAGTTTTGTATAAATGACTTTAGGGTTTTATTTAAAACTCTCTCCATTTTCTCTATGGCCTCTTTGTCTAGCTTTGTTCAATTCATAAAGAGGTATTTTATTTATTATGTTTTCCTATTATATTATTGCATGATTTATTTCTACCATGAGTGAGTAGTTTGTTAATCTAAACAAACCATAGACAATGTAGTATATTCTAGACTACATGTTAGTTATAATTAAGGAATCCTGTGCTTAATGCTTTAAATATATTCATACACATCAATTATGGATTTAACAAATTGTTTTTGCCTATTACAACTAATGAAGATTAGTATTGCATGCATAGTCATGAACATGTATTGTGGTATTATGATTATGATTCTACGTTTATAGTTATTGACAACAATTATAGAACTAGTAACTAAGATTAATAATCTATAAGGCATTTTCCGAGTAGATGTTTTAGGTATTTGTGTTCTAAGTTGTTTATTATGCCACTTCGGTAATATTGGCTTAGATTAGACATGATTTTCATTGAATTTAATGGTATCATATTTCTACGGTGTTGCTTGTAGATTTACAATGATAAGAATGTGGAATTTTCATTGAATTTAGGAATCTCGGTAGCTGGCAAAAGGCTATCAACCTATTATGAAGTAAGATTTAATAATTCCAAAATTACATGTGTTATAATTATAACTACGTTATGATGTAATGTTATGTTCTCGTGTTTGAAAGCAATCCAAGTATATTATATTGTCTGGTGAAGTTTGTTTAGATGTTTATTTAGATATTTATATTATATTGATTTTGAATATTGTTTATTTTAGTTTGTATTTAAATTTTTTAAATTAGTTCAATTAGTTTGGTTAATTAAGTTATTATTTATAGTTTTTAGTTATTTAATATTTTAAATTCCCTTTAATTAGATTAACTAAATTAATAAAAAAACCATTTTCCTGAGAATTTTGCAAAATGCATGTGGAGACAATTTCTCGCTAATCACTACTACAAGTTATAAATATACAGGAAATTTATTATAGTGCACGCTCGACGCGTGTCATGTATGAAGGGATATTTCATTCTTTTATGATCAGTAAAGATTGTGAATTTCTTTCTATACAGATGATGTCTCTACACATTCAATGCAAACATAATCGCTGCCAACTCCAAATCGTGTATGGGAAAGTTCTTCTCATGTATCTTCAGTTGTCTAGAGGTGTAAGCAACAACTACTCTGCCCTACATCAGTATATAGCCTAAACTTGTATAAGAAGCATTTGTATACACTAGAAACCCTTTTCCAGCCTCTAGTTACATCAATACTAGTGTAGTAGTCAGCAATCTTTCGACTCATCAAATGCCTGCTCACATGCCTCTATGCACTAAAAAGCGATGTCCTTTTATGTCAATCTGGTAATTAGTTAAAAGATTTTTTAGAAATCCTTTACAAACTCATGGTAATACCAAGCCAAACCTAGAAAGTTCTTAATTTTCGTCACTAACGTCATTGTCGGCTAATCCATGATAGGTTGAATATTGGTCAGATCCACTGCAATCCTTGTTGCCCTAACAACATTACCTAAAAATTAAACCTCTGAAAGCCAAAATTCACACTTGTCGAACACGGCAAAAAGTCGATGTTCTCTCAAAGTCTGTAAAACCTCCCCGAGGTGTTGCTCGTAATCCTTTCGTGTCTTCGAATATATCAATATGTCGTTTATAAAGACTATCACGAAGCAGTTAAGAAATTGTCAAAACATCGATGCATCAAGTCCATAAACATTGCGGGGGCATTGATCGGCCCAAATGGCATGACTGTAAATTGATATTGTCCATATCTCATGCGGAATGATATCTTGGACCTATCCCTCTCCTTGATCCATATCTCCTTGCTCATCTTAGCTGATCAAATAAATCATCAATTCGCAGCTGTGGATACTTGTTCCTAACTATGACCTTGATCAATTGTCTGTAGTAGATATACAGTCTCAAACTACCATCCTTTCTTTTTCACAAAATTGACAAGTACTCCCCATAACGACATAGAGGGTGTGATGAATCCCTTATGTCCTAAGTCCTGAAATTGGGCCTTCAACTCCTCTAACTTTTTCGGAACCATGTGGTATGGTGGTATAGAAATAGATCTGGTGCCTGATACCAACTCAATGATGAAGTCTATCTCTTGCGGCGGTGGTAGTCCTGGTAGATCCTCTAGAAAGACATCTGAAAACTCATAAACAATTTCCTCAAGTCTTGGTCCCTAACTCTCTGTCTTTGTATACAATGCTATTAATGCCACCATCTCCTCACCAGTCGAAAGTCGGCCTCTCATGCTGTCGGCTCTTGATATACTACATCTATATATGAATATTGGACATCCTAAGACCTCGAATATCATTGTCTTACCAAAACAATCGATATGAGCATTGTACGCTGACAACCAATCCATCCATAGTAGTGCGTCAAGCTCCAACATCTCGAGGACTCTAAAATCGATAGGTAACTCTACCTCACTAATCTTTACTGAACATATCGTACACAAGCTGTCAAGATAAAATATATCCCCAGCCGCAGTGCTCAATATTAGGTGCACACTAATCCTAATAGGTGATAACCCTATGATGCCTATCATGCGAACAGAAATGAATGATACAGTAGATCCAAAATCAAATAAAAACAAGAATCTCTACCATCGATAAGAACTCGTATGGCGTCAGCATCTGGCTACGCAACCATGTGGGCTCTCTCTCGACCATGTTATGGATCTACTACTGCTGGTTACGGATAATCCCTCACAATGTGTCCTGCCTATCAACATCAATAACATGTAATCATCATGTGCTGACCCTATGCCTAGCCCTTAGCAAGTCTTTGTCCCTTTCTGGATCCATCTTGGCCTATGCCTCTACCTCTACCTAGGATTCAACCACTCTAATGTTGTTGTCATGGTGCCAATGGAGCTAGTGGTGCCATAAGTGCTAATCTATTAGGAGAAAGTAATGCCGGCTTGATCGGAGGTGGAAAGGGAGGTCTAACTCTTAAACCTTGAGCTGGGGTCGGATATGATGTGTATGGTACAACCGGTGTATGAAATGTGGCCATCCCTATCCCTTGAGAACTCATGTACCATCTCCTCCCTCCTTTGCCCATTTATCTCCCCTCTCATACTCGATAGTTTGCTCTGCGGATAAAGCTGGACTTAATGTTGTTTCATAGGTAACTTAGCCCAAATATTATGCTAGTGATAGTGTGCGCTCGTATATCTCACTAAGTGTCTTGGCGCTTGTATTAACCGAATGATGTCCAATGTCAGGCCTCAATCCGTCACCAAAGTGATACATATCCTCAAAATCCTCTCTCAGTAAGTCCCCAACAAACTGGCTAAGATACATGTATCTGTCTCTGTAGCTCATCAATTACTCCTCTGCTCCCTGTCTCAGGTTCATAAACTGCTTCCTCAACCTCTTCATAACCGCAGGTGGGAAGTACTGGTAATAGAACTTCTTTTTGAAAGCCTCAAAATCTCTATGAGTGGCTACCGTAAAATGCCACTAAATGTTGGCATCTCTCTCTAGTATGTAAAATGATAGCTCGATCCAAAGTCTATCCTCAATCTTCATAATCTTGTGCTGCTTATCTTAGGAAAACACACACTTATTAATTTTCTAGAATTCTCTTATCCCGTCAAAGTATGCTGGCTTCAGCCTAATGAATTCCTTCACTGGCTGAACCTCGACTGTTGAACTCAAAGATGTGGGCATGGGGGACTATGCTATCTGAGCTACCTCTTCAGGTACTATCATTTTGGCAAAATATGTACTACTGGAAATGTTGCAATCTCTAATCTTGCGTCGATCTGCAATCGTGCTCTACAAGTTGATGACGTTCATGACACTAATAGCTATGAAGATAACCCATCTATATATATACACATATAGAAACTAACATTTATATACAAGAAATCCTCATCTCACATTCATTCACTTCCTAACTAATAGTTTCTAGGCAAGGATCGTTTGGTTTTCAAATCTAATGTTTATGATTTATTCATGTTTGTATGTTACTTATCGAGAAACTTGGCTCTGATGCCAACTATGGTTTTAAATCCTTAATCCCATCATTAAGAACATGTAGGACCTAACATCATATTAGTTAGCCTTTTGTCTTATTAGCGCCTCGAGATTCTTCCCCAGGTTCCTGGTAGTATTTAGGATGTAAGTGTGTTTAGGCCCTTAATTTAGGTTTTAGGCTAGGCTTGATAGGTTAAGTGTGTTTTGAGAAACTTTAGTGAAAATACATAAAACTTCAACAATTTATAACTTTTTGGTTTTAAATCCAAATTAAGAACTTCTTAATAGTTGGATTATCAACTTGAAATGAAATAAAAAACACAACTGGTGTTTGAAATCAAACACATCTTCAAACTAAAATGTGACAAATTCTGCATCAGGACTAAAAAACATCAATTTTTTTACCAACAACCTTTATTTTCAAAAATCAAGGTTCAAGGACTCACTTGATCCTTCATTTAGCTCATAAAATCAGTGAAAAAGGTTTCCAAATTCATTTTAATCAGAACCTCCTAATTCAATACCCTATGCTCATAAAATTAAGGCATGCATTTTTTTTTATTAAACTCAAGAACACACCTAACACTTTTATTGATCATAACTTAGTCAATTTGACTCCGAATTCTAAACTTATTTGTAGAAAATTTAATAATTTTCTTGCAAGGAATACAAATATGTAAACCAATTTTGAAAATGATTTCATTTACTCTATGGAATTACATAAAAATAATAACCGAACTAACACCTCTAATTTTACTAAGACTTTGTGTATATTAGCTTACCTAATGGTGTGAGCTCCATAGCTTGATCATCACCTTTTGATTCACTAAAATTCTTCTCAACCAAACCTTAATCTGAACTCTAGAGCTTTCTCTCTTCATCTTGCTTAAGTTCAAAGTATTTTGCATGTTCATCTCATCCATTAACATATATATTAGATAAGATTGATTTATAGCCATTGATCTTAATGTGCACACGCATCTCGAGACTAATCTAATGGCTTTTATTTTGATTTACATTCCACTAACTCTCCTCTAGCTCATCCTTAATAACACAATTTATAACTCAATTAGTCTCTTGAGATGTCTAAACGTATCTCGAGAAACATCAAATGGAAAATATTTTAATTTAGCTAATTTACGCTACATTTAATATAAATCAACTAAAGCCAAATCAAATTTAACCAATTAAGCAAAATTAACTTAATATTAGCTCATCATATCACTCTCTACTAGATCCGATGACTGCATGCATCTCGATGCATGTCCCCGCTCACGTATCAACACTTATAAAATAACAAGTAGAGGTGACTTAGTAGTGTACAAATATATGTACACTAGAAAATAATTACACAAATATAAAATATACCTCGACCATGTGCCTTAGTCAGTGTGCGTATCATGATGTGGGTCCCATATTATGGGTTGGTGATCCTGATTATGGATTATAATGTAATTAGAAGTTTGAGGTCGTGACAGATTCTGAGTGTAATGCTACAAACATCTTGATCACATTTTTGTTGATGTTAGGTTTAGAAGTTATTATGGCCATTGAAGCGTTTAAGCCAATATAGACAGTACAACCATAAAACATACAACATCGAGCGATAGTTGTTTAATAGAGAGGCACGAATGGTAAACTTAATTGGTCATGAATCTAAAGATTTGAAACATTAAAGCAATATGGAGCTCACATTATTCATATCCATAGGCAAGATTTTAGTTTGTACATTAAAGTCTTTTCTGTCATGACAGTAGGTTAAAGTGGATATGAAAGAAGTATATTTATTCTAATTTGACGTTGCACGCACATAATAAAGATGATAAAGTAGGTTGAAAAGCATATTATTTCATTACATAGATGAATTTGTGAACTAAGGCATTCTTAATATAAGAATTTAAGTAATTTGCATTCATTTGTTAGTATAGATTAGTTTAATTTAATTATAAATGAATTAAAAGGATTTCCTCAATAATATAATAATTTTAGCTAGGTACGTATTAAGTGCATACACTTTTCCCTGAGGACGATATCCATAGTTAATGTAAGTTGGTGACACTATTACTACAAGCGGGTTATTATACTTGTGGGTCACATATCACTACTCACATGCACGAAAGCAAAAGCTTGTGTATGACTCAAAGCATTATTAGTGGGATGATCTATATTTATGGAAGTTATGTGTAGATCTAATGATTTGCAGGTGCATTTCTCGGTAAGAAAAAATTATATCTATCTCACTGTCATTTATACGTATGTGGTCGTCATTTGGTCCATAACGTACAACTAGGAAAGTTTTAGAATGTGAATTTTAGTAGCCCATACAATTCCATGATGCTTATGTCTTCACCAAAACTTGTCTAAACTGTCACAAGTACGGGTCATTATGACCAACATATCATATGCCGATGACTAAAATCATTTTCTATAAGATCTTCGATATCTAGGATATTGACCAACATATCATATTCCCACCTTCAAATGAGAGTATTTATATCTTGTTAGTGGTGGAATATGTCTCAAAATAGGTTGAAGCCAAAGCCACTAGAAGTGATGACTTCCAAATGGTGGTTAAGTTCCTAAAGTCGCGAATCTTTTCAAGATTTGGAGCTCTAGGTCGATCATCGGTGATATAGGAACTCACTTTTGAAATAGGATTATAGAGTCTTTATTCAGGAAATGTAATGTCACCCATAGGACATTTATAGCCTATCATTCCCAAGTTAATGGTTAAGCTGAAGTCTCTAATAGAGAGATGGAATCAATCCTTGGGAAAACAAATCACCCATCAAGGAAAGACTAGAGTCTATGCCTTGATAATGCATTATGGGCATACATGAAAACTTTCAAAATATCTATTGGAATGTCTCCATATAGGTTTGTTTTTAGAAAAGCATGTCATCTTCCTGTAGAGTTAGAACATAGAGCATATTGGGCAGTCGAACGTTGTAATATGAATTACAATGTAATTGGTGTTGAGCAAAAATTAGACATTCATGAACTAGAAAAGATTAGGAATAATTCATATGAGAATGCAAGGATTTACAAGGATAAGACGAAAGCTTATCATGACTATCATCTGTCGAGGAAATCTTTTTAATAGGTCAAAAAGTCATTCTTTTCAATTCTAGTTTAAAATCTTCCAGAGTAAACTTAAGTCTAGATGGGTAGGTCCATTTCTCATTATTAATATTTTTTTCTATGGTGTTGTTGAAATACAGAGTATGAAAAGCGGGAAAACTATCTAAGTGAATGGAGACAGGTTGAAGCCCTTTAATAAAGATCTCGATATGACCCTAAAAGAAATAGTTGACTTAGAGCCAATTGAAGCACTGACTGATCATATATGAGGAATTTGTAAGGCATTTTATGTCATGGCTTTGAATAGCAAGCCAAAGTAGGAATGTTAAGTGAAGGCAAAGCCATGAAAGAAGACTGAGGAGAACATAACAAGAAGTAAGAAAGAGGGAATTGCTATAGAGAAAGTTGAGGTCTTTATCCAAAGGAAGCCAAAAGCGCCAAAAGGTAGGGTGAAAAATAACTCAAAAAAAAGGATATCGATGGAGAAAGTAACGATACTGCTGGCCAAGAAAATGGAAGATCTAGGCCTTATAGAAATTCTTATGAGAGTCAATGGAGAAACTTTGAGAAGACACTTATAGACATTGGAGCTGAAATCAATGTCATGCCTTTATCATTATTCAAGAAAACCAAGATTCCGTCCATGAACACTGAAAATATAGAAATCGCCTTAGGAAATGGCAAGACCATCACCGTAGTCGGGATGAAAAAGAATGTGTGCATGTATTGTTTGATTTGTTTATGAGGTGGAGTTTTACATTCTTGACTCTACAGATTCGTGAAGCATGTTGTGATACTTGGGGGGCCTTTCATGCATTCTGCTAAGATAGTGATCGACGTGGAAAGTAAAACGATCATAATGAGATGACACGAGGACACCATTCTGATATGAGATAGGAAAATTATTACTCTTCCTAAAGAGTATGACTTGATGTCGACACCCATGATGCGATATTTCAATAACTTGAAGTTCCCAATTATGAGTTCATAGGTACTGATATATAACCCAATTAGGAATAAATGTTAAAAACGTCAAGCCATCGACGTTAAACACCAGCGCTCCTTGGAGGTAGGCCAGATATATAGGTTATTATTAGGGTTAGTTATTTACTATTTTAAATAAGTGGCAGATACCATAGTTGGAGAATAATTGGGTTAGATTTGAATATTCAACGGACTGTATTAATAATGATTATTTTTATTTGTTAAATGAGGACTTTATGTTTTTGTTTCATAGCATTTGCATGCTTTTTTACTTCTAATTTTACTACTTCATTCTATTTCATTTCTTACCTTTCATTTCTATTTTACTTGTTCTTTTAGATTATATATGGTTGTCCGACTTTCTTGAACCTTAAGGCAAGGTTCACGATAAGTTTGGGGGTATGCAGGTACACAGTTGGATGGAAAACATGGATAAACACTAAGGATTTTCAATAAACTTTCGTGATTTTTCATTTTTTTCACGGTTTCATTTATTTCATGGAATGATGGTTTGGTAGGTTGTTACATATTTTTAAACATGTGAATTCTTTCTCTTTTTTTGTTTTTCTAGTTGTTTCGAGCCTAAATGAATGCCCAATTCTAACATAGAATAATGGTTGAGTATTTGAGAATTCAATGTGGATTAATGAATGCCATAAAATAGACAAGTCCTTAGGTAAAGCATAGGTGAAACATCATGTTCTCGTGATTGGTCTACTAACTGAGGCTACACCAACAAGGGCTAGTGTAGAGTCAATGTTGTAGGGTAGATATAAAAGCGGGTAGAAGGTCGTAATATGACAAGAGTCAACTTAACATCTACCTATTCCAAAATAGGTTTGCATCCATTTAAAACTAAGTATTGATAATAAGTTTAAAGGAAGACGTAGACGGATTTTGTTTATCCCTTAGTCTTAGCCCACCTATGATTTATCCCTAGTTACCCTAGTTGAGCCAACCCAACCTGATTCCTTCATTACCTATCATGAAACTCATAACCCAAAAGCCTTATAATCCTTTTACCTACATTAGAAGACTAATTTAATCATAACAAAAGTGAGAAGTGCTAACATGAGTTTTTAAATTAAAAATATAGTGTCCACAAGTTCCACAAGAAAAGCAGCTGAAAATCTAGTGGTGGGAAAAAGCGAGAAAAAGTGTAATCCACTAGAAATGTAGCAAGGAACTTACTAGAAAAAAATATATATGGAGAAAGAAATAAAGAATATATATAAGTGAAATGAATAAAGATGGAAGTTTATAAAAACTCATCAAATAAAAGATTTAGTTCAAGTGCTTGTAGCCAGATTAAGTAAGCCTTTCTAATGCTTTTAATCATTTAATATCCATTTCCTTGTTACCCCAGCCCAGCCATAATAACCCCAAAGAAAGTCCTATTGACCTCGAATGATGTTTTAAATGTGTCAGTGAAATGGTTGTATAAGTTTCTATTTATGGGATCATGGTATTCAATGCCCTATTTAGAGATTGTATCTTTTCAAATTTTTAAAAGTTTTGAGGTAACTCGTGATTAATATATGACTTCAGTCTTGATGAAGCCTAGTGTTTGGCGGAGTATTCCTCAGGAAAATAGCCGAAATATCTTGAATCAAAGTAATCAGCTTTGCTTGAGTGTTCTTGTTTCCATTTGGCAAGTTTGTTAAAACAAATTGGACGAAACTATTAAGTTAGAGTTGGGCATTAATGAAGTTGATGTGAATTCTTTGTATGCAAGTTGATTATCTTATACTCCATTGCTCAAGATGAGCAATTGTTTAAGTTTGGGGGTGTTTGATGAGTGTGCAATTATGCTATATTTTAGTGTGTATTTATTGTGATTTCATAGGTTAAATATCAATTTATAGCACTAATCAATTGTTTTTTCTTCAAAACCAAAAGAGGCAAATTTGATAAAAAAAAGAATAAATTTTGGATCTTTTAAAGTGTATTTGATGATTGGTCTTGAAAAGTGTGCTTGCACGTAGCTCGAGATAGTCACATGGGTCCTACATTAGTCCATGTTGGTTGTTTGGTGGTCCAGAAGAAGTTTTGTGATGCATTGATTGAAAGAATTGAGCAAAAATAGCTAAATACAAGTGCTAATGCAGTGTGCTTCAACATCTTTTGGATTCTCCTCGAGACATGCATTGTGTACATATGAAGAAGTGATGGAGCAACCGGGTGGCGTAGCAAGTGATGCACACGGAGCACATATCAAGCCAGAAGTCGTTCAGAGATGCCTTAAGATTTGTGCCACACTATTTTCCACTTTACTCGATTTCTCTCTTCTATCCACTCCATGTTGCCTTAAGATCCATGTCATACCACCTTCCACACATTCACATGAGTCCCATGAATCCCTCTAACTGAGCTACCCCACAATCGAGATGTATATATCCTTTTAGGCGCACGAGTCCTCAATCACGCCTCCTACCGAGCTCCCTTTAGATTGTCTTTGAGTTGCGTGCAAAGCCATCCAACTCCATCAACAGTGAATGCTCCTTTACCTTGTCCTTATGTGTCAATCTTCCTTTCGATTTTCCTCGAACTGCATGCAAGCCATCCAACTCCATCACAATGAGATCAATGACGTGATGAACTGTCTTATATATATAAAATCTATATGGTGTACATTGTACCCATTTGTTACAACCGACTAGAACTAACTAACATAAACCTATGGTACGAATATATGATTCAATACATAGGTATTAGCATACATAAAACAACATCACATTTGTGTATCATAACACCAGCTCTGTCCACACCTCTGTCCACACCGCCATTTCTGTCCATACCAAGAACATCAACTCGTGAGCTCTGTCCATACCAAGACAAGATCAACTCGACATATAATTCTACATCCCCCTCAAGATGGAAGTCTATGCCAATCACATAGACCCATCTTGGATAATAAATCGAGAAAACAATGAAAGCGATAAAGATTTTGTAAACAAATCACCAATTGTAGCTTAGTAGAAATGTATTGAGGAAGAACAAATCCACATTTAAGAGTAGCAATTTGGTTTAGCCATGAGAATACCCATCGATCAGTAAGTAGATCAAGAACATACTTTCGTTGATGTACATAAAGACACGAAGAAGATCTCACCAACTCTAAACCCGAAATAACGAGCTTGTCCAAGATCTTTAATGGTAAACAAGGTGTGTAAGAAGGTCTTTACTTGATCAATTAAGTCAAGTGAAGTACCAAAGTAAGAAGAACATCATCAACATACACCAACAACACCAAAAAATGACCAGCATTGTTGTAAGTAAACAAGCGAGGATCATGAAGCAGATTGAGTAAAACCAAAAGATTGAAGCTTGGTTGTAAACTCATGATTCCATTGACGAGAAGCTTCGCTTCAAACCATACTGAGAGATCTATGAAGTTTCTTGATTAGGTGAAACAACAAAGTATCTGTACACATCTTCTCTATGTATCCCCAACTGGAGAAAATGAATTGATTAAAACCTTTTGCCACCAAACGAGCCTTACATCTATCCAAAGAACCATCTAGATCCATTTAGGTGGTAGAGTGTGTTTCCAAAGCTTGTAACTCCTTTTCCATTGCTTCAATCCAAACAGGATCAAGCTTGGTAGGCTCTTTATATTTGAAACAAGAAAGCTTAGAAAGCATTTGTAGCTAGCGATAATGTTTGGAGAATGGATAAAAGGAAATGTAGGAGGGTTACAAAGAGATAGAGAAATTTTCGATTTTCCTCAGAAGCCTAATGGAGGAGCATTAACATCTCGAAATGTCTCTCAAATAATCGAATGATCGAATCTTTATGGAAAGGAAACCGATTTTCAAAAAAAATCACATCTCTTTAAACAAAACATGTATGTGTGGCCATGTTATACAATCTATATGCCTTTTGTCCTGGAGAATAACCAATGAATATACTTTTAATGACTCTTGAATCCAATTTAGATTTACTTGGTGAAACATTTGTAGCAAAGCACAAACAACCAAAAGTCTTTAAAGAAGAATAATTTGGTGTTCTTCCAAATAAAAGACAATAAGGAGATTTCCACTGATCAAGAATCGAGTAGGTAATCTGTTGATGATGTATGTGGCAAGATCTCGAAAAATCAAGGCTCTTGTAACTTGCAAGTAAATGTCTATGCTTCCTTTCAACAACACTTGAGGTGTATATGGTGTTGATCTTTGATGAACAATTCCCAAACCAGAGAACAAAGCATGACGACTCGAGACCTTGAAATGAGTTTGAATGAAAGTTGTTTGATGATGTTGTGTCAAGGACTTATGTTTCATCAAAAATGTCCAAGTAAATCGACTAAAATCATCCACAAATAATGAGCTCCTTGAATAGAAGATCGCTTGTATGGTCCCCATATATCCATATGTAACAACCGAAAAATACTAGATGTTTGAATAGAACTCACTGGAAAAACCAATCTGCATTGTTTAGACATCGACAAACATCACAAGGTTCAAGATATTTTTCACTTGATCGATGTTAAGTAACATATCAAGTTGCCTTGTTACATGAATAGAAGGATGTCCCAATCTAAAATGCCATGAAAACTTATCAAGTAGCATTATTACAATGAGCTAATGATAATTCGAAGGTGATACAAAAGAAGCAATGACATCCTTATGGAAGGAGCTTGAATCCAAGATGTATAATCCTCCAACCATCCTTCCCACAACTAGAACTTGAGAACTCTCAATGTTCGTATAGCACAAAATGATGGATAAAATTCAATTGTCGGTTTAGTAGATGAGAGTAACTTACTAAGCGACAAAAGATTATACTTGAATGCTTTTATATGTAAACAAGATGATGCCTCCTTGTACATTGCGTTACTTGACGTGGAAGATGCATCACTAATTAACAAAAAATTCTATTTTTAGGAATTGAATTTGTGCAACTAATTAACAAAAAATTCTATTTTTAGGAATTGAATTTGTGATTTTGTGAGATATTTTCTCTCTCTTATCGAGACCAAAAACACTATGAAATTCTCCTATCTCAGTCATTCTAATCTATCCTCCTACTATATTATATTCTTCCTATTCCATTCTCTCTTCCTTTCCATTCTCTCCATATTTTCTTCACCCTTTCTCTTTTATTTTTATATTTTTATTTGTATTTTGTAATGGAGATTCATATGGTATTAGTAAGCCAAACTATTTTCTTAATCAAGGAGACTTGCAAGTGATTTATGAGATTTAATTCTTAATTTCCATGTTTTTTTAATCATTGTCTTGTATTTTCAATTGCATTATTTTATTGATTCTATTTTAGAGTCTATATATTTCTACTTATCTGACGGGTAAATGAATGTGCACACTAGTTAGGTTAGAATTCATTACCAATAATCTTACAACCGCTTAGTAAGAAAGATCACGTTAGGTGGCGAGCGGGGCCTTGTCTGTTGGTAATCGATGTGCCTCTGTGTAATTGGCATATGAGATGGATAGAAGTGTATTGTAATTTCCACATGTGACTGGTGGAAAATCCGACTCTAGTTACCACTCATGATAGATGTTCTCATAGAACGTTACTACTAGTCTATTGAGAACCTACAACATATCCAATGATTTTGCGGGTCTCGTTAGTATGTGGTTGTGTCACACGTTCCCTCCACTAACTAAAGGGAAATGAGGTGGAGTGAGTCACTATAAGTCTATCTATAAGACTTGATGAAAGATAACCTTTTTAATTCGATGACTAAATCATGCTTACAGTAGTCTATGTGTCTCCTCGATCTGGAATTATTATTTAATTTGCTAGTTTAGCAGTATTTATGTTTATTTATTCACGCATTTACTTTCCTAGTTAATAATTAGTTATTAGTTTAGATTAGTTTTCTTTTTAACGTAGAGTTAACCATGTCTCGATAGGTTTGACCTCCTACTTGCCTTACAACATATCCAAATAGTCAATAAGTTGGGACTATTATTGGTTTTGTATGACGTGACATCAATTATTTAGTGTTTTTATATTTCATGCTTATTTTAAACCTTAAGGACAAGGTTTGATTTAAGTTGGGGGCATCAACACTATGGATAATGGTAAAAAAATGATGAATTAAGGATAAACACTGCAGGTATGATCGTAAGATTTTATTTTTGAAGTAGTTAAAGAAGAAGAATGGTAATGTATTTCATTTAATTAATATTTAATTGCATTACACATCATTCGTTGCATATATAGTGATATATATAAAGCATGCATATAGGTAGTATAAATTAGGATATATAGAATAGTATATAGAATGAATAAAATATCATTTGCAAAGTTCATGCCTTTGATTGAGGATGAGTAAGAATACAAGTGTCTTGTTGATATGAAACTCTGGAGAATGTTATTATTTTTGAAGAAAATAAGAATTGTAGCAAACAACGATATGATTTAATGATTAGAAACCTAGAGTTAAGGAAGACCATGAACTTGAAACCAAAGCAATAAGTATACCATAAAACTTCTTGTGGAAAAAGTTAGATCTCTAAATAATTATATGATAAGTATGACTCTTACTTGAGTATAAAGTAAATAAAGACTTAGTACTTAAAAAGGAAGATATTGAAATGGTGTGTAATGAAAAGTTGGAATTAAAACTTGCTTAATAAAAGTGAAAGTGATAAGTGCTAACAAGAGTTTTAATTAAAAAATAAGGAGTCCCACAAATTCTACAAGAAAGAAGTAGAGAACTTAATGGTTGAAAAAGTGAGAAAAGTGAGTCCAAAGGAAAATGAGTAGGGACCGTACTACTAAAAAATGAATAAGAAGAAAAGAAAAGATATATATATATATATATATAAAAGAAAAAAGGCATAAGTCAAATAAAAACTTTTCAAATAAAAAGATTTAGCTTGAGTACAAGCAACTTAATTGAGTTAAGTTTTCCTTCCAACTGTATAAAAGTCATATGGATTCCTAAAGTATTAAAGACTACAAAATTGTATGATCTATATTTATTTGTGAGTTTTTTAGTTTAATGAGAAATCATGAGTTGTACACTTGTTACTTGAGTATCAAGGTAAAGTAAACTTGCAAGTAGTGATGGTCTTGGTTGTGAACTACTTCAAAGTTTCGAAAGTGAATTATATTTGTTATTGTTAAAACTACGTGTTTTAAAAGTATTAGTTTTTATGAAGAAAAACTCTTGAGTGGATTATTAACTTGACAATTATTTGAATTAAGTGATACTCCATGAACAATGTAAAATGAGAAAGATAATATAAATAGTATTAGTATACATTCTTTGTTTACTCAAGATGTGAAAAGTCCTAAATTTGGGGGTATTTGATAAGTAGTTAATTAAACTTATATATAGAGTTAATTTAGTTGAATAATAGGTCTAAATATCCTTAAATGAGCTCTAAATGATGATATTTATGTATTTTCAGGTCTACAAGTCATAAAAGACACAAACGAAGGATTCCATGAAGCAAAGAGAAGAAAAAGCACAAAAACAAAATTGACGCTGCAGGTGCACCAGCTGACATTGTGGAGTACATGGACGGCGCCAAGAAGGATGAACCGGCGGTGTGGGATTCAGAGAAAACAATGCAGCGAGAGTGACGCGGTCAAGGCGCTATAGACCACAATGGACGACGCTGCAACCTAACACAGCTAGCGTTAAGTGCACTGAGAAGGAAAATGCAGAGCAGACATGACGTTGTAGTGGCATTGTGACATAACATGGATGGCGAGGATCACTTACAAACATTGTCAAGGCATAAAAATATAAAGTTTTAAACTTTTATTTCGTTTGGGATTGTTATGTAAGGTTTATAATCATTTTTTAGTAAGTTTGGAGTATAAATAAGGGCTAGGAGTGGTAAACTCATATACCAACATACTTTTACAAGACACCACCATAGTTTACATTAGTTTTGAGTTTGAGATAGTTTTATTCGAGTATTGAGAAGAGCCTTTGAATTAGATGACATTGAAGACTCCTATTTGCATTTTCGATCTTTTTTTCATTGATTTAATTAAAGGTATGACTTATTTTAATCTTTGATTTCAATGATGTCTATGTATCGTATGATGTTGATTTCAATGATGAGTGATTAGTCTATTTATTTTAGGGAACAATCGATCTTCTAGTATGAATACTATGCAAAGTTATAAATTGATTATAATGTTTTAGATGTGCAATGATTATAATTTGTGTTTGATTATATGCTTAATTATGTGAACATCTTGATCACATGTTTATTTACTAGGGGTTTTAGAAGTTACCATGACCTTAGAGCTTTTAAGCCGAATAAGAACAACACAACTGTAAAATATATAACATCGACAAATAGTTGTTTATTAGGGAAGCATGAATATTAAACTTAATTATTTATGAGTCTAAAGATTTGATACTTAATGCTGAATGAGACTTACGTTATTCACATTGATAGGTAAAGATCTAATTTGCATATTATGATCTTTTCACTACGATAGTGGTTTGAAGTGAATATTAAAAAAAATTGTCTATTAATATTATGCAATAAACACACAAAAGAAAGATGAATGAAGTTTGATATAGGAAGTATAATATTCATTACGTAAGTGAAGTTATGAACTAAGAGTTTTCTAAATATAAGAATACAACTTGATTTACATTATTTTCATTAGAATAGATTTGTTTTAGTTTAAATCAAACAAAAAAAAAAACCTTCTTAGTAAATTTGATTAAGTAATTGTATCCATATACACCTTTCTAAAGGAACAATATCGGTAATTGACCTTTGTTGATCACACTATTACTGACTTGAATGGTTATGCTTGCGGTCACAATGACTAAAACTCGTTTGGTTTCCTCTCCCGTGTGTTCTACGTCGGTCGCTCAAATTCTGAAATCGTCCGCCATTTCGCTAGGCATTTGAAGATTCGTCGAAGCCATTCATTCACTCTTCGCATTAGGCAAATTTGAAGATTCATGACCAAAAAGATCAAATTGATCAATGAAGTCTCTACATTTACATTCATTCAAACTAATATGGTGCACATTGTACACCCCAGATACAATCTATGCTTACTAGAACAAGCTAAGATAAACTTGTAGTACATTACACCGAATAAAAGATTCAATACACATACATCGGTTTACATAAACACTACATAAACAGCTCTGTTACATGATATAACTCTACATCCCCTCTCAAGATGGAAGTCTATGCCAATCACATAGACCCATCTTGGACAATAAATCAGAAAACAAAGGAGCTGGTAAAGATTTGGTAAACAAATCAGCCAAATGTAACCGAGTAGAAATATACTGTGGAAGAACAAAGCCAGACTTGAACTGATGTCTAACCAAGTGACAATCAATTTCCAAATGCTTGGTACGTTCATGAAAAATAGGATTGGCAGATAGATGTATTGCAACTTGATTATCACACCAAAGAGGTATTGGAAGAGAAGTAGGAATATCTAAGTCCTTAAGGATATAGGAAATCCATAATAACTCACAAACCGTGGAAGATAAACTGCGATATTCAACTTCAGCAGAGGACTTGGATACAATAGCTTGCTTATTAGTTTTCCAAGAGATCAAAGATGATCCCATGAACACACAATAACCAGTAAGAGATTTATGAGAAAGAGGGCAAGTAGCCCAATATAAATCACAGTAAGCAACAACAGAGAGATCCCTCTGAACAGGGGAAAACATACCTCGGGAAGGGGTACCCTTAAGGTATCGTAAAACATGAAGTGCACCAGACCAATGTTGCTCTGTAGGGGCCTGAACAAATTGACTTAATTGCTGTGTGGCATAAGTAATGTCAGGACGAGTGAATTCCAGGTAAAGAAGACGACCAATGAGTCTTCTATATCTATCGACTTCAATGAACAAAGGTGAATCAACATCAGTAAACTTGCAGTCACGAGGGAGTGGAGTAGCAGATGGTTTAGCCATGATAAGACCAGCATCATTAAGTAAATCAAGAACATACTTGCGTTGATGAACATAAAGACCTGAGGAAGATCGAACAAATTCCAAACCCAAGAAGTAACGAGCTTGACCAAGATCCTTGATGGTGAACAATGTATGTAAGAATGTCTTAACTTGATTAATTAACTCAAGTGAAGTACCAGTAAGAAGGACATCATCAACATAAACCAGCAACACCAAAAATTGGCCAGCAGTGTTGTAAGTAAACAAGCAGGGATCATGAGCAGACTGAATAAAACCAAAAGATTGAAGTTTAGATGTAAGCTCATGATTCCATTGTCGAGAAGCTTGCTTTAAACCATACGAGGATCTTTGAAGTTTGCAGACTTGATTAGGTGAAGCCAAATTATAACCATCAGGAGGCTTCATGTAAACATCTTCATCTATATAGCCATGTAAGAAGGCATTGTTAACATCCAATTGATGTAAAGGCCAATCTCGAGCGGCTGCTAAGGATAAAACAATCCTAACAGTGACATTCTTGGCAACTAGAGAGAAAGAATCAGTATAATCAACACCTTCAATTTGGTTAAAACCCTTTGCAACCAAACGAGCCTTACATCTATCCAAAGAACCATCAGGATGAAGTTTAACCTTGTAAACCCACTTAGAACCAATGGCCTTTTTACCAAGTGGTAGAGTAGTAAGACTCCAAGTACCATTGGCTTCCAAAGCCTGTAACTCCTTATTCATTGCTTCAACCCAAACAAGATCGTGCTGAGCTTGAACATAACAAGTAGGCTCATTTATGTTTGAAACAGCAGCCAAAAAGCACTTGTAACAAGCAGTAATGTTTGGAGAATGAATAAAAGGAAATGTATGAGGGGTACCAGTAGACAAAGGAATCGTTGCAGGAGGAAAAACAGATGTTTTTACATTGTTGAGAACAAAATCATTCATCTAAAGAGGCTTATGAACAGCACGAGTACTTTTCCTAGTAATAACAGTAGTAGGAGGCAGGACATCTTCATGTAAGTCATCATTAGTATGAGGGACTAATGTATCATTAGTAGGCATAGATGAGACAGCTTCGGGGACATCAAAACATGTTTCATCAATAGGTAATTCTTGAGAATGAGGTACAGTAGTTGATGTAGGAGCAATAGGAGCAGGACTGTCACTCAAGTAATCAGAATTATCTCCATAAGGGATAAGCACATGACACCTTGAACTTGCAGTATCTTTATGAAATGGAAACTGGTTTTCAAAGAAAATCACATCTCTTGAAACAAAACATGTATGTGTGGCCATGTTGTACAATCTATAAGCCTTTTGACCAGGAGAATAACCAAGGAATATACACTTAAGAGCTCTTGAATCCAACTTGGTTTTGCTTGGTGAAACATTGGTAGAAAAACACAAACAACCAAAAGTCTTCAAAGAAGAATAATTTGGTATTCTTCCAAATAAAAGATGACAAGGAGACTTCCATTTCAGTAACTGAGAAGGTAATATGTTAATGATGTATGTGGCAGTAAGAACAGCATCGCCCCATAACTTTGTGGACAAATTAGACTAAAAAATCAAGGCTATTGTAACTTGCAACAAATGTCTATGTTTTCTTTCAACCACACCATTTTGCTGAGGTGTATATGGTGTGGATCTTTGATGAACAATTCCCAAACCAGAGAACAAAGCATGATAATCTTTATTACAAAACTCAGTACCATTATCAGTCCAAATGGTTTGAACTGAAACCTTGAAATGCGTTTGAATGAAAACTATAAACTGTTTGATGATGTTGCCTGTCAAGGACTTATGTTTCATCAAAAATGTCCATGTTAATCGACTAAAATCATCCACAATAGTCAAAAAATAATGAGCTCCTTGAATAGAAGACTGCTTATATGGACCCCAGATATCCATATGTAACAACTGAAAAGGATAAGAAGTTTGAATAGAGCTCACTGGAAAAACCATTCTGCATTGTTTGGACATCTGACAAACATCACAAGGTATAGTATGTCTTACATTTGAATGACTGTTAAGTAACAAATCAAGTTGTCTTGTTACATTAACAGAGGGGTGCCCCAATCGACAGTGCCATGAAAAATTATCAGTAGCATTATTACAGTAGGCTAGTGATAATTCTGTAGGAGACACAAATGAAGCAATGACATCTTTATGAAGAGAACTGGAATTCAGTATGTATAGTCCTCCAATCATCCTTTCCACAGCTAGAACTTGAGAACTCTCAATGTTCTGTATAGCACAAAACGATGGATAAAACTTGATTGTCAGTTTAGTAGATGAGAGTAACTTACTAACCGACAAAAGATTACACTCGAATGAGTTTATATGTAAACAGGAAGAAAGAACTAATTCTGAACTCAGTTTCACATCTCCAATGCAATTAACTTCTTTAGTATGTCCATCAGGTAAACAAACCATAATAGGTTTAGCTAAGACAGTGACATTACCAAGCAAATCATAGCTAGTACACATATGATTTGTTGCTCCACTATCCACAATCCAAGCATCTGAATTAAAAGAGGAACAAGAACTAGAAAGCCTTTTATATGAGCTACCTGTAAAATCAGATATAGCTTAATTCACATGTGTAGAAGCTTCTGCATCTGAAACAGACTTTCCTTTCATGAAATTCTCAATCCCTTGCTGTATCATTGCTGCTATATTACACTGAAAATCTTCAAATTGAGGAGATCATGCATCTTGTATATCCAGAGGTAATTCCATCAAATTCACAAAAGACTTTGAACTATTTGACATCTGCTTCTTGTCAAGGTCTTTCTTGTACCAATCTAGAAAGCCATGAAGTTTGAAACAAGTCTCTTTTGTGTGTCTTTTTGCCTTACAATGATCACAAAATAGATCATCTTTATTGACAAATTTCTTTTGATTTTCTTTTCCAGCAAACCTATGAACATTGGTTGAACCATAAGAACCTGAATTCATCTTGGTAGTTTTCATCATCATGGCTGTATCTATCATAGGTGAATAGCTAACATGTACCTCCTTTTGCTTTTCGACTCTAAGAACCATAGAGTAAGCTTTGTTTATACTTGGAAATGGATCCATCACCAATATTTGATTACGAATATGATCATACATATCATGCAAGCCCATCAAAAATTGCATCAGCCTATCATTAGACTCCAGAACAGCCATTGCTATTGAAGCTCCACATTCACATATAGGTAAAGGGACTAAACAGCTCAGTTCATCCCAAAGCTTCTTAAGTTTTGTATAATACTGTGAAAGTGATAGATCTCCTTGACTTATAGAAGCAATATCTCATTTCAATTGATACAAGAGAGGACCATTACATTCTCCAAACCTTTCTTTCAATTCATTCCATAGATCAAAAGAAGAAGTTGTATAAAGGAATGCTTCAACAATATCCTTTGAAATAGAATTCAAGATCCAAGAAGTGACCATATAATCCACTTTGATCCATCGATCCAGATTAGGATCAGTAGAATCTGGTTTTAAACATCTTCCATCGATGAAACCAATCTTTGTTTTTGCACCTAACGCAATCATCATAGCTCGACTCCAAGACAAGTAATTTGAACCAAGTAAACATGTGTCTTCATACAAACACTTCACTTGCTACATTGTCTACATGATATAACTCTACACATTGTCTTCATACAAACACTTCACTTGCTTTGTCTCGTCTCGTCTCATCTGATCGGTGAGTCGATGAAGCGTTTTAGTTCAAATTTCTCGATTTCCTAACTATTTTTCTTGATTCCGTGTTGTTTGTGGTTCAATTTGATTGTTGTGGTCGTCGATGTAGTCCCGTTTGTGATGTAGTTTGGGTTTATGATTGAAAAGCTAGAGTTTGCATTTGTGATGCATGTTTGATCAGGATAAAGAGCTTTTGTAGTGTTATCTGTTGTTTTGATTTCAAGTTTGTGTTGATTAATTGTTTGTTTGAATTGAATTGTTGTTTTTTGGTGAAATTCGATCTGGATGTATGAAAATTGGGATTCAGAGAAAAACGCATGACTTCATGTTGTTTTTGGATATGAATTTCAGTAGAGAACACTTTTGATTATTGTTTGACTTTGAATTTAGTCTTGTTAAACAACAAATGATTGAATTAGGAGTTTGTTTGCTTGGATTTGTTATGCAAATGGTTTGTGTGATGGTTCTCTATCAAAACCTTAACTTTCTTTGCTTTCAATCATCAAAGCCTAGAGACTCTAAGTGTGTTGTTGTTTCTTCATCTAGAGTACTAAATGTATTGCGAGTTTTGTTACTTTACCCTACAAAGGAGGGATTTGAGGGCACTTTGGACTATATAAATAAGATTAGGTACGAGGGGTCAAGATCGTGTTCACACTTCACCAAATCAATTACATCTAAAGTACTTATAAGGTGGCAATTCTAATTAACTCCTTAAGTGTTCAATTGATAATTTATTATGCATACATTCAAATTCTATATCGCTATATATATTTGGATATTTCTCTGTAAGTGTATTGTTGTGACCATATTAAGCTTTTCTCTCTCTTCCTACCCATGTGTGATTTTGTGACGGCCCAGCTCCTCAAACTAGGTGTCGCTCAGCCTAATCCCATCATTAAGCCCTAACCCATGCCATATAGGACTTAACAACATACTAATCAGCCTTTTCACCTCATTTACCTCATTACTCATGATCAATATAATTACTATTAATTTCAAAATCATCAGAGTTAATTAAGAGATAATTATCGTTACCTTAACTTTCAGCGGAAGATTTAGTAAAAATAGCAGAAGCATTTATAAAGCACCTACTATAGGAACCAGGTAAATAGACGATCGTATTAAACCAACCAAAGTAAAACGTGATCCAGTAGGGAAGTCTAGTTTTTCAACCCAAAGTTATACAAAATGACGTAAGTAATGGAGACACAAAGTGATCACCAACAAAAGTAGCAGAAACTATCATCTGACGAATCAAAACTAATCGTCGATCTTCTCTTTCCCTGGTCTGCTACTCGAAATGTCTACACCCACTATCATAAAAAGGACGGTGAATATAATAAAGTGTAACACCAAGAGACATTTATCCGCATTTTCAAATATACAATAAGTATCTGAAAGCATAACAATAACAGAGAAAGCTGAACAAGAATCATGATATAAGATACATCAATTAAACATAATGAAACTAACACTCGGCTAAGCGGTAATAATCTAGGGCCGGTTTACTATGAAATTACACCACATGAACTCTATTCCACTATGTAGGGCATAGATATGCTCATGATTGCCCATTTTTCATATATGTATATACTTGCAGACAACCCTATGTCCTATACCTTGTATGCCGCTCAAGCTAGTAGTGAGATCCTGACATCCCCAGAATCTAGTGACCCCTTGTGCCGCTACCATCTCTATATATAATGGTTTTAAATACAAGAACTACTTTCATAACTCAAGAAATGACACAATTTAGAAAATCCAATAAAAGTGAATGTATAACTATTGCACAAAGGAATTAGATTTTCAGTACCATAGATCTCCTATCTAATAGCATGCTATTCTACTTGATTAACATACTTAACAACCAAGAATGACAAAGCATGTGAATAAGAGTCAATGAATACCACTTAAACATAAACCAATGCCACGATAACAATATCATGAAATGAGACGAAACAACAAAGTCATAGCATCAAAAGTACAATAGGCTCATCAGTCCAAATGACTGTAAATAAGAAGCATAATGGCAAAGAAATAGAAATAAATATCTCAATCAGTGTATTTACAAACCACACGAAGTTCCTAGGCTGATTTGACCTGCCGGTACCCTGTATCTCACCAATAACCTCTCGAGACTCCTCCCTAGTTTCCCGAGGTTAATTCGGGTGTTTTAGGACCTACAAATTATCAAAGTTAGATTAAACCAATTAGAAAAACCTCAAACTTTTATTAGAACTTTCACTACTTTTCAGGTCTTGACGTTGTAGTGGCACCGTATACTTGCACCCACTGTGTTGCCACGGCGCCAAGCCAACGTTTCTTACTAAGAGTTCAACCTTGCATTCTAATAATCCATACACCTAGAATACACCTAAATCAAGCTTGATCATCTCCAATTTACCCAAAATTTACGGACTTAACTATATAAACCTAAAATCATAGTTTTTCATAAAAAAATTCATTAAAACACCTATAACTTTAAAATATCAAAACTTTGTCAATTTAAATCGAAATCTAGATCTTCTTAATAGCAAATTTATTAGTTTTTCGTGATGAATTAAAAAATGCTTTTAGTTTCTAAAATTTAAGGCATCTTCATATCATAATTTGGTAAAAACCTTTGTTTCATGACTAAAATCATTATAATTACCAATAAACTTCAAATTTGAAATTCAAGGTTCAAGGATTCATTTGATGCTTCAATTGAGTCATAAAATCAGTGAAAAAGGTTTATCAGCTCATTTGAAACAAAATCCCTATCATTATGACCAATTTATTATAATCATACTAAATTAGTGGTGTAAGTAGAATTACCTAGTTGTTGTACACCACCAACTGGATCAACTTCTTCAATTCCACTAGAATTCTTTCACTAAGTTGCTGATCTTCTTCTCCAATCTTCCTCTTTAGTACTTTACTTCTTCTCTAAGTTTAGAAATGAAAGGGTTTGCATGAACTAACCTATTCAATCTTATATATATTGATAAGGTTGTTTAATAGCCATTAATCTTAATGTATGCACGCATCTCGAGACTAATCTAATGGCTTTTATTTTGATTTTAATTCCACTAACTCTCTCTTCTAACACAAATTCCAACTCAATTGGTCTTTTGATGTGTCAAAACGTATATCGAGAAATATCAATGACTAATATTTTAATTTGCTAACTTAGGTTACATTTAATATAAAATCAATTATAGCCATATCAAATTCAACTAACTAAGCCACATCAACTTAAGTTGGTTTACCACATCACTCTCTATCTCGGTTCCACGCCGGCATGCATCTCGAGGCACTTCTATGTTAGTGTCTCGACATCTATATACGAGTAGGAGAGACTTAGTAGTGAACACATATACATCATACTAGGAATACATCACAACAAAAGTAACATATACCTCAGCCACATTGCTTCGGTCAATGCACGTATCTCGATGCGGGTTCCATGTCACGAGTCAATAACCCTGATTAAGGACTAATATACTATAAGTAAATTATGGGCCATTACCGATTTGAAGTTTTAGTTTACTTTTCATAAGAAATGATATGATAAGGAAAAACTTGACTTCCAGGAAAGTCTTTATATATAGCCACATTGAAAAGAAGGGGAGAAAGTTAAAAGCCGAATCAATTATTTGGTACGCCAAATCAATTATTCGGAGTATATAGATGACATTCACATTTCATAGTTCTTCGTTTCGTTCGAAATGGATTTGGTACTTGAAATTTTTTTTGATTTTTGATATCTCGTTCTTCCACTCAGTATTGTTAATGCTGGTGATTCGATTAGGTTAAATACATGTGGTGGTTTGCACAATTGTTTTATAGCTATAGATTTTGGTTTCCTACTAAAATTAATTAATTCTTTCTGCAGGAATCTTAAAACTCAAGATGGATAAAATTAAACGCCAAGGAACTTGCATCACTACTTGGTAGGTGATCGTATACAAGTTCATTAAAGTGCAGACTACAAAATCTCATGCTTTAGGATCATAAACCCAAATGCTGCAGTTGACTGAAATGAAATTCAGCAGTAACTTTAACTAACTCTAGAGTAACAATTGAGGTTCATGTTTATGTAATGAGTGTAAGTGAGTTATATTGGGACATGTTTGAATTAGATTGATGTTTGTAATTGGATGGAATCACAAATAAGTAGTGCATTAGTATCTTATTTGAGATCCGAGTTCATTTGCTAGTAAATGATACGTCTACTGATGTTCTCATTGGATCTTTAGTGTAATGAGAGAAAGAGAGCACGCAGCATGGATGTACGTGTTTCTTTTCTTTTCTTTTTTTAAATGTTAGATTATCTTTTCCTAATTAATCTCTATTATATGTGACCCATATTATGTTATTACGTACTTCATGTTTTGGGCCCACAACTTGATGGTAGTTTGGGCATAATTGTTTTGAGTACGGGGGTTTTAATTCCCTCCCCTCTCTCTTCAAATTAAACGGACCCCAATAACTGTAAAACAGTTATTGGGATATGATTTATTTAAAACCGCATTGAGATCTCGCCATCAAGAACAACGGTATTACGGAAGAAGGCAGAGAGGAAAAACATTCTTAAACTTATTGGCAATGGAAGGAGGTATGTTTATCTTTTATAATTTATGATTGAATTAAAAGTGTTATATAGATCAGAAAAGACAACATTGGTATCAGAGCATGGTTAAACACTTTTCATTCAACAGAGAGGTTTAAGTCGATGTTTAATTTCAGCATTATAGATCAATACTTTGATCTGACTTAACTTTGCGTTTGGGGTATATTGCGTTTTTGGGTATATTGTATTTTCCTATTCCGATGCCTATATATTTTGCGTTAAAGAATTTGGATCTATAATAAATTGATATATATGCCGTTAGATTCTCGGATGAACTAAAAATTTGGGTTTTATTGATATACATGCGTTATGTACTATTTGTTTGTTTTGGTACAAATTATTTCCTACAAAATAGGTGTATGGCTTAATCTTTCCTATTTATTAGTATTAATTAATGTGGCAGTTTGTTTATTTCTTGATTATAGTAATTAGTCACGTTTGAGATTTAAGTGGCTGATTTAGTTGGTAAACGTGATTTAAAAATAAAAAAAAAAAATGCCACGTTTGACTTGGAATTAAAACACTTACGTATGCATGAACAATACATATACATGATATTAATTGAAATTTGTCATTTACGTATATATATTATTTAATATATGCATATTAATGTATGTCACATTATTAATTGATTAATTTATTGTCATGCATGTATGCATATGATTGGCATGTATATCTTGATTAAAATAATAATAATAAAATTAAAGTATGCTTAATTAAATGTTTATTTAATGAAAAGCTTGTTAGTCACCAAAGTGGCCTAGCTTGAATAGATGTTAAATATTTAATTAAGATCTAATTAATTATAATGCTAGGAGGTCACCAAAGGTGGACCATTGCTTATAATTAATGAAACTTAAGAGATTTATCTTCATACTTAATTAAAATAGGTATGTTTTATCCAAAGATATCTTACTTATTTTCCTAAGTATGATTGATTGTCTATGAAAGTATGCTTATTGAGAATTTGATATAGCATGAATTATGTATTAAAGTATCACCCAAAGGTGAACTTAAATACATAATAAAAGTATTGTATGTCTGAATCTATTAGATTTCTCAAAGCATTAATGTGAATAATTTTGTTATATTTGCAGCGTCCTCTAATATGTTTGCCTTGGGTAATATGATGGTTAAGTTCAATGGGCTTAACTACAATGATTGGTCTGAACAGATCCAGTTCCAACTGGGTGTAATGGACCTTGACTGCAATCATTGTAGACGAAAAGCCTGCGGCCATTAATGAGGCCAGCTCCGAAGAGGAAAAGTCTTTATATGAGGCTTGGGAGCGGTCTAATAGGCTAAGTTTGAATTTGATGCGAATGACGATTGTAGAAAATGTCAAACCATCTATGCCCAAGACAAGCGATGCAAAGGAATTCATGATCCAACTAAAAGAGTACTCACAATCGGACATTGCTGACAAGTCCATTGTGGGAAGCTTGATGAGTGAGTTGACCACTAAGAAATTTGAGTGGTCACAACCCATCCATGATCATGTGACTAGTATGTCTAATTTGGCAGCGAAGCTCAAAGCAATGGGTATGGACGTGAGTGAATCATTTCTGGTTCAGTTCATTATTAATTCCCTTCCCCCTGAGTTTGGTCAGTTCCAGGTGAATTACAACACCATAAAAGAAAAATGGAACTTGCAAGAAATCAAGGCCATGCTCGTACAGGAGGAAGGGAGATTAAGGAAACTGAAGGGTCACTCGGTTCATCTCACTATGCATGATGGAGCTAGCAGCAACAAAGCTATCCCAGGAAGGAAGGACAGAAAGAAGGACAAAGCCCCAATGAAAGTCCATGAGGGTCGAATCCATAAGGAGCTGAGGTGTCACTTCTGTAGGAAGAGTGGACACTTCAAGAAAGACTGTCGAAACGAAAGGCATGGTTTGAGAAGAAAGGTATACATTACATTTATGTATGTTTTGAATCAAACTTAATTGAAGTGCCTAATAATACCTGGTGGCTTGATACTGGTGCAACTACTCATGTTTCACATATTATGTAGGGATTCCTTTCAATCCATCCCATAAGCGGAACTGAAAAGTTCTTATTTATGGGGAACATAATGAAGGCACGCATAGAAGGGATCGGGACTTATAGATTAATCCTGGATACCGGATACTTTTTGGATTTAGAAAATGTCTTTATGTTCCTGAATGTTCAAGGAACCTTGTTTCTGTATCAAGATTGGATTGTGTAGGCTTTAATTTAAAGATTGGAAACAGTTGTTTTAGTTTATTTAAACAAAAATACTATTATGGTTCTGGTATTTTAATTGACAACTTATATCATTTCAATCTTGATAGTATGTTTGTTGAATCCTTGTTTAATGTTGAGCATGTTATTGGAAATAAACGTAGTGCACATGATGAGTGCTCTGCTTTTCTTTGGCATCAAAGATTAGGTCACATATCCAAAGAAAGAGTAAAGAGGTTAGTGAAAAGTAATATCTTACCTCAATTGGATTTTGTTGATTGGGATGTATGCGTGGATTGCATTAAGGGAAAGCAAACCAAACATATATCAAAACATCCTGCCACAAGAAGCAGTGAGCCTCTTGAATTGATACACACCGATATTTGTGGTCCTTTTGATGCTCCATCTTGGAGTGGTCAAAAGTATTTTATCACCTTTATTGATGATTACTCACGATATTGTTATCTATACTTGTTGCATGAAAAGTCTCAGTCAGTGGACATTTTAGAAATGTTCATTAATGAGGTAGAAAGGCAGCTAGATAGAAAGGTAAAAGTGGTGAGATCTGATAGAGGTGGCGAATACTTTGGAAAGTATGATGAAAGTGGACAATGTCCAGGTCCATTTGCAAATTTCCTTAAAGGTCGAGGTATTTGTGCACAATACACAATGCCTGGTACACCTCAACAAAATGGTGTAGCTGAAAGGCGGAACCGTACTCTTATGGATATGGTTAGGAGTATGTTAAGTTGTAACACTATACCTTCATCATTGTGGATGCATGCCTTAAATACTGCTGCATATCTGCTAAATAAGGTTCCTAGTAAATCAGTTCCTAAGACTCCTTATGAACTTTGGACTGGTAGGAAACCTAGTTTGAGACATCTTCATGTTTGGGGATGTCAAGCAAAAGTATGGATATATAATCCACATGAAAAGAAACTTGATGCAAGGACTATTAGTGGTTACTTCATTGGTTACCCTGAAAAGTCTAAAGGGTACATATTTTATTGTCCTAACCATAGTACGAGAATAGTTGAGTGAGTGCACGCTTCTCGGTTCATTGAGAATGGCCAAAACAAAGTGGGAGTGAAGAATCACGAAATGTGGATATTCATGAAATTCAATTCAAAACTCCTACATCTAGCATTTCTCTCAAATTGTTGTTCCTCTTGTTGTATCATGGTTACGTTAATAAACCGGACAACAAATCATTGTTCCAAATGAGGAAAATGAACTTATTGTTAATGAACTAGCTAATGATGCACAAGTTGTAAATGATCAAGTAGAACCACAAGAAATAGCATTACGAAGGTTTGTAAGGACAAGAAGACCAGCAGTTTCAAATGACTATGTGGTTTATTCACTTGAACATGAATGTGATTTGAGCATTGACAAAGATCCAGTCTCGTTCAAACAAGCCATGAAATGTGATGATTCTAAAAAATGGTTTAGTGCCATGATAGACGAGTTGAAATCAATGGATGACAACAAAGTCTGGGAATTAGTCGAGTTGCCTGAAGGTGCAAAGCAAGTTGGTTGCAAATGGGTCTTCAAAACAAAACGAGACTCACATGGCAATATCGAAAGACATAAAGCCAGACTTGTCGCCAAAGGTTACAATCAAAAGGATGGCATTGACTATAAGGAGACCTTCTCTCCAGTTTCAAAGAAGGACTCTTTAAGAATTATAATGGCTTTAGTAGCTCATTATGATCTCGAGCTTCACCAAATGGATGTGAAAACCGCCTTTCTGAATGGAGACTTAGAAGAGGAAGTTTACATGGACCAACCCGAAGGTTTCTTGACCACAGGAAAAGAAAACTTGGTGTGTAAGTTGAAGAAGTCAATATATGGATTGAAACAAGCTTCCAGACAATGGTATATTAAGTTCAATAATACCATTACGTCTTATGATTTTATAGAAAACATTGTTGATCGGTGTATATATATGAAGATCAGTGGGAGCAAGTTTATTATATTGGTCCTATATGTTGATGACATTCTTCTTGCTGCGAATGATGTTGCTTTGTTACATGATGTAAAGAGATTTCTCTCTATAAACTTTGAAATGAAAGATATGGGTGAGGCATCCTATGTGATAGGAATAGAAATATTTCGTGATAGATCGCAAGGATTGTTAGGTTTGTCTCAGAAAGGATATATCAATAAAGTATTAGAGAGATTTCAAATGGACAAGTGCTCTACAGAGAATAGTTCCAATTCAGAAAGGGGACAAGTTTAGTTTAATGCAATGTCCTCAAAATGATTTGGAACGTCAACAAATGAAATGTATTCCTTATGCGTCATTAGTTGGGAGCTTAATGTATGCCCAGACTTGTACTCGACCGGATATCGGTTTTGCTGTTGGAATGTTGGGTCGATATCAAAGTAATCCTGGAATGGATCATTGGAAAGCCGCAAAGAAAGTACTTAGGTACTTACAAGGCACCAAAGATTACATGTTGATCTACAAACGGTCGAGTCATCTCGAAGTGATTGGGTATTTTGATTCAGACTATGCCGGATGTGTGGACTCGAGGAAATCTACATTCGGTTACTTGTTCCTATTGGCTGGAGGAGCAGTTTCATGGAAGAGTGCGAAGCAGACTGTAATTGCTACTTCCACTATGGAGGCTGAATTTGTGGCATGCTTTGAGGCTACTATTCATGCATTATGGTTGCGGAATTTTGTGTCAGGACTTGCTATTATTGATAGTATAGCTAAACCTATAAGGCTATATTGTGATAATTCCGCAGCAGTTTTCTTTTCGAAGAATGACAAGTATTCAAAAGGTGCAAAACACATGGATTTGAAGTACTTGTCTATCAAAAAGAAGTACAAAAACAAAGAGTGTCAATTGAGCATATTGGTACTGATCTGATGATAGCGGATCCGTTAACTAAGGGATTACCGCCCAAAACGTTTATTGGCCATGTTGAACGTATGGGCATTATAGACAAGTCCTTGTTAACATAATATTGTGGTATGTATACATACATTTATAATTGTATTGCTCATATTATTGTCATGACACTTGTGAATTCTATTAAAGCTTTGTTTTTGCTTATGTACTTGTTATCTTCATTATATTTCAGAGAGATAACATTATAGTTAGAGGGTTGAATTGTCCTTATTATAGTTATACTGGTTGAGTTGGTTGTGATACATGGAAGGAATCATGTCGATTAAATGACTTGTGACCACCATGATCTAATCATTTTAATTCAGTGGAAAAGTGATTTGATAGATTCAATAAAAGTGTGCAATTATATTTTATTTTGAATCATCAAGTTATAACATGGGTCAAGTGGGAGATTGTTAGATTATCTTTTCCTAATTAATCTCTATTATATGTGACCCATATTATGTTATTACGTACTTCATGTTTTGGGCCCACAACTTGATGGTAGTTTGGGCATAATTGTTTTGAGTACGGGGGTTTTAATTCTCTCCCCTCTCTCTTCAAATTAAACGGACCCCAATAACTGTAAAACAGTTATTGGGATATGATTTATTTAAAACCGCATTGAGATCTCGCCATCAAGAACAACGGTATTACGGAAGAAGGCAAAGAGGAAAAACATTCTTAAACTTATTGGCAATGGAAGGAGGTATGTTTATCTTTTATAATTTATGATTGAATTAAAAGTGTTATATAGATCAGAAAAGACAACATCAAATTCTTAACATTTGATTGGAACTTAATTGATTTTATTTCATTAATAGGGTCTTATATAGATTCACGCATTGGAATACAATTGATATTACTTTGTGTGATCACATTCTTTAAAATGATTCGAAAATTGTATTCTTCAAAACTGTACTTTCAAATCTTCAATGATTCTTAAACTTGTTTAATTAGTACGACATGTTATTTTATTTTCAAATATCCTAACTCAATTATGATTAAAGTACGGTTTAGAAATTTTAATTTGTTGCAACTTACTTTCATTAGTTCTACTGTTTTAATAAGTATTATATTCTACTTGTTTGGTTTGCCATTCATTTGATTTGTATATATGGTCAAATGTTGCAGGGCAGTGGAGAGGCACTTGCAGACATCTTTTAACTGTGAAAGAATAAGGTAATGCATCCAAATATTCTAAACATTATTATGGACCAGTCTTCACCCAAATAGACATAATTGATTTGCTTACTAATATTTAAAACATAAAAAATCTATGCACAGTTGATGCAGTTTATTCGGCATGTCATCTAAAATTTCATTGCTATAAATACTGTAATTTATATATTTAGTCTTTTTTATATGCTTTCTAATGATCTGTGGTGCTTAATTTCCAATCTTTTTTTGGTGCTGATATTAGACTTCAATTAGAACTCCTCTTTATGGAAAGTACATCTTGAGAAGTCCTTAAAAAACAACACCATTGTCATACACATTACATAGAGGGAATGTAAATTAGATTTGGGTTTCCATCCCAACTTTAGTCATTTTTCTATAGCTGTCAATATACCTATTAAGTCCTGCAAAAAAAAAGCGCTCAAAAAAATAAAACTCGTACTGCATAATCATCATCATTTGGTAGATGGGAATTCCTATCATGACTTTGAAGAGATTTAGTTCTGTACTTAAAATTGTATCTGTGATGATTAAATAGAAATTATAGTTTAAACTTTATCATTCATAATATTTTCTATAGTTGGTGTTTTTGTAAGAAAACATTTACAATGTTGACGGCCTCTAAAAGGTTTTGCCAATTTGTATAAATTCTTTTCGGACTTAAATATTGTACTTCAATGAGAGCTTCAAGTAAGCCTAACATTTTCTGCATCATTGGAATTAACAAAAATGATCTCATGACTTTATTACCTTCTGCAATGTTTTTGGTCTATCAATGAGTGATGGATAATTGTGGTGCGAATGTACAGTTTGGTGGCTATATTTCTTTATGAGACAAATTCTGTTTAAAGACAAGGATTTCAACAGAAGGTTATGGACTTTGAAGGTATGATTGCAACAATGGTGGTGTTCTTGCTACTGTTGTCGCAGCTGGCTTCAAAAGTAAAAGAATTTCTTTTCCGTACCATTTATTTTTATGTGTGATTGATGCCTATCATAGTCTGTCCCAAGTCCGATAAAGGAGGAGGACTTTGACGCCCATTTTTCATACCGAAAATTGGGTAAGGGAGGTCTCAAACTCATTTTTCATACCTGAAAAGTGGGGGAGGAAGGCTCCAAGCTCATTTTTCATTCTTGGAAAATTGAGGAGGGTTGCGATAGGTTGACAGCCAGCGTAAAAATTGTCACTTTTTATGAAATGGATCAAACATATATAAACATTGGGGCGTTTCCACCTAGTGACGCGCTGTGTCGGAGCTCAGGTGTAGTGAGAAATGAGTAAGGTTGTGTTTCACATCACCTCCTAGGTGTGAAGAAAAGTGAGCAACGGTTCCCACACATAGGACGAGTGTGGGTAAAGAAGTTAGTCCCTTCACATCGTCACCCGGATGTGAAGAAAAATGAGCAAGCGTTCCCACACAAAAGACGGGTGTGGGTAAAGAAGCTAGTTCAAAACAAACACAAAAGGAAAAACAAAATCATAAATACGAATACTAGATCTTTTAGACAAAATAGAAATAAAAAAGGAAAACAAACACAAAGGGGAGAAAAAATTCATTTAGGAACCTGGAACATATGAACACTTACAGGGAAGTCAATAGAATTAGTAGATACTATGATTAGAAGGAGCGTCAATATTGCTTGCCTCCATGAGACAAAATGGGTAGGAGAAAAGAGTAGAGAAATAGGAAGCACAGGTTTAAATTGTGGTAAACCGGTATAGAAGGAAAATGCAATGGAGTAGGAATTGTGGTGGATAATGATTATAAGGATAAGGTCGTAGAGGTTAAGAGAATGAGGGATAGATTGATTCTAGTTAAATTAATTATTGAAGACGAAAAAATTAACATTCTTAGTGCCTATGCACCACAAGTAAGATTAAGCGAGAGCATCAAACGCAAGTTTTTGGACGATATGGATGGATTTATGCAAAGCATACCATTAAATGAAAAGGTTTTTATTGGAGGAGATTTAATGGGCATGTCGGGGCAAGTAACGATGGGTTTGAGAGAGTTCATGGAGGTTTTGGTTATGGTAATAGAAATGAAGAAGGAGAATCAATCTTAGAATTTGCTTCATCATACGATTTTGTCTTAGAAATACTAGTTTTAGGAAGAGGGAGTCACATATAATTACTTTTAGTAGTGCTCATAACAAGAGTCAAATAGATTTTCTTTTAACAAGAAAAATAGATAGAAAAATATGTAGAGACTCTAAAGTAATACCTGGTGAAGCACTTACTAACCAACATAAATTAGTAGTACTTGATATTAAGCTAAAACAACGACATAATATGAATAAAAGAGTTAGTGACCCTAGAATAAAGTGGCGGAACCTAAAAAATAGTAAACAAGTAGAGTTTAGAGAAAAACTACTAAAGAAAAATGTTTGGAATCTTGACTTAGATGCTAATACATTGTGGCTAGAAATGAGTAGTTGCATAAGGAGAGTGAGATAAAACGTATTAGGTATAAGCTTGGGACCACCAAAGAAGGAATCGTGGTAGGGGAACGAGGATGTCCAACAAGCAATTAAGACTAAAAAAGAGATGTATAGGAAAATACCTAAGTGTCAAGATGAAGATGCTTACAATCAATATAGAGAAGCTAGAAAACAAGCTAAAAAAGTAGTTAGTCAAGGTAAAACAAATTTCATGGAAGATCTATATACAAGGTTAGGTAATAGAGATGGCGAAAATTATATATATGGGATAGCCAAATGACCTACGTGGGCCTTTTGACACTTGTAGAGGTTCAACTAGTTCAAGACTTTGTTAATCTCCCATTAGCGGTTGAGTGTTTATTTGTAGCTCTTGAACTTCTTTAAGACTTAATTTATTCCCATTTTCGCCTTTTAAACTAAACTCTTTTTCTATAAAAACACCATTCCGAGCAATAAACATTTTGTTCTTAGTGGGATTATAAAAGTAGTATCCTCTAGTTTCTTTAGGATGACCAACAAATACACACTTGGTAAATTTGTCTTATAATTGTTTTGTGAATTGTCATCGTGCAAAAACATTACAGCCCCAAATATTAAGTAAAGGCAAATTTGGTTTTTTCCCAAACCACATCTCGTATGGTGTTTCATCAACCACTTTAGAAGGAACACGATTCAGTATAAATGCAATAGTTTCTAATGCATAGCCTCAAAAGGAAATTGAAGATCTTCATGACTTATCATAGATCAAGTCATATCCAATAAAGTCTGATATCTCCTCTTCAAAACACCATTCCATTGTGGAGTTGCTGGAGGAGATACACATGTTTCATATGGTTCAAAATCAAATGAATCTAAAAGTCTATCTTTATGGAGTTTAGAAATGTGTTTTTCATTTATGTGACTAAAATGAAAATATCAAAAGTAGGTTTGATTCAAATCATTTGACTTGAATCTCTTTGTATTATTGTTAACAATAGAGCATATTTAGAAATATTCATGTTTATAATATAAAAACCATCACACAAATCAACATTCGCATAGAAAATGTCTTTAAGAGAAATTAAACATTTATTATTCACAATAATGAAATTAAAACTATCCAAATCCAAACATGAAACTAAAATGATGTTTCTTCTTAAGATAGGAACATAATAACGGTTATTTAAAACTAAAACAAGTCTACTAGATGAAATTAAATCATAGCATCTTATAGCCAATGCAATAACCTTTGCTCCAATTCCAACTCGTAGGATGACTTCTCCTTTATTTAGCTTTCTACATCTGTTGAAACCCTGCATATTAATACAAATGTGAGTTCTACATCTGGTATCTAATACCCAAGAATCACAAGTAGACAAGTTAACTTCAATAACGTAAATACTTGAAGCAGTAGTTGCACTACTTTTTTTTTTTAGATTTTTAAGATAGAGCTTGCAATTTCATATCCAATTCCTATGTGCATGCCATCTTCTACATCTTTGTCGAGTGAACAGATAAGCTCCAAATCATCAAAAGTCTCTTCTTGACAAATGAATGAGCACAACGTATCTCTCATAGGATAGTCGATACTTGCTTGTACTAGTGGATCAATTACACCCAAAATATATAGAAATGATACATTGGTAGGATAATTCACGACATCATGAATGTTAAATTGCACAACAACGCATCAAACTCTACAGTCAAAGACCTGTTTGCAATGTCAATCTTAGAATGTGTCGTTTGCATGACTGGGCAATCTAATAGGATCGAGAATGAATTGGGGAATGGTTCCTCATTCATTTCTAGAATGAAGAAGTTTGTAGGAAAGTATAACGATTCTAAAGTGACAATGATATTTTCTAAGAGTCATATGATGTTGGGTTTCAGGGATCATTCATAGCGGAAGTTTTCGAAACCTTTTCGAACATCTCGAACCAAGATCTTATTGATTCCATTAAATGATGTTCTAATAAAAAAATAATACCTTAACAAGAATAACTTCATGTTTGCCTTGGTTCGTGTTGATCGATTCCTTTAAAATGCTACCAGATACGAACGTCCTCCATCAGAAATCCACACATGAATGGATGATCATAATCCGCAGTGCTAGCCCTAAAAATCCTAGAACAAAAATTCTCGAAAAAACTCTCTAGGAAAAATCTCTTTCGGGAATTCTCTACTACAACTGTAACCATAATGTCTTATTTATAGTACACTAGGTCGAGTTGTAAAAGAACTCCATCTCCTAGTCATGTTCCAAATAAAGTCCTAGATAAAATACAACTCTAACAAGGAAGCAAGGCATTATGACTACCCAAGTAGCTTGAAGATCAATAAATCGATACAACCTAATAGACAGTGTATATCATATCCTTTTGTCATGCGATATCTTTTGATTGAACATAAGACATGAAATGTCACCCTTATAGTTCAATCTACAAGTCTCGATCTCCAAGTAGACTGAAATTGTCAAGTGACATTGATTCAATCAATTCACTAGACACGACCATTTACCAGTCTAACATATCGAGGGGCCCAATAGATATCTCTCATAAAAGAGATGGACAAATTCCATTTTGACCACATAACATCCACACAATATTCAAACAATGGCCAACCACAATCTTTATAATCATCCGGTTAAAAATAACATTTGATTATATCAAATCATTCTACTCCTAATGTTGTAGTCTCTGGTGATCTCAAGTCAAATGACTAAATGATATAACTTTCATGAGAATCAGTTATGACATTGACCGTGTGGTGTTCTCATAACGAGTCGATCCAGCATCTGTTCCCAACAGATACCCATTATCTTGATCCGTATCCGTATACGCATAATGATCACATGATTATCAATCATGACTCATACTAGTCTTAATTTATTATTGTTCTCTCAATAATAACTAACTATGGATATTTGGAATAATACAATAACTATCTATAGATGCTATTATAAAAGAAACATGCATCTACTTATAATAGTTAAACTACATTTACAAAATTGGCCTAGGGCACATACCCTAACATCTCCAACTTGCACTAGGTCCAATCCTACACGTATCAAATACTAAGTAACCTTAATGTATTCTTAGTGGAAGAAGTTTGTTTATTTATAAGCTACATTCTTTTTTATTGATGTTATGCAAATCTTTACGTTCTCTTTTTTATAAGACGAAAATGCTCAAGTGATTGTTTAAATCTATAGTGTGATTTAGCTTCCATAACCTAAATTTGTCCATTGATTTTACAATTAAAGCCAACATTATTTCCAACCACACCTAAATCAATAATGAACCTTACTATCTAAATATTTTCTTTGGCTGCATCAAATGCCGCTAAAAACTCAGTTTATGTTATAGGACTTATTAGAGTGAGTTTAGAACATTTCCAACTCATTCCTACAAAGTTAACACATCCATATTGCGATCATTAATCTTTTATATTAATTCAAAGTTTGCATCGTGTAACCATTTACAAGACTCATATCTTTCAAACCTCTATAAATCTAATAACATCTCTCAAGTGCTTTTGAAGTACTTTATAATACTATTATAAATATCCAGTGACCCTTACCAAAATCTATAAGATATATGTATGTTTTGCCCAAAGCATATGACATATTGAGTTGAATGCAAATTATAACATATATGATGATTCTCATACCTAGTGCATAAGAAATCATATTCACATTGTCCTGCTCATCATTTTGTCTTAAGACTTTGAGTCCTACAGAGACTTATGTTATAAGACATAAGTACGAATTCTTTTAAGAATCTTGTACATTGAAACCTTTTTAGTTATTTGTCTATATAAGCTATCTTATTTAAAGTAATTAAGCCTTTAGATTTATCTCCATAGATCTATATCATAAAGATATAGGCCTAATTAGCTAAGAATCTCATTAAGAAACCTTCTTAACAAAGACTAGACATTCTGCAGGGTTAAGATGTTGTTTCCAATGAATAATATATCATTAACATACAAATTGAGAAATATAATTTCGCTCCTACTAACCTTTATGTATACACAAGGTTTATCTTCAATTCAATGAATGTAATACATTAATTATTTCATCAAAACAAAGATCCCGACTCTGATAAGCTTACTATAATCCTTATATGGATCTTTTAAGCTTGCATACATTTCTCAAATTCTCAAAATGATAAAAAAAAACATTTAAGTTGTATCATACACATCTTTAAGGAGCATAGAGCAATGTTATTTTTGACATCCGCTTGTCATATCTTATAGTCAAACTATGAAGCAATGACAATAGAATTCTTGAACTTGAGCTTAGCTACCAGTGAAAATCTTATCATAATCAACACCTTGATTTAGATTGGAATTCTCGATAAGTGTGCTTTTAAGTATGCATCTTTTCTTTTTTAATGTCACTTTAACTCATTTACATCCAATGGCCATACCATCTTCAAGTAAATAATTTAAGTTCCAAACTTGGTTAACATACATGAATTAAAATTCAAAGTTAATAACACTTAGTTTCTTCGTTCAATCTAGACGAGACATGTCTATTGATGAGCAGTGATTCATTCTGATCGAGTATCAAAAATACATCACAACTATCAATAATAAGGAATTCCAGATTTCTTTGGCCAATTTCTAATTACTCAAGATTTTCAAAAGATATTATACGTTACTTGTGTATACTCAACTAGTTCAAAACTTTGTTAATCTTCCTAAAGTGGTTCAGTTCTCATTTGTGGCTCTTGAGAATTTCAAGATTTGATTTATTCTCAATAGTGTCTTTAAAAATAAACTTTTTATTTAAAAAGACATGATTTTGAGTAAAAACAATTTGTTCTTAATTGTATAAAATAATATCTTAGCGTTCAACCACAATTAGACACAAAAGACTTAGGCATCAAACTTTAAGTGACTTAACGTCTTACGCAAGTCTCGCTGCCTCAAATCTCAGGAAAAGACAATCTAGGTTTTTTTATTCCATATCATATATAGAGTTTATCAACCAACAACAACAACAACAACAACATAGCCTCAGTCCCAAATTTATTTTCTTTTCAGTCCCAAATTAGGTTTAGTGCGAGTGCCTTGGTTTCTAAAGTATAGCCTCAATAAGACATAATAGAAAAGTCATGGTGATACATCATAAATCAAATTATATCCTATATAGTTCGATTTATCCTCTTAAAACATCATTTCTCAAATGACGTTCCTAGTGGAGTTAATTGCAAGGCAATCTCACAATTTCAAAGATTGTCACTTAAATTCTTGACTCAAATATTATCCACCTTGATCTCACCAAAGTATGTTAATAGTTTGCCAAGTAATTTTTTATACTCATTTTGAAATGTTCGTAACAATTTAAAATTATGTCTTCATGATAAGATTTGTAATTCATTATAAAATGAACAATTTCATTTTATGAAAAACAAAATCCATTCATTAAGGATTTCTTTAGAACTTGGCAAAGTCTAGTACACAACTAAGGTTTATATGTCCGATGCAAGCACCTAATGTAGCTTTTACCTTCTCTTTATTTTTCTTTATTAAATTCCTTTATGTTACAAACCATCAAATATATATTTAAGGCCCTTTTTTATTATTCTGTCTTATAATTTTAAACATCATATGCAACTGTAAACAGTGTTCTCCATGTCTTTCAAATTATGTAGTTTAAAACTATTTTGATGAATTATAGATCAAATCTACTGCCAACTTTTGGCACATGAAGATTGAAGCCTTTTGAGATTTAATATAGTTCTTTCATGTTCCAAATATAAAGACATATTAATAGGTTCTCAACCATTTTACAAGAATCTAGGAATTTTACAATCTTATGCCCTTCCCCTGTGACTTACTGTTGGAACATTTCCTTCAGTGTCACTATCATGTCATTAGTTTTCACGACCTAAATCTTTTCTAAAGTACGATTTTATATTTGCTAACATGACATATAATCCTTGTACTAATAGATGGTAGTTTAAAAAAGAACCATTAATCTAAGACATATATTCTTGTTTATATAGTTGATAACATTTATCAATTTTCTAATTAAAATAGGAAAACTAGTCTTAGAAATTATTTTATCCTTGTAAAGGATCGATCGCAGTTACTTTGGATTAGACTAGAAGTTTAACATCTACACTTAGAAGATTATGCAAAATAATTTATCAGTGAGTAATTGAACTCCTACTAAATCAATAACCCTCGTAAATATTAATTTAGTGGTATAAGATTCATATTTCATTTAATTTTGAGACTGCTAAGGCATGATAGTCAAAATCAAGTTATTTAAGTAGGTAACCATTACCAATTTCATCATATGCAACTCTTAGGTTCTTTATGAGACCTAGACATCATATGTTACAACATGTTAAGTCTCATCTATACCTAAAGCCTAAAAATATTTTGATAGTTTTATTAAGTCAAACAAGTTTAAAACATCCAAGTAATTGTTACCCATCTTGCCTCACCAATATAACACAATACACCCTGCAAAGATAAATCCATATTGATGTGATCGAAGCCTTGACATGTGTTTAAATAGGTGGCATTAACTTAAAATTCTAATCGATGGATTTTTATCAAGTTTTATGATCCATGAAGTGTTTTTACAATGATTAATTCTACCATCTATTTAATTATGGAATATCGTATATACTCAATATGCGTAGCATAAAGATCATTTATATAAAACAAGAATAAACATCTTCATATATCAACAAGGCATCATAAAACAAATCAAGGAAATTAAATACTTTAAAATTTCCCAAGTGCATCAAAGATTATATTTTAATTAATCTCATTAATTAAATATATCTCAATATAATTTTTATCGGACTCTATTTAATTAAAACTCCTTTTAATTAGATATTTTAATTAATATTAATAATAGTCCCACTAATTTAAATTGATATTAATTCAATTAAAACACCTTCCAATTAAATTAATTCAATCTAATTAATGAACAATAAACTCATTTAATTAATGGTAATTAATCAATTAAAACTTCTTTCAATTAATATATATAACTCAATTAATATAAATATAGTTGTAATCCTATTTCAACTTGGAATGGATAGCCTAGATGGCTAAGTCATTCCAATGAGTCTATGGATGAAGGATCGAATCCTACTATCATCAAAAGGCCACCTATTTGTTCTATTGTTTTGTAATCATATTACAAATAGACTTGCTTTTAATTTTATTTTTAATCTTGTTACAAGTTGAATTGCTAGTTAGGATGGCTAAAGCATTCCAAAAAGTTGGTAACTAGGGATCGAATCCCATCTTAGCCAAAACTCTTTGTATTTTTTAATCAATATCATGGATTTCATATCCCATACAATCACCAACATGTTATATTAGACATATCTATCCTATTTTAGCCAAAACTCTTTGTATTTTTTAATCAATATCATGGATTTCATATCCCCATACAACCACCAACATATTATATTACACATATTTATGTACACATATAGTGAGATCTTATCCACCAAATTTGATGCGCACTCGTTTTGTGCATGTATGTGCGTGACGGTGCGACTACATCAACAACATCATGCCGATATTTTCACACTTTTGCATATAGATTAATTCTATTAAACGCAATGATACAACCATATATAAAATATCATGATTGATTTATATATATCATGCATATAAAAAAATGCGCATTACAATTTAATTAAATCATGTCCACTAGCTCAGATACAATTGTTGGGTTTCGGGGATCATGTGCAGCAGAAACTTTCGAAACCTTTTCGAACATCCCGAACCAAGATCCTATTGATTCCATTAAATTGATATGCCAATAAAAAAATCATACCTTAGCAAGAATAACTTCATGGCTGACTTATTTCGTGTTGATCGATTCCTTTAAGATGTTGCCAGAGACGAAGGTCCTCTATCAGAAATTCGTACATAATGGATGATCACAATCCGGAGTGCAAACCCTAAAAGTCCTATGACAAAAATTCTCGCAAAAACTCTCTAGGAAAAATCTCTTTCGAGAATACTCTTCAATAACTGTGCTAATGTCTTATTTATAGTACACTATGTCGAGTTATAAAAGAACTTCATCTCCTAGTCACACTCCAAATAGAGACCTAGATAAAGCCCAACTCTAAAAAGGATATAGTCATAGATAATCTACAATTACTATTCAAATAAGAGTTGTAATTTATCCAAAACTCAAATAGGAATTAAAGTCATATTATAATTTCAATAAGAGTCTATTCAAAATAGGATTTACTAAGAGACAAAATTTCTAGTCATACTAGAAATATATGAGAATCTTGAATCCTAGTCAAACTAGGACATTTAATGAGAATCTTCAAAATGAGTTTTATCAAATAAAATTTATTAACCCATACAATATTAAATCGAGCAAAATTGTTCTTTATGTGCGACCCAATATGTTCATACAACGCTGGTAGTGAACCAAAACCATTTTGGTATACAAGTCATAAGCGGTCTCTAGCAAGGCATTATGACTACCCAAGTAGCATGAAGATCAATAAATCTATATGACCTAATAGATAGTGTATATCATATCCATTTGTCATGCGATATCTTTTAATTGAATATACGACATGGAATGTCACCCATATAGTTTAATATACTAGTCTCGATCTTTGAGTAGACTAAAATTGTCAAGTGATATTGATCCATTCAATTCACTATAAATGACAATTTATCGGTCTAACATATCGAGGGGCCTAATAGATATCTCTCTTTAAAAGAGATGGACAAATTTCATCTTGATCACACACCATCCACACGATAGTCGAACAATGACCAATCAAAATCTTTATAATTATCCGGTTAAAGACAACGTTTGATTGTATCAAATCATTGTGCTCTTAATGTTGAAGTCTCTGGTGATTTCAAGTCAAAAGACTAAATGATATAACTCTCATGAGAATCACTTATGACATTGACCATGTAATGTTCTCATAATGTCAATCCAACATCTGTTCCTAACATATACCCATTATCTTGATCCTGTATTGGTATACGCATAATCATCACATGATTATCAATCAAGCCTCATACTAGTCTTAATTTATTATTATACCCACGATAATAACTGACTAGGGAGATTTAGAATAATACAATAATTATCCATGAATACTATTATAAAAGAAACATGCATTTACTTATAATAGTTTAACAACGTTTACATAATTGGCCTATGGCACATACCCCAACATACGAGGTGTACAATAGATTTGTCTGATAACTGGATCACTATCCTAGTTTCCCTGAGTTCTTTGTAATTAAGAGACTCAAACACGGACCAAGACATGACATTTATGGATGCTCCTAAATCTAGCATTGCTTTAGAGAAATGTTTATCACCAATTGTAATTGGCTCGGAGAACATTCATGGATCCTTACACCGAGTAGAAATTTCTTTTGAAGAATAGCTGAGAAAGTTTCACCAACGATGGCTCTCTCATGTTCATGTAGTTTTAATTTGTTGCTATACAACTCTTTCAAGACCTTAGCAATCCTAAACATGTTGGTTATAGCATCTATCAAAGGGATATTAATCTCTATTTTCCTAAAGGCGTCTATGATTCCTTTGTCTTGCTAATCTTTCTTTGATTTTGCAAGACACTGAAGGAATGGAGGATGAATAACAACATGTTTAGTGATTAGTTCTATCCTGAGTTTCTCGAGCAATGCGGTAGTAACTTCTATTTCATGATTAGCCTCTACTATTACCTTCTTCCATTTTCTTCGAAGATCTAGTTGCTTGGGTCCTTTGAGTTCAACTATACTCCTCAAAGTAATATTTCTAGCCTCAAGAGAATGTTGAGTGCGTTGTATTTCTTCCATGTTTGATTTAGCTTCAGTCTTGACTTGCTCGATCTGCTTTACAATCTCACCAAATCTCGTATCATATTTTTGACTATAGGACTCAAATAGATTCAGAAGTTATCTCATAATGAACTCTTTACCCTGGATGGTTGATTGATGTGCTTCTGGAACAACTGGACGATGGCCCTAAAAGCCATAGCTCTGATCATCTTGACTTCTTTCCTGAAATGATCCTGGGAATCATTTAATTATATCAACTCAGCATCTATCCCTAAGATGTAAATGACAGTTATCAGTAGTATATGTGTACTTTGAACAAGTGCTACAAACTTGGATTTTCCCTGATCCTAACATTAACTGCTTCATCATGGACTTTAATTCAGACATTTTGCTCTCAAGTCTATCATCTCGCGAACTGACTCCAACTCAACTCCTGTAAGTATCATCCGCTACACCATAATACTTAGATTGATTCGTTATTTTTTCAATGATTTTTTAGCTTCAGAGGGTGTAACTTCTGAAATACTCCTATTACATATCATATCCAATCACTATTTCTCACCCTTAGTTAGCCATTCGTAGAAGTTTTCTAAGATGATTCTAAGTGAAATCGTGTTGTGGGCAAGCATGACTAAGTCTTTTGAATCTATCCCAATACTCAAAGAAAGATTCCCTTTCTTTCATGTAAATTGTGGAGATTTGTCTTCTGATAAATGTAATTTTACTCACAAGCATATATTGTTCCTAAACTTTGAGGTGTAAATCCTTCTAACAATGAATAAATCCAGGACATAAGTGGAAAAACCAATCCAGAGCATTACCTATAAGACAAAATGGAAAAGCATGCAACTTAGCCATATCAGGCTTAGGTGTAGTAGGTTTCATACCTACAATAACCAATCATTTCTTCCAAAAAATGTCGCAAGTTTATGGATAAGTATAGTTTTTAACATGAACTTTTCGGCTTGGGTAGGGGATTATATGCATAGAGGAAGAAAAACTCCTCGGAGTTGGTTTGCTTCCCTAAAAGTTAGTTTTTTCTCTTTGAAGCTCATTTTTTTATATACCCTAGAAAAACTTTTAACACAATCCCATGACAACGGTGCTAAAAATCGATCCTGCATTATTTAGCACTGATAACAGTCTTGATTTACTGATAACTTAGATATGTAGTGAGGCAAATACGGGGTCGATCCGATAGAGACCGTGAAGGATTCCTAGGCTGCAACTAAAAGGAAATGGGGGTTTGGATATATGATTAGCCTCATCTAGAAGAGATAAACTAAACAACTCACGCTAAACAATAGAAAAACACATAGACAACTTAAAACAATAATTTCAAGAATGTATTCAAAACATGGATTGAGAGATCTTTCACAATTTACATGTTATTGATTTAATTATGTTACCAAAAATGTCCATGTTATTAGAATCTCATAATCAAACTCGAGTGTGGTCACTCTATTTTTCACAGTCAATGGTAGGAACGAGTGACACTACCATATACTAACTAGACTCACAAAACCACCGGATATGTCGTAGGCTTTCAACGAGCTAGCAGCCTTAATGTTCTATGAAAACACTTACCCTAAGTGATAACTAGGATGAACTATTATCTAGCTTATTCTTTGAATGTACAAGAGCACATCAATTGCCAACAGACAAGGCTCTATTTGTCATCTAACGTGAATTCCCTTACCGAGTGGCAGTAGACTCACTTACCTTGATCTCACACACCTACCTATGCATTGGCCACTACATAAGCAAATCAGATTCAATTTAATCTAATGAAAAACAATAGATTTATGATCAATATAACCAAAGTTACAAGATTCACTACAAGAAAAAGGTTCAATAGTGACTAAAATTAGTGAGAGTAATGAATTCCGCTTGCTAAAAACAATTTATTAGTATGGATATTGAGTTTCCTCATTTAAAAGTAGGTTATTAACGAGGGGATTGACATCTTTAGCTATTGATTCATCAATCCTCTTGTAATTTAGGGCATATTTTTTAGCTTTTAACTATTTTTTTGTGCCACCTAACTTTCTTCTCACTAAAAATACATATTGTATGCTTTTAGTGAGAGTAATTATTTTCTCTCATTATTGTTCTAAATTTTGGCTCGAAAAAAATCTTTGAATGGATTAAAGAGAGGAAGCCTTGATCACTATCTATACATAAATCGTCTCACTATTGTTCCTTCCAAAAATATTGACCAAATTAAAAAACAAATCTCGAATGGATTAAAAGAAGGGTGCATTGGTCACAAATTGATATCTAAATCCTCTCACTATTGATCCCGTATTAGCCAAATAAAACACAAACACCCAAACCTCTCTATTCGCCCTCAATCGTAAGATTAACACCCACTCTCTTCCTATTCGAGACCCTAATTTTTTCTCTCAATCATCGCCCACCAATCTGCACAATCTCGATCAAAACACTCTATTTTTCATTATTGTCTATTAAAACCCTAATCAAACTACTCTATCACTGCATCTCTGTTTCGTTCATTCTTCTCATCACTCCTCGCGTGTTTTTTTCCTATCCATCTCTTCAATCGATCGAGTCACATGAGTTTCGATTTTCCAATTTGAATCTCCCGACATGGTTTCCGAAGATCAGAAACAAAACTGAGGGTTTTTCACCTCAATCACTTCTGGTTTTGATAATTTCGGGTTCGCGGTGCAGAAACCCATCACCGATTATGAAATCCTTACCGGATTAGGGTTTCGCGTTCGGTCTTGATTTAGGGCTTGAATCTTAGGGAGAGGTTTTGTTGAAGTGTTGTTGTTGTATCTGATTGTTGTTTTGGGGTCTTCATTTTGTTATTTTTTTTTGTTACAATTGGGGTTTTCGTTGTGCAAGTTATTGGTTATGAAGGCTGGAGGTTGTAAATCTAGATGGAGGTACCGATGATGCGGAAGAGGAAGCTCTCAAAGGAAGGTGAAAGGAAGAGGTATTCTCTATCTATGTGATTGAAATCAATGTTTACTTGGTTAGATCTCAATAGATAAATCGGCGCGGCGGAGTAAATTAGTTTGCTTAGTTATATTGGTGACTTTGATTTTGACTACAGTACGACCAGGCGTCTTTAAGATCTCTTTTTTATTAAGTGTATAGTTGATAAGAACAAAGCTAGATTCTGCTACTACACATATAGTAATTTACATCAACAATGATTTGTTCAAGGAGTTCACATTTATATATTGAGTTCATTCGTCTCTTATAGGTTTTTCTTTTGAAGGCCTTGGTCTTTCCCTTACAACCATGTTTATGTATTGGTTTCTTTTCATTCAAACCTTGGTCTTTTCCTTTCATCTATCTCATTAGAGATGCTTAATTTTGCTTTTTTTTTCCTAGCTACTTTATTTTAATTGCAAAGACTTTGATTTGGATTGAAGATCAAAACACAATTTGAGTCATCACGCATGAATTTCTCTAATCAATATATGCTTATAGATCATCTTAAGTGAAAAATGTTAAGAGCTAGATCGAATTTCACTTTTTGCCTGTTCATTTTGTTTGAGTTTATGGGTTTAATCTACATGAATCTTTTTATTTTTCTAATGTCTGCAATTAACATGTCTTATAGGTTTGTTACAATGTTTTTTTTTTTTGTAAATTGTATTAAGTTATGATTTTGTTGTAGGTGCACAGAACTCTAGCTACCTTACTCCATTTACTTATCAACTCTGCAGATCGTCATTTATACTGCTTAATTTCCATCAATTCATCTTTTCACATTATTTATTTTTCAAGAAATATTTTCTCAAGTATGTGTTTTGAGTGTTCTAATGGGGTATATCCATTCTTAGTTATATAATTGGCACCATTTGTTTAGGCTAGTAGTCTCTCTTTCATATCTCGTGTTCCTCAAAATGCTTCTAAATTAATTTTAGAATAACCCTCTCAGAACTCCATCATTGGAAATGGAAACTTTAGATCCATATTGCTTGCTTCAGTTGAAGATTTTATTTTATTGTTTGAAAAAAATTATTTTTCATGTCAGCATGTTATCTTGTCTTGAATTATATACTCTAATATTTGGCTCCTTCATGTGTATCTATTTGTTTGTTCATGTTGCTCTAGCTCTATCATTTGAACACGAACCAATACTGTAGTATTAAACATGCTTAAGTAATGTTTATCATTTGCATACAGTTTTTTTTTATTGAGTTATTTCTTCAGAATTGCCTCATTTTATTGATGCCCTTTGAGTTTTTAAGCACTATAATGTCATGTATGAAGGTTTTTTGAGTTAATGTTGATTAGGGGTTGCTTCGGGAGGTCATTATGGCTATGGTCTTCGGAGTCAGTCTGGTGGCCACTACATTCAAGTACAATTCGTTATTGTTTTATTTATGTATTGTTGTTTGGGAAGAATAAGGCATTTCTTTGATGTGTTTATACGTGTTTTGGTTAGGGATTTTGGTGATTGATGTGATGATACAAGTTTCTCTCTACTTTCAATTTGTTCTACATGGTTGTTCTTGTGAGGTACTACTACATGATATGTTATATGCACGTGCTCCTCCTCTAATTAGGTAGGCTAAAAAGTTATGATAATATTTACAAAATATCTTGCATAAATAAATTTGTAATGGTTTATAGATTATTGTGTTTTTCGGGTGTTGCTATGCCTGCTATGAATAATATACTCTCTAAATGCATTTCAGTTTCGAGAGAAGCGTTGAATTTTGTTTATCTTTTCACCCATGCTAGAGTTCTTTATCCATTTAATTAGTCTTTATTATGACTGTACAACATGTTATGTGGAGTTCTAATTTGGGTATATTTCTTTTTCTTTTTTTCTCTTTTGTTGCTATAGTTATGAGAGTGTTGAATTAATTATTCTCGTTTATATTTTACAGGGGTGTATTCAATAGAGATTTTAATAGACTTTTGGTTACTTTTATTGACTAAAAAAGTTTAGGGGTATATTCAATGTGAACTTTTATAGACTTTTGAAAAGTCTCTAAAAGTTTTGGGGTATTCAATTTAAACTTTTAGAGAGTTTATAAAAGTAAGGTGTATTTAATTTTTTAGTGACTTTTGTAGATTGGTTATAAATCTTGACTTTTGTAGACTTTTTGTATAAAAATACACATAAAATAGTTTTCAACTTCTCCTCACCTCACCTCAACTCGAAACTTTTAGAGACTTTTAATTTTTGTTGGTTGCATTTTTCAATAAGGACTTCATTGTTCACAAGAGGATTTTTTCTTATCAATGGTTTTATCTTCTTCAATCACTCCACAACTCTTGAATTTCATTGATTACCCATTATATTTTCATATCTATGTTGATGAAAATGGATGAATGTCATTATTAACAAAATCTCATTCTTGCATCACTATACATTTTTTTTATATTTTTTTTTTGACAAAAAAGTTTCGTTTATTTAGTGTATTATTATAATTTCAAAAAGTGTAGTATATATTATTATTTTTGAAGAAAATAATTGTATAATTTTTTTAAAATGCAAGAAGTGCATTTTTTTTAGAATTTAAACTATCATTATTAAGAAAAAAATATACTTTTTTTTTGCTTAAGTCAAACAAAAAATAAAGTGCAAAATTTTTACACTAATATTTTCAATTATCTTTTTTCAAAAAAATATATTTCTAATGATCCTACCACTAAAGGATGATTTATTTACCTGTTTATTATGTTGATATTTATTTACTTATTTGTTATGCTACTACTTTGAGAGTACTTCATTAATATCTCTATATGTTTTTTTTACTAAAATACAACAATACTTTTTTAAATATTAGTAATAGTTGTTAAGAAAAAAAAATATATTTTTTTTTATAATAAAGTGCAAAATATTTGTTTCATTTTAAAAATTACAATAATTTATTATTATCATCAAAATCATGTTTAAGAAGTTCACAAAAGTCACTAAAAATCTTAAATGTTGATAAAAGTCATCATAACGAAATCTACATAGAAGTTTATCAAAGTCTTTCAAATTCTACCAAAATCTATAAAACTTCATAAAAGTCATTCACTTATAAAAGTAATCAAAAGTCTATTAAAATCTCAATTGAATACACCCCTGTTAGTGATTCTAGAGATAAGATTATTGAGGAAGTTGAGATTCAATTTTTTGCTAGTTTTAAATGTAAGTAACTTGGTTTTTTTTTTGAGTAATCCATAATTTATTAGGATCAAAATTATATTTTGCCACATGTATGTGTAATTAAAATGTTGTTTTCATGATAAGAGAAACGCTCACATTGATAAAGTGGTAGACTTGAAGCTGAAGTATGAGAAACAAAGTCAAGATGTTCCTATCATTTCAAACAAGAATTTTGGATGAAATCATAGCAAAAGGAAACACAAACATCTGTCTCCATAAGAAAGCTATTATGTGTATTGGATATTAAACATGAAAATTTGTCGTAAATTTTATTTAGTTTTTTGTAAGTTGAGCTCGGTCTGAGTTAAACAAAGTCTTATGTACTATATTGATTATTCTAGAATGAAATAAAAGTTCATTTTAAAAATTTAATTCTTTATTCTCTTACTAGAATAATAATTTTTTTTACACATCGTCGTATATGCACTACAAAAAAAAAAAAAATTAAAAAATGAGAACACTTTAACAAGAGAGGGATTCTCTTGCTAGTAAGGTTTAATTTTGCATGTAAAACGTTTCTGATAGGATGTCCCTCTCGCTAATAAGGTTTAATTTGTTTGTGGGAAAAACTTTAATAAAAGGAAAACGCTTTAACGAGAGGGACATCCTCTCGGTAATATAAGGTTAATTTTACATAGGTAAATACTTTAATTTTGTTCTTTAACAACGAAATATCCTCTTGCTACTAAGTTCACACTTTAATGACATGAATTTTCGTCTTGCTATTAAGTTTTAAGTTCTAATGAAAGTAATTACTTTTGTGACAAGAATCATGTTGTTATGACCTTTAACGTGAAAGACAATAACAAGAGGGAGATGACAAGATTTTCCTGTAGTTAATGACTTTTAATAATAGGAAAATGAGATTTAACAACATGATATCCTATTGTTATGGAGTGATTTTTTTGTAGTGATTCCCATGAACAAAAACTTCACTTTAAAAAATAAACTCTTATGTCATCAATACTTACAATTGTAGAAAACTCTCAATTGGGTAAAGATTTTGTTGTTAATACATATATAAACTATTGACAACAATAAAATGAATTAAACAATACCTTAAAAGGAGGAGCACCAAACATCCAAAAAGCTCTCTTCCAAACCTAAGAACTAGTCATAGAATAATAATAATGAGCCAGCTCTTTCACACGTCTAAACCGAAGTATTTATCTGGGTTGAAAATACAATGGACTAAATTTCAGAAAATCCAGCCAATCCAGGATTTAAAATCCTTTGATTCGTTTAGCACCATATGTGTAAAAGGCACATATTTGAGGAATCACTGGTCAATCGACGTTATGCTCTTTTTTTTGCCCAATTTGTTTTGAATCGAGTCCAGCCGTATATCTGTGCCCTACCCACATACATAAATCACTAATAAGACGCTAGATGTATTTTGACTCTTTTGACTCTCGATTTTTTCTTGGGTCTTTGTAAGGCTTTTTTTGGTCCAAGTTCAATGTCTAATCTTCAATATGTATAATTAAAGCCTAGCGATTCCTTGACGATGTCTGACCAATTGGAGGCGTTGTGAAGTTGTCGAACATTCTCTTAGCTTTTTTTCACTGATTCTTGAGAAAAATCTCACCTTTTCGTCCACTAGCTTGTTTTAACCCTTAAAATATGGAAACAAGGATGTATCAGTGGAAATGATAATAAAATATCAACATTCACAACAAAAGTGTACAAAACTATAGCATATCTGACGACTTATCAACTATAATAATATTTTATTTTGCAAAATTCAAGTTAACTGAATAAATTCGAAGTTCGCGGGGTTTTATCTCGAGATACACGATGAAACACGATGAAATGGGTCTTGGTAAAATTAAAATTTTGACTTGAACCTTCATTTAAAAATTTGAATTTGTATACATCGAATTGAGTGCAAGACAAGTTGTTTGAGAGTTTCAGAACGCATTGATGAATTCTTCAATTTTTGGTCGAATTAAGGTATTTTTTGAGATTTAATTTGGACAAAAATTGTAAAGATAATTACGAAGTAAATAAAAAATTCAAAATTACAAAAAAGCAATACGATGTATTGGAAAAGGTAAAATTTGACGGGTCCTTTAAAAAAATGAAATAAACGTAGGGACTTCTACATCTTCGTTTCATCGTCCTCTTCAACAGTTGATCATCCTCTCATTGTCTTCATCGTCCCTCTTCACGGTTCTCTCCATCTCCTCTCTCGCATCTTAATCTCTACTTTGTCACTATCTTAGCATTTATCGAGAAGAAGGAACATGAGTTGTTGTGTTGTTGGCGGCGAGTTGAAGGTGAGTTAATGGTGGAAACTCAAAATTTTGATTCAGAGACTATGGTGTATGAATGATTATATTTGTTGTGTATGTGATCAAAATAGACGGTTGAGACTTTTGGTTTTGAATTCCAGCTGAGAGAGATGAGATGAAGACGATATTTAAATTGAAAAAAAGGAGGATGAAGCTTAAACGATCTGTAAAAATAGGTCTCATTTGTGTTATCGAACTGGGGGGAGGTGTGGGCAAAGAAAATAGGGGGTTTGATCAATAAAAAAAAAGCCTTTCTCTATTCTGCATGAGGAAGGGGATAGGGGGTTTGATCACCTAGGCCGGACCGAACCGAGTCTAGTTCAACTGAGCCAGACTGGTCCAATTCAGGGGTTAAACCTTTCTCATTAAAAAAATAGTTTTAAATTCATAAATAAATAAATAAATCCCTGTAAATTGGAAAAATCTGAAAATTGGGATTTTTGGACAAATTAATAGAAATTGGGGATTTTTATGAAAAATAAAGATTTTGAAATATTTTCGAGGATTTATATGAGGATTTTGCCTCGTTATGCGTGATATAGTACCTGAAAATGTTTGAAATTGAAAAAATTGATTGAAAGCCTAATCGTGGTTAATTTTTGATGTTGAACTATAATTTGGAGTCAAAATTTGGGATTCAGATATCTGAGGATTTGATTTGGGATGATTCATGGGTTTTGAATTTGAGGTGGGACTAACTGAAATATAATAAATTGGAAACAATTGAGGAATTGTTGAGAAATCTTAACGAACTTATAAATGAATTGTATGACCACAATTGGAACCCTGTGTGGATTAGTTTATTGACACGGAGTGTAAAGAGTTCGCAATATTGTGGTTTTTACTGTAAGCAAATCCTATATAACCTTTACATTGTATGATTATAAATTTAATATAAATTGCATTGATCTTTAATATTGAATTATTTGTTCTAAATGCATAAACGGGGGGAGGATGAGATCGATTCGAGTCTCCTTATAGTGTTACTATATTCGTGGTTGTAGGGGAGAACCCTATATTTTGCTTTAGAGGCTGGAGTTACTGATACTTAGCATTACGTGGTTATCATGAGATCACGTTGAACCAGATAATACTTCCATAGTCTAGAGGAACGAGACTCGTTTGGTTATCTTCTTAGTGCATGAGTCTTTATTACTGTTTACTTACCACTTTCGAAGGATGTCATCTTATTGTGGTCGTATAACAGAAATGACATGGATTTATGATTGTATTTAAATTCTTTAGATTCACTACAAAAATAGACTAGTATAGTGATGGGGAATCTCGACACTAAACTGGGACGGTCGTCACTAATATCAATTAGTGACGGGAATAGCGATAGGAAAGCCCATCGCTATTTTTCTTGTCGCTATTTTTGGCGATGGGTACCTGTTGCTATTCCCGTCACCAACACCTGTCGCCATTTTGTGACACGTGGATCATAATAGTCATTTTTTGGCCGCGTCATCAAATTTAGCGATGGGAGCCCGTCGTTACTCCCATCGCTATTCATGTCCAAATGGTTATACTTGAACATGAATAGCGATAGTAGGCCATGTCACTACTCGTCGCTATTCTAGAAAAAATATTTTTTAAAAAATCATTTTATTTCAAAATATATTTCAGAATTAAAATAAATAAAAAACAACAACAACAACATAGCCTCAGTCCCAAATTAACTGGGGTCGGCTACATGGATCAAACTTTTCCATCGTGCTCGATTAAGTGCAATTGATGGTGAGCTTTGCAAACCATTCAAATCCCTTTTAATTAATGCAAATAAATAATTTTAAAATACTATAATTTCAGTATTATTTTTTTTTTAAAAAATCGTTTTAATTAAAATAAAATTACCTTTTTTATTTTTAGTTTTTAGAAATAGATTTCAGAATTAATTTGTATTAAAATAATTTAAAACATTGTAAAACATTTTTTTAAGAAATAAATGATTTTTTATTAAAATTAATGTTGAAATTAATTTTTTTAATTTAATTAAATATATTAATTTTAAAAATTAGCAATTTTCTATTTGTTATGTGATAAAAACAATAATTGTTAAAGAATAAACGATATAAACAAATTAAATTTAATAATTAAAATAAATGAAGAATAAATGAAATAAATACAACAAAAGAAAGTTTGCAAGTATAAAAAATATACATGTATAACTACAAAATATGAGAAAAATAACCTAATGCCCAAGTGTATACATTAGATGACTCAATCATCGAGATCCTCGTCGATCTCTGAGTCTGTGGCGGCCTCAAATCCTGAGGCAACCTTGGGACCCACCATGTCGCATCTCACTCACCTTGTCTTGTCCCGTTATGACCCACTAACCTTTGACGCCTCGCGACCTAAGTAGTTGCTTATACGTTTTCAACGAATCCTAGTTTCACTAATTTATATCTATAAAAGTATTAATGATTTAGTTAGCCAGTTAATCAATTTATCAAGTTTTATTACGATTTTATAGCGGAAGTCTTTAAATGAGTAAGTTAAGCAATATTTCACAATCCTAAGTAGTGGAAAACCTAACAAAAAAATATCATTTATATATCAAGACAAGATAAGTACAACAAAAGATCCATATACATGTATTCTGTGTTCTACAGTCCTCAAAACCCAATGAAAACATAAATATATACATACGGATATCAAACACAAGCTGGCGTCCTAATCTCAGACGTAGTTGCCTAATATCTTCTTGTCCTTGCCCTTGCTCGTCGAAGGATCTGCACTCGATCATCCAACAAATACAGTGACGAGTCCACTGAGTAAAATTCGATATCAAACACAAGCTGGCGTCCTAATCTCAGACGTAGTTGCCTAATATCTTCTTGCCCTTGCCCTTGCCCTTACTCGTCGAAGGATCTGCACTCGATCATCCAACAAATACAATGACGAGTCCACTGAGTAAAATTCGAAAAGAAGTCCACATAATATTCATGAAATAAAACTAATAAATTACGAGATATGCGAATATACCTCTGGCAATAGTAAGTCATATTCTCATGAATGTAGGCATCATGCGAGAAACAAAAATAGTAGCATCTAATCCACAACTCATACTCCATAAACAAGCTTGGAAACAAAGCATTAATAAATAAATAACTGTATAATCACGAGAAAACCCTAACCTAAACGAGTCAGTGATCGATAAAACAGGATAGGAACCGCATATATACTTACAGGTTTACAGTGACTAAACCTCAACTACGGTTAACGAATGAACCCCACCAGACACTATTTCAAGTTATGGGAACATCTTACATCCCTCCCGACAGTCGTAGATATATTCTACTATCGTCGACACAAGCACTAAACACAAGTAACTCGTGCAAGTGATTTAGCCATAACCAATATATAGACAAACCGAAATAGGAATAGAAAACTCATGTGTGCACATCGACAGTTACACATGAAATCCAATATCGATAAAACAAACCATGAGTTCTGTGATGCATTTGAATGTGTTTACGCACCTTAATCCGCGCTCCGACTTCCTCGGACTCCTGAATCTGACCAACTAGCTCCCCGATACCCGAGCTACGGTCCCCTAAGTCCTAGAAGTCCGATTTTATATATTTAATATGTTTATAGGTGTTTAGGTATGTATTAATTGGAAAAATCCCTTAAACAACCCATCAAATTCAATTTTTATCTGTTATTAGTACGCTAATAGGACTATCTAGCGCGCTAGGGGATTTGTCTAGCGCGCAACTATTCTTCATTTTGAAAAAATAGTTAAGTGCTCAGACTAGTTAGCACGTTAAGTGCTCAGACTAGTTAGCGCGCTAACTAGCCTAGTTAGTGTGCTAACTGCGTTTTGTGACAGAATTCTCAACTCGAGAATTATGTCAACAACTCCCCAATTAGCTAACTAGACCCCATAAACATATTCTCCATTCCATGGTGACTCTGAAACATCATTTAAATCAATAAAACAATACCAATTAACTCAAATTCATCAATTTCATGAAATCACTAGTTTTTCAAGTTCATTCAAAATCAGTTGTAAATTTCCAGGATTTTTTGCTTGATTAGTACATTTAGGGATAAAATTTATCAACCCAACACACCCACCAAAATATTTTCAAAACTAACACACTTTTGGCCACGTCACTGCCACATAACTGACACGTCACGTTTTTTTTTTTTTTTCTTATATGGAGAGAAGTCGTGACCTCGGGTCACGATTTCACTTAAAAGGAAATCGTGACTCGAGCTCACGATTTCCACAAGACATTTTTTGTTGGAAAATCGGCAATATCATGACCTCGGGTCACGATTTCCATTTAAGTGAAATCGTGACCCGAGGTCACGATTTCCACTGAACAAAACAAACAGAGACAGATCTGGACTCACTCTTCCTTCCTTCCTTCAACTCCCCCAACGATTCCTTCCTTCAACTCCCCCAACGAATAGCTCCACTCTTCATTCCTTCAACTCCCCGGACTTAACGAAATTCACTCTTCGTTCAACTCCACCGGACCGGAGGTCACGACCCCAGATTGGCTCCATTGGTGCAGATCTTCTCTCCATCTTCAACTTCAGATCCGAACCGCAACCCACCCAAACTCAATCTGTGTATACAACTCTGTAAGATCAACTTGTTTGGTGATTTTGTTTGTTTATGCTTCATGTGGTTCATGTACTGTTGGTTGTTAAATTTTTTGTTTTTTTTTGAATCCGGGGCTTTTTTTTTTTATCCGGTTTATGTTTTTATTTTTGCCAATTAGTTGATGTGAGTTCTATTAGGGATTTTTAGTTTTTTTTTCCAAGTACTTGATGTTAATTCTATACACCTTGTAAAAATCAATACGCGCAATTTTTTAATTAAATAGCTAGAAAGTTTAATTTTAGAACATATATATATATATAGTACAATGTATACATTAATTAGTTTGGATATATGTCATTGACCCATATTGAGATGTAAAACATGTGGGGAACCCAAGGGGGGAGTAGAAATTGTTTGAATTGGGGTTTAGGGGGGTATGGTATTAATCAAGCAAAAAATCCCATATACATGTCAATACTTTAGTAGAAAAAATTGGAAGAACATTAGGCGTGTGCTTAAGAGATGAGACATTGGTGGTGGTCACTTTCTAAGGTTGCTTTTAATTTGTTATATTCTAAGCTAGCTAGGGAAGTTGTTTATAATATATAATAATGTGTTGGTAGTAACTGCAACATCACCTACTTTAATTTGATAAATATTTCATCAAGACTTTAATTCTATTCATTTTTTATTTTTATTTTTATTTGCTTTTTTATATTTGTCTATCTTTTTGAGTTAGATATAAAGACTGTGTTGCCCTTATAAGTACAAAACCCGTGATTGTATTTTCTACTTTCTCCTTGTTTGTGGCCTCATTTTTCATTTTAATTATGGGATTCTGGTGCATTGTATTTTGACTATAAGAAAAGGTCCATTTTATGTTCACATCTAGCCAGGTATAGTACGAGAGTTCTCAAAGTTGTTTGTAATAAAGAATGTCTCATGACATTTTTCATCTTAGTTCTTTGCATATAATAGTTTCTTTGTTGCAAAATAATGTACTTAATTAAAAAACAATAAATTAAAGAGGTTTCGCTAAAATAAATAAAAAGATTGGATGGTGTACGTATATAATACTCTCCCATCTCTCTTAATCAAATGTCATGGTTTTGAGTTATATAAATGAAACACTTGAAAATTTTTAACTAAAGGTTGTCAATAAAGGTATTATATAACTATATATATGCTAGACCAAGATTGTGGATTAGTGATTAATAATAGATAGTAAAAGACTGTTGTCATGCATGTCCTAACTTTAGATTGTGTACTTGTTTGTACTACAAAATTAAATCAAATAAGGTATTTTTGTTATAAAAAAATCAAATTAAAAAAGCAATTGGGTAGCTCACTAATTTTGTATGAGATTTAAGAGAAAGAGCCTAAGAGGTCATAGGTTTGAATCCAAGTAAAAGCGGTAAACCAAATTCACTAGGGTTTTTTTTTTCTTTTAAATAATTGCAGGTGCCCAAATCTTTTTTGAACCCTCCCTACTTACATTCGAATAATCTCAAGAGAATCAACCAACCAAACTAACATATTAATTTGTAAATGATGGCATGGTTTGATCACTAGGCTATTTAGTTACCATATATATACATATATATATATATATATATATATTAATAACTTTACCACACCACCAATTCTATTAGGCTGCCTAAGCAATATTTTTTTGAAAGAAAGGTGATTTCATTTATAATTAATTAAGGTCATTTATTTGAATTCTTTCTATAATGATTAATTTTATATGAGTGATTGGATGATTGCGAGATTTATAGCGCATAGTCGTAACTTTAATTAGAAGGTCTTTATCATCACTTCTATCGAGTAACAATTATATTCTACATATATAGATTCAAGAATGGTTGATCGAAGAGTATCGTTGTTGTGTTATATGAATGGAGACATGGTTGATGGACCATCAGAGATTTCGTACACGAAACCGCCCATTCGACATCTTAGATCGAAGATAGGTTTAGGGTACGATGAACTTGTGCGTTGTATCTGTAATTCATTGCAGATAGACAATGAATTACAGAGATTAACCATGACATATCGATATCCAACGTACATTGGAAGTGGATCGGCCAACTACGTCCCTTTGAGAATAGATGATGAGTCGAGTCTCAAAGATGCTTGAGAGATTGTGGCAAAATTACCACCACCAAATTGCATGGAGCTTTATATCGATTTAGTTCCGAGGCAACCGTACAATAGTTCCAATTGTAATGTAGTGTTTGATTCTGGAGCTAGACCTAGCACTCAACCAATTTATGAACATAGTCATTGTGCATTGCATTTGATGACCGCAAATCCCGAAATGGACGAGGATCCTCGTTCCTGTGATGATTTGAATACTAGTGAAGATGATGACTATTGCGGCAGTGACGGGGATACTAGTGAAGAGAGTAGCGATGATGATGCAGACGATGAAGGGGACGATGGTCATCATGTTGATGATGGCATGATTTGATGTACGTTAAATCGAGTCATAGCCGATGATGACTCATTATCTTGTCCTCCAATTTCGAACGAAATTGGGAACGATGATTTTTTCGATGAAGAGGTTGCTGGAATTGATGGTGCGCACGTGGGTGTAGGTGAATTTGTCGTTCCTTCATCTATATTTATGGAATTGAGTAGTGAGGCAATGCAACCCATCCATGAGAATGCAATGATCCCTTCTAGGTCTTTATTGAATGAGGCATCAGAATTTGAGAAAGGCATGCGGTTCATGTGTAAAGTAGATATCCAGCATGTCGTGAAATTGTATAGCATCAGAGGACACAGGCGATTTGTGGTGACTCATTCTACACCTAATGTATGGATTATTCGTTGTAAGAAATATTTAGATGAATGTACTTGGAGGTTGCGGTGTTCGCGAAGAAAATCGCATGGAATGTTTGAGATCAGTTCATATGCAAGACCACATACATGCATCTATGCTAAACTATTTAAGGATCATGCGCATTTGGACTCCAGCGTTATATGTCGTGAGGTAGAAAATGTGGGGAGAAGAGATCCGTCCATCTCAGTTTCAGTGCTTCATCAGATTATCAAGGACAAATTCAGTTATGACGTTCATTATAAGAAAGTTTGGTTGGGGAAGAAGAAAGCAATTGCTAAAGTCTTTGGAGATTGGGAAGAATCGTATAAAATGTTGTTGCGGTGGATGGCCGCTCTTCAAGAAAGCAATCCAGGAGACACGTGTGGAATGGCGGCATGGCGAGCTTAATGTTAACAATGAGGTTGTCTTCAAATGAGTTTTTTGGGCATTTGCACCTTCTATTGCAGGCTTTAGACATTGCAGACCAATGATACAAATTGATGGCACATTCTTGTATGGAAAATACAAACAAAAACTCCTAATAGCCACTGTTGTTGATAGTAATAGTCATGTATTTCCTTTAGCATTTGCCATTGTTGATGAAGAAAGTCAAGACAGCTGGGGATGGTTTGGCTTGTTTGCGACATCATGTGACTGATAGGGATGGTATATGTGTCATTTCTGATCGACACCCAGGTATATTGTTGGCAATGAACAATCCTCAAAATGGATGGACCCATGAAAGAGCTCAGCACAGATTTTGTCCCCGTCACATATGCAGTAATTTCAACATGAGATTCGGGAGCAAAGAATTAAAGGATATGGTGTACTTAGCGGGTGCACAACATCAACCACGAAAATTTAAGGCATCCATGAAAGAACTCCATCAAATGAATTCGAATGTATTGCGTGGTTTGCTGACCTAGATCGAGCACAATGGACAAACGCATACGACAATGGTTATCGGTACGGATGGATGACTACAAATCTCGCGGGTATTATGTTTGATTTATTACGTTTGTTACTGTTACTAAATGTGTTTCATTTATTACATTTACAAGCTAATACATATATGGATTTTTTTGTCACAAATGTAGAATGCTTTAAGGGGGTCCTTAAAGGCGCACGATTTTACCCCATCACCGCTTTAGTGCAGCTTACATTTTACCGTGTCATGGCATATTTTAACAAAAGACACGACGAAATAGGTGCAGCCCTAGGAAGGGCAAAATGTACACAAAGTACGCAATGAATAAGTTGTCACATTGGGGAAAGGTGGTTGGAGGGACAATGTGACATTAGTAAATCGTGAGAATGGTACATTTGAAGTCATCACTGCACCACGTGGCTATCATTTGAGAAAATGGTGTAACAAGCAAGTTGTGAAATTGGAGGCCCGTAGATGCACTTGTATAAAGTGGCAGTGTTTTGGCATTCCATGTTTCCATGTTCAAGCAGTTTGCACTAGTGTTGCCATAGATCACTGTCAGTACATCGAGTCATACTACAGATTGTCTGTGTATAGTCAATGTTATGCCGCGAATTTTCAACCCATTCCTCACGAAGATTATTGGCCTAACGCCAGAGTTCCCCACACGTTGTTGCCTGATCCATATCGTAAGCGAGTCAAAAAAGGTCGTCCTCAAACAAGCCGTTTGCACACTGAGATGGATTAGAGAGGCAATCGAAAAAACACCAGCATATGCAGCGAGAGAAGGAATGGAGAGAAACCCCAACAACGCTGCGATGTAGTAATTGTAAGCAGGATGGACACAATAGAAGCACTTGCAGTCGTCGTTAGCAAAGACAACCGTCTGATGCTTCGTAGTGAAAAACTATTTCAAGTCTTATGTTTCGCACTCACCTATATTTTCCTTGTATTTGATCACTTTCTTATGAGTTGGTGGTACATGCTCTTACTTTCAATTTGAAGAGTGACTTGTTTTCTTCTTCTTTGTCATATTTTTTATTAGTTAAAGGCTAATATATAAAAGCCATATCTTCTTCTTCTTACTTTTTCGCACACATTTTTTTAACTACTTTGACGTTCTTTAATGGTGGGTATATTCTTTACCATTGTTTCTTCATTGGTTTATGGAACTAATGACTACATTGCTAATGATTTGGGGTTCAAGCACGATATGGATCCTGGCCCTATAGATGATTCGGTGTTGAGTATGCAAGCTTTACATAGATCTACAAGCGTTTGGAATGGACCGGTAGTACTTCTTTTCGTCTGTTTCTCTACTATAATAGCTGCGTAGCTACATTTTAACTAATTTCACTTAAATCACGTATCTCCATAAGAGCCTGATATATTGACTATCAGGCGTAATTCAGCTGCACTTCATCGGTTGGTCCCACTGGATGAACGCATAGTTGGGCATCTTTAGGAAGCTGGCTTTTATGGGACTGCGCGAGTAGGCTTCATATCAATTGATTGGCATCTCATAACTGCCCTTGTAGAGAGGTGGAGGCCGAAACTCACACGTTCATTTCCCCGGTCGGCGAGATGACTATAACCCTCCAAGATGTACAAATCATCTTGGGGTTGCCTGTCGATGGATTACCAATTACTGGCCGCGTCGAGCAAGATTACGATGCCTTATGCTTGACACAACTGGGATTCCCATTCCCCGAAAATAACTGGACTGTAGGGCGGATTCGAATTCGCTAACTTTCAAGGTGGTTTCCAAACCTCCCAAACAATGCTAATGATGTGGAAGTGCAACGCTATGCGAAAGCATACATCCTACAACTTCTAGGAGGAACGCTATTTGCAGACAAGTCGAACAACCTCGTTCACATCACATATTTGCAATTTTTGGAGGATTTTGAGGCGGCAGGACAGTACAGTTGGGGTAGTGCAACTCTGGCTCACCTATACTGAGATAATTATGTCTTGCATAAGTGACATTGATGGAGGAGATTGCAGGTCCGATCATCTTATTGCAATTATGTGCATGGGATAGGTTGTCCTTTTCTTGCACCAATAATGGGAAACGTTCTTCGAGACATCTTACAAAACAAAGAATTATTTCCACATCCTCCATTTGGTCATAGGTAATTAGTATTTTCTCACATAATATTTCAATTTCTTCTTTTTTATCTACATGTGCCGACATTCATGCATTGTGTGATTTTTTTTTCATTTGTGCAGGTGGAGACATGCTTTGGAGACCATGAGAACATCAATGCACGTCCTGACAAAGAACAGAGAAATGATTGACATGGAAGCACCCGATGAAGTAAGAGATATATAGAATTACTTCTCCACGTAGTGCTTATGTCGACATCATGGAAAATGCGTATTTTATTCATTTCAAGTTGTTTTTATTGACTACAGGTAATATGAGAACCGTATCCTGAGGCAGTGATAATGGACCTACCTGCGTACCGTAGCAGTGGTCGTGCTATTTGGCGAACAAGAGCACCTTTGATTTTCTTCTGTGTAGTCGAAATGTATAATCCCGATAGAGTCATGCGACAATTGATTTCAGACAAATGATACCACCTTTACAGAGCACAAACATGCAGCTACATAAGATTGACTTGAGAGGGAAAACGAATAAGTATTGGAGCGCAGAACATAGTGCTTTTGTCTGCATGTGGAACGAACGTGCCTCCAATATTGCAACTGATGAAAGCTTAGAGGAGCCAATGGACTTTTACAACCCGTATATGCTATGGTATCGTCGCATTACACGACGATTCATGTCTCCCCGTGGAGCTATTGCTGAGGCCTTGGTAAGTACGATTTCATTTTTCTCAATCATGAAGCCTTGCCAAATAGTTGTTTTCCTTGTACTTTCGCATAAAACTTCATCAATATTTCATATGTAGGCACATGGAATTACTTCAATTCATCAGTTGACACTGGGTGATGATGTATATATTGCACGTATTAGAGATGTAGCTGCATCGACTTTGAATGCAGTACACGCAGATTATCGGATGCATAATATTCCCAGTTCATTTCATTCATCATTCTTCCCATGCTGATACACCTTCGAGGCATGACACTCCATTGTATACTTCATCGGTGCCTCTCAACGAGTTTGGGACTCCACATACTCCTTCCGTTCCTCCCAACATGACATTCGAGGCTATGGAAGCCTTTCCATTTGACGGGGGCACCTACATCTTCGCGCCATTTTCATGCAAGTCCAATAATGATAAATTTTTTGGGAGTACAAGTACTCATGATGGCGGAATGCATGACAATGATGATATTCAAAGAGAAGATGCTCAAAATCCGGCTGATGTGGGTCATTCGAATATTCCACTAGTTTTAAACCGTAATGTCCAAGTCGTCAAGAGAACACGGTGTGGGACTGGAAGTCATTATTTGGGGTCAGACTAGGACTTTTTCTAAACAGTTATAAGACATTTTCTCCTTATTCATTTTTGCTTTGTAGTTGATCACCTACCAATTTCATCATTTATATCAATTCAACTTTCAAGTTCTTTATTTTTTATGGGTTTTAACTTATTTTTTCTTGATGAACCTCTTGTATTGAAACTTTGTGTTTGCTATTATTGGAAACAACAACTCCATTTAACCTTGCACTCCCATATTTACAATTTGATGTCGACATAAGCACTACGTGGAGAAGAAATTGTTTGATTTGGGGTTTAGGGGGATATGGTATTAATCAAGCAAAAAATCCCATATTGAGATATATATATATATATATATATATATCTCACTATGGATACATTAATTAGTGTGGATATATGTCTCAGGATACGTGGAGAAGAAGTTGTCATATTACCTATACTCAATAAAAACATCGCCGCATTATATATAGTACAATAAAAACATCGCCGCATTATATAGTACAATATTGGAAATCAAATATGTCATTGACCCATACGTGGAGAAGAAGTTGTTTTCATTTCAAGTTGTTTTTAGTTGTTTTTTCATTACATGGATATACAAAAGCAGTGCTCAGGTGTGACATTTGATTTCCAAACTTCAGTTACTATCAAATAAAATAAACAAGGAGATATTGAACATCGCCGCAAATTGGCAATATCAAAAGTTAACTCTTTTTCAACTAAAACTTTTCATCCATAGTCGATGTAAACAAATAATGCCAAAATCAACAACAATGTGGCAAAGAATGCCAACCTTTGAAGCTCTATAAGAAAGGGCACGTCAATAATGTTTGGATGCCATTATACATAAATATATTAAACTAGTATATTTCAAAAAATATCTTAGTCTCATAGTGATTCAAGTGATCTTGTTTAGAGAGGTAATTATGTACTACCGAGATATTAGTTGAGCATCAATCTGGTATTCGCTGCGAACATAAAAAAAAAAAATTTCAGCAGGAAGTCGTGACTTGCAGTCACGACTTCCATCCGCTGAAAACGCGACTCGAAGTCACGTTTTCCAGTGACCACACCAAACCCTTGAGGTGGCGCGTGATGTGGCGGTGACGTGGCCAAAAGTGTGTTAGTTTTGAAAATAGTTTTGTGGGTGTGTTGGGCTGATAATTTTTACCCCTAAATGTACTAATCAAGGAAAAAGGCCTAAATTTCCATTTGATATCATAATTATAGTGTAATTTATCAAAACAACCTAAAAAATCAGTGACCGAATCCTCGGATTCAAATTACACCTAAATACTCCATTTTTTAACTTAATTGAAAATGTGATGATGGAGGAGAAGACTACCTCAAATTAATCCACAAATTTGACCTCCAAACCTTTGAAATTTAGCAGCAAATCTCTCTTTTACCCTTTGATTTCCAGAATTAAAAGTGGTTTAGTTGCATGTGTTTGATCAAATCACATATTTGTATTAAGATGGGATGGATTGCTAGCCCTTGATCTCTATGTATTTACATATCCCATGATTCATCTCATGGCCCACAACTTGTCATTTACCCCACTAACTCTCCATATATATCTATCCTAGTGACACCAATTTGATACTCCATTGGTTCCTAGATGTGTCGACACGTATCTCTTGGACAATCCTATATTTTCAATTTAATTTCACCAACTGTTGGCCTTTATTTGTTTGATCTAATTACTTAGGTTATGCCCATTATAATACTTATGATTACTATTTTTATTCACCAAAATTAATAAATTTGTGATCCCATTAACCCTCGACTACCCAGCACTCGATGCCCCACGTCTCGGCACACATTTCAAGGTAACTTCTCGTCACACCAACTTGCCCGATAACAACATACACATATCCGGTGCAATACAATTATAATGATTTTAAACACTACATATATACTACCATCATCTATAGATAACATATTATATCGATTCTCGTGTCTGAGTCAACCGAGTTGTCCATGTAACACTTGAATTACGACCATAATCCCCAAGATTAATGTTAATCCTAGTTTAATTAATTTGGGTCATTACAATTTTTCCTAACTAAGAGAAATTTCATCATCGAAATTTAAATCTCAATTAAAATCTGGTGCATTTAACTTATCCCCGTGTGACCTCGCCTTACACCTTGATAGTCCCATTCTACGGCCCCTTGAACACCCCTAGTACTCCCATTGCGGGGAACGTAGTGTTGCACTAAGACATAGGTGTGTGCTTCTGAGGTGATCATGACCCGTCACACCTCTTCAACACCTTTGCAACCTACTTTCAGCATGATTCCATGCCCAAGCTTCCTAACTCAGTTACGTAACACCAGTTAACCGTAAACCTCTCATATCATGTATCACAACATAAAAGTCCTATCAACCACGACACATCATGATAATCCCATGTCATACCACAACCTACCTTAGTCCACCATGACAATCACATGCCATGCCACGATCTTTCATAGTTTACCATAACCTACCATCGTACCATCATGCAATCATGAAACTTAACTGTAATTATTCAAAATTTAAATTACGTATCCTGAACCCACTATTGGGATGTCTCCTAGCCTGGCTTAGTCATCACATGCATCGGCTCTCGAGTCTACATTAGTGTCACTACTGCTATAGTCGTCGATATCTATAAACAGTCTCTCCTAATATGACCATCCTGCCTACATCGCCAACATGTGATCCTACATTTTGGTCCTGCCCCGCTGACTCCTTGACCTTGTGATCTCTAGTCCATGCCTCCCTGGTCCTGAGTTTATCTCTGCGGCGATGCTTATAGTATAGGTACGAGTATAAGCTTTGGCTGCTAGATCGTCATCTCTACGACCTTAGTCGTACCATCTATCCTCTTTATTACTTGAATCTCTATCTCTTCAGCCTAGAACTCTATGCAGTCTGCCTCTCTAACTCGATAGATAAATGCCTTTCGCCCCTCTACTTTAGATATGCCTCATAGGTAAGCACTCTATCATACATCTCCTATAGTGTCTGAGATCCGAAAGGAACAATGGCTCTGGCTATGTCCTTAATTAAACCTCGAACAAAGTAGTAAATTTGTAATCTCTCGGTGCCTGCGATATCCTTGACAAACTATAACAAATATCAGTATCTATTCATGTACTATAACACTGACCGATTGCCCTGTCTAAAAGCCAAAAACTCATCTCTCAGCTTCAGCCATATCTCGATCGGAATGAATTGATCATAGAAAACCTGTCAAACTCAAACCATGTGTTTGGATATGGATGCATGTCTGTATATGTTGTCCACCACACAATAGCATCACCTTTAAGCATATGCCCCGATATCCTAGCCTGTATGCTTTCCTTAATCCGCAGTAACTAGTGTAACATCTGATGTGCAATTAGCCATTTCCCAGCTGGCTTCGGGTCTCCGCCTCCATGAATATATCTGGGATCGAATTTGATGAACTCCCTTATCAACTTTACTTATGCCATCATTGAAATCTCAAACATGTGTGTACGTGCCAGCATAGCAGTAGATGTCTCAGTCTGTGCTACTGTCGATGTAGCAACCACAGCTGGAGTCTCCTATACCACTGCCTGTGTCGGTACAACCGCATAGTCGATGGAGCTTTCGTCGAAGAAAATTTTGTCTCAGTCGTGTTTTGTACTCGAGCGGCGGTGAGTGATGCAATAACTGATGTTTGCGCACACATCATATCCATTAATAGCTAAACTGCCTATTATGAGCTGCGTGAATCGCGCAGGTACTGTTGAATCCAAACCTTCATCTCTGGTTTGATCACTCGTTTGACCAACATATGTCATAGGTGGAGTTGGCTGGCCCTCCATCGTGATCTGCATCGAAAAGCATGCATCATATCACATTCCATATACGTGTATATAATATATACAATAAAAAACATAACACGTATATAAATTCTATCACTACCCGTATATAAAGCTTATCACTACCCGTCTCTAGTATGCTTTCTAACTAGGATTCTAAGTTAGGATCTTTGGGTTTCCACATTTAAGGTTTCTTATTAAGTTTATTCTTTTTTCTTAAATTATTCCTGAGGCTCCATCAATCCTCGCTCTGATACCAAACCGTGGTGGCCTTAAATCCCAAGGCAACCTTGGGATCCACTATGTCGCATCCCATGTCACCCTGTCCTGCCACGTCATGGTCGTTTACCTTTGATGCCCCGCGACCTAACTGGTTGCTCATACTTTTTCAACAAACCCTAGTTTCACTAATTAATCTCTATATAAGTATTAATGATTTAGTTAGCTAGTTGATCAATTTATCAAGTTATATTACAATTTTATATCATAAGTCTTTAAATGAGTAAGTTAAGCAATATTTAACAATCTTAAGTAGTGGTAAACCAAGCAAAAAGATACCATATATATATAAATGAAAGATAAGTAAAACAAAAGACTCATATACATGTATTCAGTATCCTATAGTCCCCTAAACCCAATGAAAAACTAAATATATACATACTGATCTCAAACATGAGCTAGCGTCATATTCTAAGAAGTAGTCACCCAATATCTCCTTGCCCTTGCTCTTACTCATCGAAGGATCTGTACTCGATTACCCAATAAATACAGTGACGAGTCCAGTGATTAAAATCCCAAGAGAAGTCCACATAATATTCATGAAATAAAACTGATAAACTACGAGACAAGTGAATATGACCTCTGGCAGCAGTAAGTCATATTCCCATGAATGTAGGCAACATGCGACAAACAAAATAGTAACGTCTAATCCACGGCACATACTCCATAAACAAGCTTGGAAACAAAACATTAATAAATGAACAACCATATAATCATGAGAAAACCCTGACTTAAACCAGACAGTGATCGATAAAACAGGACAAGAACCACGTATGTACTTATAGGCTTACAGTGACTAAACTCCAACTATAGTTAATGGATGAAACCCTCCAAATGTTATTTCAAGTCAAGGGAACATCTTACATCCCTCCCTACAGTCGTAGGTATATTCTACTGCCGTCGACAAAAGCACTAAACATAAGTAACCCGTGCAAGCAATTTAGCCACAACCAATATATACTCAACCGAAATAGGAGTAGAAAACTCATGTGTGCCCACCAATAGTCATACATGAAATCCGATATCGATAGAACAAATCATGAATTCTGTGAGGCATTTCAATGGGTTTAGGCATCTCAATCCGCGCTCCGACTTTCTCCGACTCCCGAATTTTACCCGACTAGCTCCCTGAAACCCGAGGTACGGTCCCCTAAGTCACTGAAGTCCAATTTTATATATTTACTATGTTTATATGTCTTTGGGTATGCATTAAGTGGTAAATCCTAAAAACAACCCTTTCAAATTCAATTTTTATCTGTCATTAGCACCCTAATGGGACTGTCTATCATACTAGGTGGAGTTGGCACGCTAGGGGATCTATCTAGCGTGCTACTGTTCTTTATTTTGAAAAAATAGTGATTTGCCCAGGCTGGTTAGCATGCTAATCAGCCTAGTTACCGTGCTAACCGCGTTATGTGACAGAATTCTCAACTTGAGAATTATGTCACCAACTTCCCAATTAGCTAACCAGAGCCCTTAAACATATTCTCCACTCCATGGTGACTCCAAAACATCATTTAAATCAATAGAACAATACCAATTAGCTCAAATTCATCAATTTTATGAAATCACTAGTTTTTCCAAATTTACCCAAAAAACCAATTCTTTCAAAACTAGTTGTAAATTATCATTAGATATCATAATTATAGGTGTAATTAATCAAAACAACCTCGGAAATCAATGACCAAATCCTCATATTTGAATTACACCAAAATACTCCATTCGATTGAAAATGTAGATGATGGAGAAAAGACTACAACAATTTGATCCGCCAATTTGACCTCCAAACCCTTGAAATCCAGCTACAAATCTCTTTCTATCCTCTAATTTCCAGAATTAAAAGTGGTTTAGTTGCATGTGTTTGATCAAATCACCATATATATATATATATCAAGATGGTATGAATTGCTAGCCCTTGATCTTATATATCCCGAGATTCATCTCATGACCCACAACTTGCCACTTATCCCATTACCTCTCCACTAACTCTCTCTTAGTGACACCAATTTGATACTCCATTGATTTCTAGATATGTCAATACGTATCTCTAGGACAATCTTATAGTTTCCAATTTAATTTCACTAACTATAGGCATTTATTGATTTGATCTAATTACTTAGCTTAGCCTCATTATAATATCTATAATTAGTGTTTTTATTTACCAAAATTAACAAATTTGTGATCCGACTAAACCTTGATTACCCGACACTCGATGCCCCGCGACTCGATACATATTTCGAGGTAAATTTTCATCACACCAACTTGCTCGATAACAACATACACACATATGGTACAATACAATAATAATGATTTTAAACAACACATATACACAATCATCATCCATAAATAACATATTCCCTTGGTTCTTGTGTCCGAGTCAATCAAGTTATCTATGTAACGTCCGAATTACGATCGTTAATCCCCGAGATTAACGCTAATCCTAGTTTAATTAATTTGGGGGTCGTTATTGAGTCATCAGCAGGATATGCTGGAGGTGCGAACGAAATTTCAAGTCTATCCATAAGAGTCTTCTCCATACGACATAATCATCCCTGCATCTCTTGCTATTAGTCATGATCGATGGGCTCAATGGGCTCATCATTAGATAACATGGCCCGAGAAGATCCAACTCCAACTCCAACATGTCTATGCCTCGATCCCGATGGTGTCCACCCTAATCCATTTTATATCCTTTGTCGTTACACTGCACAACAGATATATACCACTCATTCTCATTAATCGGCATGTCAAGCTGCGATTGTGTGTGCTCGACGCGTCTGTCACGTATCACCGTCTGTATTAAGAAATTTAAAAATTAACAAATCATATATAAGTCATTCATACCTCTAATTAATTGAACAAACAATTGGTACAAAATTAGTTTCTTACGACAATCCTCTCTATTCGGGAATCCAGGAAAGTAACGCTGTCGTGATCCTTGGTGTGGAATTACAAACATAACTCGAAAGTAGTCAGGGGTCGACATAATCTCTCCTCCTATAAAACAATTTTAAGTAGGATTAAATTTGAGACTTATTACATATATATATATATAACTTAATTATTATAGCATATCATGACCTACCAGTCATTTTGCATGTTGATAGATGGATATGAAACCACCTGTATACATAGCTACACCCATATCGGATCCCCCTATCTTCGATCGCCGATTCTTGTTCGCTTGCTCTGCCTTTTTCTTAAATTCATGGGTGGACTGCATTTTCTTGTAATGCTTGAAGACCTCATTAGATACGTGGCTCAGTTTCTTATCCTTCAAACATATCTTGCTTATGAAGTCGACTTACTAAGTGGCGATCTATCTATCGTACACCTCACTAATAGCCCCATCATCCAGTGGATCCAAATCGAAAGATAGCTATGTATAAAATATATTGTAATTTAGTCCATATATCCTAAGTAAAAGATCCAACGCTGACATAAAAATATTTTACATTCCATTGATTCTAATATACATTCGAATGTGCTGGAGAACGTGCTCCCATGAATACCCATCCTTGTGCAAGGAGTATTTGTATGCCCTTGTCATCTCCATTGTAGCTTTGTCGGATGGGTGCAACTTGCATCCACTAAATTGAAAATTTATGTTAGACCTTAATTTTATGTAAATTAACAAAACATAGATATGTGTAATTAAATTACATATACTTACTATCTATCATCTTTGACAACAAAGAATATTCACTATCGGCTTCGGTAGTAGTATTGCCTCTAGCGGCCATAACGCCTCGTCGTCGTCCATGCGAGGTAGTGCTTAGAGAGGGGTCGCTAGAAGGAAGTGTCGAAGAATTAGGCGACTGTGAGGCATGTAAACCAGATGGGTCGGGCCATGCGGCCGTTTGTGGGTGTTGTTGATACGATGGAGATACCGATCCACTTGATGAAAAAGTAGGCCCACCATATGGTCGCGTGGTAACGTGACATGCAACGGGTAGTGTAGGTAGTGAATATAGCACAGTGTAGAATACATCTGCATAGAGGTCGGATTATCGATAAATACAGATGGAAAAGACATGTCATACGCTGAAGGGCGAAGTGTAAGAGGGGGTGTCTAATGGAAGAAGGGGGCCTTCTGATAGGGTGGAAATAGGATACATAATACTAGGTTCCGTATTCCCTTATCTATATGAATGGTTATATCATGATTCATTGTCACCGCTCCCATAATCCAATGAAAACTTGGGATTATTGGTTTCATCATCTTCTTTGTCGAGGTTTGACATTTGTGCGCCAATAGGGTCGGCTAACGAAATTGCAATATTATTTTCAATATCAACTTCTGTATCATGCTTAAGTAGCTGCTTTTAAAAAAAGTCTTATTGGGTAGGTGCACTATCAACGTTTTTGACTAAGTTTTGTTCATCGATGAACTTCAGCTAAAGTCGGCACATGGCTTGCCAATTGTTTCCACATTTCTTACACTCGGGTAAGAAAGAAAGTACACTTGACTATCTTGCATGGCTAGTATAAAAGGCTTATACTTATTAATTAGCAAATTTTGATGTACATCGACGAGTTTTAAGGAACAATGAACTCATGTTTCCACGTTTGGCATGGGATCGAACCATTCACACTTGAACAAAACGGTACGTAAAGAACCTCCGTATTCGATTTTTATCACTTCTTCCAATTTCCTATAGAAGTTGCTATCATATTCTTCTTAATTTGTGCCTCTAACACTCGCCCCGCTATTACAAGTATGGTTTTTTAATCTATATGATACTGTGTGAAAGCCATTAACAAGATACGCATGATATACACTGCAAAGTCAACTTAGGTCGTATGAAAACATTAGAAGAGTTGGATCTTAAATATGCAATGATGCCTACATTTGAAACAATTTTGTGTAATAAACTTCATTTTCATTTATATTACAAAGCAAGAAGAATTATGTCAATATACATTTATTAATGACTTACAAAATGTTGGAACCAAGTTGAGAATTGTTTCTCAAGATGTTCATCGATTGCACTTTTTGTGATATTTGACTGTTTGGAACGCAACTCCGACATGTACATCCTTACAAAAGATGAAAGAAATGAAGGATTATGATTGAATAGAATAAGGCTACACAATTGACATTAAAACTTTGTATTGTAACGTATTTATGTATATCTCATAAAAAGGAGCGACTTCGGGACAATTTAACAACATATAAGTGTGTTGGCATTACACTCATCATCTGTAAGATAACGCCTCTTTGATTTCCCAATGGCTCGACCTGGGTAGGTGAAAATTGAAAAGGTGCCATTAAAATTTTGATTGGGCCTACTCCACTATCATAATTACGAAGCGGGTGATTGTGTAATGTGGGAACATGTTCCTCAAAATAATATGAAAAAAATGATGCCTCTTTCACTAAATAAGCATTGCATATTGAGCCCTCAACCTTTGCCTTATTCCTAACATTATTTTCAAATGTTTCAAATACCTACATTTATAGAGTTAAATTAGTTAGACATACATTTCAATTGATTTTAATTATGTACAATAAAAGTTGCAGGCAACAAGTATAATTTATTACTTCTCGAAAGGATATATCCACCAAAATTGTACTGTGCTTGTAAGGATAGCTTCGTGCATCAGATGGATAGGGAGATGCTCTATTGAATCGAAAAAACTTGGTAGAAATCTTTTTTCTAACTGACACAATATTTTAGAAATGTTTTCATGCAAAAGCCGTAGATCCACAACATTTAAATTTCTAAGAGTTAAATCTTAAAGAAAATGCTAAACTCGCTAATTGCAATCCAAATATCTTCCTCTAAGAGATCTCGAAATGCAATCGGTAGCAATCATTGCATGAATATATGGTAATCGCGGCTTCTCATTTCAAACATCTTCAACTTCTTGGAGTCTACACAACAGCCGATATTAGATGCGTAAACATCATGGAAGTGCAATTCTTTAATCCACTTACACAACACTTATTTTCTCTACTTGGCTAAAGTGTGTCTAACGCGTATCGTGCCTTTGGATTATTCTTAGATATTGGATCATAATGAAGTTCTGACTGATGATAAATCTCCTTAAAATCATTCCTAGACTTTATGTTATCTTCCGTCTTCCTAGCACACTTATAATTGTGTTGAAAATGTTTTCAAAAACATTTTTCTTAATATGCATTACATAGAGGTTGTGTCTTACAAAGTTCATTTTCCAATATGGCAAGTCCCACAGTATGCTTCATTTTCTCCACCCACTACTATTCGAGACTTTGTTATTTATAGCATCTGATCCAAATTCAGTATCCTTCATCAGCCCTAAAGCCTCAATTTCAAGCAAGATATCTACCCGATTTATCGGGCAGTGGTTTATCTGACACAATTCTACCTTTGCAAAACCTAAATTTGTCTTTCCTCTCATTCGAATACCATAAAAAGAAACGCCAATGGCAGTCAAACTAAGCCATTTTCCTATCGAACATTAATTGAAAGACGTCGGTATCATCCATACAATAAGGGTAAGTTGTCGTCCCATGCGTACTCCATCCCGAAAACATGTTGTAGGCTGGAAAGTTGATCACAATCTATATAAGTGCAACGTACATTTGAAAGTTTGTCTTAGTCAATACATTGTAAGTAGGCACTTCGACATACCACAATCCCCATAATTCTTTCACCAACGATAGTAAAAACACGTCAATTCTTTTGACAGATTGGTCGATCCAGGTACGATCACTATTAAGAACATCTCTTCTTTCTTCATACACATTGACGAAAGCAATTTGTATGAGGTTAAAATCATCGGCCACTAGAGTATGGTTTACCAGTCATTCTGAAAGGTTAGAACCTATTAGTGCATAACCCAAGTCGGACGTTACGAACCTCTGGGCCGAAGGTAGAGTTCACCTAATTGAAGTAGTTCCATGCAATCGAATTAGAGCAATGCCGCATATGGTGTTCATCTCTAACATGTTCTGCATGCCATCGCATATGTTTTGTTGTAGCTTTCGACGCGAACAAACATTGTAAACGAGGCATCAAGGGAAAGTAAAGTTGTGACATCCGAGAATTTTATATACTTGATCAGGTGGCTAATTAAGTAGTTTTTTATTTAATTTGAGATTTAAGTATCCAAGGTGGGTGCCGCGTGTTACGGATAAAGGATCATAACATTATTTTTGGCATGTCTTGTGCCTATTTGATGTATTATACATAATTTTGATGCGAAATAGACTCAAGTGGTGTGTATACGCGTTGTTTGTGAGTTTCAAAGTGCATTGGATAATTTTCTCCAATTTTAGTAATTTAAGGGTTTTGTCTCGAGATGCCTGTCGAGACGGGTGCCAAGATAATTAAAATGTTAACTTAAACTATCATTTCAAAATTCACGAAAAAAACTAAGTAAATCTAAATCTCAAATTCGAATTTTTACGTTTAAACGGACTTAACGAGTTGACGTGGGCTTCACATTTCGATTTGCATTTGAGACAAGTTGTTTGGAAGTTTTGGAGCATTTTGGTAAGTTCTCAACTTTTGGCGACATTGGGGTATTTTTCAAAAAATTATTTATACATAAATTGAAGAGATAATCACGAAATTAAATAAAATAATTAATAAATTGGTGGGCACCTAGTGACACGTGGGGTCGAGGGTGACAAGCGTGGGATGTACAATAGTGTACGATAGTGTACACGTTTGAAGTTGGTCGTTGACACGTGTGGCAAAATTATAGTCGCGAATATATATGTGTATATGTATTTATATATAATATAGTATATATATAAATTATAAATCAATCCTAGAGTTTGAATTAAAATAAAAAATATACCTTGGATTCGCTACAAGATATGTGTAGCATGATCATTGATGACGTAAATAATTGACAATTTGGTAGATGTTGGTGATGAGGTGCATACACACCTTGGTTTGCTTGTAAGTCGAGATCAGAAGTAGTGTGAAATGAGACAAAGTTTGTATGAGACTTTGCCTCGAGTTTTGTATCAATTTGTGGAAGTCGACGTTGAGATTGAGCCCAAATTGGTGTAAGTTTGGCTTAGTATGATTAGAGAATTGATCCATAAGTGTTTAGTATGTCATGAAAAAAGTTAAGATTTTAAGGGTTTTGGCGTGACCAAAACCAGTGTTTTGAACATTTTATGGAATTGGACTATTTTGTTGAGAGTTTAGCTCGATTTTGACAAAAGTTCAAATTGAAAACGAGCATCGAAAATCAAAATACGTCAAATAGGGATTTTGGGAACTAATAAATAAAAAGAAATTAAACTACTGACAAGCAGCTGAGGGTTTATGTATAAATATATATAAAAATATAAAATAAAAGTTGTTTTAATATAGAACAATTTCTATTTATGTTTCTACAGCTCTCAATTGACACTTTCACTTGTGAAGCTACCGACATTTAATTTTCGCTACGTTTCTTTTCGCAAAACCATAGAGCATCACGAGACGGTCAGTTCGAGCTAAGTTTCTGAGGTGGAAACGAGGTATTTGGCCCGCAATTTGGCAAATTCTCAATGCCAAGTATTGTTTCTCAATTTAATTTGAAATCTCACGATTTTTCGATTTCTTTCGTAGGGTTTTAATAGAAATTAGTATGAATTGTTGTTAATTGGTATATTGGATTGATTTGCATTAATTTAGGATAAATTTCACAAACTTGGGTTAGGGTTTTAATGAGGTGAACTAATACAATTCAGTTGATAACTATTTTGGAGATATTTTAACTATTGATAATGCTTTATATTGAGTTTCTGGATGAATTAATTATTGATTTTTTTACAAGTTGACTTCACTGGTTGTGAAAATATTTTGGGGTTGGTATCGAGTGGTTTCTTAGCGTTTATTGTTGAGTTTTGATGATTTAATTGAAAAATATTGATTTGAAGAAGCTTTCAATTCAAAAGAAATAAAGTTTGCCTAATTGACAGGCCATATGGAAAAATTTATAACTTCTCCGCTGGTAATCCAATTGAGGTGTTCTTGGACTATATGGAAAGAATGACATGAGTACTACAAGTTATTTTTAAGTCAACATGACAAGTATTGAGGTTTTCAAGGTTAAGTTACCCCAAGTTGGCTAGTTGAAAACTAGTTGAAACAATTATATAAATTAATATTTTCAAAACTGTTCTCAAGCATATTTTGACCTCTGTTTTTATTGGGTTTCGTGTTATGGTTTCACTTGAAGCTTGTTTTAGAATATAATTGGGTATACGAGGAAGTTATTGAAATTGTTTTCAAGGTCATCTGACGCTCCGGAACCCCGAAAATTAAGCTCGAAGTTAGATGTTTGTAATGTTAAGTAAATCTCATAGTAGTCTTTATATTATATGATTATAATTTCTTATAAATTGCATTGATCCTTGATATTGCATTTTTGTTGTATATGCGTACACGGGTTGAGAGGATAAGGAAATTCGAGTCTCCTTATAATGTATGCCTTAGTGTCTACCTAATTGTATGCACATGGTATATTAAGGTCCCTGACTGTGTATTACAAGGTAGAACTTATAGTGTCTACCTGAATATGTACATGGTAGAATTATATTACGCTTGAGAGACAATGCAACAGAGACGATGCAACAGATTATTACTACTTTTAAATAACATCATTTTTTATAGTACTCTTATATAATGGCTCACCTCGTATTACTCTTATAATTTTTTTAATTCAAACTTCTTCGCTAATTAACTCCATCTCGTATTACTCTTATAATTTTTTTAGGGTAGTGCTATTTAGACTCGTGAGTCCGAACTCAAAACTTTTTTTAATTTCAAATACATCCTCGAGTAATTAATGAAACAACCATAATTACTTGTAAAATTTTTATTATACCCCTTAAATATTTACAAAAATTTTAAAAATTTCCCTATGAGTCCGGACTCATGAGTCCAAATAGATTTATTGATTTTTTTAATTCAAACTTCTTCGCTAATTAACTCCATAACGCCTCAACTAATAATGCATTTAAAGCTTCAACTACTTCCAACCCACCACACAAGAAACTAGAGTTAGAATTTCAATTTTGTGTTCATGACACCCATCTAATTCAATGCTTACACCTTGGGTGTTGTAGCATGTCTCTTTTTCGGTCTTTTTTTTTTTTTTTTTTAATATATAAATGTATTGTAACATTGATAGCAAAAAATTTACTCGATCATTAAAAATGAACATTAATGGTGTGTTCGATTCGCATGATTGCTTAAGTAATCCGATGTTCATTTCACAGGATTAGATAATGGCATTGGATTAAGTTATCATACAAACTTTGGACTAAACAAAGTTGACTCTCATCATATCACTAGCTAATCCAATCTCTCCCAATATGTGTAAGGACAAAAATTTCACTTACTCTAAACAAAACTACTGATTTTGAAGAGTTTTTATATGGGGAGGGGTAAAAAAAGAACCATAATTAAACATACATACATACCAATCACTATATACATTTTCGTCGATTGTCAACCCTAATTAGTCGAATTGCTTGCATTTGCACATATTTTGCATCATATATGTTATACTTATTAGTCGAATGTTAACCATAATTAGTCGAGTTGGTAACAATATACTTTGCGTTACGTTAATATATATTATAGCTACCATAATTATTAAATTTTAAGTATTTTATTTTGTTTCAATTTATTTTTCCATAAATTTATTTGGCTTAATTATGTATTTTTTCATTATATATACGGTAAATACTATTTTTTCTTTTCATTAAGGTTTTAAAGTACATTAATATAATTGTACACATAGTATAAATTATTTTAATTCTCTTTCAATATCTATATAATGTAATTATCAATTTTTAAGTGGTTTTCTTTTACAAATATATAGTATATGTTCTACATATAATATAACACATACATTCATATAGTCTATATATATAAGTTTTTTAAGTGCTTCAATTTGTTTTAAATTTTTTATTTAATTAAGTTTTTCATTGCATATTTTATAAGTTTTATACATAAAGTATATATAAAAGCGTCGTTATATACCATATTAGTCTTTTATTTTGTTTTCATTTATTTTGTTCTATGAATTATATATTCTATAACAAATTTTAAAGTGTTTTAAACATAAACAGAGACACACATATAATATTATATATTATTTTAATCTTTTATTGTTTGTCCTAGCTAATTGAAATGAAATTTGTCTATATAATTTTTATCATTTAAATAAGATTTAATAACAAAAATGTACATTATTAATATTTCATTTTACTTTTTTAAGAATAATTTTAAATCATCTTACATACAATATAAATAATATATATATTATTTTACTTTTTCTCAACTTTATTATAACACATTGATTACAAAAAAAGTGCATATATCACAACTAAAAAATTACATACAAAAATCACAAATAATCACAATAATTAAAAACTAAACTAAAATCATTCACATATGCATTTTATTTTTCACCAAAAACAAAAAAATTATACTTATCAACATAAAAAATTATTCTAACATTTTATTCAAATTATCAATTTCATTTTTCACCAAAAAATTATACCAATACGCATTTTTCATATAAAACATCAAAATCAACAACTTGACTCAAACTAACAATTATATTTTTCACCAATTTTTTTGAAATAAAAAATACAGATTTTAAAATACAAATGTAAAACTCATTTCACAAAAAAACTCACATTAAAATTAAAAATAAATAATACATACCAATATGCATCGCGGAATGCGACTCCCATAGGAGCGGGGGTGGGGTGGCTCTAAATATGCTTGCGAGGAACGGTAAACAGACGGACGGTGAGGCGGCGGCGGTGCAAACTTGACAATGAATTGACGAGGTGAGGGACGGAGAGATTGAGGGTCTGTAACGACCCAAAATCTCTAACTGTGTTTAATTCTTGAACAGGATCAACGACCTGTACCGTGGGACCCATACAGTGACAAGTCCATTGATCGAGACAAGGGTCGAGGTATATTTTATATTTATTATGATGTATGCCTAGTGTATTGTATAAGCGTAGACTATTAAGTCAATTTATCTAGGTATATAGGTATCGAGATGAGCGGAAACGCACCTCGATTTATGTGTCGACATGGGACCGAGGTAGCGGCTTATAGGTAAGCCTAATATGAACTAAATAGGGTTTTATAAGTAGTTTTAATGTGGTCACTTTTGAATAAATATTAATGTTCCTAAGTGAAATAAATCAATAATCATATGATGTGCATCGAGACAGGTATTGACAAATCAGGAAATCAAGTGAGTCAACTATTAGAGTCATTTAATCATGACTTGAGGGACAAGTATGTCAAGGTGGTCCATTTGTTGGGCGTTGAGATACGTGTGCACACGAGATCAATGGCTATGGTTTAAACATATCTAATTAGTCAAATAGATATATAAGTCAACAAGTTGGTTTCTTATCCTCATCACAGATCAGTTTTGCAAGGAGGAAAGGAAAGAAAGAAGAGTGTTTGCTGGAGTTAATATTGTGGAGGTGAGGAGCTACAATTTAGTAAGGTTTGGTGAAGAAGAAGTTCTTCAAGCTAGGTAACTACTCCACTTCATTAACATAGCCAACTTTGTGCATTCATGAATTTGATGTTGGTAATTGTTGTTTTACGTTGGGATTGATGTTAGGGACCTCTTGTAGTATGTATGAGGGTCCCCAAAGCGTCTACATAGCCTATGAGAATTATGGGTTCTGATGCACATAGCGATAGGTAGATAATCTAACGCACTAATATTAATTAGCATGCTAGATGTTTGAAGTAGCGTGCTAATTACCCAGACATAACAAAATCAATATTTTTCAAAAATGGTTTAAACACTATAAATGGGTTTAAAACTCTAAGTAAAGGTCGAAACCCACTCTAAAACGTATCAAACAACTTCAAGGAACTAACGAGAGGTGTCGAGAGTTCGGGGACATGTTTTGGAGTGTAGGGAGGCCGGATAGGCTAGGATAAGCATTTTGAGTTGTAAGTAAAGTTGTGAAAATTCTATATTCCATTTCATTGACTCATATCATTTTTATGGTCTATTTGTAGATACTCCTACATGTACTCTCACATCATGTTATTTTTGTGTCTATTCACGTTTGAATATTGTTGACATGATGCCTTGTAAAATGCTTTATTGACTCCAATTTCTACTATTGATGTTATTCTTGATATATAGTTGATCAAAAGCACGCTATGGGAAAAGTTGGATTGGATTAGACCTGTATTCTATTTCCTTATACTTTGTAGTCTAACTAGTTTTGAAATATTAGAGAATTGGATCTTTGAAAACCAAAGTAGGGATTATCTAGTGTCCATTGCACAAGAGATGCGCGGTTCATGGGGACATGGGTCTACCGGGGTTTGGCAATCACCACTACACTTGCGAGGCAGACGAGGTATGAGACTTGGGGTGGTTGACAAGAATGAGATAGATGATTTGTATGCGTAGAGCGCAGCTCCACTATTTGTATGGAATATGTTGAGCGCATCTCCATATAGTATGGGGAAGGTTAGGTGATAGTTATCGCCGCCGACCGGGCGTACATCATCTCGACTTAGCTCGTGTCAGTCTATACATTTTTAACTGTGGTATTTACTTACATTACTTGATTCAACAATTATTTCGCTACTCTATGCCTTTAAATACCATTCTTATTTTTTGAAAATATGGCATAGAATTCTCTAGTTATTACTTAAATATCATTATACTCACCGTCTAGTTTGTGATGGTGGGTGTAGATCAGTCGAGCAGTAGCAGACCGGGGAAGGAGAAGATCGATGACTTTCTTTGAGCATTTCGACGATTCTCCTATCTCATTTTTGTATGACTCGACTTTTGCTGTATTATTACTTTTTATATTTTTACTATACATTTTGCATTATAGAGTGGGATGAGTGCACAGTTTTTCCATTTTGAGATTCATATATCATAATGTATTATTACCCGTATGATATATACATGCTTGTAATGATGTGTTTCCTGATTTTCCACACTTAGTATTTTGAGTAGTAAGAGCTTTCGCATAATCTTTAAAATACATAACAATATTAAAATGATAAAAAGTTTTAATTAACTCTAAAATCTAATAATATATGAACACGTGTAATGATGATGACTATAAGGAGGAAAGGTTGATTCATACGTAATTAAGCCTTACGTGGTTAGGATTAAGGCTTGATTATGGGATTAGGCCGGGCGGTACCCTGTTTAGAAGTAGGGGTCGTCACAGTTGGTATCAAAACATAGGGTTAAAGAACTATATTGTTTGAGGCAAGAAAATATAAATTTTAGTTGTGGAAACCAGATGACATTTGCCTAGAAACCATCAGTTAGAAAGTGAGTGCAAGCGAGATAGGTATTGCTTATATGTACTATGTACTGATTAATTTCTATATCTAGATATATACTAATGCGCTGTGTCACGCTGAAGCTAATTCACATTCGCTATCCATTGCAGACCTCGATGGCTAATACGCGAGGGGGAGGAGATGTAGTGCCTAGTGACAGCCAACCTCCTACTATCGCAGAGGATTTACAGAGTTTCTGACCGAGTGACAGCTTAGGGCCAGTAGTTGATTGATTTCATCACCTTGATGACAACCCGTTTTACTCCACCAGCATTGACACCAACTCCTATGACTACTACACCGACTCTATAGGCGTCATCACTTCCTACTATGGATTTAGCAGTGCCCATAGTGCATACTATTCCAACCGCGACTACACCAGTAGTGGAGACAGCTGAGGTAGTACCATCTCCCATGCCTGCATCCTCTAGAACGTCAGTTGAAGTTCAGCTTATGAAGGACTTCATCATACTCAAGTTGGCCTACTTTAATGGAGTAAAGGATTTCCAGAAGATTGAGAAGTTGATTCTTTCTTAGGAGAAGCTTCATAGGATACTGAAGATCGAGTATAGACTTTGGGCAGAGATCGCATCGTATACTCTCGAGAGGGACGGCGATGTGTGGTGGCGTATGATAGTAGCTACTCATGGAGAGTTTGAGACATGAGATACTTTTAAGCAAAAGTTCTATCAGCAATGCTTTCCGCCTTCAGTAATGAAGAGGTTAAGAAGAGAGTTCATGGACTTAAGACACGGACTAGAGGAGCCTATGATGTAGTATATAGACAGATATGAGTATTTGAGACAGTTTTCTTGTGTCTTTGTGATAGATGAATTCGAGGATGTGTACCATTTCAGTGTTGGACTCAGGCCAGACATTGGATATTACGTAGTCAGTTTAGGCGCTAAGACACTCACCGAGATCTACGAGCGAGCCCTATTACATGAGACATACTATTTGGGAAGTGTCGCTGATGGCAGAGCACCAAGTCAAGTTTTGCCAGCAGAGCATACCATGGAGTATGAGAGGAGGAGACATAGGGGTAAGGGAGCAAATGGATGGAACAGAGGTTCTAAGGGGGCGGGGATGACCACTCACTTGTTGGTTATGTCTCATGTATCATACATTTGCCCCAGCACAGAGCACTATATATAGACTTCCCTTGCTACCTCCCATTTGGCCGGCATTGACACTTCCCATCAGACTAGCATTACCAGCTCCCACCATTCCTACACTTCCCACCCCACATGCTTCAAGGCAACAGCCGCAGAGTGGCAAAGACCGAGGCAGAGGCCCGAGGCCAAGTGCTAGATAGGGATAGTTGCAGAAACAGGGTCGGATTTAAGCTCGGGGTCAGAACAAACAACTTACTTGCTACATGTTAGGTTTTTAGGGTTCATACGCAGCGAAAAATTCAAAACAGATTTTGGAAAACCCCAACAGATCGAAAATAAGTTCTATTAAACTAAATCTATGAAAGTAAATCATACCTTATTCCGTGATTTCCTTTTTGATTGTTCGAATTTCAAGACGTTCAACTGCGTGTCCTCTATCTAAAATCCACATACGAACGGTGACCACAATTTAAAGTGCTAGCCCCAAGAGAGATTGAAAACGATTTTTCTTTCTCTCCCTAAATCCAGAGAACTCAAAAATTGTAAAACGAAAATCTTATTTCATTTTTAGGGTTTCACCCTGTATTTATATGTGTAGACAAGCCTTCACTTAAAATCATATTCGTAATATAACTATTGTATTTAAGCAGTTTAAGCAAATTACACATACACCCCTATTAAAAATTATCATATAACAAATCGTAAGAGCTTTTATGTCATGAATCTTATCATATAAAATTCATTACTCTAGACCAATTGAAATTATGCAAAGCCAATTTTATGTGCAAACTAATAGGATCATGTGACATTGGCAATGAACCGAAAACCATTTTGGTACACAAGTTATAAGCGGTCTCTAGCAAGGCATTATGACTACCAAAGTAGCATGAATATCAACATCGATACACTCTAATTAATAACATATATCATATCCTTTTGTCGTGCCATATCCTTTGATTAAACATAAGGTATGGAAACTCACCATAATATTCAATCGTACTAGTCTCGATCTTTAGGTAAACTGAAAAACATCCAAATGATATTGATCATATCAATTCACATGGACTTTATCATTATCAGACTATCTTATCGAGAGGTCCACTTATATCTTTCTCTATACGAGAGTGACAAATTCTATCTGATTACACATCTTCACGTATCACTCACACGATAACCAATCACAATCTTTATAATTGTCTGATTAAAAGACAACATTTGATTGTGTCAAATTATCATGCTCCTAATATTGAAGTCTATGGTAATCTAAAGCGAAGGACTAAATGATATACCTATCATGAGTAACACCAATGACTTAATCCATGTAGTGTTCTTTGTTGGGGCATGTGCCATAAGTCAATCCATTAACTGTCTTTATGAATACTTTTAGTTAATAAAATAGAGGATTTCATTTGTTGTTTATTATAATTAATTTACATGTTTACATTATAATAAGATCCATGGGTATTTACAGTAATATCCTAAATGTCCCTAGTTGATCATTATACTGGGAACTATAATGAATTAAGATTAGTGTGAGTCTTGATTGATGATCATATGATGATTATACGTATAGGGACACGAATCAAGATCACGAGTACTTGTTAGGGAACAAAGTATTGGACCGACCCGCTATGAGAACATCACATGGATTAAGTCATAGTTGTTTCTCATGATAGGTATATTTTTCAATCCTCTAACTTGAGATTACCAGAGACTTCAACATTAGAAACACAGTGATTTGACACAATCAAACGTTGTCTTTAATCGGACGACTATAAAGGTTGTGATTGGTTACTGTGTGAGCAATGTGATGAAGTTTTATAATCGAGATAGAATTTGTCCCTCTTATATAAAGAGAGATATCTAGTAGATCCCTCGTTGTCTTAGATTGTTAAACTGTTAAAAGGCCTAGGCTAAGTGAATTGATATTGATCAATGTCACTTGGGTGTTTTCAATCTACCTAGAGATCTAAACTAGTACAATTGAACATGTTGGATGACAATTCCATGCCTTATGTTTGATCAAAAGGATATCGTGTGACAAAATGATGTTATATACACTATTGATTAGGTTGTATCGATTTGATATTCATACAACTTGGGTAGTCATAATGTCTTGCTAGAGGCCGCTTATGACTTGTATACCAAAATGTGTTTTGGTACACTGCCAACGTTGTATGAGCCCATTGGGTCGCACACTAAGAATGGTTATGCGAGATTTTAAGATGGTTCAGAAAAATGAATTTTGTATGATAAAATTCATGACAGAAATGTCCTTGTGGTGTATTACACTTATACTTCTTTAAGTAGGGGTATATGTGTAATTTACTTAACCGTCTATATACAAGGGTTGTATAAATAGACGCTTTAAGTTAGAACACACGTATGAAAGATTAAGGGCCGAAACTCTATTTTCATTTCAGAAACGAATTAAGGTTTTCTGGTATGTTTTGGATCGTTTTGGAGAGAAACAAAAAAAAGTTTGGTATTCTCTGGAAACTAGCACTTCGAATCTCGGCCGCCGTTCGTGTATGGACTGCTGGTAGAGGGCGTTCATCGTTGGCAGCGCCTTAGAGATCGATCAACCTTCAGAAAGGTATATTGTTACCGAGGTATGATTAAGTTTTCAAGGTTTAAACATTTTTAATGGAATTAGATTTGGATCCTGTTGGGGTTTTTGTCAAAATTATTTTGTAATTTCCGCTGCGTATGAACCCCAAAACTCTACAGTGGTATCAGAGCTTTCGAGTTCGATTTCATTAAATTCATTGCATGTTTTCTTCTGATATATACATGATATACGATTGAAAGCATGTTAATAGTTGATGTATATATGATATACATAAGTTTTCTATGAGATTTATTATCATGTTTTGTGTATATGATACATATATTCATGATTTAATCGAAATCAGTTTCGTACATGCTAGTAACCATGTTAGGTTAATTCAAATAATTTTAATGAATTGAATTTCGTGTTCTATGATCCATGACACCATTAGGTATAAACTTTATTTTTCGTGTATTGATTCATGGGTGAAATCTTTGCAATTCAATATGCATACTAAGGTTACATTGTTTTAAGTTTCTTAAATTGTATAAGTCTTAATATTAATTCGAAACTAATATGATTAGGTTCGATTAGGATAGTAGTTCATGATTCAATTACATGTTTGTGATTATTTAGATGAGGACCGAAATTGCAAATAATTATTTTTCAAAATTATTTATTTATCTCGTTATATCTATTCTATTATGAAATTTCTATTTGATAAGAGATAGATAACAAATTAGATTATGAGATATTAGCAAAATCGGTTTCGTTATCCTTTTTGGATAGGAGATAAATATCGAGAATTTTGTTATTGGTGATATGTTAGGACTCAAATATCTTATGTCCTAATTGGATTAGGATAAGATGATTAGTTAGATGTGGGTCCGGGTTAATTAAAATGTTTTAATTGACTTAATTTCGGATAAATTAAGGGGTTAATTTAGGATAATAAAATCAGTGAAAAATATGATTTTCTATAGCGAATTTTAATTTTTGGAATTGGAATTCGTCTCCTAAAAAATTATGGGGGCGCTGCCCCCTGTTCCACCATCCGCTGACCGGTCAGCGGAACCACCGCTCGCTGATCGGTCAACGGGACCGTCGTTTAACTAATCCTAGCGCACAAAGATTCTTTTATTAGTGAACAATATAAAAATCTCCAAATTGTTTAGTGATTGAACAAATCAATAAAATATATGATATTTCATTGTTTACATAAAATAACTAAAACTGAATAAAGTCCCTCTATTAAATTTTAAGTCTCGTGCCATCCATTTTAAACACTTGCCAAGGCCTCGATCACACTAATGTAGTTTCAGCCATAGTTGGGTGTATTGTGTTATCTTGGTGAGACAAGTTGAGTAAGAGTTACTTAAATGTTTAAAATGGTCCGACTTAATAAAGCTATCAAAATAGTTTTGAGTGTGAGACACATGATGAGATAAAAAAAAACTTGCTAAGACATAAGATGTCCCGTATCTCATAAAAGTATCTAAAATTACATAAGATGTAATTGGTAACTGTTACCTACCTAAATAATCTAGTTATGTGTTTCATGCCATAGGTGCCATAAAATTAGGTGAATATGGATTTTAGTCCCCTAAATAAACAGTATGTTTTAAGAGGGTTGTTAATTTAGCGGGAGTCTATTCCTCTATACTAAAATAAACTTTGCATAATCTTTATTGTAGATCAATGGACTCTTCAAGTAACAATAATCCTCGTCACTGCGATCCATCTTTGAGAAGGATAAGCTATCTGGGACTAACTTTCTTGACTTGTTCAGAAACTTTAGAATCGTTCTCAAGCATGAACGCAAGTTGTATATCCTGGATGCTCCAATCTCGAGGACCCACCAGCCAATGCTACGAAAAATGTGAAGGATGTGCATAATAAGCATGTAAACGATTCTAGTGATGTTGCATGTATTATGCTGACAACTATGATTCCTGAATTTCAAAAGGACATGGAACTAATGGAAGCCTACGATATGACTGTAACTCTGAAGGAAATGTTCCAACAACAAGCTAGGCAAGAAAAGTTCGAGACAGTCAAGAACCTATATTCTAGCAAGATGACGCGTCAGTTAGTCCTCATGTTATGATGATGAAGGGATATGTTGACCAACTTGATAGACTCGGATTTCCCATAAGCCAAGAGTTGGCTACGGATTTGATCCTGAATTCATTACCGAAGAGTTACTCACAATTTGTGATGAACTACAATATGAATGATATGGAGAAATAAATTTCAAAGTTGCATTTGATGCTCAAAACTACTGAACAAAATATCAAGAAACTATCTAGTAATGTGTTGATGGTCCAAAAAGGAAGAAGAAGAAAGTAAAAGGCAAGGCTAAAGTTGCGAAGGCTGTTGCTGCACTGTCGCAAAGCCAATGGAGCAAGTCAAGCCCTAGCCTGTTCTTGCTTCAAAACACCCAAAAGAAAAGGAAGGAAATTTTCATTTCTACCATGCACCTGTACATTGGTTCGAAAATTGCAAACTCTATCTCTAAGATCTAAAAAAGAAAAAGGGTAGTGCGACTACCACTACAGGTATTTATGTTATTGAAATTAATTTATCTATTAGTGATTCTGGGTATTAGATACTGAATGTAGATCTCACATTTATATAAATGTGTAGAGACTCACCAGAAGTAGAAAGTTGAAGAAAGGAGAAGTCATCCTCCGCGTAGAGAATGGAGCAAGAGTTGCTACCCTGGCTGTTGGATCATATGACTTAGTCTTACCTAGTGGACTTATTTTAACTTTAAATAATTGTTATTTTGTGCCAGCCTTGAGCAGAAACATCATTTTTATTTCATGTGTGGATATGAATGATTTTGATTTTATTATTGCGAATAATAGATGTTCCATTTCTCGTAAAAGCATATTTTATGGAAATGTTGATTTGTGTGATGGTCTTTATATTCTAAGTATGAAAAGATCCACCGATACTCCAGTCTTTAACATAAATACAAAGAGATTCAAGTCAAATAATTTGAATCAAACCTATCTTTGGCATTGTCATTTCGAGCACATAAATGAGAAACGCATAACGAAGCTCCATAACGATGGACTTCTAGATTCATTTGATTTAGAAACATATGAACCATGCGTATCTTGTTTACTAGGTAAGATGACTAAAAATCCCTTTACTGGACACAGTGAAAGGGCAAATGATTTATTGGGTCTAATACATACTGATGTATGCGGTCCTATAAGCACAATGGCTAGAGGAGGTTATCAGTACTTCATTACATTTACTGATGATTTCAGCAGATATGGTTATGTATATCTTATGAAACATAAAGCTAAATCATTTGAGATGTTTCGAGCGTTTCAAAATGAAGTGCATAATCAACTTGGTAAAACTATCAAAACACTTTGGTCATATTGAGGTGGTGAATATTTGAGCCAAGAATTTGATGATCATCTTAGAAATTGTTGGATTGTCTCCCAATTGACTCCACCAGCAACTCCATAATGGAATGGAGTTTTGAAAAGAGAAATCGAACCTTATTAGATATGGTTCGTTCTATGATGAGTCATGCAGATCTTCCATTATCCTTTTGGGGTTATGCATTACAAACTGCAGCTTTTACTCTAAATCGAGTTCCTTCTAAGTCGGTTGATAAAACACCATATGAGATACGGTACGGTAAGAGACCTAGTTTGCCTTTCCTTAAGATTTGAGGGTTGTGAGGCTTACGTAAGGCGACAAGTCTCAGAAAAACTAGCACCTAATCTGACAAGTGTTTATTTGTGGGGTATCCTAAGGAAACAAAAGGATATTACTTTTATAATTCCGTTGAGAACAAAGTGTTTGTTGCTCGGTATGGTACCTTTATGGAAAAATAGTTTATTTCAAAAACCACTAGTTGGAGATAAATAAATCTTGAAGAAGTTCAAGAATCACTGATAAACACTGAACCGCTACTAGAAGTTCAACAACGTTCTGAACCAGTTGAACCTCCACAAGTGACATAAAGCCCACGTAAATCCGGTAGGGTAAGACACGAGCCAGAGAGACTCGAATTTCTCATTACTGATAATCGTGATGTGTTGCAATCCATGTATAGACAACCAAGTTTGGAACTTGGTTAATTTACCTGAAGGTGGTAAGACCATTGGATGTAAATGGGTTTCAAGATGAAAACTAACATGGATGGCAAAGTGCATACTTTTAAAGCAAAACTTGTAGCAAAAAGTTCAGAAAACTCAAGCTGTTGATTATGATGAAACTTTTTCGCCAGTAGCCATGCTTAAATCCATAAGAATTTTAATTGCCATTGCTGCATATTATGACTATGAGATATGGCAAATGGATGTAAAAATAACATTTCTTAATGGAAAGCTACTTGAGGACGTGTGTATGACACAACTTGAAGGTTTTGTACATCTTGAGAATTCTAGGAAGGTATGCAAGCTTCAAAGATCCATTTATGGATTAAAGCAAGCTTCTCGAAGTTGGAATCTTCATTTTGATGAAGCAATCAAGGATTTTGGTTTTATTAAGAACGAAGATGAGCCTTGTGTATACAAGAAGGTAAGTGGGAGTGTAGTTATTTTTCTGGTACTATATGTTGATGATATATTACTCATTGGAAATGACATCCTAATATTGCAGAATGTCAAGTCTTGGTTAGGGAAGTGTTTCTCAATGAAAGACTTAGGAGATGCAGCCTATATCCTAGGGATAAGGATCTATAGGGATAGATCTAAGAGACTAATCAGTCTAAGTCGGAGTGCTTACATAGACAAGGTGCTGAATAGGTTCAGTTTGCAAGACTCCGAAAGAGGATTGTTGCCAATGTCTCATGGCCTAAGTCTCAAGCAAGATTCAATGTCCTAAGACAAATGATGAGCGAGACCGTATGAATAAAGTTCCATATGCATCAGCTATTGGATCTATCATGTATGACATGCTATGCACTCGACCTGATGTATCATATGCTTTGAGCACTACAAGCAAATATCAGTCAGATCTTGGTGAGAGTCACTGGATAGTAGTAAAGAACATTCTTAAGTACTTAAGAGGGACTAAGGAAGTGTTCTTAGTCCATGGAGGTTTTGAAAATATCTAGTTGTAAATGGTTACACGGATGCAAGTTTTCAAACTAATGTAAATGATTTTAGATCGCAGTCTGGATATGTGTTTACTTTGAATGGGGGTGCAAGAGTGGTGAAAAAGTTGAAGCAAGAGACTGCGTGGTAGAGATTCTACAACATAAGTTGAGTATATTGCGGCGTCCGATGCCGCAAAGGAGGCAGTTTGGATCAAAAAGTTCATTTCTGAACTAGGTGTGTTTCCAAGTATTGCTAACCCTGTTTGTTTGTATTGTGACAATAACGGGCAATAGCATAGGCCAATGAACCAAGATCACACCACAGATCCAAACATATACTAAGGCGTTTTCATCTCATCAGAGAAACTATTGAGAGGGGAGAAGTGAAGATTTGCAGAGTACCTACCGAAGACAACGTTGCGGATCCATTGACAAAAGCTTTCCACAAGCAAAATATGATGGTCATGTTAGATCATTAGATATTAGATGCATGTATGATTGGCCCTAGTGCAAGTGTTCTTTGTTGGGGCATGTGCCCTAGGTCAATCCATTACCTGTCTTTATGAATACTTTTAGTTAATAAAATAAAGGATTTCATTTGTTATTTATTATAATTAATTTGCATGTTTACATTATAATAAGATCCATGGGTATTTACAGTAATATCCTAAATGTCCTTAGTCGATCATTATACTGGGAACTATAATGAATTAAGACTAATGTGAGTCTTGATTGATGATCATATGATGATTATACGTATAGGGATACTAATCAAGATCACTAGTACTAGTTAGGGAACAAAGTACTGGACCGACCCGCTATGAGAACATCACATGGATTAAGTCATAGTTGTTTCTCATGATAGGTGAATTTTTCGGTCCTCTGACTTGAGATTACCAGAGACTTCAACATTAGGAACATAGTGATTTGACACAATCAAACGTTGTCTTTAACCGGACGATTGTAAAGGTTATGATTGGTTACTGTGTGAGCAATGTGATGAAGTTGTGTAATCTAGATATAATTTGTCCCTCTCATATAAAGAGAGATATCCAAGGGATCCCTCGATGTGTTAGATTGTTAAAAGACCTAGTCTAAGTAAATTGATATTGATCAATGTCACTTGGATGTTTTCAGTCTACCTAGAGATCGAGACTAGTACGATTGAACATGTTGGATGACAATTCCATGCCTTATGTTTGATCAAAAGGATATCGTGTGACAAAAGGATGTTATATACACTATTGATTAGGTTGTATCGATTTGATATTCGTACAACTTGGATAGTCATAATGTCTTGCTAGAGGCCGCTTATGACTTGTATACCAAAATGTGTTTTGGTACATTGCCAACGTTGTATAAGCCTATTGGGTCGCACACTAAGAATGGTTTTGCGAGATTTTAAGATGGTACAGAAAAATGAATTTTAAATGACAAAATTCATGACAGAAACGTCCTTGTGGTGTATTACACTTATACTTTTTTAAGTAGGGGTATATGTGTAATTTACTTAAACGTTAATATACAAGGGTTATATAAATAAACGCTTTAAGTTAGAACACACATATGAAAGATTAAGGGCTGAAACTTTATTTTTGTTTCAGAAACGAATTAGGGTTTTCTGGTATGCGCAGTGGATCATTTTGGAGAGAAACAAAAAAAAGTTTTATATTCTTTAGAAGCTAGCACTTCAAATCTCAGTGGTCGTTCGTGTGTGGACTATTGGTAGAGGGCGTTCATCATTGGCAGCGCCTTAGAGATCGATCAACCTTCAAAAAGGTATATTGCGACCGAGGTATGATTAAGTTTTCATGGTTTAAATGTTTTTAATGGAATTAGATTCGGATCTTGTTCGGGTTTTTGTCAAAATTATTTTTAATTTCCACTGCGTGTGAACCCCAAAACTCTACATTTTATAGCGGATCAGTCCAGTACCTTATTACCTAACAAGTACTCATGATCTTAATTGTATCCCTATACGTATGATCATCAAATGACCATCAATCAAGATTCACACTAGTCTTAATTCATTATAGTTCTTAATATAATGAACGACTAGGGACATTAAAGATATTTCAACAAATACCGTTGGATCTTACTATAATGTAAACATGCAATCACTTATAATAAAACAACAAATAAAACCTCTATTTTATTTACTAAAATTATAAGATAAAGTTTTTTTGTAGATTAACCTAAGGCATATGCCATAACACTATAGATTCGGACACGTTAGACACATTGTGAGAGAGTGCCCGCATCCAACCACACTTTATGCCTAGCAGGCCCGAGAGAAAGTTCATATGGTGGCCTAGCCAGACGCAACGCCATGCGAGGTCTCATTGAGGTTTTGATTTTCGTTTGCGATAGAGATGTATATGTATTATTTGATTTTGGATATACCATATCTTCCATTATTGGTCGCATGGTAAACATCCTAGGGTTGAAACCTGTTAGGCTTAGCGTACATTTGATTTTGAGTTCTACATCCAAGGATAGGGTTTACCCTAATAGTGTTATTTAGGGATGTCTAGTTGATATAGATGGGGTAGAGCTACCTTTGACTATAGAGTCTTTGAATTTTTAGAGTTTGACGCGATTTTAGGGATGGATTGGTTAGCAGCATATCACATTCATATCAACTGTTTCACTAAGACAGTTCTATTTAAGATCCTACGGCATCTGACGTTCACCTATACAGGTATTTCATGAGGATAGTAGGTACGAGAGGTCGACCTACGACTAGTGAGGAGATGGAGGCATTGATCTCGCTATATACTATACCAAAAAGTCGGGGACCTAGACTGGTGGACATATCAATTCTTAGAGAGTTTCCTGATGTGTTTTCGAAGGATTTACCTGATTTCATTATTGAGTTGGTACCAGGTACCAAACCGATTTCCATATCACCATACCGGATGGCACCATGTGAGTTAGAGGAGTTGGAGACTCAGATTCGGGATTTGGGATAGAAGGGATTCATCACACCTTCTATTTCACCATGGGGAACACATGTCTTTTTTTCAAGAAGAAGGATGGTACGTTAAGACTTTATATCGACTACATACAATTGAACAAAGTCACAATTAGGAACAAATATCCATTGCCGAGGATTGATGATTTATTTGATCAGCTGAGAGGAGCACAGTTTTTCTCCAAAATAGACCGAGATCAGGGTATCATCAGCTTAGGATCGGGGATGAAGATAGGTCCACAACAACTTTTAGCCTAAGATATGGACATTTTCAGTTCACGGTCATGTCATTTGGGCTGACCAATGCTCTACCAGCATCTCAATGAGATGTTGCAGACTTTGAAGGAGCATAGACTTTATGCTAAATTTAGCAAATGTGAATTCTAGCTCTCAGAGGTCAAGTCTCCAAGGCATGTTGTTGGAGAAGCAGGGATAATAATGGATCTTGCCAAGATTCAAGCAATTATGGATTTGCCGTCATCGACTTCCAAGACAGAGATCAAAAGTTTTCTGGTTTTGGCGAGGTATTATTACGAATTTGTGAAGGATTTCTCAAAAATTGCTTCACCACTTACGAGATTGACCTAAAAAGATGTTAGATTTGAGTGGTCTAAGGAATGTGAGGAGGTATTCACTTAGTTGAAGATATTATTAAATATTGCGCCAGTATTGGTGTTACTAGAGGTTGGACAATGATTCTCAATATATACCGATGCTTCTCATAGAGCTCTGGGATGTATGTTGATGTAGAGTATTGGTACAGTAGCTTATGCATCCAGACTGTTGAAGGTACATGAGAAGAATTATCCAACGCACGATTTAGAGCTGGCAGTAGTAGTGTTTGCACTAAAGATATATAGACATTACCTATATGAAGAAAAATGTACACTTTTTATTGATCATAAGAGTCTGAAGTATCTCTTAACATAAAAGCATCTAAATATGAGACAGTGCAGATGGTTAGAGTTTCTGAAGGATTAATACTTTTCCTTGAAGTATTATTCTAGAAAAGTGAACACAGTCATAGGAGATGCGTTGAGTAGGATGCCTGTTGAAGATGCATAAGTTCCTATCAAAACTCGGGTTGAGATTTGTGCTCGGATGATAGTACAGACCGTGTCTACACAGAGAGTGTTTGAGGGTCAGAAGACCGATAGGTTGTACTCGAGATTTTGTGAGTTAGTGTAGAGTGTAAATTATGCTGATTTGACGGAGACGTCTGACTAGTGTTTGAGATTCACAGGGGCAGACTGTGGATACCGCCATTACTAGAGCTGAGAGATGAGATTCTTTAGGAGTCATACAGTTCCCGATTTACCGTTCATCCAGGCAGGACCAAAATGTATCGCGACATGAAGAAGCATTTTTGGTGGACCGAGATGAAAGCGGATGTGTCTAAGTTCATCAGGAACTATGAGATTTGTTAGCAAGTGAAAGTTGAACATCGTAGACATGGAAGATTGCTATAGCCTCTTTCCAATCCACGATAGAAGCGGGAGGACATTGCTATTGATTTTGTGAGGGGATTGCCAAGAACCGCCTGAAGACTTGATTCTATTTGGGTTATTGTTGACAGACTTACGAAGTCTACTCATGTTCTACCAGTGGCTGCACATTACACATTTGATCAGTTGATTATATTGTTCGAGCGAGAGATTATTAGACTACATGGGGTACTAGTGACTATTACATTAGATAAAGATGTCATGTATACGTCCAGGATGTGGCCGAGTATGCAGGAGCAGTATAGTACGCCCTTACAGTTTAGTACGACTTTTCATCCTCAGATTGATGGGCAGACTGAGAGATTGATTCAGGTTTTTGAGGATATGTTGCAGGCTTGTGTTTTGGGATTTGGTGAATCATGAGAGGAGTACCTAACGTTATGTGAGTTTGCATGTAACAACAGTTATCAAGCCAATATTAGATGGCATCTTTTGAAGCTTTATATTGTAAACCATGTCGTTCCCCATCGTGTCGGGCTAAGGTAGAGGACCGGGAGACCGTAGGGCCTGAGATTGTTGTTGATCATACGTAGAAGGTATGACTAATTCAGCAGAAACTCAAGGGAGCCTAGGATAGACAGTGAAAGTATGCAGACAGATATCATGGTAATCTCACGTACACCAAGGGAGCCTATGAATGTTTAAAGGTTTCCCTTTTGGAAAGGTCTTCAGAGGTTTGAAGTGAAAAGTAAACTTGCACAAAGGTTTATCGGACCTTTCTGAATTAAGAAACTGGTTGGGAAGGTTTCGTATGAGTTTGAGTTACCCTCACAGATATCAGGAGTTCATCCATTATTTGATATATCCATGCTTCGATTAGCTGAATCGAGAGCAGGTGATTGTCCGACTGTAGATTTGAGTCAGATAGACCTGAGTGAGGATATTTTATAAGAGGAGCATCCTGTACAGATTTTGGATCAATTGTTACAGAACTTCGAGAGGCAAGTCTATCCCAAAAGTACTCGTAAAGTGGCAATTTCACGATGATACGAAACTCACTTGGGAACGGAAGGACTATATACGAGATAGGTTTCTGTACCTATTTAAGTCAGGTATAAAGCCTAGTTCAAATTTTAAGTTTCGAGGACAAAATTCTCATTAGTTGGTAAGAATTGTAACGGTCCAAAATCTCTAAATGTGTTTAATTCCTTAAACAGGATCAAAGACCCGTACCGTATGACTCATTTCGTGATATGTCCATTGAGCGAGGCAAGGGTCGAGGAATATTTTATATTTGTTATGATTTATACCTATTATATTGTATATGTGTAGACTATTAAGTCAATTTATACTAGTATATAGGTATTGAGACGAGCGGAGACGTACGTTGAGTTGCATGTCAATGTGGAATCGAGGTACCGGCTTATGGGGTTAGCCTAATTTGAACTAAATATTGTTTTATAAGTAGCTTTAATGTGGTCACATTTGAATAAGTATTAATGTGCCTAAGTTAGTGAAATAAATCAATAATCACATGATGTGCATCAAGACACGTATTGACAAATCAAGAGGTCAAGTGAGTCAACTGGAGTCATTTAATCATGACTAGAGGGACAAGTGTGTCAAGGTGGTCCATTAGTTAAGCCTCGAGATACGTGTGCACACACGATCAATGGCTATGGTTTAAATATATCTAATTAGTCAAATAGATATATAAGTCAACAAGTTGGTTTCTTATCCTAATCACAAATCGATTTTGCAAGAAGGAAATGAGAGAAAGAAAAATGTTTGCTGGAGTGAATATTGTGGAGGTGAGGAGCTACAATTTAGTGAGGTTTGGTGAAGAAAAAGAACTTCTTCAAGCTAGGTAACTTCTCTACTTCATTAACATAGCCAACTTTGTGTATTCATGAATTTGATGTTGGTAGTTGTTGTTTTACATTGCGATTGATGTTAGAGACCTCTTGTAGTGTGTATGAGGGTCCCAAGGCGTCAACATGGCCTATGTGTAGCAAAATTCGAAATGCAGAGTTCTAGGTTATGTTGCACATAGCTCGCTAGGTAGATAATATTAGAGAGCTAGATATTTGAAGTAGCGCTCTAATGTTGAAATTAGCGCGCGAATCTTGTTTAGCGCGCTAGAGATTTAAGGTAGCATGCTAAAATTAGGAATTAGTGCGCTACTGTTCAAAATTAGCACGCTAATTACCTAGACATAACAAAAATCAGTAGTTTCCAAAAATGGTTTAAACATTATAAATGAATTTAAAACTCTAAGTAGAGGTCCAAACCCACTCTAAAACTTTTCGAACAAATCCAAGCGAACTAACGGGAGGTCTCGAGAGTTCGGGGACACATTTTGGAGTGTCGAGAGGTCGGATAGGCTAGGATAAGCATTGTGATTGTAAGTAAAGCTGTGAGAATTCTATATTTCTTTTCATCGACTCATATCATTGTTATGGTCTATTTGTAGACATTTCTACTCGTACTCTCACATCATGTTGTTCTTGTGTCTATTCATGCTGAAATATTGTTGACATGATGCCTCGTGAAATGTTTCATTCACTCCAATTTCTACTATTGATCTTATTGTTTATATATAGTTGATCAAAAGCATGCTATTAGGATAAGTTGGATTTGATTAGACTTTTATTCTATTTCCTTGGGCTTTGTAGCCTTACTAGTTTTGAAATCCTAGAGAATTAGATATTTGAAAACTAAAGTAGGGATTATCTAGTGTCTATTGCACAAGAGATGCGTGGTTCATAGGGACATGGTCTACCGTTGTTCCGACACTCACCACTAGACTTACGCGGCACACGAGATATGGGACTCGGGGTGGTCGGCAAGAATGAGATAGATGATTTGTATGCGTAGAGTGCAGCTCCGCTATTTGTATGGAATGTGTTGAGCGCATCTCCATATAGTAGTAGGAAAGGTTAGGTGATAGTTCTCACCGCCAATCGGAGGTAGATCATCTCGGCTTAGCCTGTGTCAGTCTATACATTTTTAACTGTTGAATTTACTTGCATTACTTGATTCAGCAATTACTTACTGCTTTATGCTGTTAAATAACATTCTTATATTTTGGAAATATGGCATAGAATTCTCCAGTTACTACTTGAATACCAATATACTCACCGTCTAGTTTGCGATGATGGGTGTAGGTCCGTCGAGCAGCAACAAACAGAGAAGGAGAAAATCGATGACTTTCTTTGAGCATTTTGATAATTCTCCTGTCTCATTTTTGTATCACTCGACTTTTGCTGTATTACTACTATTTATATTTTTACTGTACATTTTGGGTTATATAGTGGGTTGAGTGCATAGTTTTTCCATTTTGAGATTCATATATCATATTCTATTGTTACCTGTATGATATATACATGCTTGTGATGTTGTGTTTCCTGGTTTTTTACACTTAGGGTTTTGACTAGTAAGAGCTTCCGCATAATCTTTAAAACACATAATAATATTAAAATGATAAAAAGTTTTAATTAACTCTGAAATCTAATAATATCTGAACACGTGTAATGATGATGAATATTAGGACGAAAAACTGATTATTACGTAATTAAGTCATATGTGGTTAGTATTAAGTCTTGATTGCGGGATTAGGCCGAGCGCTACCCTGTTTAGAAGTAGGGGTCGTGACAGGGTCGAGGCGGGTCGAGGGACAGAGAGATCTTAAGACTTAAAGAGAGAGATAGGAGAGGGAATGGTGAGGGCTAAGGTCAGGGCAGGCCGGGGAGCAAGCATAGAGAAGGGGAGGAGATGAGAGGGAAATTTGCTAGAGAACAAAATGAGGGAGAGGAAAGGGAAGGGTTTCGTAGGTTTTGGTTTTCACTAAATAGCGATGGGGCTTTCCCCGTCGCCAATTTCTATATGACATTTGCAACCACTGCCACGTGGCAAGGCATCCTGCCACGCGACCACATTTGGGTAGGGTTTTTCTCGCCCAAGGATTAGCGATGGGAGGTGTCACTGTCCCCATCGCTAATCAAGTCAACGGGTCAGCGGATGGTCCCCCTCACTCATCCCTGACCCTTTAGCGACGAGAAAAAGCCCGTCGCTATTTCTCGTCGCTATATTGAGCAATTTTTTTGTAATGATTATAATGTTCGTTTAATCTCTTGGATTATTATGCATTTAGTTATTACATGTGTACTGCATAGTGTGAGATTTTCTTATTTGACATTATCGAATTTTTATAATTAGGTAATAACAGGTTTAAGCAGCGACAAAAGAAAAAGGAAGATATCATATTTTATGTGGCTTGCACAGTTCCATTTACTCTTTGTATGTATTGTTTTGATATAATATATTGCATAAATGGGTTTTTGAGTTCGTATATGATTATGATTCCTTTGGAATGGTTGTAATAGTTTTTGAACAAATTGGGATAATTATGGAACTAAGATAATGTGGGTTTAAGGATTTTGATAACTTAAAGTAGGTTATAATGAATATATAATTTTTGTTGATGCAATATATTTATTAAGGGGTGGATTGTGAGTCATTCGGCATTTCCACTAAGTTGAACAGGTTTTGTTGAAGATTTTTAAAAGTTAAGTTTTTCAGTGTAGGCTTAAAAATCGAGGAAGTGCTACCACAAGTTTTTAGTGAATTTTTAGATTATTTAACCAATCTAAACAAACTTTAAGGTTTGAAATTTACTTTAGGATCCTCTAAGGTTAATAAATTTAATATTAAACGATTACTTTGAATTGGTTTTATTTATGTATTAATGGCAAGATTAAGGCTCACTAAATCATCAGGGGATTAAGATAATCCAGGCCGATCAAATGCTCTAATTAGGTGGGTCTAACATGTATGTTGTGAACTAGCATGTCATTGTGTTGTATTATTATCCGGTGTTGTTCACCTCCGTGTTCACATGTTTTTCATATTTGGGTTCATAATAGATGAGGGTTTATAGTGTTTATAAGATAGTCCACGCGTTTAGGTTCCCTGATTTTTATGAGTTAGCGTGGTATACAGGTTAAAATCCCTGGAGATGTCGGCACTCCTTATTGACTAATGCGACGTAGCTCACGACCAAATATATAAGGTGATCTGACGAAGCTCACGCCTGACCGAACCTCGATTTGTGAGACTATCTGGTATGTTCCTTTTTAGTGTACTTGGTACCTGTTTGCGTACATTCCCTTCAGTTTTTCTTTTATAGCTATTGTACGCATCTAGTTATCGTTTCTTATATATTTGGAAATGTCAATGAATTCTCATAAGATTTACTCACTAAAATTCTCATCTCTAGTGACAATTGTAGATCCATCGAATAACAGACTATGAAAGGAGAAGATCAACGACTACTATTGAACCCTCGACGACTATCTGCTAACATCTTTTATAGGTTTCACATGTTTATATTTATTACATATGTTTTTTATATGTTTTAGGTTTGTATATTAGGTTGAGAGACTAAACTCCCTATGTGATACATGATGATACATTGTTTATCTCCACTTTTGATGTACATGCACATGATCTATTTCCTGGTTTCCACGTATAGGTATTTTATGATTGTTTTCGCAATATTGTTAAGATTTTCGCTAAATTATTAAAATTGAGTAAAAAAATTTTGTTTACTCTGAAAATTATGAAAGAAGAGAAACGAGAAATACTTATCCTGAACACGAGTTAAGAGGAAAATAAGAACAAAAAGGTAGAGTAATATGTTGTTAAGTCCTACATGGTTGGGAACTTAATCATAGTATTAGGCCGGATGGTGCACTGATTAAATATATATAAATGGGAAATTCTATAATGGAGCCCAAATATATATTCATGTCATGGGAGCCCCTTAAAATTTGTTGCGCATTAAATATTTTGTGTATTTATGACTCATAGATTAATGGGTTGGATTGAAATCTAATGGTTGTAAATGTGGTTCTCATGGAATGGTTATGTGGTTCCCATGGTAGTAGTACCTATATATATATATGGGATATTATACAATGGAGCTTAAATATATACCATGCCATGAAACCATCTCTAAATGTGTTGTGCATTTATGACGCCTCGATTAATATATTGGATTAGAATCCAATGGTTGTAAATAGTGTACCTATGACATATGTATTTATTTGATTCTCATGGTAGTAGTACCCTATATATATAAACACAAACTATCAAGTTTTTTGCAAATCCATAACAAAATTTTAGATTTTTCAAATATATCACCAACTTTACTTTTTTTTTTTTTGCAAATTTATCACAATCCCAATATTGGTTTCAACATCATTCATAAAACATAAAAAAACCTGCAAGAAAAAGACTCAACCAATTGCATACAATGTTCTTCATATAATACCTCGGATTGTTCTCTTATTTGTTAATTATTTGCTTAGAGATATAACTATGTGTTTGTGTGTACGTGTTTGTGTGTGTGTATTTATATATGTATATATATATATATATATATGCACTTCATAATTTTGAAATTAAGAAAGTGCATCTTGGTCTAACAATGATTGTGCGACCATGGATCCAATGGATTACAAACAAAAGTTGATATTTGTTATCGAAATTTGAAAATTTTGAACTCATATATATAAAGGACAATGGTTAAAATGAGATGAAATAAAATCATCAAAATATTTTAAAGTGTACAACAAAATTGAAGCAAATATAGGGTTTGTGATAGATTTGCAAAACGAAAAAAAAAAAAAAAAAAAAAAAAAAAAAAAAAAAAAAAGATTTAAACGATGATATGAAAACGATGATGCAAGCGAGCCCTTTCGATAGTGAGAGCTATAAATTGGGACGAAACGTCTCACAATAGTTTGTCTCACTCTCGGCTTTACCTCGTCTCCCCTACCCCTTCTTTCTCTCCACCGACACACCGATACGCTTTATATCTCAAAGCGAACACCATACATTGCCTCGCTACGTGTCAACAATTGTATCTTGATTTTTTTTTGTCAAATAACAATGGTATCCACTACAAGGAAAATGAAATTTAGAAATGGAATTAGCAACTGAATTAAGTTCCGTTGCTAAAAAAAATAGTTAGAGACGAAATTGGGACGGACGAATTCAGAGATGGAATTGAGACTGATCAGAGACGGAAACAGAGACGGAATTAAATTTCGTCTCTAAAAAATGGCGCTAATATTCCCACCAAAACTTTGTTTTCTTATAATCTTTCATCAAATCTCGAGATTTATGCATCAAATCTCGAGATTTGTGAGTGCCCCCTCCACCCCTTCCCCCCTAAAAAATCCCCAAATCCCACAAGTTCGTCGTCTCGTATCGGTCTCGGTCTCTGCTCTCAACTCTCGTCTCTCCGATCGTCTCGTCTCGGTCTCGGTCTCGCTCTCAACTCTCGTCTCTCCGTCTCTTACTCAACCCGTCCCTCTTGTCTCTCCGTCTCTCTCGGTCCACCGCCCCCAAATCCTCGACCCCCAACAAGTCTCTCGTCTCGGTCTCTTGTTGTCAACTCTCTCTCTCTGGTCTCTTCGTCTCTTGCTCAACCAGTCACTTCGGTCTCTCTGGTCTCTCTGGTCTCTCCGTCTCTCTCGGGTCACCGCCCCCTAAATCTCCAACCCCCAACAAGTCGATCGTCTTCGTCATCGGCTCTCAACTCTCTCTCTCTGGTCTCTCCTTCTCTTGCTCGGTCACGACACTTGTTCTCTCGTCGGTCACCGCTCACTGCTCTCTGCTCTCACCGGTGACCGATCTCTCATCGGTCATCTTCGCTCACCACTCTCTCTCTTTCATTGCTCTCTGCTCTCTGGTCGCTCTATGCTTACCGCTCCGCTCTCTGCTCGTCAAGGTAACAATCAAAAAAAAAATTGTAACACCCTAATTCTCTTGAAATTGTATCTGCTCACATTTTAATGCTGGTTTGGCTATCATGTGGTTTTGTTGGCGTTCTTCACTTAATCTATTAAGTTACTGTTGTGTATTTTGTTTGGTTTAGAAGTTTTTGTTCTGCTCTTCTCTTGCATGCTTATTTGTTTTGTGGTTATGCTTGTTCTACCGAGTAACAATGAAATGTGAACCGCATTTCTCTATTGTGATATGGGTTTTGTAGCTATGTTCATTTTTCCATGTTTTAGTTGTTGCAATGCTACTTGCGAGTGACACAGTTTTCCCTAATTGGATTTGTACAAGTTTGTACCTGTTTATATATATGGTTTAGGGTTTTGGGTTTTAGGGTTTGTGTTCTTATGGTGGTTATTGTTGGTGTTGTTTGTGTGCTTACCGGTACTTCCACTGTTAAATTCACCTTCCTTACCAATTTCTATCTATTACAGGACCTTGAGAGTACTTTAGAACTTGCTGTTGGGAGAGTCATAGCTGGCTTGTACATCATTGATTTACTTTCCTTTACTTTAGAGCTTCCTCGGTCATTTACGGTAAGTAATCATAATTGTTCATGGCATCATAGACTTGGTCATCCTTCAGCTGTTGTAACTAAAAAGTTAATTCCATTAATTCTAGGTCATGTTCCTATTAGTTCAGATTTTGATATTATGTAGGAATAGGATTGATTGAAGAAACAAAAAATCATTTTTGGTGCATTGGGTTTCTATGTGATTACCTTGTTTTCTTATTTTTTCGAAGATTGGTCTTACATTGTTAAGTTGGTTTGATTTGATTTGAAATGTAGATCGTTTAGCTGTGTTTGTTTGCAACTGTGCACAAATTTAGATGTCATGCTGGAGATAGGTGCTGCAAATTGTTTAGGGAGCTTTGGTTGCCATTAAGCAACAAGCATTCACTGGTTTTATTTGATGTCATGCTAAGCTCGCAAGAAGTTAATTATAAGAATTTAAATTTAATTTTAGAGAGTAAGAGAAAAGTAGCATAATAGGTTGCCAAAAAAGATTAGATAAAAGTATTATGCAAAAAATATTAATGACATAAGTAATATTAGAAGATAAATAATATCTAATTGAGATATTAGCGAGAGATTTGCGAAATCGAAAATTGAAGTGTAAAATTGTAATTCAAAGTAAGTTGTTTTATTAGTGCTTATTAAGTATTAGTATATATATACGAACCCATCGGGCCATTAAATTAGTTAGTACTGCATATTCCAAATTAAAATAGTTAATCACAAGTTCGGATTTTCTTTTGGAGGAAAAAAAAATACATTACATTTTGGATTTCTTATTTATTTGATAGAGACTTAAGTTGATGATCAACCTTCAATTTTTAAAAAAAAAAACAAGATAATTATAAAGAAGCAATAATGCATGATTACAACAGCCTTAATTAAATTAAGTTGATATATCAAGCCCATTTTGCCATGAGTGACATCCCTCCAGCACCAAGTAGAACAACAATGTAGGCCTTGATCTGGAGCTTAATGCTACCTTGCAACTTAAGCCCCATGAAATCTGCAGATAGAAGGTCCACCAGAGCCATGTAGATTAGCAACCCAGCCGACGACGCGTTTAATAATCCAACCGTAATTAGTGAGCTTGGGCTATTTTCTTTATAAACACTAGATAATGCAATGCCAAGAGCAATCCCAAATGGAGTTGTAAGCGAGAAGAAGAACACCATCATCGCTTTCTTAAAGAACTTGTACTCTGCTGTACAAGCATTAAAAGATATTAGTTAATTAGTTATTCAATTAAGCATGTTAATTGAAATCTAATTGTTCACTAATTAATTATATATGGTCACTGAAGAATACAACCACCAAGTCCCATCCCTTCAAACATTTGATGGAAGCACAAAGCCGCTACTAATGGCTTAATTGTACAAGTATTATTTGATGCTCCTAATGAAAGTCCAATCACTATTGAATGAACAACAATACCCAGCTCCAACACCTGCAACATTCACACATTATATCATAATATATAACTCATTTAATTGCTCTATACCAATATGAGAAAGAAAGTAACAAATTTATTCCGTCTCTGAATATGCAAATCAACTATGCACAAATTTAAAGAAAATGTTGCTATTTCACATAAAATTTCAAGAGAATTGAATAAACCTTTAACCTTAAGGAGGTGCGAGTGAACAAGTAGTAGGAGCTTTGATACTATGTTGTATTTGAATGCCTCTTATAACTTATGATTTCTTTATTTTTTTGAACTCCTTGTTGCTTTTATTTTTACGACCAATTATCATACTCTGTTTGGTATCAATCATGTACCGAGCTAGGTATTCAGAAAGTTGTTTCCATCCCCCTTTATTCAATGGCTAGAAGTAAAGCTTTTTGTTCATGTAGTTAGGTAGGTCCTCAGATTCCCCCTTCTAATAAATTGTGTTAGTTGGACACACAAGTAGCCATGTATCGTCGAAAATTATGAAACTAGTTGACTAATTTAATTGCACAATTACAATAAGAATGTCATCTACAAGTCGAGACTGGATGTACAATCGTCTCGACAACGGCTTCGTTCGAATCGAATTCGCAGCGAAGGTTAATGAATTCATATCATTTACTAAGCAGCATTGTCCTACATACCAAAGTGAAAGGAAGATTAGATGTTTGTACAATTATAAGAAATGTCGACTTGTACCGTACCTGGACGTCGAAACAATTGAGTACCACATATGTAGGTATGGATTTGTTTCGGGATATCACTATTGGTACGAACATGGTGAGAACAGAGATGAAGGCCCGCAAAACTTTTACCAAATGGATAACCATATTGATGATGTTGATGTGGGAGGAGACGATCCAAAAAAACTTACCGCGAGATGCTACCCAACGTGGCAGGTCCAAGTTTCAATTGGAATCACGTGGAAGAATCACCAAACACCCAAACACGCCAACTATATGACATGATAAAGGCTAGTAGCGAACAATTGTGGCCGGGTTGCGAAACCATGACAACGTTGTCCGCAATGGCAAGATTACTTGCGATCAAGTCAGAACATTATATATCTGAACGAGGGTATAATGAAATCATAAAATTCATGAAGGATTGTTTGCCAAATGACAATTCATTGGTTGAAAATTTTTATGCCACTAAAAGACTAATGCGAGGTCTAGGTCTACCTTTTGAGAAAATAGATTGTTGTAAGGACCAATGTATGATTTATTGGGGAGTGGACTCTGAGTTGACATCATGTAAATTGTGTGGGAAATCATGCTACATTGCACAGCGACGAGGTCGTGGCCGGAACACCAAAAAATGCCCTTGCAAAAAAATGTACTACTTCCCTTTGGGCCCTCGGTTGCAACGATTGTATGAGTCTGAGTCAATGGCAAAACATATGTGATGGCATGGAGAACATTCCTCGCCAGAAGATGTTATGCAACACTGTTCTGATTCGATAGCTTGGAGACATTTTAATGATGTCAATAGAGACTTCGCCGCCGAGGTTCGGAATGTTCGTTTAGGATTGTGCACTGATGGTTTTCAAGTATTTGGGATTTCAGGAAAATCGTACTCTTCATGGCCCGTAATATCGACTCCTTACAACCTTCCACCATCGATGTGCATGAAATCTGAGTTTATGTTCTTAACGGTTATCGTTCCTAGACCGACCAACCCAAAACAGAAAATCGACGTGTTCCTTCAGCCGCTTGTGAAAGAGTTGCAAGATTTATGGAACAATGGGGTGATTACATACGACGTGTCCACAAAGACGAATTTTCTCATACGAGTGGCCCTTTTATGGACTGTTAGTGATTTCCCTGCGTATAGCATGTTGTCCGGTTGGAGCACACACGGTAAGATGGCTTGTCCATATTGTATGGAGGATACAAATGCATTTCAATTGCGAAATGGTGGAAATACATCGTGGTTCGACTGTCACCGTCGTTTTTTGGCGAAGGCATCACCATTCAGGAAAGACGAAAAAAATTTCCTTAGAGGCAAAATGGTCATAAATGACGATCCGCCCGCTTTGCGTTCTGGTGATGAAATTTTGGCAGAAATTGAATCGTTAGGCTTTGATGAAGGTGACAGAAATCGGAGTTGATTCTGTGAATGGGTGGATAGCTAAGAATTCGGGATGGAGAAAAAAAAAACATTTTATGGGACTTGCCGTATTAGAAGACAAACTTGATCCGCTACAACTTAGATGTCATGCACATCGAGAAAAATATTTTTGACAACATATTCAACACTATTATATGTGTACCGGCAAGAGTAAGGACAATGCGAAAGTGAGACAAGATATTCGTGAATATTGTCACCGACCTTCTCTACACATTGATTCGTCGACAAATACTTACATCATTGGATGCTATGCTCTTGATACATAAAAAAAAACAAAAATTGTGCGAATGGGTTGAAAAGTTGTGTTTTCCTGATGGTTATGCTTTGAATCTTGGTCGATGTGTGGATCCAAAGAAATTGCTAATGTTCGGGATGAAGAGTCATGATTGTCATATTTTCATGCAACAGTTGATACCAATTGCATTCAGAGAACTCCTCTCAAACCCGGTTTGGGTTGCAATTAGTGAACTAAGCTTTTTTTTTCGATCCCTAACTGCGAAAAGTGTCAGTCTCAAAGATATGGAGGTCTTAGAGTCTGAAATACCAAAAATCATTTGCAAGTTGGAGAAAATATTCCCTCCAAGCTTCTTCGACTCTATGGAACACCTACCAATCCACTTGGCCTACGAGGCTCGTCTCGCCAGTCGCGTTCAATTTCGATGGATGTATCCATTTGAGAGGTAATATCTTGAGCCCTTGAAATTATTTTCCCATTCAATAAGTTTTAAATCAACATTTCCTATACTCCGACAGGTACCTTAAACATTTGAAAAACAATGTTCGGAACAAAGTGAAGGTAAAGGGCTCTATGTGTAATGCTTACTTGGTTTAAGAAGTCACATCCTTTTGTACTTACTACTTCGAAGATCATGTCTTTACGTTGCATGACAAAGTGCAACGAAACAACGATATGCTCGGGCCCACACCGCATTTTGTGGGCAATTTCTCAATTTTCACTTATCCTGGTCGACCCATGGGCAAGTCGAAGGAGCGGTACTTAACAGAGCAGGAGTATAATGTTGCACATTCGTACATACCGCTCAATTGTCCAGAGATCGCTCCTTACATCCAGTATGTCCGTCACTTTCATTCAATAATGCAGTACATTCATTATTCATCTTTTACTAAGACATCCTATGTACATGTTCGTTTCTTCTAGGATCTTCGTCAATGAAATCACTCAAGCAATGGAGGAGTCAAAAGTTGATAGTAGTCTAGAACACAACTTTCCCATATGGCTTCAAACATATGTAAAGTTATTACTATTGTAGGTTATAGCTTCATAAATTTCTTCCATAAGTAATGTGTCTTATTACATTTCTAATTTTTTGTGAATAGGCTCGGAATTCTATCATAAACGAGACGATCGTTGATCTTTCGGTTGGTCCTAGTCGATCTTGTACTGTCTACCCTGGTTACCTAGTGAATGGGTATAAGTTCCACTCCGCAACATATGACGTTAATAGATTGACGCAGAGCAGCGGTGTTTTGGTGAAGGGTTCGAACTATGCCGATGTTTCCCGTAACTATTATGGAGTACTGCAAGAGGATGTGGAGATTGAATATACCAGCCTCAAGCGTGTGGTCTTGTTTAAGTGTGAATGGTATGACCCTACATCGAATCATGGTGTGAGGACTCACCCAACACTTCAATTGGTAGTGGTTCATCGAAGTCGACGATATAACAACTACGAGCCATTTGTCCTTGCAATGCAAGCCACTCGAGTGTACTACCTTTCGTACCCTTTTATGAGGAATGACCGACAAGAATGGCTAGCAGTTTTTGCTGTCAACCAAAATTCGCTGACAAGGAAACGAGCAAAGACGATAATGACCAGGGCTCGGCAGAGATTGCATTCCAAGATGGGATGCCCACCACGTGCGTAGTCGACGATGCGATTCAGGATATCAACAATCTGGATGATCCAAATGGGACTCGAGTCATTGTTGAAGCGGGTCAAAGTGAAGAAGTCAATGACTTCATTGTTGATAGTGGAGATGATTCAGAAGAAGAATCATCAACTTCTACTCATGAGAGTGAATTTGAAACGGATGATAGCGAGTAATGTATGTCTATGTTATGTCAACGTTAGATCGATGTTACGTGAAGTTTTTATACCTTTCTTATATGGAGTGTAACTTCTCGACGGTGCTTGGCAAAGATCAACCCATGTTTTCACATAAATTGGCCTCTCAAATTACCTTGTTTGTCTTCTTATATTTTGAGCTATGTTTTACCCTTTCTTGCTCAATGGGTAGATAAGGGGAAATATTCACAGAAAAGGGATTCGGGTTATCTTATTTCGAAAGATATTTTGCTTACCCTAAATTTGTTTTGTGAGATCCAACCATTTGTTATATTTTTAATTTGCTCATCCTTCCCATAGCACACTTTTGAAGTTTCCAGGTTAATGTTTGATGTTGGAGGTTATTTTTTATATAGCTTCTGGCAAAACTACGTCCAAAAGCTATTACAATGTAGTCCCATTGGAGAAGGCCCAAATTGACTATAAATATTTAATATGTTGCTTGATCTTTTATAGGTCTAATCCTTTTTTTCCATCAATTAGAGATTAAACATTATGATATATAGACATGCATACTTTTGTCAAGTTTCATGGCGGGCGGTGATCACCCCCCACATCGAGGGATACCTTTAAGGGGACATCATCCAGTCGTAAGAGGTGCAGCACAGACCTCTGGAACCGAAATACCGACCGGGCATCATGGTCAGGCCACACGAGGTGGTCAAAAAGGTCGTGGCAGTCGAGGTCGTGGGTCGATTCCTGTATTATCGATTCCGACTTCTCGTTCTCTCGAGCACGAGTTACATTCAGCGTCACGTTCGCCTTCCATATCGTCCGCGTCGCCTGTACCATCTACCTCATCATCAAGGACTATACCAAATTGCCCGTTCAGTCACCGTCGCCGAATCGAGACATGAAACTCCTGTACCGATGAGGCCTGCACCCCCAGCCACCGCATCACCGGCAGCATCCCCATCTTACGACGGCAGAGCAGGCTTGCAGGTGACAGGCCCTCCGCGGGCACCTCAGAGGATAGGGACCGAGCCCCCTCGCGTGCAGCGGATCCCGATCACACTGATTGCCAATGATACGTAAGTTTGTATTTGATTCGTATATGTACTTCTAAATATCTATGTAAATTATTAAAAAAGTTGTTAAGATGTTATGCATTTTCATGAAACATAGGGAGTTGCATCCTTCTCATTCTTGTGCACGGAGGATGACAAAAGTTTTCAAAAGATGGATGATTCCAGAAGGGTATTGCTGGAAGTCGGTACCGAATCATCATAAAGACCACTACTGGCGCCAATGGAAGGTACGCAGGACTAATAAATGTCTTAGGATTTATACTAGTTTTTCAATGTCTCGTAACAATTGCAATCGCCATTTTGTAGGTATATTTTAGATGGGATGACGCGATTCTCGAGGATCTCATTCGTACGGCGCACGACACGCATGCAGGCACAAGGTACACCACATTGATGCACAAGTTAAAGAAGAATCGTGTTCAGCCAGTTTATGTTATAGATGAGGCATGGAGAAGATACTTGGAGTACTGGGAGAGCGAGGACTTCCTTGTCAGGTCTACGCAAGCGTCAACGAATAGGAACACTGAGGTCGAAGGACCTGGGACTGGACCCTCGAAGCACGGTGGTGGTTCGGTGTCTTTTGTGACTACCAATGAAAGATTGGTAATTTTGTTTTTACACTCTAGTTTATTTTTTACATTTATACACTTGTTCACTACGCAATTGATTTATGTTTGGCGAATATGAGTTCGCCGACGGTCCAACTAATAGACATATTTATGCTGAATTTATAACCGGTCTGTATGCATACTAATTGATCCGAGACGCCACCTACCGTGAATGAATTGTATTTGCATCTACACACCGTAAATCACGACGGGATGACATTCATCGATACTAGATCAGAGCGGTTCTACGTAAGTATAGAAATGAAATGTTAAATAGTATTAAGTTTACTTTAAAGCATATCATGTAAGTTGTTTATTGTTGATCCATGCAGGATAGGCTCCAGAGGATACGTCTGGAGCTGACCCAGGCTACACCGGACCAACCGGTGGGTGATGAGGCGGTGTACCTCAATGTGGCGGGTGAGTGTCCCAAAGGACGTGTCTACGGTCTCGGGCCTTTAGGGAGAAAGAAGAGGAGATATGCAGATCCTGGTGCTAGCATGTCCCAGATGCCAAAGATGGTGCCACATGCAGAGTTCGATATCGTTGCCGATCAATTACGAAAGGTTATGGCGTTTATGCATCAGCAATTTGGGATGACCATGGACGGAGCAGGCCTATCTCAGCCACAGCCACCACCACCACCACCACCACCACCACCACCACCACCACCTCCTGGCCTGCAACAACCGCCGCAAATAGATCCCACCGATCCACCACAACAAGGGGACAATGTTGAGCGAGAGACGCAAGAGTGGCGTACGAGAGATGAGCACCTTTGTGATACATAGGTATTTTTCTTTTTGTTTGTGTAGCTTTTGAGATTATACTGCAGATGTTACATTCGCTTGTCTGAGTATGAAGAAGGTGATAAAATAAGAGTTCTCCCCTGTCACCATGAATACCATATGATATGTGTTGATAAATGCTAAATATTTTTTGATCTCTGGTGTGCTGGGGTATGCCCGCTTTGTCGTGGAGATGTTTGTGAAGGTGTAGCCGAAAGTTCAGTTTTCAGCTCATGAAAAACCCCTAAGGAATACTTGTACATATATGCATATATAAGGCATGGCAGCCAATTTATGTTACAACTCGTCTGGTTGTATATTTGTTATTGTGTTATTTCGTATTCTGCTGTCGATTTATCTAGTTCATTTTCTTTTTCATTCATTGAATTTATTTCGAAGTTTCTTTGGAAGTTCCTATTGGAAATTTTTTGACCCTTCTTATTAGCCTAGCCCTCGATTGCCTTCAACACATCATCGAAGGGTGGCTTGTTCTTTCAGGGATCAAGCTCTATTCTAGTTATTTCAGATATGTCTGTCATCATTAAATCGACTAAAAACCAATGGTAATATGTCAACTCTTATTTCCCAGTAAAAGATTGAGCATCTCCATGGTTTATCTAGTGGTTTTATTGCTTTTAAGCTCTTATGTTATTTTGTAGTTTTGTTTACTTCACTTTGTTAGTTAACACTTTTATGAAATAAATATGCATCAATGAGCAGGCTGCAGGAACTGACACTTTCTCTTGCGCATAAGTGTTTGTCATTCCACTTTGTGGGAACATCTTTAGATGAGAGTTAAGAAGAGTTTTGTACTGTACAGGTATTTTTCTCATGTAATGCTATTAAAAGGAAGATTATTTGCCTTTTGTGAGTTTGCCTACATCAAATCTGATTACAATTTTGTAATGTATAAAATTATGATTTTTACTACTTCAATTTCAGCAATTTTAAAACTTGAATGATTTGTAAACACCGAACCTTTCTTCACTAGGAAGCTTTGATCCACTTGAATTTTGGTCATCCACCTGCAAGCGTACCAATTTTACAGTATCAATCCAAAATAATGTTTCGAACAAATAAATATACCTTGTGCACAAAGTCCAGATGTCAATTGCTCTAGAAGAAATTTATTATTTACTTGTAAGTTCAGTTATAGATAGAGGAACTTCTCACGTACATTTAGCAAATTCTCTTGCAATAAAGGGAGGTTATAGCTGCTGATTTTTGCGACAGGCCCTTGGCCCAGCAAAATTTCTACCATTTCAAGTTTGTATGAAACTTTTTGTGGCAATCCTATTTGGAGGAACTGAACCCCCTTTGCTATTCCATTTCAAGTTTGTAGGGTACAAAGGTATTTACTCTTTTATCTTTGTTATTGAAGGCTTTGGAGTGTTTGGTACGATTAGCTACTGTAAGGCGTTCTCTGTTCGCAAACGATGTTCAGCGTTCAAAGTTTATGTCCAAGGTTTGGTGTATTTTTGTCTTTGTTATATCATTATTTCAAGATTATCCTTTTCGTTGCTCCATGGGTGTTAGATTTCTGGTGCCAACTTTATCTCTGTCAGCTTCTTTAATTCTTAGGCACCAGATGAAGTTTAACTTTTTATTGTTTTGGACATACATGACAACGCCAAGTGATCAATTGGAAATCTCAAGATTTTTATTTGGTTGATTTCTGAATGAGATCGATTTTTACCTTGGTTGTTATTGATCTTACTTGCATTGATTCCAGTGTTGATATATTGAAACATATGGAAACTGAGGTCAATTTTGAATAAAAGAAAGTGAAAGATATAGTTGCCTATCTACAAGTTTTGACTTGATTTCTCAACCTTATTGATCCACATTATATCCAAGTGAAGTGAGCCATCAAAAATTTTTTCCATAAGAAGCTTAAGCATTTACTTTCTTATCTTTTTGGGAGTTGGAGTCAATTGGACAATAGTCAAATGCACATAGCCTTTCTTGAAGCTATGATTATTTACGACAGCATCCGAAAAATTGATTTACATCATCGAAGTATGCAGAAGAGTCATTTGCTTAAAAGAACTGCTTTACTGGATGCAATATTTATTTTTGCTTCTAATTTTATTAACTTATTTCTGGAATTCAGGCCTTGCTGATCATGATAATTGCCATGAGTATTGTCGTTTGCTTGGGCGCTTCAAAGCTAATTACCAGGTAGTAAATTTTTCCGCATTTAATAAGTACAAATAGCTCATTTGATGTTAGAATAAAGCTAAATGCATTTATGTTTTTCTCTTACCTTTTTTCTATCTAAATACAATGTATATGCCTTGTTTAGTAGAAAATGAAATCATTACAGTATCCATTCATATGGCTAAGTCTAAGATGGACATGTGAAAATGTAATTTGATATTTCTCAATGGTATTGCTGCTCATGGTTGGGACATCCTTCTTTTATTAGGGCATTGGCCATACTTTCCTTTGACCTATATATGATCCTTAATATATCAAATCCATGTGATTTTGTGGGATTTGTGTATTTGGTATTCGTGCTTGATTTCTGTTATGCGATTTGTGTATTTGGTTATTTGGATCACACTGGTTTTAGAGTTGTAACATATTGATCTTCTTTGGATTTTTAGTTTAAGCGTAGTGAATGAGTTGTGACTTTATTTGATGGATTTTTAGCTTAGCTGCAGGTGAAGGAGTCATTGGGGTCAATGGATCTCATGGGTTCGAAATCTTCTTTGGTTCAGTTGTTCATCTGCTCGGCTTAGTTGGATATGCAACTACATCAGTAGAGGCTAATATATTTTCAATTTGATTCTATAGTTCTATGGGTTGGTGATGTGGTGAGGTGGTTTGAGATTCTCGTAACCTTGTGACTTTATTTCTATTCAGGAATTGTGTAATTTGGTACTTGGGATCATTTTGGTTTTGGAGTGGTAACATTTTGATTTTGCTTGATTAGGATTTGCTTGGAAGAGTGATGCCAAGAGATCTTCTTGCTTCTCAGCTTAGAAAGTTTACGTTTAATGAACTTAAAGCGGCTACAAGGAATTTTAGACCCGAAAGTATTCTCGGAGAGGGTGGGTTTGGTTGTGTTTTCAAAGGATGGATTGAAGAGAATGGAACCGCTGCAGTTAAACCTGGCACGGGACTTACCATTGCTGTTAAGACTCTAAATCATGACGGACTTTAGGATCATAAAGAGTGGCTAGTATGAGCTCTTACGTTTTTATTTCTTATATTTTTGTGAACCTAGTAATTCTTAAACTATTTTTATATTTTGATTAAACTTTAGTTTACCCCCAACTAATTTGGGACTGAGGCTTTGTTGTCGTTGATTCAACTGTAGTTTATGTCCTAACACTTCTCCCTAAATTGGCAGGCTGAAGTTAATTTTCTTGGTGATCTCCTCCACCCTAATCTGGTTAAATTGATTGGTTATTGCATTGAAGATGATCAAAGATCGCTTGTATATGAGTTCATGCCCGTGGGAGCTTGGAAAACCACCTCTTTAGGAGTATGTAACTGCCTATCATCTTTTAGTGTTAGACCCGTTGTGTTTTAAGTCTTTATGAACTCTTATTCTTAATTTGGTCAGAAAAAGCAACAGTTGTTACAGTTAAAAGAAAAAAAGAGTGGGAAGACAATTGAATTTCTTTTGAATTTCTCTTCAACTCTCTAATTGAGATTCTTGGTCAAGTGCGAGTCGTATCTTATATAAACTTTATTATATTTTTAAATTATTCTACCATCAGGAATTTTGTTTATGCACTTGTGTTATCTCTAACCAACAACTAAAGCTTTACCATGTTTAATGCATAGTGAGAGAGGTTAAACATTTAGGGTGCCAATAAGATGTGTTATCTAACGTGATTGTATATGATGTGTACCGATTCTTAAATTCGACCTAAAATTCAGATTTCTTCAGAAAATATTATCTGGTTTGAAATCTGATTTTCCTTTTATCTGCATTGGTTTTGTGAAAGTATAAATCTGTTTATTGAAGTCCATTGTTAGTCGTGCTTCCTGGTCTTATGTGACTGCCCAGGTTGGGAAAATTCATATAGTTTAGATCTCCATGTAAATTGCATTTTGCGATGGGGAATTCCCCAACACAATGATCAGTTGATGAGGAAAAATGTTATACTCAAAAACATTCTTATCTTAATCAAAATGTAGACGAGCAAAGTTATTGTAATGGTAGTGTAGAAACCCAAACAATTGAACATGATTGATGGCACTAATTAGCATTTTTGAATAAATTATTTAACTTGCACGCTTTATCATCCGTTGTGGTAACATAATTTGAATATTTTGCTGCCTTCTCACCTTAATGCTACTATTATATTGTTAACAAAATATTGTTGATCCATGCAGGCTAAGCACCAAAGGAGACGTCAGGAGCTGACCCAAACTACACCGGACCGCTGGATGATGAGGCGGTGTACTACAAGGTGGCGGGTGACTGTCCCAAAGGATGTGTCTACAGTCTCAGGTCGTTCTGGAGAAAGAAGAGAAGATACGTAGATCCTGATGCTAACACATCCTAGGTGCTAGCACGACGAGGAATGAACAACTTTATGATACTTAGGTATTTTTATGGTTGTTGTAAAACAATGAGAATTGTTGTTTTTTTATGGATACTTAGATATATTAAACATTTATTATACTTGACTACGTTTTGTGAATATATAAATCTTTTTTAATATCGAATTTTATGTTTTTTTTCAATTGAATATTTGTTGTTGATATATATTGTAGATTTGTGTATGTACGTCAAATTCTGCTTTTTTGGGGGATGTTAGCACCCCCAAGGAGTTGTTGGAGGGGGTGCAGGCGAAGGAGCAGGTCCTATGGTTGTATTTTCAAGTTTAGAGGTTATGGAGAACCAATTGGATTAGGCTTAGGTTTGAAAACTAAAAAAGCTGAATTGAGACGGATTAGCAACGGAATTCATAGATTCCGTTGCTATTCCATCTCTAATTTTCGATGAATCAGCAACGGAACAGAGACGGAATGCATGAATTCCGTCTTTGTTCCGTCTCTGATCAGCCACGGATCAGAGACGAACTCATGCATTCCGTCTATGATCCGTCTCTGATCAGCAACGGATCAGAGACGAAATAAAACAATTATGTCTCTGGTCCGTTGTTAATCAGAGACGGAACAGAGACGGACAAGACATGATCTTGCCACCTCTCCCATATCTCTGCTTGGAAGTTGTACTTCACGAGATAGCTTGCTGCAGATTTGCCTCTATTCACTCTAGTAGGCTTGTAAGGAGCCAAAGGGATGTGTTGTACGTGGCCCGTCTGGCCCAAAAACCTATTCTGGTGGTACGGCTCCACTATCTATAAGAACTTTAAGGTTCCCGTGTAGAATGCAATCTCGTAATGTCATCGTCATCGTCTACCGAATATCCGCATATGGGTCTCAATTGACCTTAAACTAAACAACAAGTAAAAAGTTAATAAGAAGTTATAGATTCACAATTCAATCCAAATTTGAATTGACGGGTTTAAACAATAACAATACCTTGCTCGCTTGGGCCCTGTTAAGTGACTTATGCAACCTCTCCACATTAGATCTATTAAACCCTTGTTCTTTCTTTTGTATTCACCTACACATGAGGGAAGGTATCGACGTACTTCGTATTGATGTGTGCTAGGTGAAGATCCCAATGCTCGTATACCTATCCGTACAAACAATAATAAAAACAAAAAGATTATACGGATTTATATTTGGACTTGTCATTGAGTGTGCAAAAAAGTAAAGAGGCAAACCTCAAACAACGTGAGATAACCCGCAATCTGGCAAGCTTTCACACGATTTGCGCTACCGAGTTGTCGATACAAGTATGCTAGTACTGCAGCACCCCATGTATACGTACTAATTTCGTCCAAATTCTCCAGCAACTGAAGCAGAGTTGGATAGCTACTTGCGTGGAAGTCTTTTCGACAAATAGAGTGCACCCGAGCTTATACCAGAAGCAAGCTTGTACCGTGCACTTAACCCGAGGAGTCGGCATACGCTTATCTTTGTCCTTCTTGATCCTTTTTGTTTTAGTCCCTCATTTAGACTTCAACCAACTTTTTCTTGACATTTATGCCCCTCTGTGGACCAATCACCATCTCGACCTCTTTTTTAGACACCTCAAGGCATCGCGACACCAACTTGATAGCCTCGGACTTAGAAAGTGGCTCAACCGCAACTGGCTTTCCCACCACTAAAATTTTCAATAACCTAACTACGTATACCAGTATGATTGACATTTCACCAAATGGGAAATGAAATGTGTTGGTCTCTGGCTGCCGACGCTCCATAAAAACCGACATGAGGGTCTTGCGTCCTTGAACATATAAGCACTCGATAAGTGTGCTCAAACCAGACTATTCAATAATCCTTTGAAGGCCGACAGTGTCAGGGTGACAAGTTTGCAAATCGCAAGCCGTCAATCGAGCCCCATGGTTAATGCGCCTAAGAAAGGGTCTTTCCTGAAATTCACAAGTACACTAAGTTAGAGACATTATCAAATATTGGAGAATTACTAAATAAAACAAAAGTGCACAAGTCATTTAATCTTATTGGAGAGTTACCTCATTTTTCCATATAGCAGCCGCCACATGGTTGTTGAAACTGACCAATATGGAACGGTTAGTAGGGCCACCTGGAATAGGTCTCGACCGGTCATTTGTGGCCTCTTCCACTACCCTACTACTTGATGAAGCCCGCTTCCCACGTACCTTGTCACGTGCCTTTCTTCCTCATCTTCATAAGCTCCCTCAGATGAATCACCCTCTCCCTACTCTTCTCCCTCTCCATTCCCCTCTTCTTCTCCCCAGAAGATTCCTCTGAATCTTTCTCCCGTGAACCTTCTTCAGAACCCTCAGATTCTTTCACTCTAAGACCCTCTTCTTGGACCTTATTAGACCCTTTTGATTCTCCTTCTCCTGAAGTCTCCTCTTATTCCTTTCTAGTTCCCTCTTTATCACCACTTGAACCCTCTTGTGATGAGAATTCCTCTCCCTCCTCATCCCCACCTCTCTCACTATCTCCACTCCTCACAACTCCTCCCTCTAATTCTCCCTCACCAGTCCTCTCTTTTGATTCCTCATCGGATTCCTCTTCAGATGAAGATCATGACTCTTCCACTTCCTACCCCTTGTTCTCATTTCCTTCCACCATATTGTTTTTTTCGGTTTGTACCCGCTCTTCTTCACTTGAGTCGGAAGAAGATCCCGAGGATTATGTAGAGGAGGTCGTAGCATTAACATGATCTGTAAAGCGTTCTAATTGCTTGGACTTTCTATATGAAGTTGTTTGTAGTATCCGCCTTCCACCAAGGTTGCCGTCGTCGGCATGGCACCGGCCTCCTCCTGTGTCACCAACCTCTTTAGATGACCCATCCCTATAGTGAAAAGTACAAGTTATAATTTCTAGATTTTAAAAACTTTAAATCTATTCAAGTCAATAAGGTTTGGTCGAGTAGGGCCAAAATTTGAGAATAAGTTTGGTCTTGTGAAATTGAACTTTAACCATAATTTTGGTCACATGTATCCGAAACTCAACCAAACATTCGGATGCATTTGACCGAACCTCAACATAAGGTTCGGTGGTATAAGATTGAAACTCAAACACAAAGTTCGGGCATCAACAATCGAACCTTGTGTTGGAGTTTTAGCCCTAGACAACCGAACCATCAGAAATCCATAATACCTAATTCGAAAACATCAAATATCAACCAAAACACCAACGACAACACCAATAAATTGTACAACAAAACCAACACAAACAACAAAACTCTAATCAAATGCTCACCTTCAATTCAACGAAACCCTTAAGCCCGAAACTGAATAAGTCCCAACACCTCCTCCTTCGTTCTAGCAGCACGGTGACGACACAAACACTCGCCAACCAATCTAAGGGGTTGTAATTGCTAAGAACAACTCGTCAATCACCAAGAAATTGAAGGATTCGATGGTCTCGGTGATGCGAGAACGAGGAATTGTTTGTTCTTGTGGGGTGCCCTCCTCAACAAGGGTATTTTGGGGAATAACTGAATTTGTGTGGGTGCCCTAATCACTATGTTGATTGCACTAATTATGTGGCTTGCCCTTACACTTATGTGGGTGCACATAAAACTACCCAAAATTAATTTGATATATATATGTTGCTTCCAACTTTTAAATGGTCATTGAAATGTATGCATGTACTTTTTATTATGATTTAATTGGAAAAAAACTGACTACCCTTTTACAATACTTTTTTATTATTATTATTTTCCTCAAAACACATTCTTTAATGCGCAAGTCAAATCCCAATTCCACCAAAAGAAATCATTACAATTCTTACAATAAGAAAAATTCGTACGCCCATTGTATACTAAAATAAACACAAAAATATTTTATATATGTATTCAACGTTGCCTAAACTTAGAGGGCAAAGTGGCAAAGTGATCCAGCTCGCAATGCCAAAATAAATCAAACTAAAACTAATTCTTCTTCCCTTCCTCCCCTCCCTCTTCCAAATAACTCTTTTTTGTCCAATCGAACCTCGCCAGCACACAGATCACAAGAAAACACGTGGCGTAAACCCCATAAGCCTTCCAATTAGTCTTGGGCGGCTGTTGCAACACCGCTCTATGAAACACCTTAACATAGTAATGGAAGCCCACAGCAAAGCCCACAAATGTCTGTGCCAGGCCCACGAGCCTCGACCCCGCGCCAGTATCGGTAGAGAACACCAACACCAAGTACATTAACAGCAAGAGCAAGTACATGACGTACCCGAGCGTCTGCAGCACCTGAAGCCACACGTAGCTGGACCGCGAGGTCGCGTAGAAGAATTTCAACGGCTCGAGTCCGGTGACCAGCGAGGCCAAGCACAAGATCGAGAAGTAGATGGAGAGGTAGGCTTGGATGAAGATGATGAGCTTTTGGAGGGAGAAGAAGGCCTTGATTTTGTTGAAGAAAAGAGAGACGAGGAGGAGTGGTGCTAGGATGAATATGCAGGAGGTGAGTGAGGCGATGCTTGGTGCGTACTGCTTGCCGACCAGTGGGCGGAACCCTGCTACCATTTCTTTGTTGGCTTTTGTGATGTATACTTTGGACGTCCTCGAGATGCGTTCCAGATCGGGGACGATCTTGTTGTGAAAGTCTCGGAAATCAAAGACGAAGTCGTCGTCGTCGTCGTCGTCGTCATCGTCCGATGATGAGTCGTGTTTTTGTTGGATTTTCTTGATTTGGGGTTTCTGTGATTCCTTTTTGGGTGATGGGGATTCGCTCTTCTTGGGATTCTCATTTTTGGGGTCTTTGGTTGTGATTGATGAGATTTTGTGCATGGGCGGGCTTGATTTCGTTAGATCTGATGATTTCTTGGTCGAGAGAGAACCAATTTTGGTGGAGTTGGAGATCTTAGAAGTGGAATTGAGTTCGTTGAAAACAGAGGAATTGACGAGTTTGGTGGGATTGAGCTTCTTTGAAGATGAAGAATTGGTGGTGTTTGAGAGTTTGTTAACAAGGGTGGAAGCCTTTTTGGTTAAATTGGTGGGTTTGATGGGTTTGATGAGTTTGGTCTGGTTTTTGGTGGTGATTAGAGTATTGGTAGTGCTGCTCTTCTTCTTGGGTTTCTCTTCTTTATCTGCCTCTGTCGCCGACATTAATCTTCTTCTACTCGCAACACCGTCTCTCTCTGATAAAGCACTACTACACACAAGTAGAGATGAAGCAAACGGAGCAAAAACAAAGTAGAGTAGTACCCATTTTTTCAGTGAAGTAGTAGTAGACCTCCTCTGAGGTGTAGCCCCCATTTTGGTTGTTCCTCTAGATGCGCAATTGGAGATTTTCTGATGAAGAGGAAGAGCTGAGATTGGATCTGCAGATTGTTAGAGAGCAGAGGGCGGGTGATGGATTGAGGGACTTAAATGGAGATGAGAGGAGTGATCACATGGTGCATTGGTGCAAGTGGACCAAAAACTCGCGTTCTTCTCTGTCTATACTTGTGAGTCTGTGATCCAGTGGAACGGAGTTGGTTTAACAGTGTGAGCGAGTCTCATTTAACGTGTAGTGTAACGTTGCCCACAACTTCTGGTCTGGCCCACATTGCTGGAAAAATGGACAAGGAAACTGATCTCTCCCAGGACACTGTATCTCCTTGTTTTTTTCTCTCATAAATGAGGAGAGGTAGGAGACCCATTAACCCTTATCTAAGTAGCTAAGCTCACATTAATTACAAATTTTATTAACAGTTCTCTAGGTCGATCAATTTTTTGTTTTGATGGGAAGGAGTTATCTAGCTCAATTTAATTATGTACTTTGTTACTATTTATGGTACCTCACAACTATAGCATAAGGTTATGACTTATGAGTTACATCCCTCGATCAATTTCCTCCCATAATATATATCAAAACTTGTTAATCCTCTAAGTTAGTTAAATTTTGTCGCAGCAAAGTGCCGCAGCAAAGTATCATGCAAGTTGCTTAAATGATGATTGCTACTAAAAATAACTCTCAAAAATTTTATTGTGTCATGTCGTTGTTGCTTGTGTTTAGTGATGTTGTTATTATACTAATGTTGTTATTATACGTTTCTCGAGTTTGAGATTAGTCGGATGGATGCCTTGATACCCTGACAATAAGTAAGAAATAAAATTATGACTTATGGACTTGGATTTATTCTCTCAAAGTTGTAATGAAATAATGTAATATTTGGTTAAAAGAAATATAAGCAAATAAATTCAGATGAGTTGGTTTATTAGTAAGGGCAAACAGTTGTGTGATTTAAAAGCATAGTCTCGAGTTCGATTTTCCATGATAGTCAAACGTCAGGTTACTAGTGGGTTTATTTTCACAGTCTTAAAGTCCACGACACTAATTAGACAAGTGTTTGCATACTCCCTCCGATCATATATGTAAGTCTTTTAAGGATAACACACGAAATTAAAAAAATTACTTTAATAACATATTAATATTACTATATTACCCTTTATATTGCGTTAATTATAAGTGTGGATTATAAGTCGACAATGCATGAATTCCATATTTAATGCAAAGGTAAATTAGATAAAATGAACATACTCCCTCCGTTCATTTATATAAGTCGTTTAAAGTAAGAATACATGAATTAAGGCAGCCTTAATTATAACTGTAATTTACATATATGTCCTTTGACGTTAAATGAATTGAAGAATCACTACAACAAAGTGGGTCTATAGCAACACTTTTTTGCCAACACTAATAAAAAATGTCTTCAAATTTTAATTTTAGAGACACATGATATATAAACGTTGTCAAGTTTAAAAGTTTGAGACGCTTAACATACAAGTGTCTCCAAATTAAGGACACTTGATATTAAAACGTCGTCAAATTCAAAATCTCGAGACGTATAATGTACAAGTGTCTCAAAATTAATGACACTTGTTAAAAAAGTGTTGCCAAATTTAAAATTTGGAGACACTAATTTAAAAGTGTTGTCAAGTTTTAATTTTAAAGACACATAATTTATAAGTGTTGCTAAAATTAAAAATGAGGACACAAACAATAAGTGTCGTCAATTTCGATATTTAAAGACACATAATTTATATGTGTTGTTAAATTTTAAATCTAAAGACACATAATTTATAAGTGTTGTTAGCCTTTAAATATAAAGACACATAATTTATAAGTGTTGTTAGACTTTAAATTTAAGGACATATAATTTACTAGTGTTGTTAAGTTTTAAATTTAAAGACACATAATTTACAAGTGTTGTTAAATTTCAAATTTAAGAACACATAATTTACAAGTGTTGTTAGACTTTAAATATAAAGACACATAATTTACAAGTGTTGTTAAATTTCAAATTTAAGAACACATAATTTAAGGACATATAATTTACTAGTGTTGTTAAGTTTTAAATTTAAAGACACATAATTTACAAGCGTTGGTGAATTTTAAATCAAAATTTGTCATTAAAGTTAGTGTAAAGGGTCGAAAATTTGACTTGTGTCAGGTCAGGGTCGTATGTGGGATCCACTCGTCCGAATACGTAAATATGAATATCCAATTTGAGATTTAATGCTAATTGTTGAATTTGTTTTACGAGTTGGTATACGCAAGGAATTCGGGAGAGCGAAATACGAACGGGGACGCGCCTCGAGTCGCGTGTCGACGTGGAACGAGGTAGTGGCTTATGGGGTTGAGATTGATTGACTGTTGGTTTAATAAGTGGTCATTGTGATTTTAATGTGGTCACATTAACATAAATATCCATTAGCCTATAGTTTGAACACGTAAACATAATGCATCGGATGTGTCTCGAGATACGCAATTTGCGAGACAATTTTGGCCAAACTTAGAGGCAGTAGACAAAGATGTGAAATTATTGGATTGCTTCGTGATTCGTGTTGCACAAATCTCTAGGACACATTGAAAAACAAAATAAAAAAATAAAATAAAAAGAGAGAATCGGATAAAAGAAGAGAGGAGAGGAGAGAGAGACGACGAAAGGAGAGAAAGAGAGAGGTGAAGGAGCTCGGCGACTCCGGCGGTGAACCAAGCGACCGCGGTTCATCGTCGCGGATGAGCGGCGCAAGCACTAGCGAGCGCAATGACGCGCGGCAGCAAGCTGTGGCGACGCCTCAAGCAGCGGCGGACGGCGGGATCAAGAAGAGTGCGTGCGCAGCCTTGGCGGCGCGGCGCACGGGGTAGCACCACGGCGCGGCGACTCAAAGCGGCGGCAGCCGTGGAAGAACAGCGATGGCGCGGCTGGCGAGATGGCCGCGAGAGCGGCGCGGCGCGCGGCGGAGGCTGGCCGACAGCGGCGGAGATCGGCAGGAAAGCGGCGACTCCGGCGGAATCTCATCGTTTCGCGTTTCCAAACGGCGACAGCATAATGTTGATCCTCGATAGAAGGGTTTTGATCCTCCTCGGTCTTCTCCTCGCGTTCTTTTGGTGATTCGATCTAGCCCTATGGCCGCGCAAGTGCTCCAATCACGATGAAGGAGGCGCTCACGGTGAGTTCTTCCTAGTTAGTTCATTGGTTTCTCTGATGCTAATTCTGGTTGAGCTGAATTTCGAAGGAAGTTGTGGTTTTTGGAAATTGAATTGTTCGGATCTCGGATTTGTATTGGCAGTGTGGATGTTGAATTTTTTCGGCTTTTGATGTTAAGCAATCTTTCTTGATTTGCTTTTTTGATTATTTTGTTTGATCTTTTGTGTTTGCATTTGCCGAGCATTGGAATCAATCCGCAATTCATTACATTCACTCATGCTGGACACACTACAAAATAGTGTTGCGATCATTGACATGAGCATGCCTATGCGGCATGAGTCTTTGAAATACCTAAAAGCTTATCACGGCTGACTCTGCTTTGATGAATCCGAATACTAGAATCCTTGCTTTGAAAGGTAAGAACTGCTCGTTCTAGGCTCCATATTCATAGTCAACTTCATCATTGTCTTTGAAATGACACTAACAACATTTCTTCTTGATGAGATTGAACATTAAAGTTTGATATATAATTGCTTACATCTCTAATAAATCAGATACATGCTACTAGAAATTTAAATCACATAATGCACAAATTAGTGATTAAATGTGATATACTAATCACCAGTTCTATTCTAGGCTTTTTTTTCATGTGAGATATTATCTTGATTCTCTCAAGGTTTCCCTGATTAAAAATGACAACCACATAAATTCTTTGGGTTATTGATTTTTTCTCACTGCTTGCCTTTTATTTTCCATTTCATATGAATTTAACATGCCAAGTTAAATATATGGTTAATTCGTTGGAAATAAGATACTGAGAATACTTTGTAACATCACTAAGAATGCTTAGAGTTAGTGATTGCAAGGTGTCGCCTAGGCATTTTGGAACAAATTTGCCTTGGCGGTAACTTAGGCATAGATTTTTATTTGATAGATTTATTGAGATTTATGTCAATATCTTAGAATCCATAACTTAAGTGAACTTCATAGATATTTGTTTGATAGATTTTTTATGAAGTCCTCTTAAATTAGTTAACTATGCATAGACAGATTGTAGGTCTTGGATCACATTGTCATTATGTTAGACTCCAAAACATCCATTTGTTCTGCCTTTTGTTTGTGTTTATTGAATGCATGAACCTTATTTGTAGAGACCTAACTAGCCTGAAAAGCTCTTCTAATAAAATAAATCAGAATTCAGTTTAGGAATGCCAACAAGAAGAGACTAGAACCTTTGAATGTGTATTATCTCTTCTTTACAATTTTTCGAATGAGTTCGGAAAAGAGAAGGATTGCCCTACAAATTAAGGCATAGAGGTATGATCGGTTGGTGCATGTACCCTTGGATTTGTCTTGTTTCTTTATATATGTATATATAGACTCTTCCTATGTATAATTGATGAAACAATAAAGCTATATTCTCTTAATTTGTTAGTTTGTCGCCTTTTCAGTGTACTAAGTGTGGATGTTGCATTCAATCTTGATCATGTACATGTCTTCTATTGAACTATTTCACTCCAAATTTATGATTTCTCTTTTTGAGTCACATTTAGTTAGGCGGGCTTTCACTATTTTCCTTTTATTGAACTATTTCGCGCCAAATTTGGTCTGATCAATCCCATTCTCTTCTTTTTTTCCATAGATTTTTTTGTTAGTTTTCTCTACTACTTCCTAGTTTGTGAATTAGGTTCATTTGTTTAACAATTCAATCTATTGTAGGTTCAATGATCATGGATGGACTTCCAATCATAATTTGTAGGTATTTAGACCCACATCATTTAAGTCTCACGGTCTTAGTGACACCTTCTATCTAAATTGATGAAATGAGTGATGATTTAAAAGCCTCATCGATGTCATACTCAAATATCATCAACCTTCTTAGAATTAATCCTTCATCTGTCATGTCTATGCAGAGCCCATCTCTCACATATGCTTACCGTGGCACTTGACAGTTTATACAACTCTTATACTTTGGATATGAACTTTAGAGAAGTTTTTGAACATATATGATCAGTTTATACATAGGCTTGATTGATTTTTGCAGGTGATTAGGTAAATACATGAAATTGGTTAAATACCAGATATCATTGTCATAAATTTCTTTGCATTGCTATGTTGCTGCGGTCTGAATGTTGCTTATTCCAATTACATGTAATTGACTTAATTAGTTTAGTTAATTTTCAATCAACTAAAATTAATTTAGTTAAGCAAATCAACTAAAACTAATTTAGTTAATCTTTTAGTTTCATGTTGCCACAGGAGATGACCCAAGGGAAAAGGCTAAGGAGAGTTGAGTTTTTCTCAGTTACAAATGACTATGAAAAAAGGATGAACAGTGTCACTAAGGACTATTAAGAAAGGCTGAGCAATGTCACAAATGACTATGAAAAAAGGATGAATAGTATCACAAAGGACTTGGATGAGTGTCGCATCAGTATGAAACTCTTTCAAAAGCTATTTTCACAGGTTGGACGTTCATTTCAACCATTCTTTCACTTTCAAATGATGTTTGTGCATTTCCTAAATTCCATCTTAATTCTCTTCTGTGAACTGTTAGGAGGTTTAAGAGTGATGTTTCTCCAACACTTGAAAATTATCCAAATTGCAATGAAGGTACTGGAAATCATCCAAATTACCTATATTATTTGCCTATGCAGGGGTGAGTGTTTCAGTTTCATGCAATTTAACATTCAGTTACTGGTTTTTAAACATTGATTTTCATCTTTAGATATTATTTACTTGGTAGAGACTTTTATTTATGCATTTTTAAGCAAGTTATAATTGTAGATATGCTTAAGCATTTGTGTGTGTTTGTTTTGTGAGTGTGCATTTCTCCCTATAGGGAATCATTCTTGTGCTTGCTGTGAACTTGAGAAATTCTTCATTTTCTTTTTTATAGGGAATTAAAAATGTTTTAAAGTTAAAAGTTTATTTAATGAGTTGCAGAAGTTTGAATTAGTCATGACGTGCATTTAAGTTTGAGACACATAGCTCATAAAATACTTATATCTAATCCACTTTGTCGTTGGGAAATTTATTTTTTTCTTCTCCACTCTGTGATTGGTAGATACTATACTTTTGTGAATTGATGTCTTTTCTCATGAGGATGTCCTTCTCGTTATTATGCTTTGATACATTGGACATTTGCGAGGTCTTACCATTCAGAGTGTATGGATTTGTGAGCTTGGTGCACCGTTTTTGGATCCATTTCTGTCTCTTACCCTCATGGCAACGGTACTTTTTTCTTGTGTTGTTTTGTGTCTTACGCAAACTTCTTTTGTGCAAATGTTTTGAGAGGCTTTTTCAAGATGCTCCCCTGTTATCTTTGACCATTTTCTTTGGAGAAGCGGCAAAATGCGTTGATGTGAAAAGGGGCGAACATTCTTACCTGTTGGATCGGCTTTCCACAAAATTTGAAGACAAGCTTCTTCTTTTTTTGTCTGTTGCTTCGCCTCTCCTTGCCCTTACATGAATGAATCCATTTGGCGGGGGTCCTGGAGGACTTGCTTTTGATCTTCTTGTTTTCCTTTGTTTCTTTTTGTTCTCTGTTTTATCCATTGCTTATATTAACGAGGTTGTGTGTAAAACATATTTGTAGGTAAGCTACCTTTTGAAGTCTTTGACCAAACAATAAATTATTAATAGAATGCGCAAACAAAGTTGGAGATACAGAGAAAGATGGTTTGAAGTTTTTGATGAAGCAATTGTTCATTGGTACTTTGTAAATCTGTATTGTAGTGTTATTGTTGAATTTGGAGTGATGAGTGTTATTCTTTTGTGACTACCTATTAACCCAAAAAGTGTTATTGTAGTGTTATTGTTAGTTTGATTTTTATTCAAATGAAATAAATAAAAATCTCTTTTATATTGATAAATAATATTTTTGTAAGGGTTCTTTCTCATAATATTAATATTAATATATAAAATCTTCTTTCCAATAATATTAATATTAATTATTTTTTTGATATATATATATATACACGACGACGCTAAATATGAATGCGTTGTCAACTTAGAGACACTAAGTGTATATGCGTTGTCAACTTAGAGACACAAAGCGTACATGCGTTGTTAATTTTAAGACATTAAGTGTATGTGCGTTGTCAACTTAGAGACACTAAGTGTATATGCGTTGTCAACTTAGAGACACTAAGTGCGCATGCGTTGTCAATTTAAAGACATTAAGTGTATTTGTGTTGTTAATTTAGATACACTAAGTGCACTTGCGTTGTCAATTTAGAGACACTAAGTGCATATGCGTTGTTAATTTAAAGACATTAAGTGTACAAATGTTGTCAATTTAAGGACACGAAGCTTACAAGTGTCGTCAATTTAAGGACGCTAAACTTACAAGTGTCCTTAATTTAGGGATGCATATATAAATAGTGTCTCTAAATTTGAGACACATAAGAAATAAATGTCATAAAATTAAAGACACATAAACAGCAAGCGTCCTAAATAAATGTTACCAACGCATACATTTTGTGTCGTAAAAAAATGGGGCGACATCACTTTTACCAACACAAGTGGCAACACTTTATGATGCGTCGGTAAAATTTTTAGAGACACTAATTAATGTCGTTAAATGAGTAAATTAATGTCGCTAAACACATAATGTTTTGTAGTGAATTGAAGAATCATAAATGTTTGAATTGTGTAAGGGTAAAATAGGTAAAAATTCAATAAATATACTCTTGAATTCCGAAAATGACTTATAATTTTGAACAAGAAATTTGTGCTAAAACGACTTTATATAAATGATTGGAGGGATTAGAAAATTAGTTAAATTTTGTCGTTGTTGTCGTGACTACAGCCATCTAAATTACTTATATCCCTCTATTTCCTCCAATAATATATTAAAACTGGTTAATACGCTAAACTGTTGGAGATTGATTCAAATATCAATTAGTTAAAGTTTATTTTTATATTATTTATGTTTATCAAGAGCTGTAATTTAGGATCTAAACGTGATCTAGTAGTTAGTTAAATATTATATGTACGTGAAAAAGGTTAGCAAGTGATATAAAAAAAAAAAAAATTGATCTAATGTAGTCATCAGCGTTAATCGTTTCTTTATTTTGTTTCTTCTTTGCATCATTCTTTTCTATCTTTACTTCAAAAAATTCAACATGGTATCAAAGCTTCTCGATTCTTGAGGGCCTGTAAGTATCATACGATGGTCTCCACCACAACATCATCTCTTCCACCTCCAACCTTCAATGGTGAAAATTATGAAGTTTGGGCTGTCAAGATGAAAGCCCATTTGAAGGGTCTTAGTCTATGGCAATGTGTTGAAGATGATCAAAGAGAGGTTCCACCGTTGGGGAATAATCCAACTCTAACTCAGATTCGGGTGCATGAAGAAGAACTTGCGAAAGCTTCGAGAGCATTGTCACAAATTCATGCCGCTGTCGCAGAAAGCATTTTTACAAGGATAATGACTTGTGAAAATGCTAAAGAAGCATGGGGTGTGTTGCAAGCGATTTACAAAGGCAACGAAAGAACCCGACGTCAACAAATTTTGAATCTGAAAAGAGATTTTCAGATCATGATCATGAAGGAAAAGGAAACGATACAAGAGTTCTCTGATCGACTAATGAATGTGGTGAACAAGATCCGACTAATGGGAGAGGATCTACCGGATTGCATGATTGTGGAGAAGGTGTTCATAAGTTTGCCGAACGATTCGAGGCAAAAATCTCTTCCCTTGAAGATTCAAGAGACACCACCCAAATGACGCCTATGAGTGATCAATGCGCCTGCAAGCTCAAGAACAACGAAGAATGATGAGGAATGAAGCGAGAAGATAAAGCGGTTGAAGGTGCTTATATAGCTAAAGCATCACTGTCCAAGGTAAGAGGAAGAAATATTCAATGTATTATTTGCAAGAAGATGGGCCATGATGAAAATGATTGTTGGCATAAAGGCAAGCCACAGTGCTACAATTGTAAGAAATTTGGTCTTGTACAAAAGTATTGCAGGTTTAAGAAAGAAGAACATGCAAAATTGGTGGAGGCAACCACTGAAGAGGGTCTTTTTTAGCAAGTGATGAGAAGTGCATCATATGAGTTTTATGGAGAGAAAGTGCTCTAAGAATGTTGAAGAGAAGTGCTTCAAATAACCATTGAATTAATGTGTGCGAAGAGAGGTGCTTTGCAAAACTTAAAGTTTGAGTTATATTTTCTATTTTACTTGTAGGAAATTTGAATCAAGGAGGAGTGTTGGAGATTGATTCAAATATCAATTAGTTAAAGTTTATTTTTATATTATTTATGTTTATCAAGAGCTGTAATTTAGGATCTAAACGTGATCTAGTAGTTAGTTAAATATTATATGTACGTGAAAAAGGTCAGCAAGTGATATAAAATAAAAAAAAAATTGATCTAATGTAGTCATCAGTGTTAATCGTTTCTTTATTTTGTTTCTTCTTTGCATCATTCTTTTCTATCTTTACTTCAAAAAATTCAACATAAACTAGTTAATAAAAGAAGAAAAGTGCTAGAATAACAATATCATGTCAGACTATAAGACATATTATAAAAATCATCCATGCATGCCTCGAAATACGGGCATATATAAATCCCAATGCATGACATGCGAGTCGAGACCGCACGAAATGCTCATGTGAGTCAATGTGTCTTTTGGTGTAATATTGTTTTGTCATTCTAATATTTTCCATAATCTGATTAAAGGCGTGTCAACTCAAGAGTCAAGCAGTTCAGACTTGGAGTTGAAATAGTTGACTAAGAAGAGAAAGCATACAAAAAAATAAAAGATTTCCTAACAAAATAGGTCCTTCATTCATCATGCATGCACACACAAAATCTGTCTTCAAGATGGCTGGTAAATTCATTCAGTTGAACGTTGATGCCGTCATTGCGTCCAAGCTGGTGATGGTGTTGGAGACCTGTCGGCCAGTTAATGAAGTCACACTGGAGTACCTGATCGATTCGCACCAGGATACGGACCATAACAGAGACTCCACAAAAGGGCGCAATAAACTGTTCTCGAAAGTTTGTGCCACGTACACGTACGTACGAGTCTTTTTTCCAAGAAATTATAGTCACAATACTTAAAAGGCAGCAGCTAAAAGGACCCCATAAATTAAGACCCCGTAAATTACTAAACGGATCCCATTGCTAATGTGGACCTCATATTAGAAAATATTTTCTTAAACGGGCCCCAATTTCTTCAAGAAATTCTAACATTGCCCCTATCTTCAACCAAACAAAAGACCTCCATCTCTCCCATCCGTTTTTGGAACCCTGGACATTCAACCCCTACATTCAATTTTTGTGCTAGTTTTGATCAATGTGATCGTTGCATTAAGGTGGAGGGTGCACGAGGTAGGCTCAGATCTGTGGTTGGTAAAGGTGAGCGAGCAAGAGGAACGACCGGCGGGGTGTTTGCGTTTTGTCGCTTGATTAGGTAATTTATTTTCATTAAAATGTTAGGGGTTTTGATCGTGATGAGATTTTGCGTATTTTGTTTGTATTTTTCTTGATTTTTGCTAGTGTGATTTAGAAACTGTTTTCCGAGTCCATCGGCCTCACAGGGCTAAAATGTGTGCATATGGTACGACTGTGTCAAACCGTGTTGGGCCTATTACATTTGAAACCGTTAAACCGAGAGTTTTACTTGTACTTCGGTCACATATGGCCGATACCACTACATGGGTTACGGCTACCCATAACCGTAACCTATATATACATTGCGGTTTATGTCGTCCAATATCAATTGTATTGTTTTGATCATGGATCTTCGAACCTCATGAAATCTCAGTTTTATGTTTTATTTCTTATGCCTGGTTATATTACTGTTGTAGCAGTACTATATTCAGCACAATTTGTGTCGTTTTAAGGCATGGGGAGAACAAAATGTTCATCAAGGAGTTTTCCGACTATAAGGCGGGGTAGGAGGGGAAGCAAGGCTGGAGAAGGTAGTATTGTAGCGTCCCAAGTGGAGGCTGCCCCTCCTGAATGGAAGCATCCTACTTCATCGAATTGTAAGAAAAAAGTGGAACAGAATAATAAACAACCCAAACGCGAACGGGTCAAGCAAGCTAATGAGAGTGACGTGCAACCGGGTGAGACTGGAGTGGAGCATGGGGCTATGAGTTCTTTTGTTGGGGATAAAGATGGTCTCACACCTAGGGGTGCGAGTAGGGATGGTACTGAGATTAGTCATACACTAACGGATGGTGTAGGTTCCGAGGATAATGTTGTTGACATTGAGGGTGCAGACCCCCCCCCAGTACATCATTAGATGCGAAAGATAAAATATCCACTTCATTTCCTGGTGGCCCAACCACTTTAGAGCTCTTACCATCATTTCGCCACTAAGTATCGCTAGACATTTGGAGAAACAAGGTACATATTGCTATACCTTAGTTAAGTTATGAAATACTTGAGGTTCTTTTTATCTAATATTGGTACAACTTCTTTTATAGTCTCGAGGATTCCTTAAATGCATCAACCATGGTTCTCAAGTTTCAGTTTGGCGGACTATCCAGATACACCCGGAGAAGAAAAGAGTGAAGAAGTTGATTCCAGACAGTGGCTTAGAACCTTTAGGTTATATCTTGTACGAAGGAAGCAACCGGGTGTTAATATCTGGCATTGTTGAGAGATGGCAGCCCAAGACCAACACGTTCCACATGCCATTTGGAGAGATGACAATCACATGAGATGATGTGCGGGTCCTTCTTGGAATTCAGGTCACTGGAAAGGCAATAGTAGTGAAGTTAAAAGAGCGAGTTGAGGTGACGTCTATGGTAATTCGTTTATCAGGGATTCCACTTGGTGAAGTTGATGAAGAGATTATGACTATGCCTAGCATGACTTGTAGGTTGGCATGGTTGAAGGAACGATTTGCAATCCCAACTAAAAAACTTTTAGATGAAGAGGATGAGGAAAATGAAGAGGAAGAAGAAGGGTATGAGAGGAAGAAATGGCTTTACGTGTATTCCCTCGTCGAATGCTTGGTTAGAGCCTACATTTTGTACTTACATGGAGCCACCCTTTTTGCGAATAAGTCTAGTATGAGAGTCCCCTCACTCTCATTCAGCTTTTGGATGATGTGGATAACATTGGGCAGTATGGATGAGGTGGAGCCGCACTTGCTTACTTGTACTGTCAGCTGGACATCGCAAGCCGCGTCGGGGTCACACAAATTTGCAGATACATGAAGTATTAAATAAGTCATTTAAATTTTATATGTAAATTATTTTATTTGTAACATTTCTTTTATGCAGGGCTGGATGTACCATCGCTTACCATTCATCAAACCACGTCTCCGTACTGACTACAAAGTTGGAATGCCATGAGTGACGAAGTGGCAGAATAAGATCGAGGTGAGACTAATGTTGGAGCTTCTCATAGACTTTAGGAGGCGAGTGGATAGATTATGAGCCGAAGAGGTGATGCACCTACACTACAATTACTTACACTTCTAAATTACATTTTGTACCTAATTTTTATTTTCCCTTAGGTGTTTTAGCATACAACTAAGAAGAAAGCACCTCCGGTCTACGAAATAGCCTTCTATTTAGGTTCGACGAGGTTTATGGATGTCATTGAACCGCACAATCCTGCAAGAGTGTTGAGGCAAATGGGATATGTTCGAGGCATTCCCAAAAACCCATACAAACCCATTTATGCATATAGGAGCAAATTAGCCCATACATACTCAGTGAAATACAATTATGACCCCCAAGTTTGGGAGGAGTTGGAGGACCATGTCGTTTCTAAAGAACGACGCGGTGAAAGGGCTGTATTTTCATGGCAAGCCGCACCAGGATACCTTCAATGGTTTAAGTCGGTGAGCCATTAATTTACTGAAAATCCTGAACAGGTCACCGGGGTGAATGATGAAGATGAGGGTACTTTGGTATAAATTCTGATTTTCTTATAAATTCAACTTTGTTGTTTGTTTTGCATTTACTTACTCACATTATTTCATTGATAGCGTAACCATCGAGCACTTGACGTTGCATTGCAATTCAGATTGATGCTTAAGGACAATGTCACGGCTGAAAATGCAATTGCAATGGCGCATGCAGTCATCGTCTTCTTATCCGGAGTTGAAGAGGAAGAGGAGGACACAGTGACTGCCACAACCACCCAAAGCGATGGAGCTACAACATCCACTGCCGCAACTATGGCTCATCGAACAAGCGTTGAACATGCCTCAGAAGTTAGGGAATAGATTTAGGTGTTGGTCATCCTTCTAAACTTGTGGAAAAATTTGGATTTTGAATTGTTGGTCAACCTTTTAAACTTTATGAACCTTATTTTAACTATTTCATATAATTTGGGAATGGTTATGCCTTATTGTTGTTATTGAATGTTTGTTCTTGGAAGTCATGATATTTTCATTGATATATACTACTGCCAGTGGACTTGCAGGGCTAAGAAGTATGTAACTGTATCGGCTAGACTTGGCCGATATTGTTTGTTGTATTTCGCACCATGTGACCGATAGTTGTTTTTATGTTTCGGTCAAACATGACCAAAATTATAATTGCATGGATTCTTATGAGGTTTAACTATCAAATATGTGGGGTATGCGTAGTACTATAATGGGGTATGACCAGATAAACGGCCACAAGTGACCGAAACTGGTATTACCTTTTCAAATAGGGCGACTGATATATGAGAATAACTTTCAGACTATCTGACCGAGAGCACTCAGAACATGTAAAATTCATACAACAATGGGGAATGGGGTATGCTTAGTACTATAATGGGGTATGACCAATTTAACGGACAAAAGTTACCGAAAGTCTTTTTCCAGTCTCGATTTTGATGAACTGATATTGGACACGGAGTCACGGACGATCAAGTGTCAAAGTACTATGAGTTTTTTCTAACTTCGCAAATATGGGGTATGCTTAGAATTGTAATGGGGTATGACCAGTTAATCGGACATATATGACCGAAAACTATATTACCATTTCGAACTTGGCCGACCGATTCATGAGAACAAATTTCAGACTTGTCAGACCGAGAGCACTCAGAACCTGCAAAATTCTTGCAATAATGGGGTATAGGGTATGCTTAGTACTATAATGGGGTATGACCAGTTTAACGGAAAAAGGTTACTGAAAGTCTTTTTCTAGTTTCAGTTCTGATGAATTGATATTAGACACGGAGTGACAGACGATCAAGCTCCGAAGTACCATAAGTTTCTTGTAACTTAGCAAATATGGGGTACGCTTAGAACTATAATGGGGTATGACCATTTAATCGGACACATATGACTGGAAACTATATTACCGTTTCGAACAGGGCAGACCGATATACGAATAGCTTCAGCATCCCCTTCTTCCGATCCCAGTCTTCTGCTTGCATCAATGAAGTTGCGACAATCTTTAGAAGTACATCCTAAGTTCTTTGGCCCCCCTTCCTGAATTCGAAGCATTCCGATGCTCTTACTAGGCCTGATGTTTGCTCTCTCATTCGCCTGCAACTGGCGTTTCATGCGCGCATTCAATTCTCGATGACCCCTCATAAAAAATGATAAATCGGGTATGAGTTCATGGTTGTGTTCAACAACCACCTTTGAAACCAACCAGCGATTATCACCTCCTCTAATCGCACGAACATTAGCGGGGCAATTTACCCTCTTAGAATGCTTCTCAAAGTATGTATTTCGTCCCCTATCACATGAAAGCCACACATACTTAAGTTGACCATCTTCATCTTTGGCACTAGATCGAATCACAACGGCAAAACCTTTTTCCTTAGCATGGTCTCGATAAGTTTCTAGCAACTCATCTACGCTTCCAAATGACATGCCTATTGTAGGAATAGGATGAGAAACAATGTTGAAATCTTGTTCGTGGATAACATTCGAGATTGATACTTCATCAACCAAATGAACTGAGTTGTCTTCACAGCCAAGACTTTCATGGGATGACCCTTCAATATCACTCGAACCAAAGATGTCCCTAATAAAAGCTGCTCTTGCCATTTCTAAATCATCCATCTTAAGTCACTAACCACGTGCCTAATCATCAAAGACATATGTTCAAGTAAGCAATGACACTCAATAATTGCATTTGAATACACCCAACTTTATAAGTATAGATAAAGAATTATAAATAAAAAGTATAAATAACAAAATGGTAGTGCTAGACGAAATGAGGTATCACATGCTACAATGGAGACTAAAAATTGTAGAAGGCCAAAGAAATCATCTAGGCTGTCAACAAGAGAGAAATCTCAGCTCAACCAAAGGATAGCTTGTTCTCAACCTACTCAGGACACTAGTTCAAATGCTCAAGGTAACACGTTATGGTAGCATCTTGGATACATTTAGTATGTTATTTCTTGCTTGGGAGATATTTCCTTAAATCAAACTATGGACTTCTAAAACTTAATTTTAATGTACAGAAACATCCACTTGCAGTAGAATCAATTGCCGGATGTGCCTTCTTATGAAAGTGATCGAATTAGGGACTATGAAGGATGTTTCTCGCATGAAGTGGGAAAATCACCGCCGGCATCTTTCACGAGAGTACTCGGTGGAACGGTATATATATAAGTGATAATTGATATGCTCGCTCTCGCTTTAAGGTTGTATTACTGTAAAGAGAAATTTTTTTTTCAAATAAAAAATATAGATAGATTTTTAATTATGTTTGAATTTGATAATGAAGTTGAGAATTTAGAATTTTGGCTTTACGATGTGTGTATCGGGCTAGGTTTGCTTTTTCTTTTGTTTGTTAAAGGTAAAATTGAACAACATTAAATCAATTATGACTTAATGAGATTAAGTATATCTTAAACTCACACATCGATAAAACCTCAATTTTGACTGAAAGGTAAACAGAACTGGTCATTCCCATTGCACGAAGATTAATTGGAACCATTGAAACAAATTGGTTCTCTTGTCTGTACTTCAAACACAATTTGAGGACCATTTTGCAACATGTATTAAACAGATCAAGGAGATTACTTAGTCTCAGACAGCATCAGACGGCTGACCAGTTTCGGGTAGTAGAAAAAAAGTTACGAAGTGAGCACTCAAAAAAGGTTATTCAGAGCAATGTTCATATTTATTATGATCAAGTGGGTCACAGTGTAGCGATCTACCAAAGTGTTGATTCGCTTCCTGCCTTTCTGACAATTATGTTCAAATTTGTATTTTTCTGTTCATGCAGGTGGGGAAAGATAAACAAAGACTGATTTTCACAATAAGTTCTCGTAAATTTGATTAGAGCTCCAACTAAAAGATGCATATTTGTTTTTAAAGAAAGCAATGCTTGGCAATCAAAAGGCAATAAATCTGATGCAAGGGTAGTAGAATGATCCTCTCGAGTTTTACAAACTTAGCAAAGTATAACCATTAAAGTGAAGTTCAAAGCATGCTCACAAAAATAGCATGATGCACCAGTACTAAATATACTAGATGGATGAAATAGAAAATGATAAGTAATGTGTACTTATTTATCTGTGTTGAAAAACTAGTCATATATTTGAAATTAATAACGTCACAATATGTGATAAACAAATAAAAATCAAGTGCGAATATATTTTATCTTTTAATAATAATAATAATGTTTAGTAAAAGGGGTTGGCAACCAAAATGGTAAAGCCATACCTTGAAATAAATAAATAGACGAAACAGTGTTTCTTGTGTATGTCTATACCAAAAAATAAAAGCCATTAATTAAATTTCCACCATGTGTTATCGATTCAAACCATTCTATAATTTGTATAAAAATAAAAAAAAAACACGACACACACACAAAATGTCATTAAAAGCTAGAAGCATAGGTAAAGCAACACTAAAATTAACTTGTAAGTAATAAGAATACGTGTAAATCCAAAACAAAAAGTTTATCCAAAAATTACAATTAAAAAAATTTATCAACAAAGTCATAATTTAAAAGTGGGAAGCAAAGAGTCAGGTATTTATTTATTTGTGTGTTTCTCTTTTTTCTAATTTGGGACTGAGGCTATGTTGTTGTTGTTGTTGTCGTTGTGTGTTTCTCTTTTTTCGGTACAACGTGTGTTTCTCTTTTGTAGTGGCAGTTAAGTCGTCACACCAACTCAAACATGGTTTAGACAAAAGTTTGTAGAATGGACCAAAGTGCATACAAAAATCAAATAAACTAATCTTGTCACATTTAAAGTCGGAAACTAAAATCACAAAACATTATCTAAAATGTACAAATTGTTAACAATACATCAAATAATGTCCTAATCAAACGCATGTAGCATAGATTAGATTGAATCAGGTGGATCAATGAATAGATGAATCTTTTTATACCATGATGCATTTCTAATTCTCCTTGGATTACCCTCCATCCTTCAAATCCTCCAAAAACTTGTTTTTCCACAGAGATCGAATCACATAACTAAAGTAATAAATTAATAAGCATGTGTGGATAAAACATCTGTAAAGTTGAAAGAGCCAGGTCAATTAATTTTATTTTATTTTATTTATCAGAAGAGGAACGAATCGATGCCCCTTAACCAGAAGTCTTAAGTTGCAATCATAGACAAGAAAAATTATAACCATAAGACATTTCATTCCCTTATGGACTATACAAAAGGTCTACATAAACTTATCTGGACAGCGGGCCCCAGATAGTGGGAAGATTAACAAAAGAATCAAAACTAAATAAATAAATAAAGATTGTTGCAGTTTAATTACAGATAAACATAAAGCAAATGTGGGCAATTTAAAAGTGATTTTAGTATTTTACAGAGCACCCATGAAAAAAGACAACTGAATGAAATGGATTACACTTAATGCAGATGAAAAAACAGATGTTTGAACCATGACCTCTCTTTATCATTCATTACAGAATCAATTCTACAAGTTCTAAGAGAAAGGAAGAATTGGTGGTTGTTGTTGAGCAACTAGGTTCATTCAACAATAAGTGATGGTCAGGAACTGTGATGAAGACATGGGGCAAACAGTAAAGTACAAGCTTCCAACTTGTTTATTAAGTCAGTGGAATACCAAGTACTTCTACTACTAAAATTTTGTTGGTTGCAAAACTAAGGCTTGATTCACCGAAATCCTAGAACTTAAAACAAGAAGGTTAAATAACAAATTACAACAACGCAACATCAACAAAATGCACAGAACAACGCCAGTTCTTGATTTTCAGATTGAAACAACAATCACAACAAAACCAACGATCCAAACAACAAAAACCCTTGATTTTTAACAACTTACCTCAACACAGTAGCAACAACCAACAACAACAAATAACTGTGGACCACAACCAACCGTCGACGAGTTGCTGTCAACAATGACAATGAAGAAGATGGTGGTCGTCTGCGACGGGGGTGGTCGTCGGTAACAGCCTGCTGACGAGATGAAGCGATGAAGATTGACAATGTGAGGTGAGCTGAGGTGAGGGAAAAACAATAAACCATCTTCCAGCAAATTGTCTCCATGGGAAATAGGTGAGATTGCTGTGGAAGACGAAGAGCTGAAAAGATTTTCAATTGATTCAGATGAGAGATTTACACCAACTCTTCCACATTTGACCCATCCATTTTTTTGGGTGTTTGATTAATATAGGTATCAATACAAGGATGATTTATAAATATTAAAAAATTAAAAGTCTGGACTCAAAGAGTCCACCTAGCACTACCCTATTAGTATTTACGTCTTTACAATGTTGTTTCGTAATACGTGACGTGCTCTACAAACGATAACAACTTGACATAAGTATTCTTTTGGAAAAGGCATACCTAACAATGTTATATTATAATATATTTATTCAAAAAATGTTATATATATATATATATATATATTATAATATATCTAGCTATATAAACAAGTTTTGTTTTGATTCATAAAACGAAGTTACTTTAAAAAAAAAGAAAAAAAAGAAACAGTTTTGTTTTGAAAAACCTTATAAATATTTTATTTTTTTATTTTTTTTATTTTCTTAAGCCTAAATATGCACATTGATTTATTCCAAACTCGAGCGATTCTCTACAAAAACTATATTAAAGTAGTGACAAAATTAGCGACAAAATATGGTTCGTCGCTAATTAGCGACATATTAGCGATGGATATTAATTTTGATCGATTTAACCGGATAGCGATGGATTTGCAACATTTTAATTAGCGACATATTATCGATGGATATAAATTTTGTCCGATTTGACCAAATAACGGCAGATTAGCAACAGATCATCGAATTAGCGATGGATAAATTAGCGACAAAAATCTCGTCGCTAATCCATTGCTAATTCGCGACGTGTACTAATTAACGAAAAAAAAAAATTTGCAATGGATCTCATGTCGCTAATGGATTTAGTAACAAGGAAAAGTCGTTTTTAGTGATGAATTTTTTCGTCGCTAATTTGACATTTTTTGTGGTCTAGTAAACTAATCTTTTACAACATTTCCTCGAGTGAAATGAAATAGATAAAATGTTACATACTAAAATTTGAAACAACTATCAAATTAAAGGGAACAACTATTATACTTCGGTAAATGAAATATATTATTTAATATTCAATATTCTAAAAAAACTATTTTAAAATAACATGTATGTTAGATATAACACGTCCTTTAATATATGCATTTAGCATTTATCGGCAACTCAATCAGTTAGTTTTCCAAACGGTTTCAATCAATCAGCTAGATTTTATGTTATTTGATTATCAACTTTCTACTAGATTATCAATTTTCAGTTATATTATCATTATATCAGCTAGATTATCATATGGTGTTGCCAAACAAAGCTGAACATGTACATAGTTTAACATTTTTTTTTTCTTGAAAACCTATAGTTTAATAACACTTTTATTGCTCAAGAAGAGCTAAATTTATTAAAAATGAGACATGATGGGTCACATTACACGTACGAAAGCACTTAATTATATATCAAACTAATAATTTATTAAAAATGAGAAAGAAAAATCCAAAATTGAAAATGTCACATGCGACATGATCGTTTTATGCCTCCATTAAATAAATATGTATAAATTCAAATTATTCACACATTAAGAGATGCAATGCTAGGCTTTAAAAAAAAAGAAAAAAAAAAGAAAAAAGAAAAAGAAAAAGAGATGCTATGCTAAAATAAGATTAGCGAATTAATGTGTTTTTACTAAGATAATTAATTCTATGTATGGCAGTCATTAATGATTAATTTTTATTTTATTTTTCTTCAAAAAAAAAAAAGAGTTGTTATGCTGATCAAATCAACAAAATAAAAGGCCACCAACAAAAATTACAAACAAATTTTTTTTTTTTTGATAAGAAACCATCTCTATCATTTCATTTCACTTGCCAAAATAAAGCATCACTATGTAGTCACTACAAAACATTGTGTGTTTAGCGACATTAATTTACTCATTTAACGACATTAATTAGTGTCTCTAAAAATTTTACCGACGCATCATATAGTGTTGCCACTAGTGTTGGTAAAAGTGATGTCGCCCCATTTTTTTACGACACGAAATGTATGCATTGGTAACATTTATTTATGACACTTTTGCTATAAGCATCATTAAACTAAGGACGTTTGTTGTTTATGTGTCTTTAATTTTAGGACATTTATTTCTTATGTGTCTCCAATTTAGAGACACTATTTATATATGCATCCCTAAATTAAGAACACTTGTAAGTTTAGCGTCCTTAAATTGACAACACTTGTGCACTTAGTGTCTCTAAATTGACAACGCATGTACACTTAGTGTCTCCAAATTAACAACGCATGTGCACATAGTGTCTCTAAATTAACAACGCATGTGCACTTAATGTCTCTAAGCTGACAACACATTTATACTTGGTGTCTTTAAATTGGCAACATGTGTACACTTACAAGGGTGTATTCAATTGAGATTTTAATAGACTTTTGGTTGAATAACTTTTATGAAGTTTTATAGATTTTGGCAGACTTTGAAAGACTTTGATAAACTTTTATGTAGATTTCGTTATGATGACTTTTATCAACATAGAACCAACATCAATTAAAGTATGTATATCTCGACCACAAATATTTAAAATACCTTCCGCTAATCTCCGGTTTGCCTTTGGATCTACCTCCGCCATTGTATGAGCCTATCCTTGTGTAGGTGGCGTAGTATTATCTACTGATGTGGCTGGCGACGTAGTAAACTCCCTCGCAATGTGTCCTATTTGCCCACACTTGTAGCATTGCATCAATTCCCTCGAGGATAAACTACTGGTCTGAGCTTGCTCCATCTATTGATGCCTTAAAAATAAGTGAAATGGGTGCACTAACAAATGTTATTCCCGGAGATCCTAACGGTGTAGTTGTACCAACTATACTCCTTTGTCTCATATGTAGCCTAAAAGAACTAAATTCTTAGACTCTCTGACTTCCAATATGATGTTGTACTGGGGTTAGTGGTGCAACAACTGTTCTAGGTGGTTTTGCTAGAATAGTTACTTCTACCTCCACCGCACTCTCAAATATAAAAGAGTAGGTATTGCGAGGATGAGAGTAAACAACCCTAATCTCATAGTTCAACTCACTAAGAAACAAGTTAATCTTGTTCTCTTCTACCTCTACAATCTCTGGGAAAATTCAAAAAGATCCGTGAACCTTTGTTCGTACTCCCTAATAGACATAACTCCTTGCTTAAGTTGAATGAATTTATTTTTCTTCATGTTCTCGTCTAACTTAGGGAAATACTTCATGCAAAATACTGTTCAAAACTATGGCAATGTAGTGATAGTCTTCCTTTCTCTCTTTGGGGAATTCCACTACTTCCTTATAGAGTTTATTAAAAAAAATGACCAATTTAACCTTAAATCGGTCGTCAACATCGACAACAACAAAATGTTGCTCCATTTCCAATATCCAGGTCTCAGCCATCCCTTCCTCCATAATGCCATCAAACCTCATAATATCATATTTCATAAATTCCTTAGGAGTCTTAAGGAATGCAGCAATCTCAAAATCCTCTAGCACCTTGGCAGCTATTTCTTGTACTTGAACCAGTGGAACTACTGGCCGAACTGGAGCTGCTTACTCTGTCTCCAATCCACCCTCAACTCTGCTAACCTCGGAATGGTTGCAGGCTGTGCCTCAGGTCGTTGTATTGGTGGTCCCATCTTAGCCATAAGCATTGCCATTAACTTGGCATGAGGCCCCATTAACTGTTCTATTTGCTAGTCCATTCTAGATTTCCACTAATCCTCTGTCTCCCTATTACCCGAGGTTCCGACCTCTACGACCCCTCCCCTTTATCCACCATTAAATTCTATGGTCAAAGGAGTGATAAGATGATTGTAACATTTAAACAATTCAAGGAAATCATAACTATACAATATATATCAATATGTGCAGCAAATAACGTATAATAGTGTTTTCATTTTCATTTCTCCCAAAACATGATGAAAATCATTTATCTAACCTAAGTTTATTCGTAATTTGAGATAAATATCAAAGTCAATAAATTTAGGTTTCGGTATGACAGATTACACTATCTTTCACTTTGAAATCATTCTAAAGTGAAATATGGTTCAGATTCTAATTCATGATGCCACACTATATCAACATTACCACTTTGCTTTAAAAAGTGATAAAACTAAGGCTCTGATACCAAGGTATGACATATCCTTTCCCGATCAAGGAAAATGCTTGGTCTGAAACCCCTAATTAAGCCCGCTAATCCTGCAAGACTTAACTAGAGCCAACAGCCTCTCCGTCTATACCTAATAAACTCAACCTATATATTTATATCGAAATAATAAATTATGCATCAAAAAATTTATAACTTTTTCGATATATACAAATATACAGAAATACAAAGTTTATCAAAACCGAAACCCACATATAAATCACCCCAAACCTGTTTATATATATATTAAAATAAGTAAAATAGAGTATATAAATATAAAAAGTTCATTATATCAAAGAGAATACGTGAAACTCCTAAATCTTCTCTTTCCCTTTAGTCGAAACGCATGGTTGCGAACTTTAAATAGCCAATTTGGGTGAGCACTCCAACTTGCTCAATAAGTAATGATCCACATTGCTAATCAACATTCCATATAGTAAACAAGAATATCTTGCAATAACAACTTGCACAATAATATTTAACAAGAATATGAAAATCATATAAATTCAATACATAATCATATGCAAGCAACATACTTTAGACTATTACACTATGATTCCCTATTTTTATTTATAAAACTAGGGTCCATTACCTATCGGCACTATTAGAACAAGTGCTAGACCAACATAATGGTTGTTATGATGTTTAGCCAATCGATTAGTAATGGACCCTAGTTTTATAAATAAAAATAGTGTAACCCATGGAACCTATAAATTGAGCAAGAATTACGTATAGACCGGGAGATCAACCCAAAGAACTATACAACCTGGTCTCAGCCCTGAGGAGTTATTCTCGTGGATCACATTAGACACCATTTTTAGTTCATTAGAAAAACCATCACAATGCACATAATCCCCCCATTCCATTTCAACAACTATATAGGCTAAATATACTAAATAACTAGCAATATTGATAAATAAGTGAATTCGTACTTACCTTGGGTTTAAGTTCGTCCTATTTCCAAAATTTTGAGTCAATAATTTTCTCCCGGCCCACCAACACCTATCATAGAACAACCACTTATTGTCAATTTATGTATATTATACTCTAATTTGAACCCCTAGAACCAAAGCACATGACAAACCGCCAAAATCCAATCAATTTTGTATTGATCTAAGTTTGGATAGCGCGCTATGTCCCGTAGCTAGCATGCTATTCGCACTACTAAACTTCATACACACTTCTGGGGTCTGATTGTGCACTACCTGACATGGATAGCGCGTTATCCATATGTCAGTCATCTTCCCTATTACGCATTATGCGCTATGGCCAATGCTTAGTGCGCTATGTGCACTAGACTTGCAACACCAGCACACTTCAACTGATTGAAACTTGACCTAAAGCACGTCCAAAACATTATAAACAATCGTAAAACTCATCAAAACTAGTCGAGAACAACCTCTAGTGAGGTGAGAGACTATAATTAATCGATAAACAGCTTAAACAACAACAATCCTAGCATCACCATCAATTCCAACATTGATAAACACTAAAGCAAATTATACCTATATGATGCTCACAAGCTGTTTGATTGATTAAGCTCCTCAACTAAGCCTGATTTTGCACATCAAACAACCTGTCTCGATTGGTAGCAAACCCCTAAGCCCTCGGTTTTGTTTGATCAAATGTGTTTAGTTGATAAACATCAACTTTTTTGGTTTATATATATAGATTTTCTTTGAGATACGCATCACGTCATTTCGAGATTGTTTGAGTAGTTGACGTGTTAAAGTGACATGCCCTATTATGAAAAAATTTCTGAAACATCTTTACTTACGTTTTGTTCGAGAAGATCAAACAATCCATATAATTTCATTTTTTTAATTTCACTTTATATATTTATATATAAATATATATATATAACTCACATATTTCTTAGCCAATAAATTCACTAGACATGCCTACTTGTAGCCACGAGCATGCACATTCATGCCACGACTCCCTTGTTGTCAAGACTCACAACCCAAACACAATTAAGATCACACTTTGTAGACATAGATTCGGTCAAAACAAAGTGTGAATGTGCATGCTCGTGGCTACAAGTAAGATCACACTTTCATAGTCAATGTTCAAAACAAATCTTAAAGTACCGCCAAACTTATTGCAAACCTTGTCTTCAAGGTTCAAAACAAGTCAAGGAATCCATGCAATAAAAAGAAAAAGAATAGTGGTGTAGAAGAACATGGATAAATAAATAAGAAGATGATATAAATGCATGCATAAATGAAAGTCTCTAAAAACTAGTGAACACACGAAATGTCTCATGTTTAGATGACTATGGAAACTATGAAAGAACAATCATAACAAAAGAAAGAACTAGTAAACATAGGAGTTAACTAAAATGATTCCTATCAAATCTTGCGAGCGCGAAGTCTTTTATTAAGGGTGAAATCAACAAGACGATAGAATGAAGTTTAAGGTTTTAGGTCTACTTAAAGACCTGCCACTAATGTGTCGACTTATGCTGGATGTGTCCCAACCAAGTCTCTAAACACCTAAAATCCTAAAAACATGTTAATTCTTATAAGATGCTCAAATTATGGTAAAAAATTTAATCCAAAGTCAGACTTACAAAACTCGACGGTGCTCCAATCCTCCAATGAATATCAAACATAACATACCACCTACAAACATCCAAGAGACCAAGTTAGAGTTTTATTAAATATAAAAAACTAAAACTAAACTAAAACCGAAATAAATGCAAGAAATAAAAATAAAGTTGTGCTGCCTCCCAAAGAGTCACCTTTCTTTTAAGTTTTTGGCTAGAATTGGCGTGATTGATCATGTAATGCCCTCTCCTTTATAGATATCAATAATGAATGGCATCTCTACGTATTCAGGCAATGAAGCATGCATGCCCTCTTTCAGATTTATGAGTTCATTCGGGACTTCTAACACAAAAGAATCCGTTGCATTAGGATCGTCCAACATAAAAGTGTCGGTAGTGTAGAAAATCTGTGAACGCTCCTTAATTCCACCACCTGTAAGGTTTACCAAATGTGCATGGGAGGGTGGGTGGTTTAACCAACTCCAAAGGTTGGTCTTCCTCGCTCTCTATTTGAGGCTTCTCCAACTAAAATGACATTAATTTTCATATTGTTTCCCTCCTCATCAAGTGTAATGACAATTTCTGGCTCAATTTGAAATACGTGAAGTCCTTCCACTATTTCGCTCCAATAGTCCTCCATCTTTGTAACTTCATTCACCTTAAAAATTTTCAACGTATCAATACTCACATCCTCCTCTAGGTGAAAAAGAGTTGTGTACTGCACAACTCTTCCTCGTCAATCATATTCTGAAGCCTGACATTTAGTTGAATAAATTGAGTTTCCAAATCCTTCAAGCCTGGAATCTCAAAATTAATTTGTCGAAGCTCTTAAGAAAATCGTTGAAACTATTGCTGATTATCTATCAATTACTTCATCATATCTTCCAAGGAGGTGCTTTGTTGAAACTGTTGATTTTCTTCATACTGAGGAATCTGTGAATTTGACATGAGCCCAAAGAAGTCGGGTTATGGTAATGCATAGCTAAAATAGTGATAATTCTCATACTATGGATAATACAGACAGTCATGCGCGGAAGGAGAATAATCTCCACAAATTTCGCAAACCTCGACCTGTTGCACAAAAATGCATGTTAGAAAATTGATATCCATTATGTGACATACCTCCCCCATTAACATTATAATAATGTGAGTCTTTGAATTGACCATAATTATAGGGGTAGGAGGAGTCCATCGCGGGGTTGTCTGCATACATTTTATGAGCCAAGGACTAGATATACAAAATAAAGAAAAAAATTAAAAAAAAACCAAAGAAAAAAACACCAATCCCCAACAACGGCGCTAAAAATTGATGCGCCCTGAACTCGTTAATAAAATAAAGTTCCCTAACTAACTATTTTATAGAATAGTGGCAAAGGGTCGATCCCACAGGGATTGGTAGTCTTTCTATGGTTAAAAACAACAAAAAGAAATAAGTGGCTTTAAAATAAATTAATTTAACTAACTAATTTAAAATAAACTAAATTAATAAAATAATGAAAATAACTTTCAAAACAATTAATGGGTACCTAGGTTTATGGTTCTACAAATCAGGATCAAGATTTAATGGCACATCATGGTCTTCACTCCTTCCCTAAAAGTTATTAATTTAAATTCTCCTAGATTAGCTATAGAAAATCGACATGCACCAGAAATTTCCATTCCCTTAATTTTGATAACTAGGACTTTTGCCCATAACTACTTCCTTAATTAATGCATAACCCTAAACATCTGCCAATTGGATTCAACACACTAATCGCAATAATAAGTATCCGTGGGAATACTAATCCTAGATAACTGAATCGCGTCCTTCTTATTTAACTTAGATTCAATTGTTGCACGCTCAAGAATCGAAAGGGTTTTACAACAAATGGGTGATTGTTCATCACTTTATTGGTCCAAATAACTATAGATTGTCCACCTAAAAGCATGCACTAGCTAGATACATACCCAAGATCTAAACCATATTCATTAAAATAAATAACAATGAAATAGAAAAACTAAATCAAATTAAATAATAAATATCGTAGATCTTACAAGTTATGCTATGAATCAAAAATCTTGACTTGTTTCCCCTCTGACCTAGGCAAGGATTTGATTAGCTAGACATGATGTCGAGAGCCTCTAGCATCCCAAAAATAATAAAAGTTGATGATAAAATATAGAAGTTGATGTTAAAAAATAAAACTTAAGTTCCTATTATGTAAAACCACTAAAAATTGGTTCCGGGAGGTGAGAGAAACTAATTTTGGGGGTTGGTGGAGTGACACACGCATCGATGAGCATCTACAGACTATTTTTGGCTTAAAAATCGAGTTCTGCCATATGTCAGACGCTAATTTATTGTTTTGGTTTCATGCCTCTGACATGGCAAATGTTCGTTGGTGAGAAATGCTTAATTGACGTGTTGTTGGGTGTGGAGGACATGACTCATTTCACGCGTAGGCAATTGGTGAGGAATCACTCGAGAAGACCAAAGTTTTGGAAGACCACACAATGTAGGTCTCGAGATGTGTCTTATGGAGGCTGAAGAGAGGAGAAGATTACTGGTCTGATATGGTGTTGGTTGTTGGTGGTTGGTGGTTGGTGGTTAGTTATGTGGCGGATCTCATTGGTGGAGAGATGAAAATGCCTATGTAGGTAGTGGATTGGCAAATAATAAACTAAATGATGTGTTGTTGTTGTTTTGCTGCCACATGTCATGCTCTAATTGCTTGAGAGAACCGTTTGTGACGTGGTTGACAAACCATGAAGTGACATGTGGAGCCTACTTGGTTTGTTTTCCCTATTCTACCCATCGCGTAAAATGTAACTCGAGGCAAATCGTTTGGCATCTGATCACAGTTGTCCCCTATGGTACCATAGGTGAATTTTCTATTAGAGCACAAAGCACCCAAGTGGTGGTTGTCCATTGAGAGTAAGTGGTCGAAAATGAGTTGGTCAAAGTTCAAGCTTTTATTCTATGATGAGTATTTCTCGAGAGATTGTTAAGGTGACAAGATTAGGGAGTTTTTTAGTTTAGTACATGGCATCATGAACTTGCTGAATACGTGTCAAGATTTAATGAGCTGGTCCAGTTAGCATATGGTATGCTCCATTTGAGGCAACTTGTAGGAGACGATTCATCGATGCGTTGAAGGGTGACATATACGCTATGGTGGCAGCATCGGGATAATAATCATACCAGGAGGCTTACTATTGGGCACTCGAGTGTGAGTCAACACTTCATAAGGATGATATGCAACTTTTGTTGGGTTATGGGGTTTATACACTGTGGAAAATTCAAAAAAAGTTTTGAAAAACCTTAACAGTATCAAAAAATAACTTCTAGTAAACAAGAACTACAAATGTAAACTATACCTTAATCTATGATTACTTCTTTGATTGTTCAATTTTTAAGACATTCTAGTATACGCCCTTTATCGAAAATTCATACACGAATAGTGACCACAATTTGGAGTGCTAGCCCCCAGAGACATTGAAAACATTTTTCTTTGTCTCCCAAAATCTAGAGAACTAAAAAATAGCAAAAACGAAAATCTTTATTTCGTTTTAAGATTTCAACCTCTATTATATGTGCAGATAAAGCCCTCGCTTAAAATCATATTCATAATACAACTATTGTATTTAGGCAATTTAAGCAAATGACGCATACGCCCCTTTTAATAGGTTATCAAATAACAAATTGAGGGCTTTTATGTCATGAATATTATCATATAAAATTTATTACTCTGGACTAATTGAAATTGAGCAAAGCCATTCTTTGTGTGTAACCCAATATGTTCATGCGATGTTGGCAGTGAACCAAAATTATTTTGGTACACAAGTCATAAGCGGTATCTAGCAAGACATTATGACTACCCAAGTAGCATGAATATCAAAATTGATACAACCCAATTAATAACATATATGATATCCTTTTTTGTGCGATATCCTTTAATTAAACATAAGGCAAGGAAAGACACCATTAATGTTCAATCCTACTAGTCTCGATCTTTCGGTAGACTAAAAACATCCTAGTGACATTGATCATATCAATTCACATGGACTTGGCCATTATCAACCTATCATATCGAGGGATTCACTGATATCTCTCTATATGGGAAGGACAAATTCAATCTTGATTACACACATTCACATATTATTCACATCGTAACCAATCACAATCTTAATAATCGTCCAGTTAAAAACAACGTTTAATTATGTCAAACTACCATTCTCCTAATATAGAAGTCTATGGTAATCTAAAGTTGAAGAACTAAATCATATAGCTATGATGAGTAACACCTATGACTTAATGGATGTGTTGTTCTCATAGCGGGTTGGTCCAGTTCCTTGTTCCCTAACAAGTACTCATGATCTCGATTCATATCTCTATACGCATGATCATCACATAACCATCAATCAAGATTCACACTAGTCTTAATTCATTATAGTTCCCAGTATAATGACTGGCTAGGGAAATTTAGTGTATTTCAACAAATACCTATGGATCTTATTATAAGGTAAACATGCAATCATTTATAATAGAACAACAAACAACAACCTTTATTTTATTAACTACAATTATAAGATAAAAAATGTTTATAGATTGACCTAGTGCACATTCCCCAGCTATTCAAGCAGGATTTGATCGGTATAATCATGGGAAGGGCACCTTCGACAATTATCCAAAAAGTAATGGAGGAAATTCCAAAAACACAGATTTGGATGATCATCGGGTGGCCATCCACCCTCTGGTTTAGCTACGAGGACCACCGCACATTCATGTGTCCCCACGCCTTTAGCTTATCAGAGTGTGACATTTAGGCCACCATGTCTATTGTTGCAGCAACAACAAAGCGAGGGCAGAGGGCCAAGGCTGAGTACTTATGAGAGTGTCGCACAACCACCTTCAAATTACCATAATTCGCATACAATATGTTTCCAATGTGGGGAAGCAGAACATTGTAAGAGTAGAAGCCTTAACCACAAACATCAAATAGGAGTGTAGTTCAAGTTGCCTAAAAAAAAGTCCATATAGTAGCTAAGCATGACTGGGTGACCCTGCGAAATGGGTAGTTGCTTGTACGTGCTCCTATTTTGGGTGACGAGACCAACATGCATTATTTAATTGAAGATTTATCATTTTACTCTTATTTGGAAACAAAAAAACATGGTACGTTAGGGTTGGATAGGCCAGGATTAGGGTTGGATAGGCCAGGAGAAAACTTGACAAAAAACACTATTATTGATGAAATTGTATGATGTAGATAGTGGATAATATACAAAAATTGGAGATTCCCCATACTGAAAATACATTAAAATGACCATTAAAGTGCATGGCGCATGGGACATCAATTTAAAAGTTATAGAATACTTTAAGACAACAACAACAACAACAACATAGCCTCGGTCCCAAATTAATTGGGGTCGGCTACATGTGTCAAACTTTTCCATTGTGCCCGATTAAGTGCAATTGATAGTGAGCTTTGCAAACCATTCAAACCCCCCCCCCTAATTAATACATCCCATGTTAACTTTGGTCTGCCCCTACCTCATCGAATTTCTACAATTTTTATTGAGTCAAGTTTTCTAGTTGGAGCATTTGTAGGCCGTCTTTGCGGCATGTGACCAAACCATCGCAACCACCCTTCCCTAATCTTTGTATCAATTGGTGCTACTCCTACTTGTCTTTAAATTTCTATATTTATTCTATTTATACGAGTTTTACCACACATCCACCTAAGCATCCTCATTTCTGCTACGTTCATTTTATGAAATCGTTATTGCTTTACCGCCCAACATTCAATTCCATAGAGCATAGCTGGCCTAATTGCGGTCCTATAAAATTTTCCTTTTAACTTAGTAGGGACATTTCGATCACAAATCACCCCTGTTGCACTCCGCCGTTTTTTCCATCCAGGTTGAATTCTATGTGTGATATCATTCTCAATGTTACCATCATTTTGTATGATTGATCCTAGGTATCTAAAGTGGTTTACCTTAGGAACTTCTATTTCCCCTAATTTTACCACTCCGTCATCTCGGTGTCTAGTGTTTTTAAACTCACTGTGCATGTATTCGGTTTTCGTCCCACTCAACTTAAAGCCTTTAGATTCTAATGTATTCCTCAGAGTTATAATTTCCTATTCACTCCATCTTTTGTTTCATCCACTAAGACAATATCATCTGCAAATAGCATACACCATGGTATATCCTCTTAAATATGTCTAGTTAGTTCATCCATAACTAAAGTAAATAGATATGGGCTTAAAGCCGATCCTTGATGTAGTCCTATCGTAATGGGAATATAGAATACTTTAAGAGAATGCAATAAATAGACCTAGTGATTTTTATTTAAAAGAGATGCATAGTATGGAGGGTGGCACATTGAGGATCGCCAAGTTACTAAAATTTGGGATACCAAAATGTTACAACTTCTTTCAAATAAGTTTGGTGTACTTATATGTTGTACACTAATCCTAATGAACCTACTTAAAATACAAGTAACAATGCAAATTACCTAAGTCCCAACATAGTTAATGATGTAGACAATCATAATTTTCAAAGAAATTGAACAGTTGCATTAAGCGATAGAACAATAACACTAGAAAATTCTAATAAAGCAAAAAAAGAAAAAAACTCAAGCCTTACAAGATGACATAGTTAAACAAAATTCAACTAAATCAAATGGCAATGCAAATGTGTCCATGGGTTAACCAAGGTAAGTTACCATCTCAATCTCACCTTAGTTCGTATGCAAAAATGATAATTTTGAGAAGTAGTAAATAAAATAAAGAACAAAAGATGCCAGAACAATTAGTTCCTCGAAATGAAATAGAGGCCGAATTGGAAAATGAAATATAAATTAAAGATAATAAAATTCACAAGGAAAGTGATTTCGAAAAGAATAAACAAAGTATAGTAATACCACCCTTTTCCCATCATTTGGAAAACAATAAGAATGTCAAGAAATTACAAGAAGTAAAAGAAATCTCAGACACTCTAAGGAAAATGGTAGTAAATATACTTTTATTCAAAGTGATATAAAACATACCTAAATATCAAAAATTTATAAAAGACTTATGCACTAATAAAATTAAACCTAATGAAAGAGTAAGCCTCGGAGAACATGTGTCAGCAATTATCCAAAAAGAAATTTCCCCTTAAATGTTCTAACCCTATAATGTTTTTATTCAATACTCTATGAAAAAATATAGGGATATCTAAAGCATTATGTGATTTAGCCGCCTCAATCAATGTCCAATTAGCAGATAGATCTACCGCCCAACCTATAGGAGTATTAGATGATGTACTAGTTAGAGTTAATGACCTAGTTTTCAAGAATTTTATGTCATAGACATCATCATTTCTCTAGTTAAACCTCCCTTATCCTAGGATGTCCATTCTTAAAAATGGTAAAAGCTAATTTTTGATGTTTCATATGGAACCCAAACAATGGAAGTAGATAATGAAATAGTAAATGTCAACATCTATGATGCGATGAAATAACCTTTAGACATCTCATCAGTATGCATGGTAGATATGTTATATCTTATATAATAAAGAACTTTTAGAAACAATAAGCCTAACAAACTTGAAAAAGTAATAAATGACTTAAATGATGATTATGATATAGACGAATAGACAAGATAAATAATCAACGTCTTAAAATTTTATAATACAATCCCTGAACTCTCTTACTATATAGACTTACCAATAAATCATTCAAGACTTTTACCCTTTATACTATAAGATTAAAAGTTCTACCAGATCAATCTAAATTCACGTACTTAGAAAGTAACAACACCTTACCAGTTATAATTTCTAACAAATCATCAAATTTAGAAAAGGAGAAATTAGCGAAAATTCTAAAAGATTTCAGAAAAGCAATAGGGTAGATAATAGTCGATATTAAAGTAATAATTCATGTAACATGGATTTATAGAAATAATCTTGAAGCACACACCAAAACCTTTAGACAAGGCCAACATTGATAGAATCCACCAATGATGGAAGTTGTAAAGAAATAAATATCAAAATTACTAAACACATGAAAGATATTCCCAATAGCAGATAGTAATTGGGTCAGCCCAGTACACGAAGTCTTAAAAAAAACATGGATCACAATTATAACAAATGAATAAGAATAATTAGTACCAATTAAAATCTAAAACGGTTGGAGGGTACATAGATTATAGGAAGCTAAACACTACAACTAGAAAAGATCACTATCAATGTCGTGTCTAGATCAAATGTTAGAAAGACAAGCTGGATGAACCCATTACTATTGTTTAGATAGATACTCGGGAATCCATCAAATTCATGCAGTTCGGAAGATCTTGAAAAGACCATTTTTACTTGCCTTTTTAGTACATTCGCTTATAGACATATGCCTTTTGGCTAATGTAACGCATGTCCTACATTCCAAATATGTATAACTAGTATTTTCTTAGACTACGTTGAACAGTTTATAGAAGTTTTTACGGAAGACTTTACCATATACGATAATTCATTTTATCAATGTTTACTTCACTTAACTAAAGTACTTCAAAGGTGTATAAAGAAAACCCTAGTATTAAAGTATGAAAAATGTCATTCATGGTAAATCAATGACTTATACTAGGACACATAGTGTCAGCAAAAGGAATAAAAGTAGGCCTAGCTAAAATTCAAGTTATAAAAACATTAACATACCCCACTACTATAAGGAAGGTTAGATCTTTTCTTGGCCATGCAGGATTCCACATACGTTTTATGAAAGACTTCTTTAAAATAACACAACACTTATACAAACTTTTACAAAAAGATGTTACACTCAAGTTCACACCTGAATGTAAGATAACTTTTAATAATCTAAAAGATACCTTGATTACCATGCCGATGATAAAGTCACCAGATTGCTCACAACCTTATGAAATAATGTGCAATGCAAGCAACTATGTAGTAGGGGTCATTTTAAGTCAAAAGTTAGGAAAGGATTCTCATCTCATATACTATTGATAAATGATTATTTAGACTTATATATAGAGCATTAATTTAGAAGTATATTTAGTATAAATATATCGAAAGTAAGTATAATTGACAGTATTTATGTATTTTTTAGTTATACAAGGTATAACGAAGATAATGAAGTGATTTCGAGATGAAACAAGGATAAAATGAACAAAACTATTATTGACGCTGTGGAAATGATGCTTGACACCATGGGAAGAAAAGTGAGACATAAGTGTTAGCGCAGTGGCGACACCATGGGAACAAAGGGATGACGCCTGGATAGTATACACAGGATGTTGAACATAGTGAGTAAGGAAAATACACACAAAGAGGCTGAAGTAGTGGCCACACTATGGCTTTACATATACAGTGCCAGATCACTTTTAGACAGAGTCGAGATGTACAAAATAGAAAGTTTAGAGTTCTCGTTCATTTTGAATTGTCTATTAGGGTTTCTAATTATTTTCTAAAGAATCTTAGGGATATAAATATATATTAGAACGTGGTAAACTCACCCATTATCATAGAATACCATAGATTAGCATATATTACTACAAATAAGCTTAGTTTACTTTGTTCTTGAGTATTACGAAGAGTTTGGAGGAAAATAAATTGAAGACTCACATGTGGTTATTCGATATTGTTTTCATGATTCAATTGATTTTATTTCGTTTAATCTTTGATTGTAATAAATACCCAATGTGCATGTTTATTTCAATAATATATAAGTATTTCATTAATCTAAGGGATCAATGGATCCTAGGAAATGAGTGATTTGCAAAAGTAGTTTGAATCGATTATAAAGTTAATTAGTGCAATGGTTAGAATTTGTATTGATTTTAGACGTAATGCAATGAACATCTTAATTATGTGTTTGTTGATTATAGGTTTTAGGAGTTACCATGGTCGTTGGAGCTTTTAAGTCATATATGGATAATACAACTGTAAAATATATAAGATCGATAGATATTTGTTTATTAGGGAGGCATGAATAGTAAAATTAATTGGTTATGAATATAAAGATTTGGAGCTTAAAGCAATGTGGGACTTACATTATTCACACTGATAGGTGGAGTTCTAGCTTGCACATTAGAATCTTTTTCGTCACGATAGTGGGTTGAAGTGGATTTAAAAGAAATTTTGCCAGTTTGATTTAAGCATTGCACATACATAATAAAGATGAAGGATTGTGTTGAAATTAATTGTAATTCATTATCTAGGTGAAGTTGTGAACTAAGATCTTAATATAAGAGTAAAGTTATTTACATTGTTTTGTTAGATTAAAATAATTTAGTTTAAAAAACCAATTAAAAAGGATTTCCTTAGCAATAGAGTAAATGTGACTAAGTACACTAAGTGAAGTACACCTTTCCCTGAGGATGATATCCTTAATCAATATTAGTTGATCACATTATTACTACAATTGAAACTTCATACTTGCGGCTATGATAAATTTTTTTGTGCCGTTGTCGAGGATAAGTAGCCACTCTAGTTTGAATAGTTCATATAATTGTTAAGTTTTTGTTTAAGTAATTTACTTTTAGGTTTATAAAAAGAATAAAAAATAAAAAATAAAAGGTTTAAGTTTCAAGTATAACAATGTACACTTGATCTTTTATGTTTTTATTTCAAGGAAAATTAGTGCATTTATAGTAATGGAGAGAAGGACTTAGTGCCTTACAACCTTGAGATTGATATAACCAATAAAGGAAAGAAAAAGAAAAGAATCAAGAAAGCGAGAGGATCAAACAAGAAACCAACAATAGGGTTGAGGGAATAACCAATCCGAAGGTGATCTAGTAGTGCAGGACCAAGTGCGGGGACATATATGTCTTCGTGACTAATTTAAACCACAAGTTCAAGATACTTACAACAGACTGATATAGCATCAAGCCAGCACCATCAAGTTCAAAATGAAATCGTCTTTAATCAACATGATGCATAATAACTTGTTTGATAGGCTAGCAAATGAAGATCCAGTTGCACATGTAGAGAATTTCTTAGAGAAGTTCGATACTGTGCACATTATTGGAGTTACAAAGTAGGTGATCAGGATGAGAATTCTTCCATTCTTATTAGGTGTAAAAGTCAAATCCTAGTTCCAAGGACCGAATGTAGTGAGTATGATTTCATGGGCGAAAGTGAATGAAAGATTTTTAGACAAGTTCTTTCCTCCAGTGAAGGTCACTAAAAAGAATTGGAGATTAATCAATTCAAGTAGGGAGATGTTGAATCTCTTGGCGAGGCTTAGAAAAGATTCAAGAAGATTATGAGGAGATGTTTAGGACATGGATGTGTGAAATAGGCACAACTACATATTTTCTACTATAGAATGAATTACAACACCAGTCACTAGTAGATGCCGCAGCAGGTGGCTCTCTTCTAACCAAAGATGATACATTAGATCGTTTTGTTCATAGGTCTCAGAACTCTATAGCTGGTACTAGTTCGATAGTAAGGAAACCAGCATGCATATATGAAATTGATTTGCAAGCTGCGATCATGGCACAAGTATTAAACTTGAGCAATCAAATGAAGGTTCAAATGGGATAACAAAGTCCACAAGTGCAAGCTATAAATTAACTTTTTAATCACGAAGCCATGATGGTTATACCAATGGACATCCAACAAGGAATGGAGCTTCTTAAAAAGATCAAATTCATGAACAACCAAAGCCATGAAAATAACTTCAGGCTAAGAGAAATGGCACCTCAAAGGTTTTATCAAAGATACAACAACCCCCATTTCTCATATGTAAATCCTGATAACGTACTGAAGTTATCTCGAATCTTTGATGAACAAGTCAGATAATGGAAGCTAGGGTTGAGTGAAGAAATGACTTCATTAAAGTCAATAGAGAACTTCTTGCACACACTGACATGAGCAATAAGTATAGCCATGAGAAGCTTGAGAAAAAGATGGAAAATGTGAAGCAAGCTATGGAGAGGATGGGTGATGAAAGATCACAATCCATAAAAAACAGAAGAGGTAGATTTGTCAATTACCATTCCTTTGAATTTGGGGAAAAGGCTAGTTTTTGAGTAACACTATCATGAATTGCTAAAGAGAAAGCTAATGTTATTCACATGATGAGAACTACAACAAAAAATTAGCCAATGCAAGAACAAGTGATGTATAAACCAAAAAGAGTCAACACTTTGGTTTTGAGAAAGTATGAAGTGATGCATGAGAACAGAAATGAAGTGGGCCAAGATGAACTCAAAGGATTCAAGCAACAATGGATCAATGCCATGAATAGTAACAAGAAGGGGAAGAAACAATGGAGAGTTATGCAACAAGTTGAAGAACCTTTTCAAGTAGCACTCAAAGGAAATAACATCGAGGTTGTTCCAAAGAAGTCGTAACCAAAATTCAAGTTCATACAAAGATTTCAACTAATCAAAAGGAGAGATCTTAGAGACATATGCATACAATTGAGCATTAATATGCACCAGTTTAGAAACATTTTGTGTGATACGGGAGCCTCAGTCAATGTAACGCCTATAGAAGATATGTTACAAGATGATTTGAAGATCAATTGTCCTAATACCACAGATTCGCAAGTAGTTGATGGTAACTTGGTACCAACAATATGGAGAGTCTTGAATTTGAATGTGAAATTGGATAGATTCACATTTATCATTGGTTTTGAGATTATGGATCATAATATAGATGATGATGTGTCTATGATACTTGAGAGGCCATTCTTGAACACTACCGATTCGATCTTGCACATGAGGAAGAAAATGGTCACAATGAGTATCGTGGAGGATGATGATGACGAGAAGATTGTCTTTGTTGAAGGGAAACAAATGCATCTAAATGGGAGAGATATCAATATCTCTAACCTACAAATGGAGTATCTCGATGTAGGCTTAGACTTAATGGGCAAAAAGGTGTTAGGCTAATCACATTAAATTAAGCACTACTGAGAGCTAGCCTAGGGGTTTTTAATTTTATTTTTTAAATTTCAATTATTTATTTAGCTTAGTTAAACAATCCAAACATATTAGTAGTTTTTTAACTTTTGAAAGTCTTTTGCAAATTTTCTAGAAAATACCATTTGCCGAGTGAATCTTCAAATGTTTTATAAGGTTTATTATGTTGTGCTAATATGTTTGTGTTTAGCGTTTCCATGTTTAATGATTTTTTTTAAACTTTGAGGAAAAGTTTTGATTTAAGTTTGGAGGCATCAACACTACACTAAGGGAAGTGGTATGAAAGGATGATATAAGGATAAACAATATAGGTATGAACATAAAATTTTATTTTTGAAGCAGTTAAAGAGGAAAGCATGGTAGTGTATTTTTTCTATTTAATTATTATTTGAATGTGTTTAAGTAGTATATATTATGTTATATCCAGTAATATGTAATGAATAAGTAACTCGTTTTCAAAGTTCATGCTTTCAATTTAGGATGAGTAAGAATACAAGTATCTTGTTGATATGAAACTCAAGAGAGTGTTATCAATTTAAGAAGAAAATAAGAAATGTAGCAAACAAAAATAGGCTTCATGATTAGAAACTTTGAGTTAGGGAAAACATGAACTTGAAACAAAAGCAAGAAGAATACTAGAACACTTCTAGTTGAAAAAGTTATATCACTAAGGAATTCTATAATAAATATGAATCTTACTTGAGTATAAAAGTAAATGCAGGCTCAGTACTAACATGGGAAGAGATAGGCATGGTGTTTGATGAAGAATTTGAAGTTAAAACTAGCTTAATAAAATAAAAGTGAGAAGTGCTAACAAAAAGTTTTAAATGACACGTGTCAAGCGTGCACAATAATAAATTCCTTGTATATTTATAACTTGTAGTAGTAATAACCGGGATATCGTCTCCAAATAGATTTTTTAAACTTAAAAGGAAGTATATTTTCTAGTTTTTATTAATTTAGTTATTAGAAAGGAATTAAAATGTTAAATAACTAAGAACTATGATTGCTGACATAAATAACCAAACTAACTAAACTAATTTAAATAATTCAAATGCAAACTAAATTTAAAAATATTCAAATTCGATTCAATATAAATAAAAAGCTATATAAATAAACCCCCACTAAACAATATAAAAACTTGGATTGCTTTCAAACACTAGAACATAACATCATTTCATATCATAGTTATAATCATAACACTTGGAATCTTGGAGTCATTAAAATCTACTTTATAATAGGTAGATAGCCTTTTACCAGCCACCAATTTTTCTAAATTCAATAAAATGTCACATTCTTATCATTTTAAATTTACCCATTGGAACAAATGCAATACCATAGAAATACGATAACATTACGCTCAATGAAAATCGTGCCTAATCGAATCCAATATTACTGAAACTACATAATAAACAACTTAGAACACAATCTCCTAAGACATCCAATCAGGAAATGCCTTATATATTAATTATAGTTACTACTTCTATAATTGTTGTCAATAACTATAGACATAGATTTTAGAATCATAATACCATATAATACATTTGCAACTATGCATGCAATACTAACCTCTTTTAGTGGTAAAAAGTAAAAAAAAAACTTGTTAAATCGTGATTGACATGTGTGAATAGATTTGAAGCATTAAGTTCTTGATTCCTTAATTATATCTATCTAGAAATCCAAAATATATTGCATGTCTAAGGTTTGTTTAGAGTGATAGACTATTCACTTGTCGGAAATAAACAATGCATAAATACAACTAAAAGACAAAATGAATAAATTAGTACCTTAATATAAATCAAAGTCCAATGTATCTTCAAACATAAAATAATATAGAACAAAAGGAAGAGTAAAAGGAGAGAGAGTTATTTCGAAGCTCTCGGCCTTTTTATAGTCTCCCTACGTATACGTCTCTTAGATAAACTCGGTTTCTTCATATTAATCTAAAAAAAGACCATCATCGACCTCAGTGATTTCCCATCAATTCCTAACTTATACACAAATAAGTAAGCAAAACATTGAGTCTAGCTTTTAGTGCTCCGCCGATTTAGTTGGCGATTTCTAGTTCATTCTCTAATTCGCCGTGAATTCGCTGACTCTTTCCTACTGCGGATTTAGATGCGATTCCTAATGTTATTCCAAATCGACAGAAAAGTTTTTCAGTTGACTGTTTTGCTCTTCATTATCTTTTCTTCCATTTCTTCAATTTCCTATTTAATCTTCAAATAAAAAAAAAATAAGAGAACACCTAGTGTAATATCATCATTTACATATAAAACCAATCTAAAGTACACAATAAAATGTGTCTAATTATTTACTGGTCAATTGCCCCCAAACTCAACATTTTGTTGTCCCGAGTATAGGAATACTCTTAATCATATTCTTTATTCATTCTTTATATATTAATTTCAAATTAATTCACCTTAACTTTAAATAATAGAGATTTTAAAATAGAAGTGGTTTTCAAATGAAAACATATTACCCACAAGTAAATGAATGTTATGATATAATAGAATGATTTAGTCAAATCAAAACATCCCTTATGATAACTTAACCACCTAATGTAACAATCTTTTGAACTTAAAGTTCATTACAAAGGCTAGTACACAATATAGGTTTTCTTAATATCTATTGACAAGCATCAAGCTTACGATATCTAATATATAATCTCAAAACAAATAAACTATTAGATTAAATTTAATTTTAAAAACTACTTTATAATAGTACCATAATCAAAATCAATAAGAAGTTTACCAAGATACCAATGAATCTATCATTTAAAACGTATTAGATTAAGAAATACTTCATTTAACTCTAGCTTCAAGTACTCGAGTTAAATCTTTTCTATGAAGAGTTTAAGAACATCCATCTTTTTCATTTCTTATTATATGTTCCTCTTCATTCTAATTTTTTTCTCTTTAACATATTTCTTTTACTTTTGCTTTTGAGTCCCTGCTCCATTTCCTTTGGTCATATTCTCACATTTCTCCCACTATAGATTCCCTGCTACATTTCCTTTAGAATCTATAGGACTCTCTATATCTTTGTAATATTTTGTCAACGCTTTCCACTACCCACTAAAGTTGGAAAAAATATTCTTTCTAACTTATAGAAATTCATCGATTTCTAACCAATTTCTTCTTTCAATTGTGGCATAATAGCTTTCTATATATATACTATAAAATAATTAATCCATAGCCTTTTGTATTGATAAGTCGGTATTTATAGGTATTTATTAGTCTATTTTAATATGTTTAATTATTAAAAGTATTTAAAATATATATTTAATTATATTTTTTGGTCATTTTTAGGTGAAACGGACTGCGCGGTTGAATTCGTGGCGGAAAAATACTCAAAATGGAGTATTTATTTGCAAAAATCGGATGTCGGATGTATCGAATAGCCAACGAAACGTTCCGGCCAATCAGACAACGCCACGTCAGCCAAACCAATCACGAGATGCCACGCGTACGACGCGTCAGCACAGCAAGCCAATCATCACGCTTCAGTAGCGTCGATCTGCATCGAGATACGAGACAGCACAAACTCCCGATAATTCGCCTACTCTTGCGCGATTTCTTCCGTGCCTCGTCATGCCACTTGGCGCGCTATCATTCGTTCACGGGTCATCTCACTAATTACGACGCGCGCACGTGGAGCTTCGTCGGCAAACACAAAATAGAAAGCGCGAACCACGCGGCGACAACTCAGAGGCGGTGACTGGAACGGTCCAATGGCGCTGCGACACGTCATTGCGACCCAGAAAATCAGCCAATCGCGTGCAGACACATGGCAGAGTCCGAATTTTGATCTAAAAACAGCCCTACGATGCTCCTCGACGCACGAGTCACGTACCTTACCCCTAAAATTGGTATCCTAGACCATTTTGGAGTATTTCTATATATTAGGAACCTTGATATTATTAATAGAGGAATTGATTAGCAATTTGAAGAGAGAGTTCAATTAGTTTTTAGTAGTAGTTTTTGAAGACAATGCCCGGCTAATCAATTTCTTGCCTAAGTCGAAGGGGAAGCAAGTCGGAATCATGGATTCAAAGTATATTATGTGAGATCTTTTATTTTATTATTTAAATTAATTTAATTTCTCTTATTTCATTGTTGTTGGTTTACGGTCATTGAATGTACAACAATTGGATCTAGGTTAAATCGGTAGCGGACGCGTCCGATTATCTAGGATTAGTGATCCCATAGATCTATATTAATGCGGTTAGTGTATTAAATCTTATTGGCGGATGTCTAGGGTTATACATTAATTAGGGAAATTAGTGGCGGATGTCCGATTATCAAAATTAGGGAATTAGGAATTTACGGCGGATGTCGATTTTCCATCACTAATCTAGGAGAATTAAATTAATAATTTTTAGGAAAGATTGAAGACCATGATTGTCATTGAATCTTGATTCGATTTGTGGGCTGGAGATTTAGGTATTATTTAGGCATTATTTAGGAATTAATTAATTATTAATTAGTTGGTTTAATAATTAGTTAGTTATTTTAATTAGTTTAGTTAATATTTATTTGAAAACCCCCATATTTAGTTAACTTAGAGTAAACTAAGTCCTCATGATTCGACCCGTATTTACCACTACTACACCCTTGCGGTTGGTAACTCTTTTACGGGTTATATTTGGCACGCTTACGACACGCGTCAAATTTTGGCGCCGTTCTTGGGGACTTTATCTTTACTCGAGTTTAGGTGTTAGTTAGTTTAATTAATCTATTTAGTCAGTTGGTTTAAGTAGAGTAGTAATTAATATATTATTATTATCATTTTTTTTTCTTTTGTTTTTACGTTTCTGTTTTTGTTTTTTTTTCTTTATTCTGTTTTTGTTTTTTTACTCCGTTTTTGTTTTTTTTCGTTTTTTTTACGATTTTTTAATACGATTTCGTTTTTTTTCGTTTCTGTTAGTTTGTTTTTTTTTACGTTTTCAGTTCTTTTTTTGTTTTTTTAACATTTTATTTTTTTTATTACGTTTTTGTTTTTAGTTTTGTTTGTTCTGTTACGTTTTTGTTTTTAGTTTTGTTTTGTTTTATTGCTTTGCTTTTACTCTGTTTTTGTTTTTTATATTTTTACGTTTTTTTTTTATTACTTTATTAGTTTACTTAGTTAGATTAGTAATTAATTTATTATTTCTTTATTAATTAACTTAGTTAAATTTTTTCTAACCCCTGATTTCTATTTTCTTCCTTTTTTATTTTTTATTTTTTTCTTTTTATTTTGTCTGTCTAGTCCCTTGCTCTTAACATGTATGCAGTGCAATATGTCAAGTTCCGCACCGAGAAACTTGACCGACTAATCTCGATGATGGAACACCTCCTCTCATCTGGTGAAGAGCAAGTTAACCCCGACATGGACTCCGCCTACCTCCATAATTATGGTCGATACGAAGACTCACATTATTATAATGTGAATGGGGTAGGTATGCCACAAAATAGATATCAAAATATTAACATGAATTCTTTTGTGCAACAGGTCGAGGTTTGCGAAATTTGTGGATATTATTCTCATTCCGCACATATTTATCCATATAATTCACGGTATGAGAATTATCACTATTCCAGCTATGCACCGCCACAACCTGACTTCTCCGGATTCATGTCACACACACAAGCTCCTCAACATGAACGAAATCAACGGTGTCATCAAAGCCTCTCTTTGAACGATATGATGATGGAAGTGATGGAATGTTTGCCTGAAAGTTGGCGAACTCGCAATGAGATTCCAAATATCGATTTAAGTTTGCCAGCCTTGACGGACGTGCAAACTTCCTTCACTTTTACCCCAGAGGAGGATGTGAGAGATGATACGTCGACAAATCTTGAGGTGCATGAGGATACGGAACCAGAAGAATATTTGATAGAAACATCCGACGAATGTGAAGTCTTTCCAATTGAGCCAGAGATTGTCATTGCCTTAAATGAGGGAGAAGATGAGATGACCATTGATGTCAATTTAGAAAAGCCGGAGATGCAGCAGATAGAGAGCAAGGAAGACCAACCTCTGGTGTTGGTACGACCACCCACCCTCCCAAACATATATGGTACACCTTATAAAGGGGTGGAAGTAAGGGAGCGTTTGAGATCTTCTCACTGCCGACACCTTTGTGTTGGACGATCCCGATATGATTGATTCATTCGTGTTGGAAGTTCGGATGAGCTCCTAAATACGAAAGAGGGCATGCACATTTCATTGCCCAATTACGTAGATGCGCCATTCGTTGTCGACATCTCTAAAGGAGAGGGCATTACGTGATCAATCATTTTAAGTCTAGCCAAAGACTTAAAAGAAAGGCGGCTCGTTGGGAGGCGGCCAGAACTTTATTTTTATTTTGTTATTTCTTGCATTTATTTTAGTTTTAGTTTTTTTTTTTTTTTTTTTTTTTTATTATTATTATTATTATTATTATTATTATTATTATTATTATTATTATTATTATTATAATTTGGTTTCTTTAATTTTTATTTACGGGTAATAAAGGGTGGGAGCGCTGAATTTTGTAGGTTTGACTTTGGATTACATTTTTAACATAATTTGAGCATTATTTTTTAGGAATTAACATGTTTATAGGATTTTTGGTGTTTTGAGACTTGGTTGGGACATACCTAACTTAAGTCGCCGCATTAGTGGCGGGTTTTTTTAGTAAACCCAAAACCCTAAATCTCATTCCATCGTCTTGTTGATTTCACCCTTAGTTGAATAACTTCGGGCTCGCAAGGCTTGATTGGAATTTTTTTTTTGAGTTAATTCATATATTTGCTAGTTCTTGCTCTTGTTATGATTATTATTTTTCTTTAGTATCCTTAGTCATTCACATATGCGATTTAATGCGTTCATTGCTAGTTTTTAGAAATTTCTTGTTATTCATGAACTTGTATCACTTTCTAATCCATGTTCTTCTTTCACCATCTTGTTTGTTTTCTATGTGTGGAATCCTTGACTTGTTTTGAACCTTGAGGACAAGGTTCGGAATAAGTTTGGGGGTGTTTGAGGGATTGTGGATTGTTTTGGATGGATTTTTTGCGAAAGACCGCGGGTGAGATTGTTTAATTTTTTTATTATGCGGTTATATGCGGATATTGGATGGTAATGGTGGTGTTTTGTATCATTTATTTCAATTCTTTCATTTCTTTTCCATTCATATTCTTTTCTCATTCATTAGGAATTGATACACTTTCATGCATATATTTAGTATGTTTTATTTATTTTAGAGTCACCCGAAACTTTGTTCATGCCTTTGGTTGTGGATGAGTAAATTACAGTTGCCTTTTTAACTTGAAACTTAGAGAAAATTAGGAGAAACATTCAATCAAGTTCGTAGCTCTGCATTTTTATGATTTCATAATTAGAGACTTAGATGATGGTTGGACTTAGTGCTAGATAACGAAAATGAGTAAACGGTCAAATTTATGCAAGTTATATTATTTTAATCCATATTTAGTGGATTTGCTTGATTATAGTGAAAGTGAGAAGTACTAACAGGAGTTTTATTAAAGTAGAGTGTCCTACAAGTTTCCATAGGAAATGGAGCAGGGAAACTTGTGGTGGGAAAAAGCGAGAAAATCGATTCATAGGAAATGGAGCAGGGACCGTATTAATTGAAAAAAAAAAAAAGAAAAAAATTTGGAGAAAAAAAAAAGAAAATAAAAGAAAAATGAAAAAAATGAATAAAGGCGGAAGTTGTGAAACTCCTAAAATAAAAGATTTAGTTCGAGTGCTTTCACTATATTAAGTAAGAATTTAAATTTGCGTGCTTGAATGTATAGACTAAGAAAACTTGTGATTAGTTGACGGCCTTTGTATTGACCGATTCTATGTTTTGAAAGTGAGATCTTAATTGTGTTTGGGTTGCGAGGCTTGACATATCATAACTCTGAAATTTTCTGAGTTACTTGTTAATTTGGTGACTATGTAAACCAAAGGAACTCCATGAATTTGAGTCGGGTATAAGATTTATTATTATATTAGGAGTCTAGTTTAGTTTGTGTTGTCATTTACACCTTTGCTCGGGACGTGCAAAGTCCTAAGTTTGGGGGTATTTGATAAGTCGGTATTTATAGGTATTTATTAGTCTATTTTAATATGTTTAATTATTAAAAGTATTTAAAATATATATTTAATTATATTTTTTGGTCATTTTTAGGTGAAACGGACTGCGCGGTTGAATTCGTGGCGGAAAAATACTCAAAATGGAGTATTTATTTGCGAAATCGGATGTCGGATGTATCGAATAGCCAACGAAATGTTCGGCCAATCGACGACGCCACGTCACGGTGATGCGGGACCAATCATGAGATGCCACGCGTACGACGCGTCAAAGCCACACAAGCCAATCATCACGCTTCGAGTAGCGTCGATCCGCATCGAGATACGAGACAGCACAAACTCCCGAGTAATTCGCCTACTCTTGCGCGATTTCTTCCGTGCCTCGTCATGCCACTTGGCGCGCTATCATTCGCGTCATCGGGTCATCTCGGCTAATTACGACGCGCCACGTGGAGCTTCGTCGAGCAAACACAAAATAGAAAGCGCGAACCACGCGGCGACAACTCGAAGGCGTGTGACGGAACGGTCCAATGGCGCGCGACACGTCATTGCGACCCGAGAAAACCAGCCAATCGCGTGCGGACACATGGCGAGTCGAATTTTGATCTAAAAAACACCCTACGATGCTCCTCGACGCACGAGTCACGTACCTTACCCCTAAAATTGGTATCCTAGACCATTTTGGAGTATTTCTATATATTAGGAACCTTGATATTATTAATAGAGGAATTGATTAGCAATTTGAAAGAGAGTTCAATTAGTTTTTAGTAGTAGTTTTTGAAGACAATGCCGGCTAATCAATTTCTTGCCTAAGTCGAAGGGAAGCAAGTCGGAATCATGGATTCAAAGTATATTATGTGAGATCTTTTATTTTATTATTTAAATTAATTTAATTTCTCTTATTTCATTGTTGTTGGTTTACGGTCATTGAATGTACAACAATTGGATCTAGGTTAAATCGGTAGCGGACGCGTCCGATTATCTAGGATTAGTGATCCCATAGATCTATATTAATGCGGTTAGTGTATTAAACCTTATTGGCGGATGTCTAGGGTTATACATTAATTAGGGAAATTAGTGGCGGATGTCCTGATTATCAAAATTAGGGGAATTAGGAATTTCTGGCGGATGTCGATTTTCCATCACTAATCTAGGAGAATTAAATTAATAATTTTTTAGGAAAGATTGAAGACCATGATTGTCATTGAATCTTGATTCTGATTTGTGGAGCTGGAGATTTAGGTATTATTTAGGCATTATTTAGGAATTAATTAATTATTAATTAGTTGGTTTAATAATTAGTTAGTTATTTTAATTAGTTTAGTTAATATTTATTTGAAAACCCCCATATTTAGTTAACTTAGAGTAAACTAAGTCCTGCGGATTCGACCCCGTATTTACCACTACTACACCCTTGCGGTTGGTAACTCTTTTACGGGTTATATTTGGCACGCACGACACGCGTCATGTATGACAAGTTTCTTAGAAATTTGTCTTTTTCTTCTTGCACTATTATTTCGATCTTCTACCTATTATCATTACCAAAACAAGACTTTCAATTTAGTATTCAAATCAAGTAGTAAATTAATAAAAAATGGTATAAAAATTGATTTTTTTTATCATAAAATTCACTTGGGTAGTAAAAATATCACTTTAATCCAAAATCTATTATATATTCATTATCGTTCTTAGTAAAATGAAAATCATACTTACTTAAATTTGGAAGAAATTTTAAAAAAAATTATCAACTTAATTGAATATCATATTAAAATTAATTTTGGACTTTTCTTCTACATTTCTTTTTTTTATTTCCATTAATGTCATACTTCACGTAAAATAGCTCCACACTTATTCTAAACCTTGTCCTTAAGGTTTAAAAATGAAGTCCGATGTTCAACATAACAATCATACTGCATGAAGTATAAGAGAATTGATAAAATTGTGAATTTTGAGTATCAAAAAATTAATAAAGTAATTTAAGATTATAATAAGACAGAGTGCAGTAAAATTAATGAATAAACATTACCATTATATTTCAAGTGTATTAAATATCATAACCAAGCACTAAATAAAATGTAACACATAGTATACCATCATAAACATAAAGTATCACCAACAACATTACCACTACCGAAATTACATAGAGGAGCTCTCACAATATAACTCAGAAATAGAAAATAAAATAGAATAAGGGAATCAAAGTTAGCATCTGGAATTCGCATCATCATAAACCTCCACTGGGTCAATCATCTGGGAATGGTAGCTCACAACCGGGTGGTAGAGGTGATATTATTAACCTGGCAATGTCGGAACACAAAGATTATTGCTAAGTAGTAATCTCATATGTGTAAATGGTATAGGAACATCTATGTGTCCTTGACATCTTTTATTCCTTGACATCGCACGCTTCATTATGTGGATGCTCCTTGCTAAGGCTTTCTAGTTCTCAAACACTAGTTCCGACTATGAAGAGTAGTCATCTGATTGGGTGAAATTGCACCGTGAAAGCCAATTTCGACTTTTCCATACATAGCCCGACATCATTCCTAGCAGGTTGCTCCATGTTCGAATTATTTCTAGCTTCTGATATCTCTTCCAAGATTGTGCTCGTAACATCTCTGATTTTCCATCGCTATTATATTTCTCTTATGGCTATCTCAGCCCTTTTTCTCTCATCCTCTATGTCTTCACGACCCTTCACCCTTCCATATTTCTCTATAGTTTCATCATTAATGGTATTCTCTAGTAAAATATCCATATCGAGCCTACCATATCCACCTAGTCCATCTTACAAAAGGTCGTAATAATCAAAGGGAACTGACTTCCATCGTTCTTCTTAGGGGTGATGACACTCCTAGTTGATTCATAACTTATCTTGCAAACATCCAAGTATCTTAATCCCGTGACAATGTGGTAAGTAGGGTGACATTAATGTTCACTATCTCGTAGTACTGCGGGCTGGCTGTAAGCTGTCGTTGATAAAATATTGACAAGCTTTATTTGTTTTCCTAAATAGTTTGGTGGTTATGTACTTAAGGTGTCCCTCTACATAAAAAAGAAGTCTATCCCCATGGATTGCCTCTAAACCTCCCCTATTGTCTCGTTAGGGGTAATGGTATTTTATTTTATTATTCAGGTTTAAGGTACTAGTCGTTTTCTTTTGGCGTAACACTCTCTCACTAAGACATTACAACCTCGTTCACTAGGAACATCCTCTAAGTCTTGGTAGTTGCAATCCCTAGTCAAAAGTACCCCATTCCTAGCCTCAATGATATCTAATATGTTTGGCCTATACTTCAGTTTGTTCTTCATATTAAATCCCGTTTCCAGGATTAACTTCCTATCCTTAATTATATCATTGCTAAATTTTCCATAGGCCTTTTTATTGACAAAATTCTCTTTCCTTAATTCATAATTATTCTCTCCCATTGGTATCTCTTGTTTAACTTCCTCATTGTCCTTCTTTTCTTTATAATCATCATCAATATTGAAACTAAATGAAGAAGGTAGAGTAAGTTCTCTTTTTGCTCTAATTCAAGGTGTGTTGAAAGATATTGATGTGGGTTGGATTTAGGAAACTTTGGATTTTATTATTGAAATCAGAACTAACTTTCCTTTCCCCTTCTCCTCCCTTAAACTTCTAGCCTTTCCACCTCCGGCTATTTGGATTTTAAAAACAAATTTGTCAGAAATGTGTTTCATAAAACTCAATTTATCTATCAAGAATGAGAAATCATTGGAAAAATTGATTAAAAATCGAAAGTTTGAAATTTATAAGAAAGTTGTTGATAAAACATCGTTGGGAAAAATGAACTTTGTATGTAATTCAAATCGATCAATAAATATTCACAAAAACTACCAAACTCATTTGAAAGTTAGTCTCAAATTAGCTTGCGTATAAAGTTCGATCCATTCGCCATATACGAAAAATTATTAAAAAATTTAATAGTAATAAACAAAACATCGCATCACTCCAATATTAGTATTATAATAGAAATTATTTGATTTCAAAACCATTTTAGAGTAAAGATTTTGAAATTGAACTCCTAACCTAATAATCAATCAAAAATCAGTTTTCGTTAATTACATTCTTCGAAGTGATTCTTTTAAGAATGGAATTCAAAACTCCTCTTTATGACACTCCTCCAAGTTCCAATTCAAATTCCCTTACTCAAGTCATAGGTGGCTTTACACTCTAAAAACTCACCAAATTTTGAGTTGAATGTGTGAGGATTAAGGTGGAAATCACTTAAATACACTAAAATTAAGCTTTGAAAGTTGAATGTAGTCAAAAATGGGTCACTTGATTGAAAGGTTGCGATGGCTTGTGAGTGTAAAATGTTTAAATGTGGCGATTTGGGATTTCTATTTTTAGAAACTTGAATTTGTTCTTAGCAAATTAGGGTTTAAGTAGATTTGGTGAAGAATCGCTGACAAAATCATTAGAAATAAGCTTTAGTGACTCAGTGATTTGTGCAATGATTTCTAGTTATAAGCTTAATTCAGTGATAAATTGGGGACGTGAATTTACATTGAAAACTCAGCTTACTATTGCCAATTTTCTCAGTTATTTCTAGTACAAACTAGAGTCCTAGAGAAATCTCCAACCAATTTTTGTAGTGTTTCTAATTAAATTGATTGTCCCATTTGATTATCTTAAATATATATTCAATAAAGGTATAAATATTCATGATTTTGCAGAGTTTTTCTATGATATGTATTAAATTATCTATTTTTAACATAAATACTAATTAACATAAAAACTGATGCATAAAACAATATAATATGGAAGTAAATTAGCTTGATCAACCCCCTTCCATGAAAGTATTCCGAAATTGAATTCCTAAAATATCCCCATGGTAAGAGTTAAAAGTTGAGAGATATAAAAACAACTAACAAATTTCTCATACTAAAACAAAAAATAAAGGTAGAGTATGGGCTGCCTCCCATAAAGTGCTTTTGTTTACTATCATTGGATCGGATGAACCATACGATTCTAGGCAGGTTATATGAACTTAAGCATATGATTATCCACTCTTGTGTTATTCCAAAAAATGATTGCTCAACCATGAAGTCAAAAAATAATTATTTTGTTTACAGTATCCTTGATAACTTGCGACATGGCTTAGAAAGGTCCCCCCAAGATCAATGGAGGATATTCGTTGATGGAATGTGGCATACCCAAAAGTCTGTAGGAATAATATACTTTTCAATTTGAACTGGAATATTAGTAACCACACCTGTTGGTTTTTTTGAATAATTTTTTAGTCGAGTAACTTTTTGAAAGAAAGTACATCCAATTCTGATTGAGTGTAAAGGAAAAAATGAATTGGCATATAGTTAGAACCCATATCTTTGATAGCTTTAAAATACCAAGCCATTTGACCTTTATGTGAATATATATCTCACGGATCATCGAGCTTAACAATTACTGAGTTTTTTTCTTCTTCTTATATTTCATAAATTTAAATAACTTCATGTTATTATTCTCAATATTGTTCGGTTACTAAACCCTCCATTTACGAGTTCTTGTCTTTTGATTTGAAATATATTCACCTTGCTTGTTCTTGGTCTTAGCATTTCCATCTTCCATTGTTATTGCATTAATAGCATATATTTCTGCTTCATGAAAATTTAATTCTAAATATTTATAATCCTTAGTTTTTTCATCATCAAATTCATCAGAATTTCCATAGATATCTTCATTATTGAAACCAAAAGTGAATTTTTTTTTCAAATTCTATAGACATTGTTCCTTCAAAGATGTCTAGTTTCATATAAGCTTTTTGAAGGAATGGTCTTCCTAAAGGTATAGATGGGGACTTAGCTGATATTGAGTCTCCTATAACCATGACATAGAAGTCACCAGGAAACACTAAGTCATTTACTTTGACTAAGACATCTTCTAATAAGCGATATGGTTTAATAATGGTGTTGTCGGCTAAGGAAACATTAATAGGTGTATTAGTCAACAAACCTATTTTTAATGACTCACATAACTTAAGTGACATAACGTTTATTGATGCTCCAGGGTTACACATTGCAAAATCTATTGAATGAGTCCCTATTATAATAGGAATCCTAAACATCCCTGGGTCGAAATATTTTTCAGGTATTTTTTTTAATTAAAGCAGACACTTTTGTTCTAAGTTTTCTTTAGATTCTTGTAAAAATTTATCTTTTAACCCAGAGAATTATTTCAAAACTCCATCATAAGTAGAAAATTGCATAATTTATTCCATTAATGGTTTATTCATTTCTAGTTTCCTAAATAATTCAAGAAGGTCTTTATTGGTTTCTTCCTCCCTACCATCTACTAATTGTTATGGAACTGTAGAATATGCACACATATCTTCATTCAAATTATCAGAAACCTTATCATTTTTATCCTTATTAGTTAATTCAGACTTTTGTAAAAATTTCTCATATGTTTCAACTCTGGCTAAATACCAAGGATATAGTCTTCGAAGAAAATGTATATATTTCATTTGTTCAGCCATCCATTCTCTACTAGGAATGACATTAACCATCACTTTTTCTTCTTCTTCTTCTTCAATAGTCTTGTAAACCTTATTTTTATTACTCTATTTAAGTGTCTTACCAGTTGTAGTTGTCTTTTTATTACTAAGTGTAGCATCAACTGGCGCTTGATTAGTAGGGGCAACATTAGTTTGAGTAGGTGTTTTAGCTTGACTACTCTGTTGAGTAATTAACCTATTTATTTGTAAGTTCATTTGACTTAACTGATTTTTCAGTTCATTAAGTCTCAATGAGATTTTGAGAAATCTGCGTAAAGTCTTGATGACTTTGACTCATAAAGTTATGCATGATTCGTTTTAAATTTGGATTCATAACTTGAATGTTTTGTTGAGTTTGTTGATTAGGTGCAAATTGTATCTCAGCTCTTGGTCTATAAGTTTGATTTTGAGGACCATAACTAAGATTCAAATTCAGTTTTCTAGGATAATAAGTATTATTACTCTATTATTTTCTTGGGGGATCTGAAAATTGATTCATCATTGCATTAACCTCTTCAGTATCTTCTTCATGTAGAGTAGGATACATATCTATAAGATGTGTAACCTCATTTCAGAATCTATGAGCCTTAACCAGTTTAGATCATTCATGAACTAACAGCTTAACAATCTTACATAATTCATCAATTTTATAATCAGATACATTATTTCTTTTATTATCAACTTCATAGAGTTTCTTTCTTGATGATTCAACCTTTTCACCACTTTGCTTATATTGTTTTGCCATTTTAATAATTGCTTCTTTCATTAGAGTAGTTGTTTTCTCAAATAAAGATCCACTACATACTATGTCTAGTAGTTTTTGTTCAAAATGATTGAGTCCTTCATAAAAATACTTTCATAAAGGTCCTTAAGTATATCCATGTTATGGATAAGAATAAAGTAATATTTGGAATGTATCTCGAAATTGATTAAGTTTCTCATCATATTTCGTCTTTGCAATTGTGATTTTCTTTCTCAAGGAACTAATTTTTCTAGTAGGCATATATTCATCTAGAAAAGCTTCTAACATTTGAGTCTATATAGTTATCGAGTCTTGTAGGAGGTAGAACAACCATTTTTGAGCTTGATCTTTCAATACAAAAGGAAAAGCCTTAAGTTTAGCTTGTTTTAAAATATCTTCTTTTGGTTTCATTCCATTAATTTTTTGTTGATACTCCCTTATGAATTACTACGGGTCTCCATTGTATTTACCATATAAGTTATATAAAGCACTAATAAATCCATATCTATATTCGAATTCAGGAAATCCATTTAGATATGCTATGCACATAGGTTTATATGCTGTAACATTTTGATTTGCTTGCCTAAAAGTGAGTTCTCTATTATAATTATTATTATTATTGATAAGTTTGTTATCATTGTTATTATTATTAATGACAGTGTCATTAATATCATTATTGTTGGTTTCCATCCTATTAGCTATATTTTCCCTAAGTTGTTGTTATCTTAAACTTTAATTAAAAGTTCTATTAATTTTAGGATCAAATAGATGTACAGATCTTGTTGAATTAACATGACAGTGTGTAGACCATACAATGTCTAGACTCCTTAGAAATTATTTAAAAATCTTCAATAACGGTACCAAAAATAGACACGTGTTGAGCATGCACAATAATAAATTTCCCGTATATTTATAACTTGTAATTCCATAAGGATTTTGTAAACTTCAAAAGAAAGTATTTTTAATTTAGTTAATCTAATAAGACGAGAATTAAAATATTAAATCAATAAAAACTATGATTACTAACATAAATAACCAAACTAACTAAACTAGTTTAAACAATTTAAATGCAAACTAAATTAAAAAAAATACTCAAATTCAATTCAATATAAATAAACAAACATCTAAGCAAATCTCTACTAAACAATATAATATACTTGAATTGCTTTCAAGCACTAGAACATAATATCACTTCATATCATAGTCATAATCATAAGACATAGAATCTTGGAATCGTTAAATTCTACTTCATTATAGGTTGATAGCCTTTAGCCCGCCACCAATTTTTCTAAATTTAATGTAAATAAAACATTCTTGTCATTGTAAATATGCCCATTTGATAGAATGGAACGCTGTAGAAATACAATAGCATTATGATCAAAGAAAATCATGCCTAATCTAAGTCAATATTATCAGTTGTATAATAAACAATTTAGAACACAATCACCTAAGACTTCCTCTCATAAAATGCCTTCTATATTAATCCTAGTTACTACTTCTATAATTTTTGTTGATAAGTATAGACACATATTTAGAATCATAATACCACATAACACATTTGCAACTATGCATGCAACACTCATCCCCTTTAGTCGTAATACGCAAAAATAACTTGTTAAATTTGTGATTGACGTGTATGAATAGATTTGAAGCATTAAGTTCTTGATTCCTTAATTATAATTATCTTGAAATCCAAAATAAATTACATGTCTAAGGTTTGTTTAGATCAATAGACTACTCACTTATGTTGGAAATAAACAATGCATAAACATAATTAAAAGACATAATGAATAAATAAATACCTTAATATAAATACAAGCTCCTATGTATTCTCAAACGTCAAATAATGTAGAATAAAAGGAAAGCAAAAGGAAAAGTAAAAGGAGAGAGTTATTTCGAAGCTCTCTGCCTTTTTTATAGTCTCCCTACATATATATCTTTGAGATAAAATCAAATTTTTCATATTAATCTAATAAAAAATCGGCACCAACCTCAGCGATTCTCAGCATTCTTAACTTATACACAAATTGTTGAGCAAATTGATAAGTCAGCATTTATAGGTATTTAATAGTTTATTTTATTATATTTAAAGTGAAAAGCCTTTAAAATATATATATTTAATTATATTTATTGGTCACTTTCAAGTGAAACAGAAGGTGTGGTTGAATCTAAGGTGAAAAAATACTCAAAATAGAGTATTTATGTGCAATGTGTGCGTTTTCTCAACCAAACCAGTCTACGTTCTCCACGTGTCGAGTTCCCATTGGTCAGCAGCACAAACCATTTCTACAACTCGTCATAGCATGTTTTGGATCATCCTCGGGATGTGTTTCACATAGTCTTCCCTTACCTTCACTCGATTACTCGACCAAACCAACCCATTCCATGCTCTTGACAAGTGTCAGTATGTAACCTATTCACCACGTCATTGCATATGTTCCAGCCAATCCCTCACTGCCATATCAGTGCCTTAGCACCAATCGGACAAATCTGAGTTCGACACGTGTCCCATGCATTACAAAAAAATGCTCATCAGCCCTTGGATGTGCCTCGGCGCACAAGTCACTCCACCAACCCCTAAAATTAGGGAGTTTTTACTTGATTAATACGTTTGGGAGAAAAAATTAGCAAACCAACACACCCACCAAACTATTTCCCAATCTAACACACCTGTTGCCACGTAAGCGCCTAATCACCAGCCACGTAAATTTTTTTTTTTTGGTCAGCTGAAAACGTGACTTAGAGTCACGTTTTCCATTGTATAAAAAACGTGACCCGAGGTCACGTTTTCCACCAGGGTACAAAAAAACAACATAACAATCAACATTACATGAACACAAGAAGCATAAACAAACGAAAATCCCCAAACATGTTGATCGACGAGTTGTATAAATCACATCAACTAATTGGCAAAAAACAAAAAATTCAATAGGATTAAAAAAAAATAAAGCGTCGGCTAGAAAAAAACAACCGAATACAAAAAAAAAAAAAAAAACATAACAACCAACATTACATGAACAAGAAGCATAAACAAACGAAAATCCCCAAACATGTTGATCTCGAGAGTTGTATAAATCACATCAACTAATTGGCAAAAAAACAAAAAATTCAAATAGGATTAAAAAAAAAAAATAAAAGCGTAAATTCGGCTAGAAAAAAACAACCGAGATACAAAAAAAAACAACATAACAATCAACATTACATGAACACAAGAAGCCTAAACAAACGAAATTCCCCAAACATGTTGATCTGACATTAGTTGTATAAATCATATCAACTAATTGGCAAAAAACAAAAAATTCAAATTAGGATTAAAAAAAAAAAAAGCGTCGGCTAGAAAAAAACAACCAGGATACAAAAAAAAAAAAAAAAACATAACAACCAACATTACATGAACAAGAAGCATAAACAATCGACGAGTTGTATAAATCACATCAACTAATTGGCAAAAAACAAAAAATTCAGCCGGATTAAAAAATAAATAAAGCTCGGCTAGAAAAAAACAACCTAGGATAAAAAAAAAAAAAAAAAAACATAACAACCAACATTACATGAACAAGAAGCATAAACAAACGAAAATCCCCAAACATGTTGATCGACGAGTTGTATAAATCACATCAACTAATTGGCAAAAAAACAAAAAATTCAGTAGGATTAAAAAAAAAATAAAAGCTGTCGGCTAGAAAAAAAACAACCGAGATACAAAAAAAAAAAAAAAAAAAAACAACATAACAATCAACATTACATGAACACAAGAAGCCTAAACAAACGAAATTCCCCAAACATGTTGATCGACGAGTTGTATAAATCACATCAACTAATTGGCAAAAAAACAAAAAATTCAAAGGATTAAAAAAAAAAAAAAAAAAAAGCGTCGGCTAGAAAAAAACAACTAGGATACAAAAAAAAAAAAAAAAAAACATAACAACCAACATTACATGAACAAGAAGCATAAACAAACGAAAATCCCCAAACATGTTGATCGACGAGTTGTATAAATCACATCAACTAATTGGCAAAAAACAAAAAATTAATAGGATTAAAAAAAAAATAAAAGCGTAATCGGCTAGAAAAAAACAACCGAGATACAAAAACAAAAAAAAAAAAAAAAAAAAAACAACATAACAATCAACATTACATGAACACAAGAAGCCTAAACAAACGAAAATCCCCAAACATGTTGATCTCGACGAGTTGTATAAATCACATCAACTAATTGGCAAAAAACAAAAAATTCAAAGTAGGATTAAAAAATAAAATAAAGCATCGGCTAGAAAAAAACAACTAGGATACAAAAAAAAAAAAAAAACATAACAACCAACATTACATGAACAAGAAGCATAAACAAACGAAAATCCCCAAACATGTTGATCGACGAGTTGTATAAATCACATCAACTAATTGGCAAAAAACAAAAAATTCAAATGGGATTAAAAAAAAAATAAAGCGTAGGCTAGAAAAAAACAACCGAGATACAAAAAAAAAAAAAAAAAAAAAAAAAACAACAACATAACAATCAACATTACATGAACACAAGAAGCCTAAACAAACGAAAATCCCCAAACATGTTGATCCGACGAGTTGTATAAATCACATCAACTAATTGGCAAAAAACAAAAAATTCAGTAGGATTAAAAAAAAAATAAAGCGTCGGCTAGAAAAAAACAACCTAGGATACAAAAAAAAAAAAAAAACATAACAACCAACATTACATGAACAAGAAGCATAAACAAACGAAAATCCCCAAACATGTTGATCGACAGAGTTGTATAAATCACATCAACTAATTGGCAAAAAAACAAAAAATTCAAAAGTAGAATTAAAAAAAAAAAATAAAAAAGCGTCGGCTAGAAAAAAAACAACTTGAGATACAAAAAAAAAAAAAAAAAAAAAAAAAACAACATAACAATCAACATTACATGAACACAAGAAGCCTAAACAAACGAAATCCCCAAACATGTTGATCTTACGAGTTGTATAAATCACATCAACTAATTGGCAAAAATAAATAAAATTCAAATGGGATAAAAAAAAAAAAAAAAAAAAAACATAACAACCAACATTACATGAACACAAGAAGGATAAACAAACGAAAATCCCCAAACATGTTGATCTTACGAGTTGTATACAGATTGAGTTGGGGTGGGTTGCGGTGTGGATGCGGAGTTGAAGATGGAGAGAAGATCTCGCACCAATGGAGCCAATCGGGGTCGTGACCTCGGGTTCGGGTTCGGTGGACGGATAGGAAGAGTGGAGTTTGTTCGGTCAGGGGGAGTTGAAGGAAGGAAGAGTTGAGCTGCTCTTCGTTGGGGAGTTGAAGGAAGAGTGAGTTGATTTGGATCTGGTGTTGTAATGTTTAGTAGAAATCGTGATCTCGGGTCACGATTTCTTTTCAAGTGAAATCGTGACCCGAGGTCACGATTTCGCTCCATAAAAAATACAAAAATAAAACGTGACCTTAAATCACGTTTTCCTTACACCCCACCACCTCCTACGTGATGTGGCAGTGACGTGGCTAAAAGTGTGTTAGTTATGGAAATATTTTGGTGGGTGTGTTTAGTTGATAAATTTTACACCTAATTGTACTAATCAAGGAAAAAATCCCTAAAATTAGTTTGTTTCACCTCACGGGACCAATTTTTAGTAGTTTAATTCATTATGAACCTCAGGTATTATATTGGGGATCACCAATTATTATATTTTTAGAATCGACTTCTCTTGACGATTGTCTAGGTCGGCGGTGAAACAAGTCGAGATTATAGATTCATGACATATTATGTGAGATCTTTTATTTCATTATTTAATTAAATTTAATTCTCCTATTTCATTGTTGTTGATTTTAAGGAATATAGTTTAGACTTAGAGTATGTATATGGACAATGCATGCTTTTAAGTAGACAATCTATAGTTATTTGATCCGATATTATCCGTGTAATTGTACTTTTGGACCAATAAAGTGACGAACGGTCACTTGTTTGCCGTAAAACTCTTTCGATTCCTGAGTGTGCAACAATTGAATCTAGGTTAAACCTTAGGCGGATGCAATTTGGAAGCGGATGCGATTAATTAGGGAAGTAGTTAATGGCGAACTTCTTGGCTATCAAGATTAGAGGAATGAGAAATTTCTGGCGGATGTAACGGCCTGAAAAATTTGACTTATACCACGTGTCAAGTCAAGGTCGTATGTGAGACCCACTCGTCGAAATACGTATATTCGAATCCAGGTTGGGATGATAATGCTAACTATGCGAGGAATTCGAGAAAATGAAACACGAACGAGGACGCGCCTCGAGTCGCGTGCCGACTTGGGATTGAGATGTTGGTTTTATGTGGTTTTAAAATGTACATTGGATATGCCTCGTCATGCATGTAGCACGATTTTCGAGATTTTGAAATGAGGCGGGTTGATGCATCGAGATGCGCGCTACTCGGTTGTTGAGTTGTATCGAGATTTGTGTCGCACGAATCTCGAGGATGCTTTGATTTGAAGTGTAAGAAGAAAAGAAATAATATATATATATGGATATATATATATATATATATTATTTATATATAATGGGATAAGATAAAGAGGAGATAAGGATTGAAAAAAAAAAAAAAAAAAAAGATCAGAGAGCTCGAAAGAGAGGAAGAAAGGAGAGAGGGAGGAGTGGTGAGAGGAGGAGATCGGCGACGGCAGCTCCCGGCGCGGCGAGATCGGCGTAATCACGGTGGTGGTCCACGCGGAGGCCGCGAGAGATGAACAGGGGCGGACCAGCAGGTGGCGGTGGCTACGCGGGAAGCTCGGCGGCGGCTCCGGGAGTTGGACGCGGATGCCGGCGAGCTCGTCAGTAACTGGACGGCGGCGGCGGCAGCTTGCGGACCGGCGCATCGGCTGCGAGAACGGCGGCCAGCAAAGATCGGCAGCGACGACACGACGCGACGAGACGCGATTCGAATCCGGTGAGGGACGACGGCCAGCATGTGGCGGCGCCGGCGACCGGAGAGTGGCGGCGCCGGCGACCAGAGAGCGGCGCCGGCGACCAGAGAGCGGCGCCGCGCCTGCAAGCGGGCAGCGGCGCCGGCAAGGCAACGGCAGTGACGCGGCGGCAGCCGCGACTCGTTGAACGGCGCGGTGGCGCGTTATCGACCGGTCGGATGCGCGATTTCGACGAAATCGCGACGACGCGGTGGAGGTGAGATTTATTTCACCAAATTTCAGTTTTATGTGAATAATTTGAAATAAAATAAGCCATCAAATATTTAAATAGACACCAGGGACTAGGCGTCGGGTGTCGGTTCGCGAATCGAGACGCGAACGAAACATTTTGAGACTTGCGATTTCTCGAGGTAAGTAAACCAGCTAGGGTCTTATATAGTATTTCATGGTTATCCATTGACTGTTGTTATTTAATGTTTTGTGATAGTGTTATTGTTGTTCACTGCAAATTTCTATGCCCATATATGTGTAGTGGCCCGATTGTTATCGGTCGAGTTAACCTGGCATATAGGCCCATATATGTGTAGGGGCCCGATTGTTATCGGTCGAGTTAACCTGACATATATGGGGGGTAAAATAGAAGATGTATATGTGTAGTGGCCCGATCATTATCGGTCGAGTTAACTTGGCATATACACCCATATACATCCATCACTGCAAAACTATGCCCATATATGTGGTATGTCCCTGCGTTTCGAGGTGGGCTTGTACCCCTGACGCTTATGCTGAACTTCATATATGGGGGAAGCATAGAAGATGTATGTGTCTTTCAGAGTAATTGGGGAGGCATGGAGGCATATACATCCATATACATGGAAGATGTATATGTCTTTCAGAGTAATTGGGGAGACATATATATATCCATATAAAAGTTTTGGTTGAGACTCCTTGTTATTTGGCATCGCTCATCGATGAATTGTTTACAGTCTTTTATATTCATGCGTTCTCGATTCATCTCGTTCCATTTGCATGAACTGTTGCTTTGGATATTGTGAACTGTTGCTTTGGATATTGTGAAATGTTGTGTATATGTCCTACTGGATTTACTTATTTTGACTGAGTGCAGAGCTGCAGACAAGTAGCAGAGGAAATGCTTCATGGCTAGGTGAAAATTTTGTATAATTGTATTTACTCTCTCTCGATGATATTTCTTGGGTTCCACAATTAGGTTGCCTAACTCCCTGATTTTTATTTTTTTTGTTGAGTTATTAAACTTATTAGTTGCTTCAGCTAAAATTGTAAAACTCGAAAAAATTAATAACTCAAATGTAAATGGTGAATGTACTAATAATGATGGATTGGAAGGCTGACTAGGCCTGCGTTGACCTTGCGAGACTGGCTCGGGGGTCCACGTAGGTTTAGGCCGGGTGGGACCCAATTCGTGAAAAATTGGGGCCGTCACAGCGGATGTCGATTTTCTATAGCTAATCTAGGAGAACTTAAATTAATAAATTTTAGGGAAGGATTGAATACCATGATGTACCATTGAATCTTGATCATGATTTGTGGAATTGTTGACGTAGGTGTTACCTCGGTGATGAATAAATTATTTTGAAAGTTATTTTCATTAATTCATTTTTTTTAGTTTAGTTAGATTAGTTAGTTAAATTATTTAATTAAAAACCTTAATTTTTATTTTCGTTGTTTTTAACCTTAGAAATACCACAAATCTCTGTGGAATCGACTCTTTGCCACTATTCTACAAAATAGTTGGTTTATGAATTTTATTTTATTAACGCGTTCAAAGCGCCTTTTTTTTGCGCCCTTGCCATGGATTGGTTTTCTTTATTTGGTATATTCATTATTATTATTATTATTATTATTATTATTATTATTATTATTATTATTATTATTATTATTATTATTTATTTTAATAAATTAGAGCACCCTGTGAGTTTTGTCAAGTTTGACTATTGATTATATATATATATATATATATATATTTTAGCATAATTGGAGCATTTTTTATTTTGGAATTAACATGTTTATAGGATTTCAGGTGTTTTGAGACTTGGTTGGGACACATCTAACTTAAGTTGCCCCATTAGTGGCAAGTCTTTGAGTTGAACCAAAACCTTAGACTTCATTCCATCATCTTGTTGATTTCACCTTTAGTGAAAGACTTCGGGCTCACAAGACTTGATTAGAATCTTTTGAGTTACTCTTATGTTTACTAGTTCATGCTTTTTTATGATTGTTTTTCATAGTTTTCTTAATCACCTAAACATGAGAGATTTTGCATGTTCATTAGTTTTTAGAGACTTTTTGTTATGCATGCATTTGTATCATCTTCTTATTCTTTCTCCATGTTCTATTCTTTTTTTTTGTTGGATGGATTCCTTGATTGGTTTTGAACCTTGCGGACAAGGTTTGTAATAAGTTTGGGGGTATTTTAGGGATTGTTGTTGGACTTTGGATGGATTCTTCCGAAAGACCGTTTGTGAGATCGTTTATTTTTTATTTATGCTGTTAATGCGATTATCGGGTGGTAATGGTGGTGTTTTATATCATTTCTTTCATTTCTTTCATTTCTTGTCCTTCCATATTTGTTTATCATTTCATTAGTATTTGATACATTTCATACATGTGTTTAGTATATTTTTCATTATTGTTTTTATTGTTTAGAGTTACCCGAAACTTTTTTTCATGCCTTTGGTTGTGGATGAGTAAATTATAATTGCATTTTTGATTTGAAACTAAGAAAAAACTAAGAGAAACACTCAATCGAGTCTGTAGGCTAGCATTTTTATGATTTCATGATTAAGGACTTAGTTGATGGTTGAACTTTGTGCTAGATAACGAAAGAGAGTAGATGGTCAAACTTGTGCAAGTGATAATATTTTAAGCCATATTTGGGAATTTGCTTGGTTATAGAAAAAATGAAAAGGGCTAACAAGAGTTTTTTCTTATTATAGAGACTCCCTATAGGTTTTCATAGGGAATGGAGCAAGGAGACTTGTAGTGGGAAAAAGTGAGAAAAGCGGTCCATAGGAAATGGAGGAGGGACCATATTTGTTGAAAAAAAGAAAAAAGGAAGAAAAAAATTGAGAATAAATTTTTTTTGAATAATGTCGGAAGTTGTGAAACTCATGAGTAGTTGATGACCAAGAAAATTCATGAGTAGTTGATGACCTTTGTCTTGACCAAATCTATCTTCAAAGTGTGATCTTAATTGTGTTCGGGTCGCGAGTCTTGACATATCATAACTCCAAAATTTTATGAGATATTTGTTAACTTGGTGGCTATGTAAATAAGAGGAACTCCATGAATTTTGTGTTGGGTATAGGATAAGTGAGTCAGTGCATATTTATATTAAGAGTCTAGTTTAGTTCATGTTATCATTTATACCTTTGTTCGGGATGTGCAAAAGTCTTAAGTTCATGAGTATTTGATAAGTCAATTTTATAGGTATTTAATAGTTTATTTTAGTATATTTTGTGTGGAAAGTCTCTAAAATATATTTTTAATTATATTTATTAGTCATTTTCAGGTGAAACGGAATACGCGGTTGAATCCAGGGCAAAAAAATATTAAAAATAGAGTATTTACATGAAGTGATCGGATGCGGAAAGACTTGCCTCGAGTTATGTTCTACCACAGTGCCCGACAATTTGTGCATTTTCTTAACCAAACCAGTTCGCATTCTCCACGTGTCGAGCTCCCAATGGTCAACAACACAAACCATTTCAACCAACTCCTCAAAACATGTTTTTGATCATCCTCGGGATATATTTCGCACAGTCGTCCCACACCTTCGCTCGATCACTCGATCGAGCCAACCCATTCCATGCTCGTGACATGTGTCAGCACGTCACCTCTTCACCACGTCATTGCATATGTTATAGCCAATCCCTCGCTGCCACATCAGCGCAGTAGACCAAACGGACGAATCGGAGTTCGACACGTGTCCCATGCATTTCAGAAAACACCCATCAGGCCCTGGATGTGCCTCGGCGCACGAGTCAATGAGCTTCTCCTACTACTTCGAGACCAATTTTTAGTAGTTTTATTTATTAGAAACCTTAAGTATTATATTGGGGGATCATCGACTATTATATTTTTAGCATCATCTTCTCTCGACGATTACCTAAGTCAGAGGAGGGAAAAAAGTCGGGATTATGAATTTATGACATATTATGTGAGATCTTTTATTTTATTGTTTAATTTAATTTAATTCTCTTATTTCATTGTTGTTGGTTTTAAGGGATATGGTTTAGACTTAGGGTATGTATGTGGCTAGTGCATGCTTCTAGGTGGATAATCTCTAGTTAATTGGACCTATAGTATCCGTGTAATTGTACTTTTGGACCAATAAAATGAGGAACACTCACCCGTTTGCCGTAAAACCCTTTCGGTTCTTGAGTGTGCAACAATTGAATATAGGTTAAATCGAAAGCAGATGCATTTCAGTTATTTAGGATTAGTGTTCTCACATACCCATATTATTGCAGTTAGTGTGTTAAACATGATTGGTGGATGTCAAGAGTTATGCATTAATTAGAGAAGTAGTTTGTGGCGGACGTCCTGTTATCGAGATTAGAAAAATAAGGAATTTCTGGCGGATGTCGATTTTTTATACCTAGTAGAACTTAAATTAATAACTTTTTAGGACGGATTGAAGACCATGATGTGCCACTGAATCTTGATCCTGATTTGTGGAGCTGTAGACCTAGGTGTTACCTTGGTGATTAATTAATTATTTTGAAAGTTAGTTTAATTATTTTATCTATTTAGTTTAGTTAGATTAGTTAGTTAAATTATTTATTTTAAAACCCCTAATTTTTCTTTTTCGTTGTTTTTAACCTTAGAAAGACCACCAATCTCTGTGGGATAAACCATTTGCGACTATTCTACAAAATAGTTGATTTATGAATTTTATTTATTGGCGTATTCGGCGTGCCTTACTAATCACTAGTTTAGCTCTTAGTGCCGCGCTAATTCAATTGGCGATTTTTTATTCGTTATTTAATTCATTGTGGATCCGCTGTTTTTTCCTACTACCGATTTAGATGCGACTCCTAATGTTATTCCAATTCTCTGGCTAATCGCTGGAACAATTTTCTAGTTGACTATTTTGCTCTTCATTCTCTTTTCTTCCATTTCTTTATTTTCCTATTTAAATTCTAAAATCACAAAAACAAGAGAATACCTAGAGCAATATCATCATTTACATATAAAACTAACCTAAGTTACGATATACGATGTGCCTACTTATCGAATTTTCATTAAACATAAAAAAAGTGTTTCTATCAAGTTCAAAAAGAAAAGGAGCATGGAACTTGAAGGTTGGAAAATGGGAGAAAAAATAGAATCCATAGGAAAATGTGTAAGGACCGTTCAACTAAAAAATATGAGGAGAAAAAGAAAAAGAGGAAGATAAAAATAATGAAAAGAAAGGAAAAAGTTAGATTAAAACTCTTCGAATAAATGATTTAGCTCGAGTACGAGTAGCTTAGTTGAGTTAAGTTTTCTTTCCAACTTTATTAAGTCCTATGGACTCTTAAAGTGCAAAAGTATACAAAACTAGTATGATCTATTCTTATTTGTGAATTTTTGTGCTTAATGAAAAATTATGAGATTATACACTCCCTACTTGAGTGGTGAGGTGAAATAAACTTATGAGTAGTGATGGTTTTGGTTGTAAACTGATTTGGTGTTTGAAAGTGAATTGTATATCTTTAAAGCTACGTGTTTTTGAAAATATTATTTTTTTTCAAAGAAAAGATATTGAGTGGATTATTAACTTGAACTTATTTGAATTAAAGAATACCCTATGAACAATGTAAAATGAATATAAACTTAAATAGTAGTAGCAAAAATACTTAGTGAAATATACTTTTGTTTAGGACGTGCAAAATCTTAAGTTTAGGTGTATTTTATAAGAAATTATTTATACTTATATTTAGCACTAGTTTAGCATTATATTTAGTATAAATATCTCAGAATAAGCTCTAATTGACGGTATTTATGTATTTTCAGGTATATAGGGTATAAAGGAGAGAATGAAGTGATTTTAGGATGAAACAAGGATAAAATGGATAAAACTATGATTGATGCCATGGCAAGGAAGCTTGACGTCATGGGAGATGACTAGACAACGTAGGCAAGGCGTGGAAAACCAAAAAGATAAGGAAAATGAGATAGCAGTGCAAGTGCAATGGTGGTGCTATGTCTACACTGAGAGCCGAGCATACGGAGTGACACAAATGCACACAAAGAAGCTAAAGCTTTGGCGGTAATGTAGGTTTACAAATACTGCATCGAATCAACAACGTTAAGACTTAAAAAATAGAAAGTTTAGAGTTCTAGTTTGTTTGGAATTGTCTATTAGGGTTTCTAATTGTTTTCTAAAGTATCTTAGAGGTATAAATAGATATTAGAACGTGGTAAACTCAACTTTTATCATAGAATACCATAGATTAGCATGCATTATTACAAATTAGCCTAGTTTACTTTGTTCTTGAGTATTAAGAAGAGTATGGAGGAGAAGACATTGAAGGATCATGCATGGTTATTTGCTATTGTTTTATTGATTTAATTGAAATTATTTTGTTTAATCTTTAATTGCAATGAATACCATGAAGTGCATGTTTATTTCAATGATGTGCGAGTAGTTCATTAATCTTATGGATCAATGGATCCTATGGTATGAATGCTATGCTAATCTAGTTTGAATGGATTATAAAATTAAAAAGTGCAGTGGTTAGAATTTGTATTGATTGTAGACTTAAGTTAACATGGCCATTGTAGCTTTTAAGCTGGTTATGGATGATACAACCGTAAAATATATAATATTGATAGACAGTTATTGAGCAAGGAGGCACGGATAATAAACTTAATTAGTTATGGATATGAGGATTTTGAACTTAAAGCAATGTGGAACTTATGTTATTCAAATTAATAGGTGGAGTTCTAGTTTGCACATTAAAATCCATTTTCGTCACGACAATGGGTTGAAATGGGTTTAAAGGAAATCTGTCTATTCTAATTAAGCATTGCACATGCATAATGAAGATGAAGAATGTGAATCAAAATGCATAGTAATTCATTAATTAGGTGAATTTGTGAACTAAGATCTTCTTATTATAAAAGTACAAAGTCATTTACATTTTTTTATTGGATTGGAATATTTTAGTTTAAAAAAACAATTTGAAAAGGGATTTCCTTAGCAATAGAGTAAATTTGACTAAGTACACTAAGTGAAATACACATTTACATGAGGATGATATCCATAATCAATATTGTTTGATTATATTTTTACTAAAATCGAGCCGTTATACTTGTGGCCACAATCTACTACGCGTCAAGAACTTTGGATCTTGCCCAACTAACTACACCACACAGAAAAAATAACTCTTAGAAGTTGTGTTTGCAATACAAACATTTAGACCATATTTATTTTGTACTTAAATAATAGTTTACTCAGACCATGATGTTTTAAGATATTTAAGGTTAAAGAAAAACATTAAACCAAAATTAATACGATGGATCCTATTGTTACAAGAATTTGATCTCACTGTAAAAGATAAGAAATGTGTCGAAAACTTAGTAGCGACCATCTAAGTAGATTAGAAAATGGTGAACCACCAATAACATTAAAAGATGATTTTCTAGATGAGGACTTATATAAGATAGCTATATCTAGCCTATGAAAGTGTAAATATAGTTAACTACCTTACTACTAATAGACTGTCACCTCATTTAGCAAGATCCCATAAAGAATAAGATGAAACATGATTCTAAGCATTAGCTAAGGCATGATCCAAATTTATGGAAATTCTTTGTCAACCAATCCCTTTAACGATGTATTCCATAAATGAAAATACAATCCATTATTGCTATACTTATGCTTGTGGAGGACATTTTGGTCTACATCGTACATCCCGTAAAACATTAGACTCATGATTTTTTGGGCCTATTTTATTCTATGATTGTTATGTTTACACGAAAGCTCGTCCAAATGGTCAAAGAACCGAAAACGTATGATGTAGGAAACAAATGTCCTTCTATCCTATTGGGTTTTGCAAAGTGTTTGATGTTTGTGGAAGAGATTTTATGGAACCATTCCTACCATCTAATAGAAATATTGACATATTATTAATAGGTAGAAACTATAGCAACAAAATCTAATGATTCTAAAATAGTAGTCAATTTCCTAAAATTAAGGATATTTAATATTTTTGGAGCACCAAGAACATTGATCAGTGATAGATGTTCACATTTTTGCGATAGAGTTGTAGCTACTTTACTTCATAAATATAATGTTACGCATAGAAGATCTACCGCATACCACCCACTAACTAGTGGACAAGTCGAAACCTTCATATAGATAAATTAAATTAATCATAGAAAAGACAGTATGTCCAACATATAAAGATTGGAGTATTCATTTAGAAGATGCTTTATGGGCATATATGACTGCATTTAAGACACCTATAGGTATAACACTTTATAGTCTAGTTTTCGGTAGAGCATGCCATTTACCAATCGAATTAGAATATAAGGCATACTGGGTAATTAAGACATGTAACTTGAATTATGATAATGCAGGTAAACAATATAAACTTTGTATCTAAGAATTAAAGGAATTGCAAAATGAGGCATATGAGAGTGCTTATTTATAAAAATAAAAGTAAGACACTTCATGAAAATAAATTGAATATTAGTAATTTTGAAATATGACAAAAACTTTCTCTTCTATTCACGTCCTAAATTAGTTCCTAGAAAACCCCGTTCAAGATGGATGTGACCTTTTATAGTTACACGCGTATTTCCCTATGGTGTTGTAGAAATAGAAAATACAAAAACAAAGAGAATATTCAAATTTAATGGTCATAAACTAAAACCTTATCATGAAATTCTTGTCTCGCATGATATTTGAGATCAGTAACTTTAAACCAGTTGACTACTCGATGGATGAAGTTAACACCATGGAAGAGCATATCGCATAAGTTAATTCAAGTGAAACATTCAACGAGTGGATGTATCAAATACCAAGAAATCAAAGAAGGATAAACAATTAGCTATAAACTCAAACGAGTGAGACAAGAATGGCTTAGAGTACCAATAGCATGGTAAGTATGACAATCTTACCAAAATCTTCAACGAGGACCCAGAGCAAACCTACCTCTATATATAAATCAATGAGTTGTTCATTTATGGAGTACAACTTGATACATGAGTTGATATGAATCTTATGCCTCAACATTACTTTCTTTTATCACAATTGAGGACTCATTGAAAGCCTCCTGTTATGGTGTCTAAGTCAAGTGGCACCTGTACAATTGCCTTAGGACTATAAAAAATGTGCACGTGTGACAAAGTAGGCTCACCATCACTACACATTTCCTAATCGTGACGTCAACCGACCTAAATGATAAGATATTATTAGGTAAACTATTTTTACCAAATGCTAGAGCTATCATTAATGTATATGAGCGTATAGTTACGCTAAAGATAGGTAATGAAGTAGTATTATTCCATAATGGAATTGAGTTCCTAATAAAATGGATGAGGAGAACTTCAATGAAGGTGATAAGATCAATAGCGTTTGACGTTTTTCAGATCCTAGTGAAGAAATTTTAGAAAGAGGAACTACTTGAAAAGATGATCGATTCACTCACATTCAACAAATATTGATTCTTGTAGTAGTCGAGCAAACAAATATAAACAACAACGCTTTTGGGAGGCATCACATATTTATTGCTTCATTAAGTTATATCAATTTTAAGTAGGATACCTAGCTTTAATTTAGATTTTTTTAATCCCTCTCCTTTTGAATCGCTTTTGGATTTACTTTAAGAAGTTACGCTTTGAAGTCGCTTCATTATGAGGTGGATGATCGATTCATTTTTATTTTGATGGCCTTTATGTAAGTTCATATTATAATCTTTCTTATTTGTTTATTTATCTATTTTATTAATAAATAAAATTATTAGTTAGATAATATCCTAATCAAAATTATGAATTTTTCAGTCTTTTCAATCGATCTTACCTTTACGTTTACTTTTAGGAAGGATGTATAAGTTACTCATAAAATAAAATCACAAATAGTGAAATTGAGGCTCAATGATTCACAGCAATTCCAAAGAACATTAGGAATCACTAACAAGATCCACCGCAGAACACAAGAAAATAAGGTTAAAACTTGGAGTTTGGCCATTCCTAGCTATTCCACTTACATAGGAATCCCTGGTAAAATCAATAGGACGTATAATTTTACAGTAGATCACTTATTTAGGATTTATGTAGTGATTCCCAACGATTCCACTCACACAAGAATTGTTGGGCACGATTTTTGATTTTTAAAACTAAAACCCAAATTGCCACCCACATCAGCCTATTCACATCACCAAACCATTGCACCATTTCCCGGAAAATTCCAATTCCTTGCCAAGATTCAGCCAACATAAGCTTAATCTTAGTCTATATAAGTGATTCCCACCTCCACTTTACTTACGTCAACACCAAACACATCCAAATTCTTATAGTAGAACCAAGCTAAGGTTATGGGAATTCAATTTTAGAGCTTGTAATTCGGGTGAAAGGAGTTTGAGAGCGTATATTTTGAGAAATTCACTCTTAAGAATGTAAAAATCACAACCCTAGCACTTTATTTTGATGAAAATCTTGATTTTTGTGAGATTTATAAAAACTCTACAATTAATTTCAAAAATTCTTTGTAGAAATTCATATCAATACATCGAACGAAGTATTATACATTAGGAATACCAATAGTTACGTGATGATTTACAAATTCTATGATTTTGAAATAAAATAAAGAGATTTAATTTTTGAAGAGTATTTAAAAAATAGTTCAGATTGAATTTTCCACAAATTTTGTGATTCATGGATTTTTGAATGAGCATTTGATAGGTTAATTCTCATATTTGTAACTCTCGTAATTCCCAAATGAGTTTCGCCAAAATTTATTCTTCATTCATAATCTTTTTGAATTTCTTGATAGTAATTTGATTTTCAATTTCTTTCCTGCCATAAGTCCATTTTTTGTATAAAATAAATGATTTTGGTTTGTCGATTCATAGATGTATTTTAGTAACTATGGTGAGATGAGGTTTAGGAAGAGGTAAGAGTAGTGCATAAGAAAAAGGAAATGGGTTATGATAGAAAAACCCAAAAAAACCATATGAGTAGACAAATGTCTATTCAACCTACAAGTGTTATTATTTGACACTCAAGATTCGAAAAGGCTAACTTGAGAACACCCACCCCACCTAACTTTGATGATGGTTATCATACCTGAAAGAGTACTTCAAATCATAAATCCAAGCAAATATGAAGGCAAAGTCGTAAGCATCATACTGGAAAGAGATATGGAACACCTTCTTAGAGATTACAAAGGAAGGTTAGAGAGAGGATGTTTGGAATTAGTCTGCTAAGTCTACACTAAAGGATTTGTGAGTGGAAATCATAACAAAGTGATAGTTCGAGGAAAGAAATTCACCAATGGAACTAAATAGACATTATGAACTTCTGGAGCTTAGACTTAGAAAACAGTATATCGACTATCATGGCTTGCATGATCAACACCACGAGGTTACCTAGATAAAGTAATTCAAGAAGCCTTAGAGGTTATTCCCAGATGGGAATTTGTCCTTGATATCAAAAATAAACCAATGTTTTTAGAAACCACTAATTTTAAGAGAACCACCAAGTGTTGGAGCTACATCATAGACGTGTGCCTTTACCCTACTAAGCAACATTCGAAGCAAGCGACAATAGAGCCGCTTTGATTAACCATATTGTTCCAAAAACTAGGTATATTAATGTTGGACACGTGATTAATGATGCAATGAGATATGCAATGATGTCTAAGAAGCATGACAGCTTACCATTTCCAATTTTAATCACTCAACTATGCTCGAGGGTAAAGGTTGGTTTCCATAAGATGCAATTTGATGTGCCACCTTAAATGGATATATACGCCGCAATTAAGAGGATGAGAGCAGTGAATGGATATATCGATTCAAAAGAAGAAAGGGAGATTAAGAGATACATACTTATTTTTAGCCTTTTAGCACAATGGGAAGAAAATGTTGAGGAATAGCAAGATGTTAGAAGAGAACGAAAGAACACTGGCATGCCACCATTTATATTGGAGAGGAGAATGGAACGTTTACAAGCTCATATAGGGAGCATCGTTTTGGGGCAAGTGCACTAGGTCAATTTAGAAACATTGTTTATCTTATAATTTTATTTAATAAAATTGAAATTTTCCTTTGTTGTTTTATTATAAATGATTGCATGCTTACCTTATAGTAAGATCCATGGGTATTTTTTGAAATATCCTAAATGTCTATAGTCGTTCATTATACTGAGAATTATAATGAATTAAGACTAGTGTGAATTTTGATTGATGGTCATGTTATGATCATGTGTATTGAGATACAAATTGAGATCACGAGTACTTATTAGGAAAAAAGGTACTGGACTGACCTACTATAAGAACACTACATGGATTAAGTCATAGGCGTTACTCATGAAAAGTATATCATTTAATGCTTTGACTTGAGATTACCATAAACTTCAATATTTTGAGCATGATAATTTGACACAATCAAATGTTGTCTTTAACCGGACAATTATAAAGATTCTGATTGGTTATCATGTGAATAATATGTGAAGGTTTTTAATCAAGATAGAATTTGTCACTCTTGTATAGAGAAAGATATAAGTGGACCCCTCGATATGATAGGTGATAATGGCAATGTCCCTGTGAATTGATACGATCAATTTCACTTGGATGATTTCAGTTTCCATAAAGACCAAGACTAGTATTATTGAGCATTAAGGGTGACTTTCCATACCTTATATTTAATCAAAGATATAGCACGACAAAAGGATATGATATATGCTATTCATTAGGTTGTATCGATTTTGACATTCATGCTACTTGGGTAGTAATAATGCCTTGCTAGGGATCGCTTATAACTTTTGTACCAAAATGATTTTGGTTCACTACCAACATCGCATGAACTTATTAGGTCGCACGCAAAGAATGACTTTGTACAATTTTAAATTGGTCTAGAGTAATGAATTTTATATGAAATAATTCATGACATAAAATTCTTACAATTTGTTATATGATAACTTATGAATAGGGGAATATGTGTAATTTACTTAAAGTACCCAAATATAATAGTTGTGTTACAAATATGATTTTATGTGAGGGATTATCTATACATACAAATGAAGGTTGAAACCCTTAAACGATATAACATTTTCTTTTTTCCTATTTTTGAATTCTCAAGATTTTAGTAGAGAAATAAAAAAGTTTTCTATCTCTTTTGAGGCTAGCACTCCAAATTGTGGTCACCATTCATATAATGATTATTGATAGAGGAGGGGCGCTTGAACGTCTTGGAGATCGAACAATCAGAGAAGGAAATCATGGATTAAGGTATGGCTTATTTTTGTAGATCTAGTTCAATGTAACTTATTTCTGGTCCTTTTGTGGTTTTTTTTCAAAGAAATTGTTTTGAATTTTTCGCTATGCATGAACTCCAAAACCCAACACACACTACAAAAAAATAGCAAATCAAAAACGAAAATTTTCGTCTCTCATTTGCATAAATTCCGTCTCTAGTTGCAGTCAGAAACTGAACAGAGACGGAATTAATTTCGTCTCTAAAAACGTCGTTGCTAATTCAATCAGAAACGGAAATGCGATTCCGTTTCTGATTTAGAGACGGATCAGAAACGGAATAAATTCTGTTTCTTATCAGAGACGTAATTTATTCCGTCTCTAATTCCGTTTCTGATTATTTCCGTCTCTGATCCGTTGCTAATCAGAGACGGATCAGAGACGGAATCCAGAGATTCCGTTGCTATTTCCGTCTCTAATTTTCGTTTTTGTTTAGTTTTTAAAGTCTTATATATATAGGTCTCAATCCAAGCACATTTAACCTGCCAATATATAATAAAAATCATAGCTAAATAATATATTGATATTGCACAGTTTATATAAACTTAACATGTCCTTAACATTATCTTTTCTCAATGTACTGTACACGAAACAACAAAAACAATCTAAAAAGTTTCTATATCGTATATTTCTAGAAAAGTAAAAGCAAAAATTGTTCTAAATGAAAAAAAAATAAAAAAATGAAGTGTTCCGAGATTATATAAAGTTGATTGTGCTTCAAATAATACTTGACTTCGTACAAAACACCTGAAAAAAGATCAAAAAGAAAAAAATCACTAAATTATACAAAAAATAATAGGAATATAAACAATATTATGGGAGAACTACGTATCATCGCAAGCACAAGTGTATGAGCCAAACACAGCATAAATAAAGTAATAAAAAAAAGAAATTCATCATTATCCAGAAGGAACATGGTGTTAATTAGCAAATTATCTCTCGCTCCAAACTATAACATAGCAATGGTTTCGATGCTTATATATATAGTCTTGATGTTTCATGATCAATATTTAAGGCGCAACATACACAAGCTATCATGCATGATTACGTTTAAGAATTAAAATTAAAAGAAAAATATTTATGCTCGACAACAATGAAAATAAAAACCTAAATTGCAAATTAATTAATTAGAGTCGACTAGTTTACAACTTTTAGAAATCACAGCCAAAACCATGGATGTCGATGTATCACTAGAGACCTTGTTTTCACAAGATGTGGTTTCACCACTACAACCAAAGTGATCAACCATATATATAGTAGTGGGCTACAGTGGGAACAGACAGAGACAGTCTTTGGTCCTTGTTGTTTGTTGTGTGTCTCCCTATAAGAATTAAAAACTAAGAAGTTATCTTCTGGCCTAACAATCATCAGCATACCCAACCCAATCGAATAACAATTTTAACTTCAAGGAAGGTTTAAAACCTCAAATAGAACTAGGAACAATTGGAAACAAGGAACAACTATGAGGGCATATAAGGTCCAACACATGTAAAAACCATGAGATGAAACGAAGGAAAGAGAACTAAATGGTAAATCCACATTGCTATTCTATCCAATTAATCGGAGTAATGGAACTATGCAAATAGATCAAGCTGTTAAGCGATATCATATCTCTTACTCTTACCTTGTGAAAGCGCCACCGTGAAGCTCCAATAACAAGCATGCTGATTTGGGACTTAGACACTTCATTGCAACTGGTACATCATCTGCTTCAATTTTTACAATCTCCGCTTCCTCCTTCATGTATAGCATTAGAGTGAGTTCATTTTTTTTCTTTTCTTTTTTTTCTCTTTCATAATATGCTTTTTTTATAGGCTTGAAGGTTAACATAGAAAACTTTACCTTTTTCTCACTACAAAGTTTCTTGTATGGGAGAAGCATTTTACTGGCTTTCCATTCCATTCCCTTCTTGTATGCAGCCGCTACATCATCCCGTACTGGCGAAATTGGAATATAGTTTCCCACTTGAAGGACAACAATTTCAAATGGCATTAAAAATTAAAGGATTGACATAATGCAGACATGAGCTCAAAACATGGTTTAGAGCAATATATTTGGAGAATTGTTACTAATTTGCAAAAACGAAAGAAAGAAAATGAAAGAAAATTTACTTGGCGTCAGAACTGTAGTGATCCTCGCACAAACATGCAACAACTTGAATAAAACTTTACCCTCACTGGAGTAGACTGTCCCATCACAATAATGGTCATGCATTGAACGATTTAATCAACAAACAAGTGCCAGTCTTATCATTTTTTATTTTTTTTTTGGAGAAAAAACTCACCATTGCACCAGATGAGGCAAGATACCATATAGAGCAAATATGACAATGCAATAGGCAGCGTTTGAACCGGTGTCTTAAATGGAACAAGATCTGTTGAATCGTCAGATTCGTTCAAAAACATGGAATCCACCTAAGGTTTTTCTTGATTTTTACATCACTTATTATGCACCACTTTCATTGGAAACTTCTGAAGTCAAGGTATATACGATACTCATCTAATAGGATCTGTTCATTGCGTAGCAGTCAGCTAAACTTACACAACATTCCGAAAAACTCAACACAAGATCTACCAAAGTCAAGATGTATCAAACATCCATAAATTTATTCAATAACCTACTACTTTTCTTAAAACCAAAGTATACATTTATCAGCTGAATAAAGTCCGCCACATGAGGAAAACAAAAGACTCGATGAACATTGAGGTAGAACCGTAGAATATAAGCGAACTAAAATTGGATGTCTAAATGAACTCACAAGGCCTTTCGAAGGTAAATGAAGGACCTACTATGAAGCAAAGAAGGGTTGAAAAAAAAAAAACCTCAAATACATACGGTAACAAATTGAGAAATAATAGGACATATACCTAAAGACTGCAAGTTCAGCATATTCAATTAATATAACCTCACATGCATGTGTATCAAGATCCATAAGAAATTTAGATTCACAACCATATATCCCATAAGATTAATCACCAATTACTTTGTAAGTAAGAAAGCCTACTAGTAGGTTTTCATATTAGAAATCTTATGGGATTTATATAGTATCACTATACATGGAAACTATTTTTTTTGGATTTATACATGGAAACTTTTACTGTCTATATTGAAAATCACACAAATCACACAAATCCGCAAATTTAGCCAGCTCAATAATCACTAATCACACAAATCCAGCCCTCAATTTAAGCCATATTGAACAACAACACAATACTCGATCAACAAAGATTATCAAATGGATTTCAAACCTAAATACCAAAGGTTAAACTATTGAAGAAAAAAATTGAAAATCAAAGGAACTGAAGGTGAAGAAGCATTACGTACTTCACAAGAGCAGTCGATGCACTTCGTCGCATATAAACCCTTTTTTGCATCAATTGCTTACCAACCCTTTTCGCCATCTCTGTGCAATCTGAAGAAATTCAGAGTGCACAAATTGCTAAGACAAACTACAGAAGATTCTCGGAATACCAAAAATTGAGACACAAAACAAAACACACGTGAGGAATATCCAAATTTAGATGATTAGAAGCAGCGAAAGTTAGGTCTTCAATGATAGAGATACGGAGAACATTTAAAGAACCACCAATTCCACCAAAACACATAGAAATCACTGAAAGTTCAAGTATTTAACAAAAAAAATCAAAACCCTAACCTTCCCCTGCACCCCAACCTTATCTTCAACCTAAACGAGATTTTCCAAGTGAGTGAAGGACAGAGCTGAAACCACTTCCCAACCTTATCGACGAAATTCTAGAGAGAGATAGATCGAACCTTCTCGAAACGGCGAAGACGACACAACGAGGGCCGCCGGCGAGAGAAAGCGAGAAGCGGTGACCGGCGAGAGAAAAAGCAGCGCGGTGACAGGTGAAAAGAAGGCCGGGCGAGAGAGAAGCGAGAGCGGTGACCAAGGCGAGAGAAGAAAAGCGAGCGGTGACACTGGAGATAGAGAAGGAAGGCGAGAGAGAAAGGCCGAGCGAGAGAGAAGGCGAGAGAGAAGGTCGGGCGAGAGAGAAGGCAGAGCGGTGTTGTTGCGTTTAGGGTTGAGCGAGAGAGAGAGAGAGAGAGAGAGATTTGGGTGAGAGTCTTGGTCCTCGTTTTTGAATCATCGAGATCGAACCACGCACGAATCTCGAGACGTAACGGACGGTTGTAATAATAGAAAATTTTGGTGGGAATGTTGGCGCCATTTTTTGGAGACGAAATTAATTCCGTCTCTATTTCCGTCTCTATTTCGTCTCAATTCCGTCTCTGAAGTACTCTGTCTCAATTCCGTCTGTAACTGATTTTTTTAGCAACGGAACTTATTTCCGTTGCTAATTCCGTTTCTAAATTTCATTTTTCTTGTAGTGACATTGACATTCTTTTGATGTATTAAAGGTTACCACTGGGAGTTTATAACCCGACCGATAACTACACTTAACAACCTACCGCACCAAGGAATGAAGATGAAGTTGAAGAGAGCGATGGTGAATTTAATTCTACATAGAGTACTCCGTAATTTTTGAGCTTTTTGCGTTTATGTGTGAAATGTGCACTTGTTTTAAATTTTACTGAGAATGAATGCTTTAATCCATTGTGTGTTTCTTTTATATGATTCTTATTGTTTAAATTTTAAAAATCAATTGATATTTCAAATCCAATTCCTTCGTGCTTTACGAGGTATTTTTGTTTTGTTTTGATGAACACACGACTTAATTTTTTAAACCTATATGATAAGGTTTGGAGTGAGTTTAGGGTATGTAGGTGAAATGAACTATAAAGAAGCATGGAAGACTTGAGAGGTAGAGTTTGTTTGACTGAAAATTTTTGATGAAAATTTTCAACAAAATTTAAGTAATATTTCTTAATTTTCATTTATTCTAGTTGGAAATATGGAATTGACTATAACTTGGTGTTAAAAAGAAGTGATGTTTTTATTACTCATAAAATAGAAATTTTGTGCTAGAAATAAATTGTTCTTCCCACTTTGACTTCACTCAGATTTTGTATACCTTATAGGAGTTTAGAAGGGATTGATTACTTTGTGTTGGACATTATAATGGGTGAAGATTGAAATGATAGTGCAAGATAAAAAAGATAGATTTCTAAGAATCTTGTAATACAAAGATTTTTGATCAAATATTTATATAAATATGTATGAAAAGTGCTTATGCCATAATTGAGGAGAAAAAATAGGAAATAGCTAATAAACTTTAGTTGGAAAGAGTATTTCATTGACTATACTGAAAGTGAGAAGAACTAACAAGAGTTTTTAAAGAAAAAATAGAGATAACTACTAATTCTAAAGGAAATGGAGCAAGGAATCTGGTGGTGGAAAAAATAAGAGGAATAATTTCGATAAAAAGAATAACATATTCCATAAGAAAAGAAGCAGGGAACTGTAGGAATACAATATAAAAAAGAAAAATAGAGTATTTTCATATGAAGAAAAAAAGAGCAAAAAAAAAAAGAGAAAATGGAAGAATATTTACAAAAACTCTCTAAATAAAGAATTTAGCTTGAGTGCTTGTAGCGAAATTGAGTGAAATATTTCTTGTTCCAACGTTCAAAAAATGAATATGAAATGATGATTATTGGTATAAAATATTTCCTATCGACTATGATTGTGTGATATTTTAAGTATTATTTGAAAAATGAGATTGATTAAGTGATTTTTGTATCTTGATATTCTATATTTGTTATCGTATGCTTGATATTTGTTAGTGGAGATTGAGAAAACCTATGTGATGCCTTGACCATGGTGATTGGTTTAACTTTGCATTTAGTGGTACATTGCATAATTAAGAAGTTGGAATGTCAAATAAAAGGTTGTTATTTAGTTCTTTATATTCGATCATATTTCTTATTTTTATGAAGGTAATATATTTTTAATTTTAAGATCATTTTTAAGAGGATATGATTATGTAATCAAAATGAGGGAAGAAAAGAATATGATTGAGAGGATTCCTGTAACGACCTGTTACCTTAAGTCGGTGATTAGTGTTAATTTAAATCTTAATTAACCCAAGTTAGGCTCGCGGTTAAGTTCAACATACCTCGATTAGCGTACGCGTGGGTTTATATGATGGTTTGTGCTTGTTTGTAGTTTTAAATGAATTTTATAGGTTGTAGTATAAAAAGTAGAGTTTATATACAAGCCTATAATAATAAAAAAAATATAAAATTAAATAAATTTCTGGTACCCCTAGTGTTACAAGAGGGTCGTGAAACAAATGTGCACACTCGTGAGCACTCGTAGGCCTGTTCGGTGAGTTTATTGTAAAGAAAACGCACGAAGTATATATATTTATATACAGTTGATATATATATAAATTATATATATATATATCTATTAAAACTATAAAGTTTGGTATTAATTATATGGATCATTAGATCGCCTCGAGATGAGCGTAAGTGTTGATGATGTTAAATTCATGTCACTTAAAGGAGTGTAATTTTAACACATCAATCACTTGATCAGCCTTGAAATAGCATGATGCATATTTTAAGAAAAACTATATATATAAATCCAAAATCATCAAACTTATCCTTAGTTTATTCGATCATTTGAGAAAGTAAGAGAAAATGAGAGTGATTAAGGGTTTGATATGGAGCAGTGGATCAGAAGAGGATTTTCTCACTAAATAAAAGAGCTCTAACAGTTGTAGATCGGAGATCATCGCTCTTGGCAAGTTGGGTTTTGAGTTTTAAGTCTAATTCGAAAATTAGTGATGATTTTTCTGTAAATTGTTGTGTTTGATTACTAGAAATGAATTATTACCTCACTAGTGGTCCTCCCTGAGGATTTATGGGAGTATTCATGGCTATTTTGGACATTTAGTAATGAAATAATGGCTGAAGCCATATTCACTATCGAGGAAATGCAGGTTAGAGCATGTTGCATACATTAATTAGGACAAACATTGTTCGTGGAGTGCGCCCACCAATTACGGGAGTGTACTCCCACCTTAGAAAATAACAATTATACTATAATTTATTAGAATTTCCTAAGGTTTAGAAGAATGATTTAGGGGTTTTAAACGAAGGGTATTACACCTATATTAATCACACATGGTTTGTGATATGTGTTCGAATATAAGGAAACCATGAGTGACCCGAAAACTAGGAAGTTTGGAAATGCAAACTTGAACCGATGTAAGTATGGATTCATTTATTTAACAATGTTGCTTGGCTATTTTAGTTTATGTAGTTTATGTAGTTTACGGATAGAATGGGGGACTATATAAACTGTAATGTCTTAAATAAATGGAAAACAATGTTTAATGTGATTTGAGAGAATAAGTACATGAAATTAAGACCTGGTTATATATGATTCTTGGTTGATCTCTAGTCCAATATGTAAATTCCTACTCAGTTAGATAGGTTGTGTGGATTACATTCTCACTAGAGGGTTTTAGATAAAACTATTGGACATTAATGGATTGGCTAGAAAACACATTGGTTAATTTTTTGGTCTAGAAATCGAGTTAATGTTGTTAGTAAGTATGTAATCCCAACGTGTTTATTGAATTATATATTTTTCATAATCATGTTAGTTAACATTGGTTCATATTGTTATTGAATAACGTTATTGATTACTATATGGAATGTCTATGGCTTTGTGTATCCCAACTTACTGAGCAAGTTGGAGTGCTCACCTAAACTAACATTTTTGGACTATAGACGAGCGCTATAATTACTAGATATAGAAGATTTATGAGTCTTGATCTTCACATCGATGTAATGAATCTCCCCTTGTTTTATATATTTGTAATATCTCAAGAGAAATGAGGTTTAATATAACCGAGGTTTATTCCAATTTGATTTGATACTATATATCGTATTTTAATTAATAGTGAGAAAAGTTTTAAATTCCGCTGCGTTTATTATTTATTTTACATCAATATTTGATATATATAATTAAGTTTATTAGGAGATAGAAGGAGATGGTGTTGGATTTATTTAAGTCTAATGGGATCAACGAGGCTTAATTAAGGTTTCAAGCCAAGTATTGCTCTAATTGGGTTAAAGGATGCTACAGCTTGGTATCATAGCCTAAGATTTATCACTTTTCAATTAAGTGGAATATGATATAATTTGGTATCGTGGACAAGGCCCTAAACTTGTTTTCACTTTCGAATTCATTTTTAAATAAGTGATGGTATATCCTTCATAACAAAACCTAAGTTTGTTTACTCTAAGAGTTGTCGCAAGTTATTAATAAGCTTATGGTATGATAAACAATTTTTATCATGATTTTAGGGGTACCCAAAAGAGAAAAGATTGAGATATGTTATTTGTTGTGTTATATTGTATCTAAGTGGTATATATAAGAGTTATGTCTTTCTTGTATAATGATAAGATGGTTCATGTCCATCAATTTATCATGAGATGATAAAAATTTGAAGGTAAGAGTTCAAGAGAACATTAACCTTAAGGAGTTCTAAAATGGAAAGAGATAAGGAAAATTTACAAAGATAAAAATTGAAATTCATTCTTCCAATAATTGTCTTCAAGTGTCTTTGTTCTATCTTATATTACTAGAAAAATAATAGTCAGTGAAAAAGTATCTATTGGATTTAGACCTTGACACGTGTATTAGAAGAATAGGATTTTATGAAACAAAGGAATATTGAACAACTTTCAGTAGAACTCAAAGATGGTAGACCACTTTGAGATATGATTTAATACTAGTATTTAGACTAGTTGTGAGTTAATGGAAATTATTCAGTAAATAAATTAGTGGTTAACGATAAAACTCTAATTAAGATTAGGAAACCACTAATGTATTTACACTTCATAAGTTGTTGTGAAGTAGAAAATTCCAGTTATCGAGTGAACCCATATTATTATGACAAGCGCTTTGTTGAGTAATAAAAGGTAAAGTTGAGAATTTAAAACCTGGAGGATAATTTAATCCATAGCATAGCACAGTGAGTTGGTAAGATATCATTATCTGATGTTTTACACTCGTATAGTCTAAATTAGGGAGAATAAATGGTCAACAAAATCTGAGGATTTGATGAATCTTAAGAACAATATATGGTAGTGGGAATGAATATTCATTGCCAATGATTGACTACTCATTTTGATAAGGAGGTGAAATTAGTTGTTCTCAAAAGTTAGTTGAGATCTGGTTGTCATAGTGATATGATTAGAGTAAAGGATATATTTAAAAATGATTTTAAGTGGTTGCTGAATCATTTTAAATGGATGGTGGAAACCATTAAAACTTACTAGAACTCATGCTATGTTCATGAATGAAGGGTGTTGAGTTTTGAAATCATATTTTAATTAAGTTGTTTTGTGTTAGCAATAATAACATGGAATCTTTGAAGACTTAAAAGATGCATGAACAATTATCTTAAAGAATTATAAACTTTGTTGTAAATTAGTTCAGACCAGCTTTTGCAAGTGCCAATACTAAGTTTCGAAGATTAATTACTTGTATGAGCGTTGAATATTAACAGTAAATCGAGGGATTTGACTAGGAATATGACAATATGAGATTGTCATATATTCAAGACAAATGTAAAAGAGAAAAGTAATAATGAAATAATTAAATATTACAAATGATTGATCCAAGGATCTTCTATATCATTTTATAATTCATTTAATCAAATCATGTATGAGGATAACTATAAGATAAAAGTAAATAGAAGGATGCCTTGGAGGAAAGTTAAAATATAGTTTGACTACAATATTTGTTTGATTATACCTGAACTATATAAAAAGTTGCATGTTCATCATAAGACTTCTTATTCAGTAAGAATGTGTATTAAGACAATAAAGAAAAAATGTAGCTCGTATTTCTATCTATATGTAGTTCAAGATTTGAGAAAAAATTATTGGAGATTGATAATCTCGAGATAATTAATTTGTAATTGTACTAAATATGGAAGGCATCACTTGTAAATAGGAGGAAATATTTTTTAGAGTCTTTTAGTCATTCTTAATGATTATTGAGAATCTTAGAAGAATAATTAAAAGGAAATCTTGAAGTATAAAGACCAGTGGATAGATATAAGCAGTAAATTTTCGATCCTGTAGAAGTTTGAAAAATGAAATTCTCAGAGTGATAGAAATAGAAAGTGAGATTGATACATTGGATTTCCTAAATGTTAGGAATTCACTTTGCAACATCACTCATTAATGTGATTGTGTTGATAATACCTTAATTAGGAAAAAGAAAGAAGATGTAGTTTTAATAAGAGCTGCTCAATATTGTCTCTTGAATGAGATATGCAATGGTGAACAATTGAGATCATGCGCATGCACATTATCAGCTGAGTTGTCTAGATTGGTAATTACAAGTTTTTCTTTAGAGCTCAGATTGAAATTGACCTAATAATGGCTGATTAAGTGATGAGTTGTCGGAGAAATTGATTGAGATTATCTAGTAAGTTAAGGTTTGACTACTAGTTATCGGTGTTTTATATGGATAATCTCATATCAGAACATCGAGCATGTAAAGAAAGTTCATGGAACTCGAATAAAAAAATGAGGCAATAATATTATGAAAATCTCATGGATTTTTGTAAAACATTCATTCGGCCAAAATCCAAAATCATTATGATAAAAATGAATTATTGGTGATCTATAATGAAAATTGACATTGTCAAATTTGTAAAGAAATATGAGATATATCAGTAGGTGGAAGCTAAGTAATATTAATCTGTATGGTTATACTATTCTTGCCTTATATGATTGAAATTCAAGCTAAAAAATTTATAATGAATTACGTTAAGTTGTGATGCCAACTGAAGGTTATTGTAACGATCCTCTTGCGTGACTCAGCGAGATGAGCTCGGGGGTCCACGTAAGTCTAGGACAGACGGAGCCTAGTTCAGGATTGTGGAACTGGGGCCATTACAGTTATTTATATTATAATTGTAGAACTGATAGAGTCTGAAATTTCTTGAATTAACCTAAGTTGTGATGCACCCAATCTTAGTTCCAGAGAATATAATTTCTGAGCTTTTGACTTGGAAGGTGATAGTTATTGGAAAATATGTGTTGATATGTGAGTTCTCTAACATTGACATTATCAAGCTATAAATGTAGAGGTGTTTCCCTTAAAAGGTTTTATACTTTACTTTATCATCAACTGGTGTAGGATGAGAAGTAATGATACTAGTTAATTTGAGCTTAGGTCATTGAGAACTACATAGTAAGGTTTTAACAAATAGTTAGTATGCAATTATAACTCAAATAAATGGAAAGAATGTGTTAACAAAGCAAATGTGGTTGAGGATGCTTTGAGTAGGAGAAGAACAAACAAAGAGAATGTATCTATTGTTAAAGCTTCTCGGTTTAGACTTCTTGAGTAAGTATATATGATGATGATTCATGTAAGTTTAGTTAACATAACATCAACTGAGAAAGCTAGTTTTCCAGCTACTAATCTATTATTCGAAGCTCAGATTCAGATTGAACTGGAAATGATTTTGTAGGTGATTGATTATCAAAAAGCTGATCAATATCATATAGTGCATAAAAGATTAGTAGTTGGTGTAGATAATCCTAATTTGTTAGTTTCTAATGATAGTGCGTTGTGGTCTAAGGATAGATTGTTGACTCTAGCTCAGGATCAGTTAAGGCAAGAGTTACTACAAGAATTTCATGGATCTATTTACTCTATTCATCTAAGTAACAATAAGATGTATCAAGATACATGTCATATCTAATATTGGTCTGGGACGAAGACTGATATTGTTGAGTTTATAAAGAGATGTGAGAAATATCAGTAAGTTAAGGCATAATAAAGGAAACTTGGACGGATGATTGCATTTTCTACCTATTCCTCAGTGGGGATGGGAACATATATCGATGGAGTTTTTATCGGTCTACCTTTGAGTGAACGTAAGCACGATGTATGGGGTATAGTTAATAAGTTTACAAAGTTTGCGCATTTCTTACCAGTTTCCATGAGAGATCCTCTTGACCGATTATGTTCGGTGTATGTACGTGAGGTGTTGAGATTTCATGGAGTTCCAGTAGTGATTACTTTAGTTAGAGATTTTAGATTCATGTCTAAAATGTGGAGCTAATTGTAGAGACAGCTAGGAATTGTTCTTAACCTCGGTACGATATACCACCTGCAGACTAATGAGCCTGAGCGTTTGATTTTAGGTGCTAGAGGATATACTTTGACATTATGTCTTGAAGTTTGGTGGTAACTAGAAGAAATACCTTTCTCTGTGTGAGTTGATTCACAACTACAAATAGAGAATTCAGCAGATTTGCCAACATTTGACTACAACATTGCTAAGATAGATGAGATATGCCAGTAAGCGTAATAGGTTGTTAGAGTTTTCAAAGGAATATCATGTTATGTTGAAAGTCTCACCTATGAAAGGTTTGTATAGGTTTAAATTGTGAGGTAAGGCAGCTCTAAGGTACATTAGGTCCTTCAGAGTGCAGGAAAGGCCTGGTCCAGTTGCTTACAGGTTAAAGTTACCTACTTATTTAGATGTAGTCTGTAATGTCTTCCACGTGTCTATGCTTCGCAAAACGAGATTCGCTTCACTCCAAAGATTGATTGGAATGAATTCGATCTTCAAAAAGACTAATCTTATGACAAGCACTTTATTCGGATACTTGATCGTTAGATTTGGAGGGCAAGAACTAAAGAGATTCCTTTTGTTAAGGTGAAATGACAATCTCACGGAGATGAGAAACTAACCTGGAAGCATGGGTCTTTTATGAAAGATCGATTTCCATTTCTCTTTTAAATTAGAGGAGGTTTTATGTTTACTTTAATTTCGAGGATGAAATTGCTTTAAATTAGATAGACTGTAACGACTTATTACCTTAAGCTACTGCTTCGTGTTTATCCAAATGCTAATTAACCCGAGTTAGGCTCATGGTTAAGTTCAGCGTACCTCAATTAGCATGTGAGTGGATTTGTGTTTATTTGAAAAGTTTAATGAATTATCTAGGTTGTTGTATAAAATAGAGTTTATATAAAAGACTATAACTGAAAAATATGTAAATATACAGTAAATTGCCGATACACCTAGTGCGACGAGGGGGTCGTGAAATGAATGTTCACACCCGAGAACACTCGTAGGCATGTCAAGAGTATTTATTAGAGAGAAAGTACTCGAAGTATATATATTTATATATAGTTAATATATAAATATATATGAAAACTATAAAAGCTTGATTTGAATTGTATTGATCGTTGGATCGTCTCGAGATAAGCGTAAGTGTTGGGTGTTAAAATTTGTGTCAATTTAAGGAGCGCCATTTTAATACATCTATCACTTGATAGCATTGAGATAAAACGATGCATGAAATACACACACACACACACATATATATAAATCCAAAATCATTAAACCTATCGTCATTTCATTCGATCATTCGAGAAAGTGAGAAAGATGGAGAGACATGAAGAGTTTGATCCAGAAGAGTGGACCAAGAGAGGATTTTCTCACTGAATTTAGGAGCTCTAATAGCAATAGATCAGAGATCATTATTGACGGTGAGTTTGGTTTTAAAGTTTTATGTTTAGTTCGAGAATTAGTGATGATTTCTTTATGAATTATTGTTTTGATTACTGGAAATGAGTTGTTACCTCACTAGAGGTCCTCCCTAATGATTTGGGAGAGTGTTTAAAGCTATTTTTGAGATTTGGTAATGGAACAGTGGCTACTACCCTGTTCACTGTCAAGACAGTTCAAGATGTAGCGTGTTCCACCTAGCAGAGGAGCATTCTCCCTTCATCAATTGGGACAAACCTTGTTTATGGAGTGCACCCCACCAAGAGAAGGAGCACGCTCCCACTCCCAAAAATAACAATTATGTTGTAATGTACTTAGAATTTCTCGAGGACTTGGGGACAACCTTAGAGGTTTAAACCATAGGGTATTAGACCCATATTAATCATAAATGGTTTATGATAGGTGTTGTAACACAGGGAAAGTGTGAGTGACCCGAAAACATATTAAGTTTAGAAACACAAACTTGAATTGAAGTAAGTATGGATTCTCTTATTTATTAATGTTGTCTGGCTATTTTAATATATATAGTTCATGTAGTTTATGGACACGATGGGAGGACTTTGTACACTGTTATTTTTTAATAAATGGAAAATGGTATTTAATGTGATTCACGAGAGTAAGTTCTTGAAATTGTGACCAAGTAATATAAGATGCGAGGTTAGTCACCCAGCCTATATGTAACTTCCTACTCAGTTACATAGGTTGCTCGAATAACATACTAACTAGAGAGTTTCAGATAGAACCAATGGACATTAATGGATTGGCTAGATAGCACACCGAACAATGTGTTGGTCTGTAATTGCATTAATGGTGTCAGTGGGTAATTGAACCTAGTTTTATAGATAAAATGGGAATCATAGTGTAACAGTCATTGATAGCCTTGCATCTATTATTTATTGAATTATATGTTTTTAATAATCCTATTATTTTACATTAGTGCATATTTTATTTTCATAATGTTCTTGTTTATAATATTGAATGATGATGCCTTTGCGAATCCTTACTTACAGAGACCCCTATTAACATTTTAGGAATATCGACGAGCGCTACAACTACTCGATAGAGAAGATTAAGAAGTCCTAATCCTCTCTTTGATGTAATGAATCTCCCCTTGTCTCAAGGGATGGAAGCTTTTATATAACCGAGGTTTATTATGATTTTACGGTATATCGTGTTTGAATATCGAGAAATTTTTTAAATTTTGTTGCATTTATTATTTATTTTACATTAATATTTGATATACAGTTGTGTTTATCAAGAGATAAAAGGAGAGGTTGATGGCTTTAGCTAAGTCTAGCAGGATTAATGGGGCTCAATTAAGGTGTCAGTCCAAGTATCGCCCTAATTAGGTTAGGGGAAGGTAATTCATTTGCTTTGGACGACAAAGTGCTAAGTCAGAGGGTATTTGACAAGTTAATAATTAGGCATGTTTTATAGTACATTTTAGGACAATTTTAGATGTAAAATACTATATTACAGAGGGTTTTCTCTTGTCATTAATATTTCAAGTAATAAATGGAGAATATGAAGAAATGAAGAAAACAAGAGAAAAATTAAGGAATCAACCAAATGAAAAGATGAATCACTAAGGTATAAAGGAGAAGAACTGCGATTTTAGACTAGCGAGTAACAACAATTCTTAAGGACACCTGAATTGCTAGCTAAATCAGAGGACATAAAGAATGATCAGAGAGTTTTAAAATCTGAATATTCCTAGCGATTCCTTTAATACACCGAATCACTAAGAATCATTAGACATGAATTCGTGGTTTTGAATTATGAAAAAGACTTTAAGTTGGCTTAAGATATGAATTACTTAATATACTATAAATAAAAACCCTGGACTACAAAATTAGGGCATTTTGTTAGTTTTCACGACTTTTGTTTTAGTTTTAGAGGCCACTGTGTATTGCTTGAAGAAGATTAAAGTTTTTATCAAGGTAATTTTAATTATGCCTTCTGATTTTTAACTTATTTTGTTATTTATTATCGTGAGTGAGTAGTTTGTTAGTCTAAAAAAACTCCAAATATGAACTAGATCTATTTTTGCAATGTAGTTATGATGAGATGAATATATCGTTAATGCTTTAAACATAATTCTGTTATTTGATTCACTATTTTTATAGATTATTATCTATTGATTTTAATCGTGGATTGAGTGTTATGTGATAGTTGCCAATATATATGTGATGTTTTGATTCATTAACTAATAAGAGTAGTAATTAGGATTGTCTTAAAGGAAAACACCATTTAAATATCTTAGGTGAATTTAAAATATAAATCTAGTGTTGAAGTTGCTTTCTAAAGATATAAGATTAAGTAGCTCAATAGAATTAGAACGTGGCTTTGATCGAAGTTATGATGAGATGAATATATGCTTATATCGAAGTTTTCATAAAACTTATATATGTTTGAAAGGCAAACACCGTTTATAAAAAACTCCAAATATGAACTAGATCTATTTTGCAATGCACTTATGATGGGATGAATATATGCTTATATCGAAGTTTTCTTAGAACTTAAAGTGATTATATTGCATGAAGTTAAGCTATTTATGTAAATAAAGGAGTTAGCTCAATAAAATTAGAATGTGGCTTTTCACCAGTATAAAGAGAACAAATGGATGGATAAAAGCTGTTTACTTACTTATAATTAGAGTTTAATGATTTATCATGCTTTATAAAGTATGCTCATAACTATATATAGACTAGATTTAAATGTTTGGAATGCAAAATGGATCTATGTTTCATTTTTTAGGAGGATTGTTTAGATGTTTATTTATATTGAGTTTTATTAATTTAAATTATTTGTTAGATTTAGTGACTTCTATTTGTGTTATTTAAGTAAGTTTAATTAGTTTAAATTCTATTTTTGTAAATCTAAAATTAAAATAAAATATAAAATATCTTTTCTTAAGGAATTTTTATCGTGGCCGCACGTACAACGACTCGATTGTAGTAATAATGTGATCAACTAATATTAATTACGGATATCATCCTTAGGGAAAAGTGTATTGCACTTATTTTTCTTACTCAAGTTTACTCTATTTCTATGGAAGTCTCTTTTTAATTGGTTTTTAAACAAAACTATTCTATTCTAACTAAACAACGTAAATACCTTTGTACTCTTATATTAAGAAGATTTTAGTTCACAACTTCACCTAGGTGAATTACTAAGTTTTTAAACTAACCTTCTTCATCTTCATTATGAGCGTGCAATGCTTAATTAGAATAGACAAAATTTCTCGAAATCCACTTCAACCTTCTATCGTGAAGGAAAAAATTCAAATATGCAAACTAGAAGTCCACCAATCGGTGTGAATAACGTAAATTTAGCATTGCATTAAGTTTCAAATCTTTAAATTCATGCATAACCAATTAAGTTTTCTATCCGTACCTCCCTAATCAATAACTATCTATCGATGTTATATATATATATATATATATATTAAGTTGTATCATTTATGTCCGACTTAAAAGCTCCAATGACCATGGTAACTCTTAAAAACTATAATAAACAAATACGTGATCAAAATGTCTGCAAAATTACATCTAGAATCAATACAAATTCTAAACATTGCACTTTTTAACTTTATAATCCATTTCAAACTACTTTAGCATAACATTTATACCATAGGACCCATTGATCCTAAAGATTAATGAACTACTCACACATCATTGAAAAAATCATGCACACCATTGTTTTCATTTTAATCAAATATTAAACGAAATAACGTCAATTAAATCAAGAAAACAATAATGAATAATCACACATGAGACTTTAATGTTCTGTACTCCAAACTCTTTCTAGTACATAATAACAAAGTAAACAAGCCTAATTTATAGTATTCTATGATAATAGGTGAGTTCGCCATGTTATAATATCTATTTATACCCCTAAGATACTTTAGAAAACAATTAGAAACCCAAATAAACAATTCTAAATGAACTAGAGCTCTAAACTTTCTATTTTCTATGTTTTGACATTGTACATAAGTGATCTAATGATGTTTGTGTAAAGCCATGACCCCGCCACAACTTCAACACAGCTTCAGCCTCTTTTTCTGCATTTTCCTCACCAAGTATGCTTGGCGCCTGTGTAGACCTCCCTGGTGTCGTCCCTTTGTGACCGCAACACTGCCACTGTGCAAGCACTACTATCTCCCTTTTCTTCTCTTCTTGGTTCTCCACCCCTTGCCCACACTGTCTAGTCATATCCTATGACATCAAGCATCCTTGCAACAACGTCAATCATAGTTTTGTACAATTTATCCTCGTTTCACCTCGAAATCACTCCATTGTCTCCTTTATGTCTTGTGTACCTATAAATACATAAATACCTTCAATTAGAGCTCATTCTGTGATATTTATACTAAATATACTGCCAAACTAGTAATTTATATTGGTCAACAATCACTTATCAAATATCCTTAAACTTAAGATTTTGCACATCCTGAGCAAAACTATATTTTACTAAGTGTTTTTACTACTAGTACATAATTTTACATTAATTTTACATCGTTCATGAAATGTCCTTTAATTCAAATAAGTTCAAGTTAAGAATCCACTCAAGATTTTTTTTCCTTGCAAAAACTTATACTTTCAAAAACACATAACATTTAATGTCACGATCTGTTACTATAACCTAGTGATTAGTGTTAATTCAAATCCTAATCAACCAGAGTGAGACTCGTGGTGAAGTTTGGCATACATTGATTGCTATGTCCATAAGTTTGTATGATGATTGGGGGTTTAGATAATATGTTTGATGAATTTTAAAGGTTGTGGGATTAATAAAAATTAATACAAACCGATAATTAGAAAATAAACAATTAAATAATAAATTTCCAGTACATTAATTACGACGTGGGGGTTGTGAAATGAATGTGCACTCCCGTGAATACTCGTAGGCATATCCAGTGAATTTATTGGCGAGAAAATACACAAACTATATATATATATTTATATTTTTATATAATTGATATATGAATTTGTGTAATTAAACCTATAAGTTTGATTTGAATTATATGGGCCATTGGATAATCTCGAGATGAGCGTAAGTAGTGATGGTGTTAAGGCATGTGTCACATTTAGATGTGTCATATTAACACATTATTCACTTGATCAGCCTAGATATAGCACGATGCTTATCCTTTGGGAAATCCATATGTATAAATAAAATCCTTTAAACATATCCTCACTGTTTCATTTGATCGATTCGATAAAGAGAAGTGAGCAGCAAAACATTTATGTAAGTGAGGAGTTGATCAAGAGAGGATCATCAATTGAATAAGGAACATCAAACTACCGTAATAGGAACATCAAACTACTGTAAAAGGAACATCAACATAATGTAAGTTTAAATTCATCACTATTGGTAAGTTGGGTTTTTGTATTAAATTGAGTTCAATGGTAGATGACAAATTATTCGTTTAAAGTTGTTGTTGATCATTGAAAAAGAGTTTAAACCTCATCAGAGGTCCTCCCTGATGTATTTGGGGAGTGTTGAAATTGTTTTCGTGATTTTGTAGCGGAACAAAGGTTGCAGTCATGTTTAGTGTCGAGATAATGTAGGGTGGAATGCACTCCCTCTAGCTGAAAAGTACATTCCCTTCATAAATTGTCAACAACATAGTTTGTGGAGCGCACCCGCGCGCGCTACCAACTAAGAAATTTTTTTTGTTATGCTTTTATTACAATTTTCTGAGTTCTTAGGGACTGACTTACGAGTTCTAAATATAAGGTATTATACCTATATTAACTATAAAGGGTTTATGGTAGGTTTCGAACACCTAGAAAGCATAAGTGACCCGAAAAGTTAAGAAATTTGGAAACGAGACTTAAACCAAGGTAGGTACAGATTCGATTATTTATCGATGTTGCATGAATATATTAGTATATGTAGTTCATGTAGTTTATGGACTGAATGTAGGACTATGTACACTATGATGTCTTTGTTAAAAGGAAAATGGTGATTAAGGTGATCGGCGAGAATAAATCTTGCAATTGAGAACATGTTATATAGGATATGTATTTGATTCTTGACCTTTATGTTAAATACTACCTAGGAAAACAAGTTGCGTGGATACCATATTCACTAGAGGGTTTGGGATAGAACCATTGAAGATTAATGGATTAGCTAAACGGCACATCGACCAATGTATTGGTCTAGCAATCATATTATTGGTGTCAGTGGGTAATTGACCCTATATTTACAAATGAAATGGGAATCACAATGTAATATCCAATAATATATCGACTTGCATCAGTTATTAATTGGATTAAATGCTTTTCTTAATCTTATTAGTTATCGTTGGTGCATGTTTTCATTGCCTTTACTCTTGATTATTATATGAAATGTTGATGGCTTTGTGAATCCTTAAATACTAAGCAAGTTGGAGCGCTCATTCCAAATTTAACATTTTAGGATCTCAGCCTAACGCCTCATCAAATGGAAAAGAGAAGATTTAGGAGTCTTACTATCTTCTCTACGATGTAATTAGCCTTCCTATATATATACATACACACACTGTTTGAGTTACCTCGTTGTAAATGAACAGGGTTGGGAGGTTTTATATAATCAAGTTTTGAGTGTTGATAAGTTCTGTAACTATGTATAACATTTTAATTTTTGAAAAAGTCTTAATTATTCATAGCGTATATTTTGAATTCTTAATTTGATATGGATATACTGGATGAGGGATGAGTTTACGAGGTTTAGAAGGAGGGTTGTTGGCTTTTTTTAAGTCATGCTGAGTTACCGAGGTTTAATTAGGGTTTCTCGCTGTTTAATGCCCTAATCGGGATAGGGGATACTACATTTAAGAACACATACAATTCACTTTCAAAACACCAAAGTAGTTCACAACCAAAACCATCACTATTCATAAGTTTATTTCACCTCAACCCTTAAGTAGCAAGTGTATCATCTCATGATTTTTCAAGTAGCAAGTGTACAACCTCAACACAAAAGTAGTTCAAGAATTCAGAAATAAGCATATATCATACTAGTTTTATAGACTTTAGCACTTCAAGAGTCCGTAGGACTTAATGTAGTTGGAATGACAAGTTACCTCAACTAAATTACTTATAAACGAGCTAAATCTTTTATTTAAAGAGTTTTAATATAACTTCCTCCTTTCTTTCCATTTATATCTATTTATTTTTTTCCTCCTTATATTTTCTAGTTACACGTTCCCTGCTCCTTTTTCTATGGATTCCATTTTTCTCCTTTTTTTCGACCTTTAAGTCTTCTATTCTTTTTATTATGTAACTCGTGGGAATCTAAATTTTTTATGTTTAAAAATCTTGTTAGCGCTTCTTACTTTCAAATTATCAAGCAAGTTTTTATTCCAACGTTTTCATTAAACACCAAATCTATCTCTTCCCCCTCTTAGTACTAAGTCTTTATTTACTTTTTATCCTCAAATAAGTTTCATACTTATTATAGAATTCCTTAGGGATCTAACTTTTTCCACGAGAAAAGTTATAGTATTTTTCTTGCTTTTGTTTCAAGTTCATGGTCTTTTCTAACTTTAGGTTTCTAATCATGAAATCATATTATTGCTTGCTACATTTCTTATTTTCTTCAAAAATTGATAACACTCTCTTAAGTTTCATATCAACAAGATACTTGTATTCTTACACATCCTCAATTAACGGCATTAACATTGCAAATGAATTAGTTATTCATTACATATTACTATAAAAAACCGAATTTATACTATTTAAACACATTCAAATAATAAGTAAATAAAAAATACACTAGCATGATTTTCTTTTTAACCGCTTCAAAAATAAAATTTCACTATTATACCTGCAATGTTTATCCTTATTTTGTCATTTCTTACCACTTCCCATAGTGTAGATGCCCTTAAATGTAAACCAAACCCTATCCTCAAGGTTTAAAAATAAGTATGAAACATGAAAACTCTAAACACAAACATAGAAACACAACATAATAATCCTTATAACTCCTTGATGCTCTTATGAATATACCACATATACCTATTTTGATGAAAACTCACTCGACAAATGGCCTTTTCTAGAAAATTTGCACAAAACTTTCAAAAGTTAGAAAATTACTAAAACATTTAGATTGTTCTAATAGAGTTAAATAAATCACCTTAAGAACTAAAATAAAAAACACATGGGTTGCTTCCAAGTAGCCATTAGCTTAATGTCATTAGCCTAATGCATTTTTCACTCGTTTAGTCAGAGTCTAAATTAAGATAGTCTAGTACTACAGATGTTTGAATTATTGCTCATCTACAAATACTTCGATTACCAACTTCAAAGTATGACCTTCTTTATGACGTAACCTAGATAAATGATCTACAACCAAATTTCCACTTCTTTTCTTATTTTTCATTTCCAAATCAAACTTTTGCACTAATAACAGCCATTTGATTGGCCTTAGTTTGACATCTTTCTATGGGAATAGGTAATAGATTGCTTCATGGTCAATATATACAATGATTCTTGATCCCACTATGTGTGAGCTCTAAACTTGTCAAACGCAAACAATATTGCGAACAATTCCTTTTTTGTGGTAGTATAATTCTAGTATGCTTGATCCAACGTTTTACTTGCATAATATATACCTTTAAACATTCCATCTTTGTGTTGACCTGATACTTCTCCTACAAGATTGTCACTTGCATCGCGCATTATTTCAAATTTAGATTCCTAATTTAGTACTACCACTATTGGAGCAAAAAGAAAAACTACTTTCGATGTCTCAAATACTTTTACACATGCAAGACTCATTTCAAATGGAATATCTTTTTCGAACAATGTACACAATGGTTTTGTGATTTTTGAAAAATCCTTAACAAAACTTATGTAGAAACTAGAATGTTCTAAAAAAACTCTTTATATTTTTAATGTTTCTTGGTATAGGTAGTTTCTCAATTGGCATTATTTTTGCTCTATCAACCTCTAATCCATGAGCATACACTCTATGTCCCAAAACAATTCCTTCTCGAGCCATGAAGTGTCACTTTTCCTAATTAAGTACTAAATTTACGTCTTGACATCTTTATAATACCAAAATGAACACTGAAACAATAGACTTGAAAACTTCAAGATTAGCTTATTACTTGATGCCTTTAAAACATATACGAACATCTATTTGCACCTATAAGATACTTTAGAAAATAATTAGAAACCTTGATAAATAATTCCAAATGAACTAGAACTCTAAATTTTCTCTTTTCAATGTCTCGACGTTCTCCTTAAGTGATTCGGCGTTGTCTGTTTGAAGCCATAGGTTAGCCACTACTTCGGCTACTTTATGTGCATTTTCCTAACTTAGTATGCTTGGTGTTGTATGTAGACCACCCCAAAGCAATCCCTTTATACCTATGGCACTGCTTCTGCGCCGGCACTGTTGTCTCACTTTTCTTCTCTTCTTGGTTCTCAACACCTTGTCCATGCTGTCTAGTCATCTCCCATAGCGTCAAGCATCCTTGCCAAGATGTCAATCATAGTTTTAAGCATTTTATCTTTGTTTCATTTCGAAATCACTCCATTCTGTCCTTTATACCTTATATACCAGAAAGTACATAAATATCATCAATCAGAGCTCTCTCCAGAATATTTATATTAAATATACTACTAAACTAATACGATATATAAGTCTAAATTATCACTTTTCAAATTTGCAAAATCATTGTAGAGATGATTCTCACTTATCACTACTACAAAAATAATAAAAGTATAGTATAAGGGGAAATTATTGTACATCCCAACACATTTCAATTCCTCTTGTTGATTATAGGAACATGGTTCGTTTTAGATGTTATGCATTTTAGATTTAGCCTAAGAATTTCATGGAGTCTTTAATTGATAATATTGGATTAATGCTATGAAAGAGGAACTCAATGAGTTTCTTAAAGAGGATGTTTGGGAGCTTGTTCCATAAGCTACTAATGTTAATATGATTAGTACTAAGTGGATATTCCATAAGAAGACATATGAGAATGGTTTTAATTTAGCAACAAATCCAAATTGGTTGCATATGGATTTACACTGGTTAACGATATCGATTTTGATGAGACATTTGCTTCAGTTGTACAATCAGAATCTATTCGTCTAATACTAGCCATTGATTGTAAGAAAGGTTTCAAGTTATAACAAATGAACGTTAAAACTGCTTTCCTAAATATGAATTTGCAAGAAGAAAATTACGTTGCACAACCTAAAGGACTTGAGGTTCATGATAAACCTAATGATATTTATCATCTAAAAGGCACTTTATAGACTTAAACATGCACTACATGCATGGTATGAAAGGTTGACTACTATTTGCTTTAGAAAGTTTACAATAAAGGGTCTACTGATAAGACTCTATTCCTAAAAAAGTAGAATAAATAGTTTGTAGTATTTATGTCGATGTTATTGTATACGGGGCTACATCTGCAAAGCTAGCTTTAGATTTTGTTGATTTGATGAAGAAAGAATTTAAAGTGAGCATGGTTGTATATTTTAAATAAAGCTTGTGTCTGTAGATTATACAATCTCGAGACAGTATATTCAAATCTTTAATTAAGTATGATAAATCTCTTGTTAAGTTTTTCAGATTGGACATTGCAAAGCCAATTCAAATACCTATGAGCTCCAGTGAGAAGATTCATAAGGATTACAAAGGTGTTGATATCAATCCAACATTATACAAAAGTAAGATTGGTAGTTTATTATATCTTACTTCAAGCATACCAGATATTGCTTTCAGTGTCGAGGGTTTTGCTTGCTATCAGCCATGCCCAAAATAGTCTCATGTGGTTTTTGTAAATATAATTACATCCTATATGCATGGAACAAATGAATTTGGTATATTATTTACTGAGGTAGGTGCTAGTGACTTAATCGGGTATAGTGATGCTCATTGGGCTAGAAACATTCATGATCGAAAGAGTACTATAAGTGGATGTTACGGCATGGTTTCTAATCTTGTTGCTTGGAATAACAAGAGGTAGAACTTCATTTCTCAATCTACTATTGAAGATGAATATGTTCCTACTTCTAGTTGTTGCACGAAGTTAATATGGATGCATCAAATGCTCAAAGACTATGGTATTGTTTTATCTTAATAAGCAATGTACTGTGATAATAAAAGTGCCATTGATATTTTGAAAAATCCAGTTCAACAATCTAGGACAAAGCATATTGATATTCGTTACCATTATATCAAGGACCTTGTGGAAAAAATGGTTAATTTTTAGTCGGCATATTCCCTACTAAAAGGCTGTGAGATGATATTTTTGCAAAGGTTCTTGACACACAAACTTTTAAGAGGTTGCACCATGACTTTAGTGTGTGCTTTCACTAGTAAGGGTTCTTACTTTAAGATAGTAGTTATGTACATTCACATATATATCTATGTGATTTTACATTTCATTATGAGCTGTTTTCATGTTTGACCAAGAACATGCCCCTTAGAATTACTTGCAACACGTGTCGCTCTTCTTTAAGTCAACCGTAAAAACTATTAGTTTAAAATGGTTTAAAGAGGAGTTAATTTTATGCCATTAGATACAACATGTTTGGGGATTTAAGGGAGATTTCTATTTTGATTTAGTTTTATCTTTGGTTATTTTGTGAGAATACCTAATTTTAAGAAATCGCTATTCTCAATTCATCTTCTTCTATCTTATTTTGATCTCTTTTCCTTCACTGCCACATTTTTCATCTTTCTTACAACATATTACTATAAGAATGGCACAACAATCTTCTTAATCTTCACATGGTGATTCTACTGGTACTACAGATCTTCTAACAACATACACTATCGACATTTACTACAATAATGTAATAGATCGAGTCTACATTGGTTTGCCATCAAATTCTGTTATTGTTGTGGAAAGTAGAAAAATGAAGATATGTGATGTTCGTTCTCAACAACCACTTAGAAAACTTGACTCTTCAAAAAAATCCAAAACCTTTGAGGGAAAGAAGTAAGTTATTGCAAATGAAAGGGTTTCTTCTGATTTTGTACAAAGGATTCTTGATGAAGTTGAGGCCATCAACATGGCCTCCAATCAGAAAAATACGATGTTCTTATCTAAATACTTTGCTTTGCTTGCTCCCTCTGCTTTTGGTCGTTGGACTGTGTGGAGAAATATAAAGAAATAATGAAAAGGAACGACTAATTTGACCAACCTATTAACATTTCTCATTTTCATGAAATTAGCCTTGAGAGGTTGTTGTTTCAAATTTTACCTATGGGTTGATTTCTAATGTAGGCCTCTACAATGACTCTACTGTCTAGGAACTCTACAACATTCTTCCTGAAAAATTTGGAGATGCTTCCATGGAAAAGCTATTTGTTTGTGGTTTCAATATTCCATTCACTATTGCTTCTATAAATTGTATGATTGGACTATTACGGAATGGAGAAAACTACTAATAAGTTGGGATAGACACTCAATATTGATGATGATGCCTTTTTATTTAGCAGAGGGGGTCTTACTAAGGGGCTCTTTGACAATGCTTTTAGGCTTCCTACAACTAAGCTAACATGCAAGGCCTACATGCTATAGAAAGTCTTGATTACTACTATTGTAGTTGATTCCCATCAAACAAACATGTTAAAGGAGAGAGTGTTACTGCTTTATGTGCTTGCTTTGGGAATAAATTTAATGTTGGAAAAAGATTTATGACTCTGTTGTGCATTCGGGGAAAAAGTAGAATAGGCTATATCTACCTTATTTCTTGACTTCTCTATTTAGAAAATACTCGATCATTATGGAGACTAATTACAAGCTACAGAACATGGTGGAAAAAGTTAGACTAAATCATCAAATGAAGTCTAACAATTGGATTGTTGATCTTGAATTCTCGTTCCTATAGAAGAAGACATCAACTCTATCCGTTTCAGGATCTCAATCTGCTGTTAGTATGGCTTCTCCAACTCCCGCTCTTATCACTACAACTACTGCTGCTCCTATTCCTTGCAACAAAGCCAATACGAAAATCTAGATTGTAGAGGTTTTCTAATCTAAGAAATATTTTGATGTTGAGGACATAAGTGCTATTCAAGTTTAATCTTGTAAGCGGGAAAGACTTTTTTCCTATTGCTACATAAAAAACTTAGCTGCCACCTACTTCAACATAAGGTACGAGTTCAACTGCTCCACTTCCCGATGAAAAAGAGGAAATCGCCTCACCTACTGTGTTTTAAGTTGAGGAAATCGGAGTTGATCAAGATAACTTCAGTGACTTAAACTTTGATCTAAGTTTTATTACTCCGATTGCTGCTACTGGGACATGTATCCTCGAGTCCCTTAGAGAAAATTACTCAACTCATGGTGAAGATGTCGTAACGCTACATGAGGTTCCTTATGAAACAGTGTATGAATAGGTTGAGTCTCCAGCAACATTAGAGATTTCTCTTACTATGGACTTGACTGTTGTTAACATTAAGGGCATTAAGCAAGAGGGTTTGAATGTCAGTTACTGCACCTATGGAAGATACTATTGAGTCTCAAGTAATCGACGCTTTGCAATTAGAGACAAGTATGTCAGTCCGTCCTCCTACTCACCTTAAGCAAGAGGGTTTGAATGTCAGTTAAGCCATTCCTACTATTTAAACAGAGCCAATAACTCTAGTTGATGTTACTACTACTGCACCAGTGAAGACTACAACTATGAATTCTTACACTACTGCTTTTGTACATTCGATTTCTGAACCTGCTGCTACTACTGCAACAACATAGATATAAGTTCATGAAGATGATTTAGCTCCAACTCAGGAAGAACCTCTGCAAAAACCAAGGTCTCTAGTGGTGATGAGACCATATCCTCCATTGCTTGATTATTTCTTGGATCGCACTACTTATCTAACATTTTACTCAGAAAAGGTAGCTACACGAATGCGTTCATTGCAAGAAGAGTCGAACATTTATAACACTGAGCTCTAATATTTGAGGTGGTTGATTAACATTTAGCTGTAATCTCTTTGACGTAGTTAGTCAAAAAGGGGGAGTGAGTTAGCAAGGCTAAGTTTTGTTGAATTTTGTGATTGTAAATACATAAACGTTTTTGTTTTTTAAAATGTATTTCATGGATGTACTTATCTATTGATTGCTACAACTTTTTAGGGTTTTACTTTATGTGTTGTTACTCTGATCCATCAGTAACATTATATTCTATGAAGTTCTTCAAGATTTTGGCTATCTTGCTATTTATTGCTTTCGACCAATCTAGGCTAAAGGGGGAGATTGTAGGACCCTCGTTTATTGTGTTTTGGTCGATACATCCTTGTTAGCATTATATTGTCAAAATATAAGTTAAATTAGTTAGGTAAATTTTGCAACGAAGATGAAATCCTGAATCAGCAAGATATCAAAGTGTAGATACAACTCAGAAATAGATTACAATATTTTAAACATTAGAGTTTCGAAGTCAGAGATGAAGATAAAGACATAATTGAAGTTGAAGCATTAATAGATTAATTGGAACATGGCAAATGTAAGTATTAGTCTATAATAATGAAGAAGTTTGATACTTCAAGGAGAGAACTTCAATCTGGATTACAATAACGAATTCGAGAGAAACGTACGTAAAGAACTGAAGAACTTTAAAGAGATGACGAGTCAAGATTTTTGAAGGAATAGAAGACTTAGTAGTTGAACATTGAATGATTCCAACTGAAGTTACAATTAGAGACCAAAGAGGTTTTTCGAATTGTATTGTACTTAGGAGTGAATTCCTAGAGAGAGTATATGGACTGAGCTTATAAATACAGAAGGTTACTATTGTGCTGATTATCGTTCACTACTTAAGTTTTGTTAGTACCGGAGATCATTATAGTTGTTTTTAACATTATAAATTTGTTTAATTGATCATTTATGTGAAGCCTACGTGAGGAAGACATCAAGTCTTATTGCGAAATCGGTTCTTATTTAGTATTAATGTGTGCTCGTTAGTTCATCATTGATTCGTTAATCTTTTTAGTACCTCCGGTTTCCATAACTTTAATAGTTCACTTTAGAGAAGCGGTTGTTGTTGTAAAGGGATCGTTGAAGATGATGTTTTTTAAGATTTTTTAGGTCATTAAAGGAATTCTGTGAATTAGAGTTGTCCATTTTAATGGTTGATTTGGTTTTATGGTTAGACATTCATTGAGTTCAAATGAAGATTCTTACAGATCGAAGTGGTTATGGTTGAATTATGTCATTGATTTTTTGGTTTTAGGTTAATTGATATTGTGTTGGTAGTTAAACTTGTGATGGTAGACGATATCTTGGGTTTATTGATACAATGTGTGGGAGAAAATTTAGGCATTAGTGAATTATAGTCTTTATAGTCAAAGTTGTAGCGAGGTATGAGCCGAGTTAACTTTAGTTTGTGTAGTTGCTTGTTTATGAAAAAAATATACACATTTGCTTTTTGGGATTTCAAAAAAAATTGGCTGGACACTATAATGATTAAATCTCTTTCATGCTTTTGTTGAAAACTAAAAGCTTTTTTTTCCACATCAGTAATACTGTTGAAGAATATTTTCATTATGTCTTATGAGAATCAACACCTTTTAAGGGCTAATGGTAATTACTTAGAAAAAGAAATTGCACAAACAAAACCTTGATGAGATAAGCAAGGAATGAAGACTGAGTTTTCGTTAAGCAACGAAGCTTATCATGATTTTCTTTTACAATGTACAAGAATATGGGTCCTCCATTTCACAATATAAATCCAAAATTTGATGTAGGAACCAGCAAATACTCTTCAAATTATTTTAGCGGTAGTGCCTTATTTTTCACCTTTGCTAAAAAGTACTTGATAGTTTTTGTGGTATTATGTCATTTTCTTTTAGGACTACTTGTTCTTCCTATAAAATCTTTCTTATTTGATGCTATTTTAGCCTTTTCTCTCTTAATTTTACTTTTTATCATTCTTAATTATACTGATACATTAGTCATTTCTTTTTATTCATAGAATGTAAACGAAGTCAACTACTTCCATGTGAAGGTTCTGGGTTGTTGCCCATTGCTGCTACTAGAGTTAATTCATCTCCATCTCTTATTTTGGAGCTCTTACAAAGGATTGCTCGTGTCATCAAAGACTATCTTAGAGTTCCTAATGAAGATTCTCTAATAAAGATCTTTATGATTGTATATGAGTTACTCGATGAAGTCATTGTAAGTAATGTTTGTGTTAAGTTGGTTTGCAATTTTAATTGTAGATTTGTTTGTTTTTGTTGTAGATTTTAATCACAGCTTATATTATTTTCTAACATATGCATTAATGGAAAATGCCTTATTTTTTCGTGTTTAAATCTACAAAAATATGATAATAACTTGGAAATTTCAATAGTTTATTTGATATGGTTCATTTATATAATATCAAAAAAGTAGTTACAGTAGTAATTAATTGCCTTATGTATCAAATTATCAAATAATATTACGTAGTTGCTTATTCATCGAATTCGTGTTGGAGAAAAAGAATAGAACTTAAACTATGAAGTACGATTAGTTTTGGACTCTTAGATTTTTGTTAGACTTGTACTTCTTATTGTAAAATCAAATCTAACTAAGTTCTGCATGCCTAATCGTGTTTAATTATCGTGAGATAAATGAGTTTTCAGCCTCGGCTTAGATTAGTGCTCAATCTCTCTTGGTCACTAGAGAGTTTTATTTTTCTCTTGGCTTAGATTAGCAGAATTAAAATAAGTTGTTAATTTCTAGTTCAATGGATGTGTGGTAAAAGAGGTTTATCTAATTGATAGCATAAACTAAACAGAGTCAGCACGACAAAGTTCAAAAGTTCATTGCAATAATTGAAACAAGCTACTTTTATTCCCATATTCGCTAATCGCCGAAAGTAATTTGAATTTTGAATTAGAATGAGGCACGCACTACCTTGAGTTCACGATTTATTATACAAAACTTGCTTTGTAATTTTTATCTACAAAATAATAGATACTGTAGAACTAATAGATGAAGCAAAGAACCAGTGCACCTACATTTATAACTACAGATATGTGGAGCCAGTGAAAAAGCTAGTGCTGACTGGTAGGTGCAGTAATCTAAGAAATGGCCAAACAAGATTAGCATACACAAAAGGCAAATAAAAACCTTCCTCATACCATTACTTCTTGTATCTACAAAAGATTCTTCAAAATTGAATTAGTAGTTACTACTTAAAAGTCTAAAACCTATTGTGATCATGTTGAAATAGCGCTCAAACATTGTTGAATCAATGTGATCATGTAAGGATTTCAACACTTTAAGGTTGCGTAGATAGTTTGATTTTTTTTTATTATGGAAATCTTTATTAGTTATGAATGTATTTGCATCTGTTGTTGAAGAAAAGAAACATCCGTGATATGGATTTTTGTAGCTGATTAGAATGTCCTTTTGAGATTCCTGAACTTCTTACTAATGCAATATTGTGCGTAGGAAAATTTTATTTATTGTTGAATATTAATTTCTATTGAACTACATTTTGGAACCTCAATGGCTTTGGTTTTGTTCTTCATTTGTGTGTTGTGCCAATTGGTTGTCATGTATATGCATTTTTTTTTTATTGACATTTCTTATATTCACATCGATAGGAATGCAACTGAGGTAGGGAGGTTAAATGACCACATAATCTCTTATTTTAGAAGTTATCCAAGATCATCATAACTTTGGTGGGTGCCCATTAGGATTGAGATTGGCTTCATTGAAACAAATGGAACCTATGAGATGGTTAGAATATGAAATTCATATTTTTTCTTGGATGAGAAACCAACTTAATGATGACCTTGACTTCGATATCAGTCGAGCCATTTAAACTCAAATATAAACGTATTAAATAACAATTTATTATCAAGTAATCATCATTTTTATCTATTTCATAGTGATAACTGTATTTTATGCATGTAGATACCTTTAAAATGCTAACTGCCTAGTTATTTTTTCTCTTGAAATGTGTATGCATGTAGATATCTTAAAAATTGGTAATGACTCGATCCTTTCCATGCTACTATTAGTTTTATCTAGTCATATGGTCTAACTTTTGTTTGTATCTCATATCATTTTTAGGTCTTTAATGGGTTTATCTTGTTCAAATATACGAATTTGAAGCTTGAATTCTTCTGGGTTTTTCCTTTGCAGGCCAATTTCATGGTGGGTTTCTTTGGTTTTGCCTTTTTTTGGGCATTTTGATTGATGATGGGATAAGATAGGGTGTGAAGCTGTACATGTATTGATACTAGTTTTGGGATCTTATGAGTTACTACTATTTGGCTTTCTATATTAAACGACAAGTATTGGATGGTCTAGTTTATCGAAAGCTAGGTTAGGGCTTTCTTCTATGAGGAATTTATTGATGTCCACATTTAAGAGGTTGCTAAGCATTAGCAATAGTAGTTAGCATAGTAATTACAAACGTGATTCCAAGAAAGAATGTGGAAAAAGAAAAAAAATACAACTTTGGTTTTGGCTTTGCTTAGCTAGTTTGTTGTTTATGTGGCTTTTTGCTCATTTTGTTGTCATGATGTACTGTGATGTTCATTGCCTTCCACATCAAATCCCACTGCTAGAAACGGAAATTTAAAATCCATTTGTCGGTTTAGTTTGAAACTTGGTTTTTTATGTTGGTATGTTGTTTTAAGATATATATACTCCAATATTCAGCTCCTTTGAAACAAGCGTATTATTTTTTTGTTTATGTGCTTTTGCTCTATCAATGTATTGCATAAAACAAAACTTAGGTGTTGGATGTCTGATGCATATGTACCTCTAGTATTTAGTGATGGAAAGGTTTTGTTTATGTAGTATAGGAGAAGCCAAAGCTAAAAGTGGAGAAAGAGAAATTACAGCAAAAAGTCAAAGCCATGAGTGCTCGACAACGCTAACTGGCTCATCTTCCTGCGATCCCAGCTACATGTACTGCTCAGAGTCAAGCAACTTGCAACAAGCTAATGTCTTTTATGAGTTTATGCATTTTGCAGTAATTTGAACAAGTCTTGTCATGGTTCTTCTTGTTTTTGTACCGTTTATTTTTCTCGCTATAGACAATTTGATTGGGCGCTATCTACTTTCAATAATTTTGTAATGTTCAGTTTGAAAATTGAATAATCAATTCCATAATTGATATATTTTCAGTTAGAAAGGGAAATAAATAATTCTGGCATTCATCCATTAATTTTTTTTCAAAAATGATATTTGAAAGGGTTTGAAACCCCTATGTAAGCCTCTGAGTATATTATAGCTATTCCAAACTGCTATCAAATCACTAGTATTCATAAGGGTTTAAACCCCTATATAAGCTTATGAATATTTTATTGCAGTTTCAAGCCCTTATAAAATCACTAGAATTTATAGTAGTTTGAAACTTTTATGTAAGCCTTTTAAGATATGATAAAAACTTAAAAGAATATGGTTTTCATATAGGTAAAAAAACTCTATTAAAAGCCGAACCTGTTCTAGTGAATGTGACAATCATGGACTTCTCTCTACAAATATACGCAACATCAAACACATGATAGTATACAAGCACCATAAAAAGAATTGCATAACACCAGAACAAAAGAGGATTTTAATAACACTAAATTAATTGAGGTTGTGATATCGGCAACAAACTCTATGTAATTTCAAGTAAAACCGCAATAGCACATACAAAATCAAAAACCCCCAACAAAACTAAAAGCCTAAATTACTCAAAACACTATCTCTTTCTCTCTCTCTCTCTCTCTCTCTCCATCTCTCCATCTCTCGCGCGATGCTTTGGATCTTTCACCTTAAATCTCACGTCACTCTCTCGTTCAGATCTTTCGCTCATCTCTATCGATTAAAAACCTTATACCAGTTTAAGTTGGATCTCCAAGGGAGGAAACAGAGTAGGTATTGATCTTTTTAATATTTAGCTTCGATTTTGATTTTGATTGTTCGTGGTTTCCTAGATTTCTATAGAGAAGTTGAGCTGATTAGGTTTTATTATCTCATCTTATTGGTTGATCTCCACTTTTCCTCTCTTTATATCAAACTCGTCACTCTCATTTTCCCGATTTTAGTTCAGTTTGTCTTTACAATTGGCTAGATGATAGCTCTCACCATGGCATCAGACCCTTGTTACGTGTTTTGAACAACAAGGTTAGAGTTTTTTTGTAATAAATCTTTACTTTATTTAGGTTATTAGCAATAATTTGAATCTTAATTAACCTGTGTTAGGCTCATTATTAAGTCTAGTGTACCTTGATTAGCATGTGCGTGGGTTTAGATGACCTTTTGGGTTTGTGCGACATGTATGTAGCATTAAATTGAACTATTGAATAAACATAACCTATCATTAAAAAATCATTTCAAATTAAAATAAAACATGTTGTATTGACCTGAAGATGTGTTGCGTTTCATGATTGGTATCACGATATGTTACGACCCAATTTCTAATAGTGGATTAGTCCATAATTAAGGACCACCGACCTATGGCTCGACCCTAGAGCGGGTACAAGGTCCTAACACTCGGCATGAAGATTGGGTAATTATTATATTTGGTATGATGGATGCTTAGTGCATAATATATGTGTAGATTTATTGAGTCATTTCTATTCGTACATAGATGTTGAGACGTGAGCAAGGATGCACATCGAGTTGCATGCCGACGTGGGACCGGATTTAAAGAGTGATATGGTAAGTCCTAATTTAGCTAAATGTGATTAAAAAAGCTAATTTAAATGTGTGTAGTTGAATTTACATGAATGTGACATAATTTATAAAAATATAAAAACAACATCCATAGATATGCCTCGGGATGTGTACTAGCACTATCTCTATGTAACTTAGAGTTAATAAAGTGTGTTAGCATGGATGTTTTATTGGAGTGTAGGACCAAGTTGTAGACTCTTAGATTTTCCTATGGATACTTGTTTACACAAGATCAAGGGCGATAAATTAGTCTCACACTATACATAGTTATAGTGGGATTTACATGCAAATAACTAATTCTTCATTTAGTACAAATAGAAAAAGAGATGTGGGGAAGATGATGCAACATTGTGTTGAAGTATTGTAGAGAATCGAAGGGTGATTGATCTAATTGGAGAGTCCCACAACTAGATAATCCATACAACCATTACTTGGTGAAATTCATATAAGAATTGTAAATTTTAGTTTTATTCTAGCTTTTCAACAACTTTGGTTGGAAAATGACTTTATTTTCAAAACATAATTCCATTTTTGGATATTCCAGTAATTCTACTATAAAGAAGTTTTGGATTTGGACTTGTTTTCATTATGTTACGAATTTTCAAAGTTCATGAAGTTGTAAAATCAAACTGGAAATTTTGCATGTTATTGTTATGATGCAGCTTCTATAATTTGATCATAACTTCCTCATTTTGAATCGTAATGGAGTAATTCTTGTGGCATTGGAAATTTATCTCATAGAGGAACAATTTTTTCTTACTAAAAGATTTTGAATTTTAAATAGTTTCATGCCTAAAACCCTCTGCATCTTTGGTAATGAATTTACAATTTCAGGGTTCACATTTTTACTAATTTCTTGTTGTTTTGTGCATAATTCCCTCATTTTGTATTGGATTGAGCTCATCTTTTAGTATGAAGCTCTAGGATATATTTTTAGGTTTCAATAAAAAATTATGAGTTTTGAAGTTGTGGTTTGGTAGAAAAGAAATTTACATAGTTGTTGGTCGGAATCTAAAACTGTTTGGAGTCATTGTGTTAAGACTACTTTCATATCTCCTTTGAGTCTTATCAAAATTGAGCAAAACTCATATTTATGGTAGGCTAAGACATAGACCAATAACTTCGACTAAAGGAAAAGTCTTTAGATTCAAATATTTTCATGCCCAAAAATGTGCTGCAATATAAGACCGAAATTGAAACTTTGTTGTGAAATTGGGGGTTGAGTTGGGAAGATCAGTTTAAAACCCATTCAATCAATCTGAGTACATAATAAAAATGCTTAGTTGACTTCAAGGGATTAGGGGAACATAGCTCCAGTATAGGAAGTGAGTCGGGGTCAGATTCAAAAGTTTGGGCATGATTTTGGAGTGGTCGAGTGCCAGTTTAAGCTAGAAATTGTGTGAATGGTAAGTAAACTGACTGAGATATTTTTTCTTAATTTCATTTCATTTCCAATTGTATGTTTGTGTTCATTATGCCATTTAAGGTCACTAAAGTGGGGGTAAATTGGGTGTGATCGCCGATTTAAACTTTTGTAACTTTCTTTACTACTCTCCCAAGATTACTTCAAAAGTCAAGCTAGATGAGCGCATGTAGTAATGATAGCAATAGCAATTTGTCAAAATGATTCAAGTGATTGAAATGCTACACTAGGAGAAGGGGTAGAAGAGATGGAAGTTCACAATCGATTTATAGTGGTTCGATCCCTCAGATCTACATCCACTACCTAACATCCTCGGTTAGGATTTTGAACCAACATTTACATTCCAATAATTGAACTGACCTAAACCCGTAAACTTAGTATTTCTAGACTCCACTAGGTCTTTTATAATTGACTTACTGCAATAAGGACTTCTACAACCACTTAGCCTAAACTAGGAATTTGACTTGTTTAGATGCAACTAGGACTTTACCTCGCGTATTCTCCGATACGCTTTAAAACCTCTCCTATACACAAATAGGATTCACAACTTGATCTATTCACTAATAGACCTTACTACCTTTATTATTAAAAATTATTTGCCATTTACAACAAGTAAAGTAGTATAACATGTTATCCTTTCATAATCCAATTGTAATACTAAGATGAAAACAATGCAAGAGAGACTTTGCCAACTGAGAAGCCTTGTAAATTAACTTTTATAGGTTAGCTCTCAATATTGAAATTAATAAAAAATATATAGATTAAGCCTAAATTGGCTCCAAAGAATGGCTAATTAGCACACCAATGCAACATACTAGTTTAAGCTCAAGTTGTGCAGGAAAAATCTCGGGTGACAAATAAATTAAGATTAAGAACAATATCCTTGTAAACACATTGTCAAATTACATAGGCATGAAACCAATAAGACAAGTCTAGATTAAGCACAAGTTAGTTTTAAGTCAATTTAATGCACAATGGAAAATAACAATCAAGCTCAAGTAAGTGCATTTTTAATTTTGAGTTTACACAAAATCAAGATTAAGTTCAAAACCATTTTTAGTGGTGTTTCGCACATACTTCAAAGAAAAACAACCTTTTTTAAGTATAGGTTAGGCTCTATGTGTTTTTTTTTTTACTTTCGCATGCACAAATAGTGATTCAAATTTCAGCTCAATAGGTGCAAATACATTCTAGGTCTTATCCGCACTTGATATTAGGCTCAACAAAGTATATGAACATATTCAAATCAGCCACAATAGGTTCCCACCCAAATCCTTAAAAATAAGATATAGATTAGGCAAAATTGTGTAGGGAAAGATGAAATCTTACAACCCAAGATGTGAAGATGATTTAGATTGATTTGGATAGCATTTTGAGGACCTTAGAACACATCCCTTCATCTTACTTGATTTGCATAAGATCTGCCCCAAAAGCCCTTAAGTTAGTGTATGTGTTTAATATTCACTTTTTCTGCAAAAGCTTTATGTTTTGGCTCTCTTTGTATATGTATGTGCTTGTTAGATCAAACACTTGTTCTACATCTTTATAGTGTTCCCTCCATACCTTTTTATTATTTTTGACACTTATGGTGATCCAAACGTCCAAACCAATCTACCAATTCAAATTAAAGGTGTGGATTGCTTACTTTAAAAAATTTGTCAGGCAGCCAGGGTGCGTGTTCCACTAACTTATTGGGGCATGTACCCTATGTCAATCTATAAACATTATGTATGTTATAATTTTAGTTAGTAAAATTTAGGTTTTCATTTGTTGTTTTATAATAAATAATTGCATGTTTCCCTTATAGTAAGATCCATGGGTATTTATTGAAATATCTTAAGTGTCCATACTCGATCAATATACTATAAACTATAATGAATTACAGCTAGTCTGAATCTTGATTGATGCTCATGCGATGATCATGCGTGTAGGAATACAAATCAAGTTCATGAGTAGTTGTTAGGGAATAAGGTACTGGACTAACCCACTATGAGGACACTACATGGATTAAGTTATAAGTGTTACTAATGATAAGTATATAATTTAGTCCTTCGACTTGAGATTACCACATACTTCAATATTAGAAAAATGGTAATTTGACACAATCAAACATTGTCTTTAATCGAACGATTATAAATACTATGATTGGCTACCATTTGAATAATATGTGAAGGTGTGTAATCAAGATAGATTTATCACTCTCGTATAAATAGAGATATCAGTAGACCCCTCGATATGATAGACTGATATTGGCCAAGTTCATGTAAATTGATATGATTAATGTAACTTGGATGTTTTCAGTTTACCTAATGATCGAGATGTGGCGACCCCTTCTCCGAATAAGGGCACCGCCCGGCCCAATCCCTAATTAAGCCCTAATCTTCCATATAGGTCCTAAAAAGGAACTAGTCAACCTTATATAAACACCTAAAAACCTACCAATTATTCAATATTAAAAACACGATACCACCTATAGTCAACTAGATAGTTCAAATACCTAACAAATCATAGTTAATTTAAAATATTTCAACCTAACAAATAATTCAGCGAAAGTCTTCTTAAGTTAATGGTGGAAATTATAACATAAGGCCTAACCTATTATAGAAAAAAAACCATGAAATAAAAATCACATGCATATATAAAACAAAAATGACGATATATACAACATGTGTATGGTCAAGGTTCCTATTACTCCACCCAAAAGTAAAGTATCACGTACATAGAAAATGTAATACAAAAGAATGCAAAACCTACAAAAATATGCCATAGCAGTTCTCCACCAGCTCAGAGGTAGTCGCCAATCTTCTCCTTGCCCAGTCTGCTACTCGACGGATCTGCACCCACAATCACAAACTAGTCGGTGAGTACATGAAATTATTTAAGTAATACTAAGAGACATTGATCAATATTCCCGAACATGCAATAAGTATCAAATGGCGTAATTTAACTAGCAATTGTGCTGAAAGAAACATCATGCAAAGTGAAACTTGAGTTAACCAAATATGAAACTGACTCAAGGCTAAGTAGTAATGGATTAGGGTCGGTCGGTCGTGAGCTACGTCACATCAGCCTTTCCACTAGAATTTGAGCTCTGATCTATATCATTTTATTACAAATTGAGCTCTATATCATAATTTCAAAAGGTCGTACTTACAATTACGTCTTTTATATTCCAAGTGAATTAGTCATCACCGGAATGTATACTTCCTAATATACTCAAGTTTTAAAACTCATCATCCTCACCCAAGTTATTTTTGCGCCAACAAACCTCGAGGTCTGATTACCCCATTCGAGGCACGTTACCCCATATGTCATGCGAGGTAGTGGAAAAATTTCCTAACATCCCAGAAAGCCTAGTGACCCTTATATGAAAGCATAATTTCTATCATCGAATGACCCTAACCAAAAGAACAACTTTCACTTTCAATAATGACCCAGTAATAGAATTCAAGAGATGTAACTACATACTAATGCACAAAAGACTAGAGTCAAAAGAAACAAACTAATTTAATAGCATGCTATATCACTGACTTCCAAATGCAACAATCAACGTAACAAAGTATAGGAATTGGAATCAGTGATAGTATGTAAACAACATAGTATTCTATAAGCAACGTCATAAAATGAGAAATGAACAAGTCATAGCATATGGACTTCAAAGGTAAATTCAGTTCGACTAACTGAGAATGAATAAATAAATGGAATGTAATGTAAATAAATGTCTCACTCAGTTTACTTACAGTCCATAACAATTCCGAAGCTATCTGGGTTCTCATCCCGTCGATGTACGCACCCAACACCCCTTAGTATCTCATTTACGGTCCTAAAGTTTACACGATGTACTTTAGCCAAAATGTATAAATCTAGTGTAGGGATTGTACACATATTCTTACACATTATAATCAATCCTAATATGATAATTTAATGTTTACTTAATAATATATTGTGTATGAGGTGCCCCGTAAGTTTCGTGAATAAACAAAAATGAAAGGGGACATTGCTGGTCTTGGCGTTGTGGAGGCGCCATCCCAGCGCCATGACTAGTAGGTCATGGTGCTTAACCCCTGGTGTGGGTGCTGTGTGGGTGCCATGGTGCCAGCACAGCGCCACACACATAACTTACACTTTTATGTGTGTTTTGGCACTCCAAAACTTGTCCTCTCAATACCAATAGGCATACACCTTCCATAGACATGTAAACACAACAAAAACTCACTAATACACACCACCAACATCAACCTAAATATCCACATACAATCCTCCAACTTATCACAAACCAAATATTCTGGGAGTTTGAAGTATTACCTTGTATGATGGCTTCTTCTTCTTCACTAAATTGTTGTTGTTCTTCTTCAAACTCACACCACCGCCTCTTCTTTCTCTCATTCTCTTCATTTTTTTTCTCTTCTCCTCCTCAACCGACCTTAAGAAACCAAAATGAGATAAGTTAGACTAAATGATTCATTTGACCCATATTTATATGATTTGGGTTGGCTTGAATGTTAGCCGCACATATCAAACGACACATGTATCTAGAGGCATATCGTGTAGTTCTTCTCCTTCCACATGTCCTCCAAGTCATTTAACAATGAATCCATTACTTGACACCCTTTCTATAGATGTGTGTGTGAATCTAAATGCCTATCTAAGGGTATATATATTTTTAACTCCTTATTTTGGCACATTTAATAACTAAGTAGATGTGGCCACATATAAACCACTAACCTATGTCATTTTTAATGCAATAAAATTTAACTTTTTGCACTTAGCCAACGAGCTGCTACCTTGGGCCCACGTCGGTATGCAACATGAGGTAAATCTCCACTCGTCTTAGTATCTGCATACATGGAGAATTGACTTAATAGTCTACACATGTATGTACACTAGGCAAACAAATATAACATTTACCTTGGCAACCGTGCCTCGGTAGTGACACGTATCTCGCTGCGGGTCCCACGTCACGGGTTATTTTGTCCTGATTAATGAATTATACGTGTATTAATTATTTGGGCCATGACACGAGACTAATTTGATTGAACATTAAGGGTGACTTTTCATGGCTTATGTTTAATCAAAGGATATCGCACGACAAAAGAATATGATATATATTATACATTAAGTTGTATCGTTTTTTGTATTCATGCTATTTGGGTAGTCATAATGTCTTGCTAAAGACCTCTTATGACTTGTATACAAAAATGATTTTGGTTCACTGCCAACATCGCTTGAACATATTGGGTTGCACATAAAGAATTACTTTGTGAAATTTCAATTGGTCGAGAGTAATGAATTTTATATGATAGAATTCATGACATAAGAGCCTTTATGATTTGTTGTATGATAATTTATTAATAGGGGCATATGTGTAATTTGCTTGAATTGTCTAAATACAATAGTTGTATTACTAGTAGGTTTTTTAAAAGAGCTTATCTATACATATAAATAGAGGTTGAAACCCTAAAATTAAATAAGATTTTCATTTTTACAACTTTGAATTCTCTGAATTATGGAAAACAAAAAAATACTTTAATTTCTCTTGGGGCTAGCACTCCAAATTATGCTCATCATTCATGTATGGATTTCTAATAAAGGGCACACACTTGAATGTCTTCAAAATCAAACAATAAGATAAGGAAAATACAGATTAAAGTATGATTTACTTTTACAGATCATGTGCAATGGAACTTATTTTTGATCCTGTTGGGGTTTTTCAAATATTATTTTGATTTTTTTTTGCTGCGAACCCTAAAACCTAACATAAGTCATGGGGCACACTTCAGGACCTAGGGCGTGCTACATATAGTGGTGGAGCGCGCTACAACAACATGAGCCTGAAAATAATGTTTTTTTTGTTTGACTATCTAAACCCCTTTTTCTAGCTACAACTCCCCTTAAACCTTTACACTTGGTCTCTACAAGTTTGGATGACTTAAGCAGCATGCCAAAATCATCTGAATGGCTTTGCAAAGATTAAAAATGAAAAATCCATGTTTCATTTTAATGCTAGGGAGTTTTCTATAAATATTTTTCAAACGATCTAAAAACCTATCTAAACGGATACCGGTGCATCAAAAAACAAATCCAACAGTTTGTACACCTCAAGTTCATATCATAAAATACATTGGTATGATTTAAAACGTTTTAAAACTCTTGAATTTTAGAATCATGAAATGCATGAATTTAGGTACTTGAAAACATGAAATTTATGAAATGCACGAATCTAATGCATTAGGCTCATGTAGTTGAACTCTTATACCTTGCAAATGATGTACATAACTCCATAAATGCTTTCTTGTGCTTTTCCTTACCTTGATTAAATTAGGAGCTCTTCAAGTCTTATTCTTCGATTCTATCCATTTCATCCATTCCATTTGAAGTCGAATTAGTAGCCTTTCAACATATGAGTTCAAAAAATGTTGATGCGCTAAAATATTGGAAAAACATATTAATACCATTTCATATTGTTTATCAACATCAAAATCTTGGGACAGAGTCTAAGTGATGGAACACTTAGTCCCGCAATTACCATATTTTTTTATGATAACAAACATCGTGAACTTGACTAACAAACATGCATATTAACTGCATATCAAGATCATAAAGTTCAAGTTCAGTGTATATACTTCTTTTCCTTTTGATAGCATCAAAAATTAGGTATAGACTATCCCCCTATCAATAGGCATCACGTTGAATATAATTAAGAAAAGGCAATTTATCCATTCATGCAATTTTAGAAAACACTTGGAGTAAAAGACAAAAAGAATGCCATTCATTCATTAATGATGAGTCAAAGATATACTACATTCATGGCATTACATTCACAAAAATATGAAAGGTGAGACAATGTATCACAAATAGAAATTGACATAGACATTATTTAATAGTTTACATATAAAGTGCAAAATGAACTCTCACTCCTGGAATGACATAAATACTCCCTTACCATGGTTAAACTAGAGCTCCCCCTAAGAATATGCAACTAAGTTTCCTAATTTCCTAAGAAGACTAACGACGACATGACGGACCAACTCTCCTTGATGAACTATTATGCTTAAGGCGTCTGAAACTCGCATTGTGATCGACTAGTATGTTACCAAATGAAGTGAGTCGATCACTAATAGCATCAAATTGAGAAGACATGTATTAAAAGCAAGTAGGTAGAAAATGGAGGCATGTCTTCTTGAGGCTGAAGATCATGTTGCAGGAAAGATGGCTTAGGTGCAAGTGCTGGTGGTGCTGAATGTTCATGTTGTGGCATGTTCTGGGGTCCAAGCACCCTAAAGTCAGCATCAAAGTATACATCAGCATATGGGGGCTCTATCGTCCTCTCCTTAATTTTCCCCACGACCCTAAGTCATCTACGACAAGGTTAAAAAAAATGACACTCCAATCATATGGATCAGACTGAGTGTAAATTAGATCTTCTAGTTCTAAAGGTTCCTAATCACCCAATTTCAAATTTTGAAAAGTGTCCTATTATTAGACCTAAGTCGGATTTAGTAGGTGGTACTTGTAGCCCATTTTTTTAGGTTTGATTCGCTTAACCTGTCAACCACCAACTTGGGCAAGCCTTACAATACAATGTGAATCTAAAGTCCTTAAATACGCAAGTAAGCATGAAAGCTCAAGGCGTAAACTTTGAAGTGTTCTGTGTAGAGAATAGGTAATGAAGGAATAGATGTGACAAGCTCAAATTTTCCTTCATCATTATGGCCCACAAAACATATAGGTCCATATGAGTGACACAATTCTTGCTCCCACCGTGCAACATCAAGACTTTCATAAGAATCTTGTGAAACAAGCGCTGGATAAGTCAGAAAGTCATGTTAGTGATGATGGGAGAACGATTGTTGTATCCGCAAGTCAACAGATATCATTCTAAGCTTTAAGCCTGTTTTACTCTGAATGGTGGATGGTGCTAGATAAAAAGATGGTGGCCTCATAGAGAGGGACATTGAAGATGCTTGCAAGAATTATCGGCGTATGGTGAATCTCCTTATCGGCAACTCGATACTTCAAAAAAAATTTGATTAATCCTTTAAGTTTATGTAGAAGTCTTGCACAAGTGGCTCATAATAGTTTTGTTTGAGCTCAAGAGAAGGTGTCTAACCCGTTCCATCAAAAAGTGAACAAAGTGGTAGGTTAACTTTGTCGAAGAATTAGTTTAAGTTGGTCGGTGTAACTATCACCTTACCCGCGACCGCTCATTGATAGGTTTAAAACACTTGGAACTAAGAATTTAAGTTTAAGATGGTCGGTGTAACTATCGCCTTGCCCGCGAACACTCATTGATAGGTTTAAAACAGTCGGAACATCGTCACTTAGCTGTTTGGTATGCCTCACTGGGTTGGTGTTGCGAGACTTGAATATCGAGGGACTATTCTCTGATTATTTAGGAGCATTAGATCAATATGAGGCTCAATATAAGGATGAGTTTGAAGTGCTCTCTTATGACTCACCGAGGACCAAATGGCGTTTGTCATGAGCTCCCATTGATTGTGAAGCCATCTTGGATGTCTTCCTTCTATTTCTGCATTTTGTCGAACACGTTGTGTGCACCAACTTAGGATTTGATTTTTGAAGATTAGGAATAGATTCAGGCACAATGAGAGATTGTAGTACGAAAAGGGAAGTAAAATCAACAACCTTTGATGAAGAATTGAGGAAAAGTCAGTAGGGTAAGTTGGTTAAGAATCGGGTGAAGTTGGGCAAAAAATATAGCATGAATACAAGCTCTCAGGTTGACTGACACCATAGCACGCTCCATGTTTACACGGGGCGCGTCCCGTGTCTATGTTTCAAGTCGTAGACTCTGGCTCCCTAGAGGGCACTTTAGTCCCTTATGGAGCACTCTCAATGGCGAATCTTTGAGTTTTTAAACTTCAGAAAACTTGCCTGGAAGATGCACTAATTGAACTGATCACTATGGAATCACCAAAAACAATTTCATGAGTTTGGTTTCCCAACTAGAACATGTTCCTAACCTAGGACTCACTCAATACACCTTAGTTTTTACACATCAATCTATCACCTAGGTTCACATTGGCTCCAAAGCGAGTCTAATTCATTCTATGTATCATAGACTTTGGCACCCATAGTTCTTTCGATTTGATAGACTAAGCCTAAATGAGTATCTCTTTCGGTACTTATGCTATAGTGTGAAGCTTGTTTGTAGAATGGGTCTTATTTGGTCTATGGGATGCTTTGAACTTGTAAGGCCTCAAAGACTTCCTCAGTTGAGCTTTAAAGTATAGACACTTGTCCTTCTCTAGCCTAAGCTTTAATTTCGCATCCTCCGTCTCATTGGTGGTATTTGTTACCAACTTTGTCCATCCAACTAGTCCTTCTTGAAGACCTTAATATTAACTATTTAAATTCATGTTCTTTTCAACAATGCTCGTATTTTTTTAAGACTCTTATCAAATATTTTTTGAAGAGTCATCAACTAATCTATTGCAAGTTGAACCCTGTTCTTGAGATACTCATTCTCTTTAATAAGATTGTCCAAGTCTAGTTTAAGATTTTTACTAAAAGTGGACAATTTGTCAAAAAAGGAATCATGATGGCAATCAATATTAGTGAATGAATCAATAATAGAATTCCTTTCACGAAACATGAGAGTGCATAGACATATCATCATCATCATGATTTTGCATATAAGAATCCATAGGTCTAAGATCTTGAATCATGTGAGTATCTATATCATCAACATGTGTAGCAATATAAATATGTTCATCATGAAAAGACAAAGGAACAATAAATTAACTAGATGTCAATAAATCATCACACTTGCTTGGATACAATGAGAAGTTTGAATCATGACAATCACTACAAATCTCTTTTAATTTTCTCCATATTTCCCTAGATGAATTAAATGAAGAAAGTCTAATTTTAATGTCATCGGGAATGCTAGAAAGGAGAATATGTCTAATTTCATCATCAAGTCTCACTAGCCTTTTCTTTTCCTTATTCCACTTTTTCTTTGGCTTAGGCATTTCAACGTCATTCACAACTCTAAATTGAAAGTACGGACCATTTTCTAAAATGCCCCACATCTCATGTGATTTGGCACTAAGGTATGTTTCAAACCTAATCCTCCAACTCCTAAAAACAAAATCCCTAAGCATATGTGGAATGGTAGTAGCAACATTGAAAGTCATGACCATTGATCTTTAGCTCTAAGATGTAAATTCGAATATGAAGACCACCCACTATGATACCAATTGAATGTCACCTAATAGGAGGTGAATCAAGCGTGAAGGCTATTTAAACATTTTGTAACTTTCTATGCTAATATCCTAAGATCACTTCAAAAGTCAAGCTAGATGAGCGCGTGTAGCAATGATATCAATAGCAATTTGTCCGAATGATTCAAGTGATTGAAATGCTACACTAAGAGAAGGGGGTAGAAGAGATGGAAATACACAATCAATTTATAGTGGTTTAATCCCTCGGATCTACATCCAATAACTAACCTCCTTAGTTAGGATTTATAACCAAAATTTATATTCCAATAAGTGAATAGATCTAAACCCATAAGCTTAGTATTCCTAGTCTCCACTAGGTTATGTACAATTGCCTTTTCGCAATAAGGACTTTTACAACCACCTAGCCTAAACTAGGAATTGGACTTACCTAGATGCAACTAGGAATTTACTTTGTCTATTCTATGATAGGCTTTACAACCTCTCCTATACACCTATAGGATACACAACTTGGTCTACTCACCCATAGACCTTACTACCTTTACAATTAAAAATAATTTGTTTCTAACAACAAATAAAGCATTACAAGATGTTCTCCTCTCACAAGGCAAATGTAATCCTAACATGAAAACCATGCAAGTGAGACTTTTCCAATCGAGATGCCATGTAAGTCAGCTTTTATAGACTAACTCTCAATATTGAAACCAACAAAAAGAATATAGATTAAGCTTAAGTTGGTTCCAAAGAATGGCTAATTGATGCACAAATGCAAATTACAAGTTTAAGCTCAAGTTGTGCAATTAAAATCTCAGGTCACAAATAGATTATGATGAAGAACAAAAAAAATTGTGAATACATTGTTAAAATAACATAGGCATGAAACCAAAAATACAAATCTAGATTAAACACAAGTTGGGTGTTAAGTCAATTCAATGCATTATGGAAAATAACAATTGAGCTCAAGTAAGTGCATTCTTAATTTTAGGTTTACACAAAATTAAGATCAAGTTCAAAACCCCTTTTTAGTGGTGTATCACACACACTTCAAAGAAAAACAACCACTTTAAGTATAGGTTAGGCTCTATGTGTTTTTCTACTTTCGCATACACAATAGTGAATCAAATTTTAGTTCAACAGGTGCAAATTCATTATAGGTCTTATATAGATGTGATATTAGGCTTAACAAACTATTTGAATATATTCAAATCAGTCACATAAGGTTCCCACCCAAATCCTTAAACACAAGATATAGATTAGGTACAAATAGTGTAGGGAAATATGAAATCTTACAACCTAAGACTTGAAGTTGATTTAGATTGATTTGGACATCATGTTGAGAAGCTTAGAACACTTCCTTTCACCTCACTTTATTTGCATAAGATCAGCTAAAAATCCCTCTAGTGAGTGTATGTGTTTAATTTCCATTTTTTGCAAAAGCTCCTTGTTTTGGCTCTCTTTTAGTATGTGTGTTGTTGTTAGATCAAACACTTGTTCTATGTGTTTATAGTGATCTCTCCATACCCTTTAGACCTTTTTTGATTGTTATGGTGATCCAAAGGTGAAAAATAATCCACTAATTAAAATTAAAGGTGTGGATTGCTTAATTTAAAAAAAGCTGTCAAGCAGTAAGGGAGCACGCGCCCCACAACTCCTAGGGCACACTTAAGGTATTAGGGAACACTTTAGATAAGGGTAGAGCGTGCTCTAATTATAGGGGCATGATAATAATATTTTTTGGTTTGACACTCTAAACCCTTTTTTTTTCGAGTGACGACGACCTTAAACCTTTCCGCTTGATCTCTACAAGTTTGTTATGACCTAAGAAACACTCCAAAATCATCCGAATGGTTTTTCAAAAATTAAGATTGAAAATCTTATATTTCATTCCAATGCTAGAGAGTTTTCTACAAATATTTTTCAGATGATCCGAAAACCCATCAAAACATATACCAATGGACCCAAAAACAAATCAAGCGATTTGTACAACTCAAGTTCATGCCATACAACAAATTTGCATGATTTAAAATGTTTCAAAACTCGTGGATTTAAAAATTATGAAATTCATGAATGCATGAATTTAGGTTCTCGAAAACATGAAATTTATGAATGCATGAATCTAATGCATTGGCTCATGTAATTGAACTCTTATACCTTACAAATAATGTACATAACTCTATATATGCTTTTTGGAGATTTTCCTTACTTGAATCAAATTACGAGCTCTTCAAGTCTCATTTCTTCAATTCCATGCATTTCATTAATTCTTTTTGAACTCGAATTAGTAGCCTTTGAACATGTGAGTTCTAAGAATATTGGATGCATTGAAATACTATAAAAATATGCTAGTACCATTTTACGTTGTTTGTTGACATCAAAATCTTGAGATGGAGTCTAAGTGATGGAACACTAAGTCCAACAGACATATCTTGAATAACATGTTTGTGTTAAACCTTCATTTTCATCAAAATAGAACATGTGTTTAGAATCCTTGATTTGATTTGGGTTGTACACGACACACATGGTATGGGAGACAAGGATCTTGATATTTTGACTAGTTAGTGACCAAACCTACTATATAATATTGATGAAATAAACAAATGGGGACCAATTAGGGTAATACCAAAACATTATGTATGTTGACCGATTACATGAGGTTGATATGCCATGTTTTATAACCAACAAGGATAGTTCCTAGGTGTACTACTAAATAAGCTATTACATGAGATCTATCTGATAAAAAAATAATTTCTCGGCCTATGTGTTAGACACACGACTGACTGGACTTAGCTCATTTTTAATGGTTGTGTTGATCCACTATGTTTACCTGTGATATATTCTAAAATGTTTTTATTTCACCCTTTCTTTGCGATTCATATGCTTTTAGATGTTTTTCTATATTATTTGGAAAGGTGGATAAATGTCTCTCTGTGTTACTTTCTACATTATTGTATTTATCATCCTTTTTTATGATGGTGAGTGTAGGTCTATTTAGTAGCAAGCTATGTAAAGAGAAGATAAGCGACTAACTTTAAGGAGTAGATAAGAGTAGGTGATCACTTTGAATGATTTGGGTTTATATAATGGGCTAAGAGATTAGATTCCTAACCGATACATGAATTTTTGTGTTAGAGTTCATATGATCGTCTATCTGCCTTATTTCCTATGTAGGTGTTTTATAATGATTTCGTATATTTTATTAAGTCTTTCATTGATAACATTAAAATGATAAAAGGTTTTAATTAACCTTGAAATAATAATAATGGTACTAATAATAGTGTGAATCGTGTAACGCTTGTTCTGAATAAAAATAACAAGGAGAATAGTACAAAAGGCTGACTAATACATTGTTAAGTTCTACATGGCTGAGATTAGGGCTTCATGACATTATGTTTACCTGTGATATATTCTAAAATGTTTTTATTTCACCCTTTTTTTGCGATTCATATACTTTTAGATGTTTTTCTATTTTATTTGGAAAGGTGGATAAATGTCTCTCTGTGTTACTTTCTACATTATTGTATTTATCATCCTTTTTTTATGATGGCGAGTGTAGGTCTATTTAGTAGCAAGCTATGTAAAGAGAAGATAAGCGACTAACTTTAAGGAGTAGATAAGAGTAGGTGATCACCTTGAATGATTTGGGTTTATATAATGGGCTAAGCGATTAGATTCCTAACCGATACATGAATTTTTGTGTTAGAGTTCATATGATCGTCTATCTGCCTTATTTCCTATGAAGGTGTTTTATAATGATTCAGTATATTTTATTAAGTCTTTCATTGATAACATTAAAATGATAAAAGGTTTTAATTAACCTTGAAATAATAATAATGGTACTAATAATAGTGTGAATCGTGTAACGCTTGTTCTGAATAAAAATAACAAGGAGAATAGTACAAAAGGCTGACTAATACATTGTTAAGTTCTACATGGCTGAGATTAGGGCTTCATGACAATAATAGGGTCGGCAATGCCTTATATTAGGGAAGGGGCTGTCACAGTTTGTATCGGAGCCCAACATTCTTGATAAGTATGACGTGAAACTTGAATAAAACACAAACTTTAAATGTGGAAACCAGACTATCCTTGCTTAGAAACTATTAATTAGGAAGTGAGCGAATGTTACTTAGGATTTTATGTGTACATGTTACATTTTATATATGTATATATACGATATATGCATAGATGTTGATTCTCAATGGTGATCGACTTGTGGTGAACAATTAGAAATCAACCAGGGGGCAAAATATGGCTACACTAGGCTCAATATAAAATAATAGAATAAAGAAGAAGTTCTATTAGTAGTGCTTACCCACTTGAAGTAAGATAATGAGGTTGAAGGGGGAATTCATGAACATGAGATAGGGAGCTGATGAGTTAGTGATGCAGTAGTAGGATGGATACTGTTATTTGAGATGGTTTGCTAGAGACCTAATGGAGGAAAATTGAGAGGATGCCTATTACTTCAAGGATAGACTGAGGCCAAACATTGGATATCATGTTGTCAATACCGGGGTTAAGATATTTAGTTAGATATATGAGTGCGCCCTCTCCTGTGAGCCATATTATCTGAGTAAGATTATTGATGGATCAATGCAGGTTTAAGGGTGATATCAGATTAGGGTATAGATTTTGAGAGGAGGAGACAAACAAGGGATAAAAGAGATGGACCGAGGGGTCTCAAAACGTAGGAATAGTGAGGCTTGATAACTCGGTAGAGGATAGTACGTACACACCCATCTTGCCAGCTCCAGCAAGACTAGCTCTACCGCCCTTGTAGATACAACAGGTATCAGTTTGCAAAGGCCGAGATGCACCAATACGAGGGCAAACTCAAATGATGTTTACAGAGTGGAGGAGACCACATACATGTAAAAAATATTGTCAGGTTGTGCACTTCATTCGTCATTGCCCACAACCAGCGAGTTATCAGCACGCACTATATCCACAAATAAGAAAGAGAGTTTAGGCAGTGGCAAGAACAGAAATAGAGGTGGTACACGACCGTACTAAGGGTAAGTTTGTTTATTTAATTTTGCACTACTCACACATTATCCACTTTGTGCATAACATTAGTTTGAAATTGTTGACCTACGAAAAAATTGATGCTTGGATAGTTGAGGGTGATCCGACTTAGTTTGTATGTTACCAGTTGAGAATCTGATAAATAAGAGAAGTTTTACTGGAATAAGAAACATGTAAGAAAACTCCTTAAAAAGTTACTTTTAACTAAATTTGCTTTTGAGTACTATATCAAAAGTGTTTTATATAAAGATGATATATAGGGATTTGCTAAGTGTGGACTTGCCTAATAAGATATGTGAACCTAGGTTGAAGTGGTTAGTGGATCCACTTGTGGTAGTTGAGAAATACGATCTTTGTGGCTACTATCATTTGAAATTTTAGCTAAGGTAATTATAGTGAGAGTGAAAAGATAATTAATTATGAGAATTAGGATAAAGTAAATTTCAAGGATGAAGTTCCTATTAGTTGGAAGATTGTATTGGCCCAAATTTTTAATAATGGATTACTTCGTAATTAAGGGTAGCTGACCTGTAATATGACCCAAGAGTGGGTACACATTCCTAACACTCGACATGAAGACCAAGTAATATATTATTTTGGTATGATGGATGCATAATGCATTGTATATGTGTAGATTTATTAAGTCACTTCTGCTTGTATATAGACATCGAGACGTGACCGGGGATGCACCTCGAGTTGCGTGCTAATGAAGGATTAGGGTAAAGAGTGATGTGGTAAGTCCTAATTTAGCTAAATGTGATTAAAACCCCTAATATTAATGTGTGTATAGTTGAATTTACATGAATGTGACCTAAGTTAGAAAAACAAAACAACTTCTATAGATATGCCTTGGGATGTGAACTATCGCCGTCACTATGTAACTTAGAGTTGATAAACTGTTTTAGCATGGATGTTTTAGTGGAGTGTAAAACCAAGTTGTAAATTCTTAGATTGTCCTAGGGATGCTTGTTTACACAAGATCAATGGCAATAAATTAGTCTCACTACTGTACATAGTTGTAGTGTGGTTTACATGCAAGTCATCCCATTTTCATTTAGTACAAAGAGAAAGAGAGATCCAAGGAAGATCATGAAACATTATGTTGAAGAATTGTTGAGGACTGAATGGTGATTGATCAAATTGGAGAGTCCCAGAACTAGTTAATATGCACTACACCATTACTTTGTAAAATTCAAACAAAAATTGTAACTTTTAGTTCAGTTCTGGTTTTTCAAAAATTTTAATAGGAAAATGACTTTGTTTCAAAATCTAATTCCATATTTGTATTCCTTATGAAATTCCACTAATTTTACTATAAAGAGATTCTGGATTTGGATTTTTTTTCATTAATTTATGAATTTTTAAGTTCATGAATTTGTAAAAACAAAACTAAAATTATGCATGTTGTTGTTATGAACCAGCCTCTATAATTTGGTCAACTCATTTCAAATCGAAATGTACTCATTATGTTTGTATTTAAAAGCTAAATTAAATGAGAATAACTTTTACCTGTCAAAGATTTTAAAATTTGAGTGTTTTCATGTCTAAAAACCTTCTACAAGTTTGGTGACGAATTTGCAATTTATGGTTTCACAATTCTGCTAATGTTCTGTTGTTTTGAGCATAACTCCCTTATTTCTTGTTGGATTAAAATCATCTTTTAGGATGATGTTCAAATATTGTTTTTTTAGCCTTTGGTAAAAAAGTTGAGAGTTTCGAAGTTGCAATTTAGGAGAAATAAAATTTTCAAAGTTGCTAATCATAATCTAAAACTATTTAGAGTCATTGTAGTAAAATTCAATATCTCCTTCAGATCTTACCAATATTTCACAAACTTTATAGTTATGAAAAGTTAAGACTAAGACCAACAACTTTGACCGATGGGAACGTTTTAACATTCGAACATTTTCATGCCTAAAAATGCGCTGCAACACGTGACTAGAATTAAAACTTAATTGGGTAATTAGGGGATAATTTGAGAAAATCAACTTACAACATCCAATCAATGTGACTGCTTAATAAACATGCTTAGTTGACTTCAAGGAATTGCGAAACATAGCTCGGGTATCGAGAGTGAGTCATGATCAGATTCAGAAGTTCAGGAATGAGTTTGGAGTGGTCGAGAGGTAGTTTAAGCTAGGAATTGCATGAAGGGTAAGTAAATTGATTGAGGTATATCTTTTAATTTCATTTAATTTCATTTCCAATTGTCTGTTATTATTCAGTATTCCATATCTTGAATTCTTTGTTTATGTCATCATTGATTGTTGTCAAATTAGAACATATGTTTAGGTTTCTTAATTTGATTTGGGGTGTATGCAATACACGACATATATGAGCAAGGGATGTCAGTATTTTGACAAGTTAGTGACCAGACCTACTATATGAGGTTGATGAAATAAACAAACGGGGACTAATTGGTTAATACCGAAGCGTTATGTGTGCTGACCTATTACATATGGTCGATATGTCGTGTTTCATAACAATAAAGGATAGTACCTATGTGTACTGCTAAATAAGCTTTTACCTGAGATCTATGAAATAAAAAATTAATATCTAGGCCAATATGTTGGAAACATAGCTGACTGAACTTAGTTCATTTTTAACGATTATGTTGATCTTACTTTGTTTTGCTGTGATGTCGTCTAGCATGTTTTTACTTAGCATTTCTTTGAGATTCATATGCTTTTAAATGTCTTTCTATATTATTTAGAAATGTGGATAAATATCTCTCAGTGTTACTTTCTATATTACAGTACTCATCGTCCTTTTTATGATGGTGGGTGCAGATCTATTGAGTACCAGCCTGGGGGAGAAAATCGCCAACTACCTCTGTGCCATATACAAGAGTAGGTGATCACTTTATGTATTTAATATTTGTATCTCTTTAAATGGATTGGGTTATATAATTCATTTAGAGATTAGATTCCTGACTGATGAATGAATTTCTTTGTTTGAGTTCATGTGATCGTTTATTTACCTGGTTTCCATAGTAGGCATTTTATAATGATTCTTTAGATTTTATTTAGTTTTACGTTGATAACATTAAAATGATAAAATGTTTTAATTAACCCTGAAATAATTATGATATTGTGAATTGTGTAGTGCTTGTTTTGAACGTAAATAACAAGGAGAATAGGGCAAATGGCTAACTAATACGTTGTTAAGTTCTAAGTGGTTGAGATTAGGGATTAATGATAGTATTCAGTCGGGTGGTGCCTTAGATTAGGGAAGGGGCTATGACATGACAACAACTCGTGCACTTTAAGATTTTATCTTTTGGATGCTCCTCAAGATCCATGCAAGAGATGAAGATGTAATGAAGCATGATTTGGGCTAAGTAGGTGGTAGCCAAGTTTGACTTATATGTTTTTAAAATGAGATGATAATTATCATTACAAATTCACTGCCTCTTCATCACCACAAATGTTTTCATTGCTTCATCGCCACCATTACCAACATCTGCTATTTTTTACCACCACCGCCAACACCGCGATCGTCATCATCACCTTTGTCATTGCGTCGTAGAGAAAGGGTGAGTTGGGTTATCTTCAAAATTTGAGCTTGGTTATTATCTCCTCTCTTATGTTTTCATGGGGTGTTAGATAGGTTATTAATGAGTGTGAGCCATAACAGCTAAGGCTATTGTTCTTAGGTTGTAAAGTGGTTAAAAGGTTCATAATAACCCCAGTTCAGACATGGTTAAGGTGGTGGTGTCATTATTGAAGTTTTGTTATCGATTTAGTTGTGAAACTCAACATGAAATACTATAATTTTATGTATCTTTTGTGAGTTTGATTATATAAAATGGTTTTTGGTGAGGTAGGACCCGTTTCTAGGCTCTCATGGATGATTTGGAGGTATTTTGAAAGTTGAAAAGTGTTACAATATTTTTGTGGGCAGTCAGGGAAGAAGGTAACCCGTAATGGGGTTGCAAGAAATAGTGCCAGGCCTGACGCAGTGGTCAGGGAGCCCATGGTGCCAGTTAACATCGTACTAGTGTTTTGTGTTGGGTATGTGCCCTGGGCCAATTATGTAAACATCGTCAAACAATTATAAGTAGATGCATGTTTCTTTTATAATAGTCAATGTCATAAGTGATTCTCATGAAAGGTATATAATTTAGTCATTTGACATGAGATCACAAGAGACTCCAACATTAGGAGCACAATGATTTGACACAATCAAAAGCCATTTTCAAATGGATAATTATAAAGATTTTGATTGGTTATTTTTCGACTAATGTATGAAAGTTGCGTGATCAAGATGACTTTTGTCCCTCTCTCTAGAGAGATATTTATTGGGCCCCTTGATATATTAGACTGATACATGGACATGTCTAATGAATGGATTGGATCAATGTCACTTAACAACTTCAATCTACCGAAGATCGAGACTAGTAGATTGAATTATAAGGGTGACATTCCATGTCTTATGTTCAATCAAAAGATATCGCGCGACAAAGGGATATTGTATACACTGCTATTAGGTAGTATTGATTTCTTAATCTTCGTGCAACTTGGGTAGTCATAATGTCTTGTTAGCGGCCACTTATGATTTGTATGCCAAAAATGATTTTGGTTCACTACGAACGTTATAAGATCCTATTAGGTTGAACACAAAAAATGGATTAGCGAGATTTAATATTTTCTTGGTTGATGAATTTTATTTGATAAAATTCATTTTGAAGATTTTCATTAAGTGTCCTAGTTTGACTAGGATTCGAAATTCTCCTACATTTCTAGTGTGATTGAAAATTTTGTCTCTTAGCAAATCCTATTTTGAATAGGACTCTAATTGGAATTATAGTATGAATTTAATTCTTATTTGAGTTTTAGATAAATTACAACTCTAGTTAGATTTGTAATTGTAGATTATCTAGGACTCTATACTTTTTAGAGTTGGATTTAATCTAAGACTATAATTAGAGTGTGACTACGAGATGGAATTCTTTCACAAGTCGACCTATTGTACTATAAATATGACATTAGGGTCACAGTTGTTTTAGAGATTTTTTTAAAGAGTTTTTGTCCTAGAATTTTAGCGCTACCACTCCGGATCGTGATCGTCCGTTCGTGTGTGGATTTCTGATAGAGGACATTCGTCTCTGACAACGTCTTGAAGGAATCGATTAAGCCAAACAAGGCGGGCATGGAGTTGTTCTCGTTTAGGTATGGTTTTTCTCTATTTGTACAACAGTATTATGGAATCAATATGATCTTGGTTCGGGGATATTAGAAAAAAATTTTGAAGACTCCCGCTGCATTTGATTCCCCAAACCTAACAGTGGTATTAGAGCTTTTGGTATTATTCTATTAAATTTTGAAAAGGGTTTCACAACTTTTGATTTGATTCATTTAAATTGTTGTGATTTGTTGTTAATATATAAGAGATATATTTTGAAGATTTGGTTATTGCACTCTACGGGAATCGTTCCCTATATAATGCGCTTAGTTTATTTGCTCATAAGGTCCATAGATTTGTGCTCTGCCAATAAAAAATAAAGATTCTAGTTGTCTTTTTATAATGCATTTGCTTGAACGTGAAATTATTTTCACCGATTTTGCGTATTATTGGTACAGGGGTTGATTTGCAAATCTATTCGCCAAGATTTCATAGGATCCCTTGTCATACGCACACAAATAGTTATTTGACTGATGGGATCAATGTTAAGCATTCTCTTAATTAAATATAGTATATCACAATAATTTGCTTGACAATTTAATTAGGTAATGGCAATATACAAGGTAGTCACGTGGCACAAACTTGGTCTTAAAATTGAAACATGCCCATTGCTGATGGCACAAATCAAGGAGATTTAATCTGCAAGTTTATCACACAAGTCCCATAACTATTCTTTTTGCCAATTGTGTACAAAATCTAGAAGTATTCATACTGATTAGATTAACCTATGCATGTGTGTCATCATTGTTTTCAATATAATTTGCACCCTAGTTTCAATTGAATTATCTAATTAAAATGGTTTTAATTAGATAAATTTAATTGATAATGTAGGTGCTAGTGATACTTGTATGAAAAACTTGTGTGTGAGTAGCATGCCATGCTATTAAATTATTTCGATTAATTCAAGGGCAAATAATATGACCGTTCAATATTAATTAGATTGATTAAATTTTTATTTTTTGAAGGAAACTTCATTATGAAATAATGAATTTTCAACTGCCCATGACCTACCACACAGTGCTCGCTAACGAGATTGTCGATCAAAGTAATCGTAGTGTATGGCGCCTACTTGCACAACTTGTGTGATGTTAATTAAGAGGCCCGCTATGGGCACCCCACCATTTCATGAAGCCACCCATTATTTTTCTCATTTCCCAATCTAAAATGTAAAAGACTATTTTGCCCCTTCATATATACACACCCAACCCCACAAACCATTTGCAACTTAAAACTGGGGCACCCCACCACCTTGAGGAAGAAGTGAACCATAAACCCACAATTGTGTTTGTCGAGCGTTTATCGATTCTTGTGACTTGACATCATCCGACAGCGAGGTAACAATGTTTGACAACCGTACGATGCTTCGATGGAACTGTAAATTTGATTAAAACTATGAAATTGATGATTTGCTTGTCAACGTAGGGTTTGGTAAATTCGACCAATCCAAAGTTGTTTGCACTATAAAATGGAAGATTGTACTGCTATGGTCCAAGAGGAGGTTGAACTTGAGGTAATTTTTGAAATTTAATGTGTTTTTTATGCGGTTCATCAAATTTTACGTCGATGTGCGCGATTGATTCGGCCACGCAGAACCGAGATGTAGAGAAACTTCTCGGTCAGCAAAGACCGAGATATCTACGTAGTTCACGTAATGGAGTGAACGATACATAGTGGTAGTCTCAGTATGGGACGACCGAGACTATGAAGGAGTTCTCGGTTGTAAATGAACGAAACTTTGTTTATGGTGTCGGACCTGTACAATCGAAAACTTGTGTTTTTGGGCTTTTTTGGTGATTGTGCTGTACATTTTGGTTGATTATAATGTTACACTATTTGTACTGCAGGTAATGCTGGTTTCTACTTTATTTCTATACTACAAGGACACGTTTACACCTTGTAGGCCATTCCCCTCTAGAGAATCGGCTATTTCATGGCTTCGAATGATAGGCCGGGAGAACATGTTTGTGCTAGTGACGAAGCACTCTGATGCCAGGGGCATTAAGCGCGGGGGAAGGGTGAAACTTGCGTGTGAGGGGTCTGGAACATATAAGGGAATGTCTCAAAGAGTTGGCAAGGGGAAAGCGGCAAAAATTTCTTCGAAACCAATAAATGAAGAAGAAGAGGAAAAGGGGAGGACTCAGACTGGTACGAAGAAATGTGGATGCCCTTTCCTTATCAACATAAAGGAAACTGCTGACTCCTTATGGTATGTCACTGTCATATATGGGTGGCACAATCACGACCCCGCGAACAACTTGGACGACCACTCATTTGCCGGAAGATTGGATAAGGGGGAGTAGGAGGTTGTGGTGCAGATGACAAAGGGAACTGTGAAGCCAAGAGACATCCTAAATACGTTGAAGCAAAGAGATGTTAGAAACGTATCGACAATGCGGACAATATATAATGCAAGACAAAAAGTACAAATTGAGGATGCGGGTGGGAGGACTCAAATGCAACAAATGTTGTACATCTTATAGAAGAATAAGTGGATGTCCTGGCATAGGAAGCATCCCGATACGAATGTTGTCACCGATTTATTTTGGTCACATCCCGATTCAATAAAGTTGCTAAGGTGTTTCTCATCGGTAATTTTGATGGATTGCACGTACAAAACATACAGGTACCGAATGCCTTTGTTGGAGATTGTTGGCATCATGTCTACGCATTTGACGTTCTCCGTTGGGTTTGCATTCATATCATCAGAGAGTCATGCGAATTAAGTTTGGGCACTTGAGAACTTGAGATCCATATTGGATGGGTGGCCTAAACCTGACGTGTTTGTTACTGATAGGGACTTAGCCCTTATTAGTGCCATTGGAGAAGTATTTCCATCATTGTCTCACCTCCTTTGCTCTTGGCACATCAACAAAGTAGTATTGGCCAAGACTAAGAAGATGTTTGGGGAGAACGATGATTTTGCTCGTTTCATGGATAGGTGGACGAGCGTGATGTATGCCAACTCGAATGCCTTATTCGGAGTTAGGATGAATGACTTGCGTTGTGAGTTCAGGAATGTCGAGGGTCTTACTGATTACTTGGACAACACATGGGTAAAGAACTACAAGGAGAAATTTGTACCCGCATGGATAAATCGAATTACGCACTTTGGGGAAACAACAACGCAGAGGGTTGAGTCTACGCATTCCACTCTGAAGCTACACCTTGGCAACAGTCAGGCCAATTTTGAGACTTTGTGGAATATGGTTGATGGCATCCTTAGAATCCAACACAACAACATCAAAGCATCGTTTGAGCTAAGTTTGAATGTGGTCCAACGTGAATACATTGATGAGTCATATCGAAGATTGCGTGGTTATGTCTCTCAACAGGTGCTTAAGTTAATTAGAAATGAATTGACACGTGGAGAGCATGTTGGTCACGACTCCACTCATTGTGGTTGCGAGATACGTACGACACAGGTGTTGTGCCAGGTGTTGTGCCACCGGCGAAAATAAAGACAAAGGGAAGGACACCGGGGTCTTCAATTGGAGGTAAGGTAGGATCGAAGAGAAAACACGATAATGACGATTCTTCCACGACTAGATTGTCAAGCGGATCTAAGTACGTGCTTTCCACAGAAGATGCCTCTAGTTCGAGGAAAAAGAAAAGTAAAGTTGTTCCTAAAATGCGTCGTGCCAGTCGATGCACGCAAAATGCATCTAACATGGCTTATGCTTATTGCATAGAACCGGATTGGTTGGCATATGTTGCGAGCGCTATCGATGTGCTAGCTGATGGAAATTGTGGATATCGGTGTGTTGCCTCTGGGCTAGGACTTGTCAATGTAGACGGTTGGAGGATTGTTCGTAGAAGGATGTATGATAAGATTATCGGGTATGAAAACCTTTGGCGGGGAAGTGCTTGGAACGAGTTACGAGACTGTCAAGATTGCTGTGCATTGTCCAGATAATCAAGTTGGTGCATCTTTCAAAGAATGCTTGACACTTCCAGACATGGGATTGTTAGTATCAGTTGCATTCAATGTCATTCTTGTAAACCTTTCGCATGGGAGTGCCTCGACATTTCTACCTCTACGTAGTGCTCCACCGTTGTCGTTGCATAATAGACTAATCATTGCCATGATAAATGTTAAGAATATCCATTGGGTTAGGGAAAGTTCCATGATGTTTTTGTGAATTGTTTTGTTTCCCCCCTAATCGGGTTTGTGACAATATCTTCTATGTTCTACTGTTCACTTTGATAGATGAAGTTGCGTGTGAATGCACCGCTGCCATCCTTATATCCATCGTGGGACTGGTATGTTGAGGAGTGCACCAAAGGTTGGTGAGATGGATTCGTAATTCGAGATATCGCGCCCCTTGCAACTGTTGATAAAGGCACCGTATCCGTGGTAGATTTAGGTACACCGTAGTATAAAACTTGTACCTTGCTACGACGTTGTTGTACATTTTGTTTACTGTAAACTTTGTTTGAATGTTATAGTGATATATAATGATTTTAGTTTCTGTGCAAATTATCGTCTTGGCACACCAAGTCCGTGACTCACAATATAGTCTCAGTCGTATTCAACCGAGAACTAACGTGAATCATCGGCAACGCATTGTCGAAAGTAATGTTTGTCGACGCCGTCCCGGTAACGCCTCGTCGACCTGTGCGCGACCATACGCAGGGATTCTTGGACATGAGGAACCGAGAGTTAATTTCCGATCTCGTTACCTTCTCACTGAGAGCATTTGGTTGCCATGTTCATACAACTGCACAGGAATAGCTCGTCGACCAGTGCCCAAACGTATTGGAATAATATCGGTTGTGACTAACCGAGAGTCTCATATAATTTCCGTCCATAAAGGACCGACACATTGGATAATATAGGATCAATGGACGTTCTCGACCTGACCACATCGAGAATCCAGCGTTTGTTTCGGTTGGTTGAAACCGAGAATTCCAAAGAGGTGTCGGACCTAAATGACCAAGACACCATCTGTACCAACAAAAGCTATGTTATCTAAACCAAAATAAGCAAGATACTAGCCAACATCCTGAATATCAACTATAACAAATGTAAAACATAAAGAAACATTCATGAATAATTCCAAACTATAACAAATGTAAAACATCAAGTAACATTCAAGAATAAGTCCAAACTGTCATCCAACATTCATCAAAGTATCCAAACCGTCATAAAACATTCATAAAAAAATAAAACATCCAAGTTCCCTCAAAGTATCCAAACTTTCATAAATGTGGGCCTAGTTCCTCAAACAATAAAATTTCCAAGTTCCCTCAAACTCTCATTGCTTTGGTTTCTTCAAATTCTTCATTTGGTACTCATTTCCAACCATTCTCTTCGGAGGGCGAGCATCGACCGTGGCGGGCGGAGCATTAGCCAGGGTGGAGTGTGTAGAAGTGCTACCATGCTGGGACTGCCTATGGCCTTCTTCGGTAGGGGCAGATGTGGCGGTTGTGCCGGTTGCGGTGGCCGGAGTAGTAGTAGTGGTGGTGGTGGGACCTATACTCCTTATCGAAAGGAAATTGACGATATCACTCGCCATTTTCCTCGCAGACTCAAGTGTACACAATTCCGGCAGGAGGTCCATCCATCGTAATGCCGCGTCCAACGCACGCCTATTACGCTGATGAGAATAATCGGGTTAGTGTTAATGTAAAACATATCGGGATGAAAACAAATGGCATGTGGGCATGCATAATACATATAACACTTTCGATACCTCCAGTAGCTCGTTGTCTGCGATGGTTGTGGCGACAATGTCAAAGTCCTCAAAGCTCGGATTGGTGATCACATGATGAGACACTTTGAGGAACCAAGGTAAGTAGTCCGGTGTAGCCAAAAACTTGAACTCTGCCTTGTCACCACGAACTTCGGGAGCCAACAAAAGGTTTCTCCATCGCTCCCAATTGTCTTGTTGAAACCCATACTTGACCGAGTATTTGTTCGCAGATGGGCCTCGATGTGCTTCCAAAGGTCAGTACGGAGGATCTGGTGTAGATTGCACGTGGCCAAATTGTCATATGGGTCCTAAGTGACCTAATCAAAATGCAACAACCATTGTTAGTAACCAAAAAAACAAAAGCATCATTCACCACAGGATTTGGATAACCATCTCACCTCACTTGGGCGCAACCTATCCAACGTTCTCCTAATGGACCCGAGCTTGTCAACATTCATCACGGTCTCGTGCTTTTGAATCCATCTGCAGACATGAGGTTGCACATAGTCCATGTATTTCGCATTGGGTGTGGCGATACGAAGTTTGAAATGGTCGTACACCCATCCCTGCAAATACATACAACGTTAGTTAGTCCGCAAATGCAAATATTAGTAATAATTATACCAAAAACAATGTAAGTCTATTTTATAACAAACCTCAAGCAATGTGAGGTAGCCAACAATCTGAGACACTTGCACTCTGTTGGCAGACCCCAAGTGTCGATACAAGTAGGTCAACGCAGCTGCACCCCATGAGTACTTTCCCACGTCGTCCAAGTCTTCAAGAACCTTCAACAACGTGAAAGACACCCACAACCCACTCTTATCGGCAAACATGGTGCAAGACAGAAGATACAACAGGTACGCTCGGGTTGTGCATTCCACAGGAGGATAATTTGTGTGTCTTGAACCAGCTTTGGGGCACCATCGACTCTTCAACCAACATTTACGCACTGTGAGCCCCTTGCTGATATTCACCTCCTTGTTAGCCTCTTCGACGCTAACCCCGAGTAGTTTCGACACCATCTTAATAGCGTTCGAGCGAGATTCCTCCGTGTACCTCACAAAGTTCTCAAATGCCACGACTTTCCCCGTCATAAGAATCTTCAGGAGGAAGCTCGCATCCTCTAAGGAGATAGACATTTCATTAAATGGTAAGTGAAATGTGTTCATCTCCGGCTGCCACCGCTCCACAAATGCAGAAATAAACTCCTTGTTGTCCTTGCGGTATGAACAGTCTATCAGCGTATTCAACCTAGAATGCTGAATAATCCTCTAAAGTTCCTCCGTGTCAGGGTGGCATGACTATAAATCCCATTCTGGTATATGAGCTCCGTGATTGATACACTTGAGTACCGGAAGCTCCTGCAACAAAAAAAACATCTCGTCATGTTTGTGAAAACCCAGAGTTTTAAATTACTCCGTTCAATGAAATTTTAATTACCTCATTGCTCCAAATCGCTAATGCGACATGATCCTTAAAGCTCTTCAACAACGCACAGTCTATAGGACCACCGGCGAAAGGAGCACGCATTTCAACAGACACCTATGACTCTCCTTCATTATGGCCAGCTCCACCACTACTACTCCCACCCACATTACGATCAATTTCCGTCATGTTCCCCGCCGCTGATGAGTCCCGGCTACTAGACTCCGATGCATGACCCTCCTCTTCCCCTCGGGCAACAATAAGATCTTTTGGTCGCCTAGTGTCGATGATGGAACCCTCATCGCGCAATTCTAACCTTGCACGATTTCCATCTATCTTAGCCTTTCCCTTAACATCTACGTTCTCCTTCTTTTTCTCTTTCCGGTAAGCTGCTATCGGGGGTTTCCGGCCGCCTCGCCCCCGGTTAGCCCTCGACACCTCAACACCAACCTCCTCCCTTGTCACCGGTGCTTTCGAATGAGCCATACCTGAAAGCACTACAACATTTAAGTGCCCGGAACAGAACAAAAAAAAATTACTAAAAAAAAATTCAAATTCATCCATTTATTTTGTCTCGGTCAAGCAGGTTCGTGAAATACGCCCTACTTTCGTTCACTCCTTACCGAAAATGGATCAACGGTCTCGGCAATGTACAACCGAGAGCAATACAATGTTCTCGGTTGTACATCACCGATATGGCATAACCTATTCAATTCGCCTTACTCTCGTGATGTGCAGACCGCGTCGACTCTAACCCTCTCGGCATTGTACAACCGAGAGATAGAGTACATTCTCGGTTGTACACAACCGACACAACATTAACTAACACTAAATGTAACTCTCGTGATGTCTCGACTGATATAACACAATTAATCTCGGCCATTCGTAACAGAGACTCAGTGAACTCTTCTGGCCTGCCTGGCCGAGATCGACGAGTTCCCAAATATTTACCATCTGTCTCGGCCATGCTTGGCCGAGACAGTAAAAACACTCTCTAGCCTGTGTGGCCGAGAACCACGAATTTTCAATAATGGAACCATTCAATACACCGCCACACAAACATTACAACTACTCTACCAAATGTAACTTAATTAGACTATCAACGTACCTTCAAATGATCGATTTCGCGCCAAATGTGTATGTACGACGAACTTCAACCGAGCCCTAATTTGGAGACGAAATCGCCCAACACCCCAAGCCTTCAAACTGGAAAAACCTCCTACAACGGAGGAGAAACACGGAGACGAACGAACACAAACGATTTTCGGGAATCCTCGCAATGGCCGATCCTCAACGATTTCGTGGTTGCTCGAGGAGTTCGGTGGTGGAGGTGGTGGGGGTGGTGGGGTGCCTCTGTTTTGAACTAGGGGTATTTTGGGAGTTTCGGGTCTAAATTTTGGGTGCCCTGGGTAAAATGCTTACTGCCCTCAACAACAGGGTGCCTTCATGAAATGGTGGGGTGCCCTTAGCGGCCCCTTAATTAAAAGTGGGTAGAATCATCGATTATTTATTAAATTATTATATTTAAAATGGTTAATTTTAAATATTAATTTATATTTATGGGGTATATTTTTATCAACACGATTAATGTGAGTTATAAATTTTAATAGGCTAATTTCATTATGAGATAATGAAAGGTCAAATATTTGCCCTATAGACCCCGCCTGATAATTAGTTAGTCGGATCTCCATTTTATTTAACCACGAAGCATAGAAATTTTTCCTATTAATGAATAGTGTTTAATTTCTTAAATTTGTTTTATGGTCGATGCTTTACTCTTGCACGAAATTATTTCTTGGTTTTATTTTATGATTTTTGTTTCATGCACATTGGGCATATATGATATTCCATGATTAAAAAAATGATGCTAGAATTAATTATCATAAAATATAAAAGGTTCATAAAACTTATTAAAATCGCTCTTTCAAATCTTAAGTCAATGCCACCAAACTTTAAAACGCTTGTTAAGGCCTCGATCACATCAAGATATGTCTACCTCTACAGGGTGTATTGTGTTACTTGATGAGGAAAGTCGGGTAACGATTACATGGATGTTTTAAATTGGTTTGACTTAATAAATTTATCGAAATTGTTTTGGGCTTTATGCATACATGAGACATAACATGTTATGGCATCTGATGTATAAGTCTCATAAAGAACCTAAGAGTTACATTTGATGCAATTGGTAATTGTTACCTACCTAAAAATCTTGATTTTGAGTATCGTGCTCTAGCTATTTCAAAATTAAGTAAAATATGGATCTTAGAACACTAAATTAATATCTATGATGGTTATTAATTTAGTGGGATTTTAATTACGCAGTAATAAATTATTCTGCATAACCTTATAGGTGAAGATATTAAAATCGTTGTAACACTAATCCAGAGTAACTACATCAATCGTTGAAAATGATAAAATAATTTCTAAGAGTAGTTTCCTTGATTTAATTGAAAAAATTGAAAAATGTTATCAACCATAAAAATAAAGATGTATGGGAAGGACCTTTGACAAATCTTTGATGGTTCGTAACACAAAGGAGCTTAATAAAGACAGATAAAAGGAAGGTAAAAGCAAACAAAGGTATTTGTATGGGACAAAGATACCTTAGTTTTGAGCAAGAATTTTTGCCTAGTTATAAATAAAAGCTCTAAAAGATAGATTTTGTTATTCATAGAATGAAATTGTTTATTTTATAATGAATTACAAATCATATTAGGAAGACATAATTTTGAATTGTTGTGATATTTCAAAATGTGTATAAAAAATAAAAAAAGTCACTTGGTAAACTATTAGCATACATTGAAGAGATCAAGGTTGATAAAATTTGACGCAAGAGTTTATAAGACCATCTTTGAAATTGTGTGATTGTTTTTGCAATTAGCTCAACTAAGAACATCATTTGAGAAATGATATTTTAAGAAGAGAAATCAAAGTATATAAGATACAGTTAGATTTATGGTGTGTCACACAAATCTTCCTATGATGTCCTATTGAGGCTATACATTAGAAACCACTGCACTTGACACCAAACCTTATTTTTTGTAAAGTGGTTGATAAAAATCTATTTACGATATGGAATAAAAAAATCTAGTTTGTCTTTTCTGGAGATTTAAGGCGGTGAGACTCGTGTAATAAGCTAAGTTACATAAAGTTTGATGCCTATCTCTAATTGTGGTTGAAAATTATGATACTATTTTATACAATTGAAAACAAGTTTTTTGTTGCTCAAAATGAAGTCTTTCTAAATAAAGAGTTTATATGAAAGACAATATTGGGAATAAAATGCATCTTCCACAAATGAGAACTGTACCACTTTAAGATGGTCAACAAAGTTTGATCTAATTGAGTATACACAAGTTACATATATATCTTGAAAATTTAGAATAATAAAAAATTGGCTAGAAAAATATGAAATTCTTTATTATTGATAGGTGTGATATATTTTTGATACTGGATCGAAATGAGTCACTACTTATCAAGAGACATGTCTTGTCTAGATTTGATAAGAGACTAAGTGTTATGGACTTTGAAATTTAATTCATGCATGTTATCCAAATTTGGAAAATGAATTATTTACCTGAAGGTGGTATGACCATTGGATGAAAATGAGCTAAAGTGATAGACGAAAAAAAGGTGGATACTTTAAAGCACAACTTATGGGAAAATTCCAATCTAAATCAAGCTTTTGATTATGATAAGACTTTTAACTAGTAGCTAAGCTCGAGTTCTAGAATTCTGATTGTCATTACTTCTTAATTTAAGTATCAAATATGACAAACGGGTGTCAAAATAGCATTGCACTATGCTCCATAAAGTGAATGTCATTGAATATTTATCAATAACATTGTTAAGTACTTTAGAAGCACTTGAGAAATGTTATTGAATTTGTAGAGGTTTGAAAGATATGAGTCTTGTAAATAGTTATAAAAAGCGAAGTTTTAAGCTAATATAAACAATTAAAGATAGCAATATGGATATATCTTAACTTCGAAGGAAGATGCAGTGAGTTGGGAACGTTCTTAACTCACTCTAAAAATTTCGCAACATAAACTGATTTTTTAGTGGCAATTAATGCAGCCAAAGAAAATGCTTAGATCATAAGATTCATGATTGAATAAGGTGTAACTCCAAGTGTTGGAAACAACGTTGGCTTTTATTATAAAACTAATGAATAAATTTAGGTTAATGAACCTAAATCACAAAAAAGATCTTAACAATCACTTGCAGCATTTTTGTCTCATTAGATAAAGAATGTGAAGATTTATAGAATATCAATACTAAGCAATGTAGCATATACATAAATAAACTTTTTCCACTAAGAACACATTAAGGTCACACACTATTGAATATGTATAGGATTAGACCTAGTGCAAGTGGGAGATGTTGGGGTATGTGCCCTAGGACAGTTATGTAAGCATTGTTTAACTATTTCAAGTGCATGCACGTTTCTTTTATAACAGTATCCATGGATAGTTACCAGATTATTATAAATGTCATTGTATGTTATTATTATGGGAAAATAACAAATTAAAAACTAGTATGAGTCTTGATTGATAGTCATGTCATGATAATGCGTATACGAATACGATTCAAGATCATGGGTTCTATTGGGAACGAATGCTAGATGAACTCGCTATGAAAACACTACATGGTCAATGTCATAATTGATTCTCATAAAATTTATATCATTTAGTCCTTTCACTTGAAATCACTAGAGACTCCAACATTAAGAGCACAATAATTTGACGCAATCAAATGTCATTTTGAATTAGATAGTTATAAAGATTGATTGGTCATAGTTCGACTAATGGATTGAACTACAAGAGTGACATTTCATTTCTTATGTTCAATCAAAAGATATTGCGTGACAAAGGGATATGGTATACAATGTCTATTAGGTTGTCTCGATTTATTGATATTCGTGCAACTTTGGTAGTCATAATGTCTTACTAGAGGCAGCTAATGATTTCGTATGCCAAAAAGGATTTTAGTTCACTATCAACGTTGTATGAACCTACTTGGTCGCATACAAAGATTTGATTTACGCGATTTAATATTGTCTAGGATGATCAATTTTATCTGATAAAACCCTTTTGATTCACCAATTAAAACAAAGAAAAATTGGAAATTAGCTTACCTAATGTTCTTTGGCTTAGTCATCAAGTTCCTAAACATCAATTTGTTGATGACTTAATTTGTTGAACACCCAGTTTTCCCAATAATTTCCTATGTCTTAGCTCTGATTTTACTCTCTTTAAAACCATGCAAAATGAAGAAGACACAATATGCATGTGAAATATACATCACTTTTCATTAAGCAAACACCAACCAATATCTATAATGACCAATGGTCCTTGCTTTCTCCTGGTACCCCACTAAAATTAGCTTTCTAACACATAAGTGTTCACAAAGTTTAATTGAGACGTATAGTTGCATGAGTCTCGAGGTATATTTTTGGTGTGTCATTTATTTTACTTATTATATATTCAACTACAGGTACTTTTATTCATATATTTAGTTACTTAAGCACACTACTTAACATCTTTGTAATCCTACTAGATCCCGACTACCCAACACTCGATGCCCCGACCTCGGCACACATTTCGAGGTGCATTCCTACTCGTACGTTGAATTGGTGAATAAATAAACTAAATAAAAGGTCGAGTATAGTGTACACACATATATCATACTAGGCATCCATCACATAAAAAATAAATATATTTCTCAGTTTTTGTGTCAAGTGTTTGACCGTGTACCTGCTTTTGAGTCTAGTCCTGGGTCAGTTACCCTAATTATGGACCTATTTACTATTAGTAAATTTGGGCAATTATAATCTCAAATTAATCTTTCAAGTTCATAGCCCAACGTCTCAGCTAAGGGAAAAGGAGAAGGAATATTAGTCTTTTAGTCTTCTATTTTATGTAATTAGCTTTCTTTATGTATATTATACAATTTGAATTAAAATTTTGTAATATAAAAAAGTTGAGAGATTTTGTACAAATGATGTTTATTCTAGTTTAATTTGGTTTGGTTTTATATATATCGAGTTTAGTATTAAAAATGTTTTTTTAACTTTTACTCTGCCTTTATGATATGTTTTATGTCGATATTCGATATACAATAACGTTTATCAAGTACAAAAGTTGGCATTACTAGCTCTAGTCAAGTCTACTAAGCGTACCGAGGCTTAATTACGGTTTTAGGCCTTGTATTACCGTAATCGAGATAGTGGATGCTACATTTTGTATCAATTAATGATTGACATTAAATTTTGATTGTTGATGTTTTCGGTTAACTGCTAGTGGAAACTTGGTCATTTTTGTTTTATGTTCTTGTTGTTGGTTAATTTTTACTTATAAAACCAAGAAATCTTGCATTTTCTCAAGAAGGTATTTGATTTCAGTTAGATCTAGAGAATCTGGTGGATACATTATTGGTCAATTAGCATTTTAATGTGTTGTTTTTATGTTGTTTATTCCAAAATTGTTTTGACCTTGTTGATCAAATGGTGACATTATTGGCTCTTTACTTTGATTAGGATATCAATAGGCTTAACTTATGCATACAGATTTTAAAGGCTAGCAAATTCTATTTTTTCATAGATATGATATTATGAATTGAAACACTTTGATAGATTTATATTTAAAGGTTTCTTAAATTTAATGGAAGCATGTAGTTTTAAACATAATTATAACTTGGGTGTCATTAATTTCCAACCTCTCCATGCAACAATCTTTTAACTTTTACAAACTTTATTAATGCATCCGATGATATTTGTGGATACTATTGGGTTTCAGTACAACCTTATGTTTTTCATGATGTATATAATAATTGTTTTTCCAACAAAATAACTACGAAAAGGTTTGATTTTTTTTACTAAATGGTTACCATGCTCAATTAATTCCTTTTTGTTTGGATAATCTCTATTTTTCTCATGGTTAGAATGATGTAACTTATAAGAAGGCTTTGTTTTTGTTTTTGAACTTGTCATGCCTGGTGATCCGCATCTTTCCTTTTTTGTCTTTCTCCTTAATTGATCATCTTCATAATCTTCATAGCAATAGAGAATTTAGTTTTCCTAAAAAAGAAGGTTAGTAGTGTATGAGAGTAGTGGTGAGGTAATGTGGGTTCCAACCAAATTCTCAAGCAAGATATGGAATTGTGTCTATTTTCTACCTTTCTTCGTGATTCTCTTTATTTTCCTTTCAAAGGTACTAACATTTTTTCTTATTCTTTTTAATTTAATAACTACATCAAGTTCAATGTTATATGTTTATGAAGAGCTTATATTAGGCACATAACTTGACTAGGCTTAGGGAATGACAAATGTTTGAGTTATCAATAAGTAAATATCAAGCCTCAATATCTCGCTTGCCTAGATTTACTTAAGAGAAATTAGTGAAAAGGGAGCTTTGTCGAAGAGAAATATATATAGCCTAGTATAACTGTAAAGAAACCAAGTCAAGTTTTAATGTTAAAATCTATTGGATTGTTGATGGTCAGGTGGAAGAAATTCCATTCAAGAAGCAATTGGAGCCTCAAGAGCTCTCTTGATCTAACAAATGGACAACCTCGATGCTAGTAATATTGCAAGGTACTGATTAAATTACATTTAAATTTGATTTGCACAATATCAATTAATGAGTGCTCTACACTTTTTTTGCCCTTTTGAAGATAATTTTATTTTCTTTGGATGTTTCTTAGTGTATAGCCATATAATACTAGAACTATATTCATTGTTTAAAAGTTAGTCATTGTCTTTGTGTTGTGTTTATGTATTAATTTCAAATATTTGAATTGGTCTTAAGGTCTAGTTTTTCATTAGTTATTATTCTTAGTGCCATGTTTTTGTTTTTGCTTGATCCTGGACTATCTAGATTTGCACTACATGTATTGGTTATTTTTAAATCCTATTTGCATTGCTAAGTGATGTTCGAAATTTATTTTTATAGGTGCCATTTTTCAAATTGGAGATGGTTATATGGCTTGCCAATGGACTTCATTGCTTGTTGGTTATGTTGGATTGAAGAGAAGTCAAAAGATATATAAAAGCAAACAAAGGTGCCCAATTCTTTCTTCTCTCAAAATCTAAAATTTTGAGTTTTATAGATACATTTCTTTTCGCATTAAAAAACCATATTAAAGATAGTTTTGCAATCATAACTTACTTTGATGGGTTTAAGAGTGTGAGAGTAGTCTCTAATTCTATTGAAAATGCCACAATTAGAATAAGAGAAAATAAGAAAGGAAAATGCACTCCACATATCTACTTTAACTATCAACAAGTTTTAGAGTTTCTGGTGGATTAATAAGCACTTTTAACTCTTTTTAAGATTTCTCTCTTGAATAAAATTATATTTACGATAAAAAGATAGATTATAAATTCTAAATATAATCTAATGGAATAAGATTACTGCTTCATGCAATTGTTAGACCACTACATGTCTCAAAATTTCATTTTATATTTAAATAATAATGGAATATGAAACTTACACTTTAAATTTTTATTATGTCTATTATGCTCCCTTTATGTCACCATTTGATGAAAATTGGTATTAATGTTGGAAGCTTAAAAGTTCTCCTTCAATCCTATAAATAGAGCATCTAGTACCCATCATACTTGTGCTAAAAGCTGAGGCTCATGAGGGGGATAAGGTTTAGTGTAGTGCTTAAGATATTTCAAGAAGATAATTGCTTCCGCATGTAATTCTCAAATTGATCTATGTTTCTTATGTTTAGAAAGCTTACATATGATATTAGAGAGTGCTAGATTAGAAGCGTTTTCCATAAATGATTTATTTATCTTACAATTTAGTGGATGATTAGCCATTTGAAAGTTGTGTTATTTGTATGTACTCTGTATTAATGATGAATTATATATAATCTTCATATGCTATTCATTGAATGTGTACTAGAAGAATCTTCGGTGTGTCCTAAGCCTTTCCGTGATTAATATGCGCAACCAAGTTAAGTAATGTTATATATATATCAACTATATTATATAATTTTTTATGCATATTTCTTCAACATATACCATAATCAATGATTTTCTTATTAGGTTGATTATACACACCACTTCTTTTGCAAGTAATTAATGATGCTTAGATCGTTGATGTATAACATGCATGATAGTTGGAATAACTCAACTGTCACCATCATTGTCTCACCATCTTCCTTTGGTGTCGCTGACCAATGATGTCGTCCATGGCGTTAATTAGGTTGGAGTGGTAGCAAAGTATTGTATGTTATTTCTAGTTGGTTAATTTGTTGATTGTTAAAGAAGATGGACAGTACTTAAGTTTCTTATGAAACATGAGACCCTTGGTTTCTTTAATGTAAAAAAGCATCATAAATATTACCATTATAAAAATATTATATTTCACATTTTCCATGGTGATTAAATTAACATTAAGCTAGAATGGATGAGTTGTTTCTTGCCATATATTTTAATTTTTATATAGTTAAGTTAGGATTAGCTAAATTAGGTCCTTACAAAATTGATCAAGTAACAATAAATTACATATAAAAACACTAAAGATATATACTAGAAAATGTAGTTGTTTCTTTATGGATCAATTTACTAATGCACCCTTTTTTATTATTTTTCTTAAGTATTCTAAGATGTCTACTCGCGGCATAGGCATACTACTAAAATTATTTTATCTGATCAATATAATATAATTTGATTGTCTTCAAATTATTTTTATAAGTTAGTTATAACCAAAGTGATCTAACCATTGTTGGGTTTTGTGTACGCAACGGAAAATTAAGAAAAGTTTTTTGAAAAACCCTAACATGGTCGGAAATATGTTCCATTAAACGAGAACTATAAAATAAAACATGCCTTAATCATTGATTTCTTTCTTTTATTATTCAATTTCCAAGAGGTTCAAGAACGCTTCCTCTATCGAAATCCACATACGAACGATTATCGTAATTTAGAGTGCTAGCCCTTAGAGAGATTGAAAACGTTATCATTTCTTTCAAAAAGTTTAGAGAAATCAAAAATAGTAAAAACAAAATCTTATTTCATTTTAGGGTTTCAACCTCTATTTATGTGTAGAAAAGCTTAATTAAAAAACTTATTCGTAATACGAATATAGCATTTAGACAATTCAAGCAAATTACATAAACTTCCTTATTAATAAGTTATAATATAACAAATCATAAAGGTTTTTATGTCATGAATCTTATCATATAAAATTTACTCAGGAGCAATTGAAGTTGCCCAAAGTCATTCTTTATGTGCAACCCGATAGGTTCATGCGACGTTGGCAGTGAACCAAAATTATTTTAGTGCATAAGTCATAAGCGGTCTCTAGCAAGAAATTATGACTACTCAAATAGCATGAATATCAAAAATGATGTAACCTAGTGAATAACATGTATCATATCCTTTTGTCGTGTAATATCATTTGATTAAACATAAGGCATGGAATGTCACCCTTAATGTTCAATCGTACTTGTATCGATCTTTAAGTAGACTAAAAACATCCATGTGATATTGATCATATCAATTTACCTAGACTCGTCCATTTAACAATATAACATATCGAGGGGATCCACTTATATCTCTTTATAAGAAACGGACAAATTTTATCTTAATTACACCTTCACATATTATTCCATGGTAATCAATCACAATCTTTATAATCGTCTAGTTAAAGGCAATGTTGAGTGTCTCAAATTACAATGATTCTAATATTGAAGTCTATGGTAATCGCAAATCAAATGACTAAATAATATACCTATCATGAGTAAAACCTATAACTTAATCCATGTGGTGTTCTCATAGCACGTCGATCCAGTACCTTGTTCCCTAACAAGTACTCATTATCTTGATTCGTATCCCTATACGCATGACCATTACATCACCATTAATCAAGATTCACACTTCTCTTAATTCATTATAGTTCCCAATATAATGACCGACTATGGAAATTTAGGATATTTCAACAAATACATTTGGATCTTATTATAAGGTAAACATGCAATCACTTATAGTAAAATAGCAAACGAAAACCTCTATTTTATTAACTAAAATTGTAAGATAAATAATATTTGTAGATTGATCTAGGACACATGCCCCAACATCTCCCACTTGCACTAGAGCCAATCATTCATGTATGTAATACTAAATAACTTAACATGACCATCATATTTTGCTTGTGGAAGCGCCTTCATCAAAGGATCGATAACATTTTCTTTTGTAGGAACACTGCAAATCTTCACTTCTCCCTTCTTAATGATTTCATGAATGAGATGAAAAGGTTTAAGCATATGTTTGGGTCGGTGGTGTGATCTTGGTTCTTTGGCCTTTGCTATTGCCCCATTGTTGTCACAATACAAACAAACAACGTAAGATATACTCGGAACTACAACAAGTTAACAAATGAACTTTTTAATCCAAATTTCCTACTTAGCTACATCGTACACTGCAATATACTCAGTTTTTGTTTTGAGATCTGTCACGGTTTTTTGCTTCGAACTTTTCAAGCTTACTGCACTTCCATTCAAAGTAAATGCATATCCAAACTGCAATCTGAATTCATCTATATCAGTTTGAAAACTTGCATCTATGTAGCCATTTATAACGAGCTTCTATTTTAAACTTCCATAAATCAAGAACACTTCATTAGTCCTTCTCAAGTACTTAAAAATGTTCTTTATTGCTATCTAGAGACTCTCATTAGGTCAGTGTGATGCTGCATGTTTCTCTTAAAACATATAATACATCAGTTCAGGGGCATAACATGGCATACATGATAAATCTAATACTTGATGCATATGGAATCGTATTCATGCACTCTCGTACATCACTAGTTTTTAGACATTGAATCTTGTGGAGACTACTACCATGAGACATCGACAATGATCATATTTTACAGTCTTGCATACTAAACCTATTCAACAACTCTTTACCAAAAACACTCTGACATAAATCAATCAGCCTTTTAGATCTATCCCTATAGATCTTAATCCTAAGGATGTAAGGGGCATCTCTTAAGTACTTCATTGAGAAACACTTCCCTAACTAAGACTTGACACTCTGCAAGGTTGAGATGTCATTTCTAATGAGTAATATATCATTAACATATAGTAGTAGGGAAACAACCAGGCTCACACTGACCTTTTTGTATACATAAGGGTCATCATCATTTTTAATGAAACCAAATTCCTTAATTGCTTCATCAAAATGAAGAGTCCAACTTCAAGAAGCTTGCTTTAATCAATAATTAGATATTTGAACCTTACACACATTCTTAGAATTTTCAGGATAAACATTCAGGTTGTATCGTATACACGTCCTCATGTAGCTTTCTATTTAGAAAAGTTGTTATGATATCCATTTTGCCATATCTCAAGTCATAATATGCGGCTATGAAAATTTAAAACTTTAATGGATTTAAGCATGGCCATAGGAGAAAGAGTTTCATCATAATTAACACCTTAAGTTAGCTTGAAACATTTTGCTACTAGACAAGCTTTATAAGTATGCACATTGTCATCCATGTCAGTTTTCTTCTTAAAAACTCATTTACATCTAATGGTCTTACCACCTTCGGGTAAATCAACCAGTTTAAAAAACTAGGATATCATACATAGATTGCATATCAAGATTCATGGCGCTAAGCCACTTATCTGACTCAGGGCTAGAAACAACCTCCTGATAAGTAGTAAGTTCATTTTGATCCGTAAACAACACTTCACAATGATCAGTAATAAGAAATCCAAATCCTTCCGGCTGATGTCTTACCCTATAGACCTACGTGAGCCTTGTGATACTTGTAGAGGTTCAACTAGTTTAAGTCTTTATTGATCTCCCACTGGCAATTGAGTGCTTATTTATGGTTCTTGAACTTCTTCAAGACTTACTAATAAACTCTTTTTTTAAAGACACCATTATGAGCAACAAACATTTTGTTCTCAATGGGATTATAAAAATAGTATATTCTAGTTCCTTTAAGATAACCAACAAATACACACTTAATAGATTTGGCGAATAATATTTTTAAGATTTGTTTTCGTGCAAAAACTCACAACCCCAAATCTTAAGGAAAGATAAACTTTGCCTTTTTCATCTCATATGATCTTTTATCAATCTCTTTAGAAGGAACACAATTTAGCTTAAAAGTAACAGTTTCTAAGGTATAACCAAAAAGAAGAAATAGGAAGATCTGCATGACTCATCATAAATCCTCCAGCTATATCCAATAAAGTCTAATTTCTCGTCTCAGAAATAGCATTCCATTATGGAGTTACTGGAGGAGTTTACTATGAGAAAATCCTATAAGTGCTTACCAAGTAGATTTTGCACTTCACTTTGAAATATTCGAAACATCTCAAAAATCTCACCTATATGTTTCTTGAGATATATGTAACCATATATATTGAAATCATTAGTGGAAATAATGAAGTACTAATAAATGCTTCTATCCATTGTGTTTATAGGACCGCATGCATAAATGTGTATTAGACTCAATAAATCCCTTGTCCTTTCATTATGTCAAGTAAAGGGACTTTTTGTCCTTTTAATAAGTAAATAAGATACACATGTTTCATATGATTCAAAATCAAATAAATCTAAAAGTCAATCTTTATGGAGTTTATAAACGAGTTTCTCATTTATGTGGCCAAGAAGACAATGCTAATTCAAATCATTTGACTTGAATCTCTTTTTACTTAAGCTAAGAATAGGAGTATATATGGAATTTTTCATGTTTAGAATATGAAGACCATAATACAAATCAGCATTCGCGTAGGAAACATCTTTACAAGAAAATGAGTATTTACTATTCGCAATAATGCAATTAAAACCATCTAAATCCAAACATGAAACTAAAATGATGTTCGTGATCAAGGTAAGGACATAATAAAATCATTTAAAACCAAAAAAGCCCACTAGATAAAATAAACTCATAGCATCCTACAGCCAATGGAGCAACCTTTGCTCCATTTCCAAATCGTAAGATGAATTCTCCTCTCTTTTTTTCTACTTTTGGTGAAACCTTGCACATTAGTACAAATATGAAATCCATATTTGTTATCTAATACCCATGAATCAATAGTACAAAAGTTAACTTCAATAACATAAATACCTTAAATAGTAGTCGCACTACTCTTCTTTTTCGTTAGATCTTCAAGATAGAGCTTGCAGTTTATGACAGACTTAGGATTGACTTGTCCCACAGGCTACGTGATAGTCACGATAGCCTTGAAAACTTTCCTTTGCCCTTCTTCTTTAGAGCCTTTCTTTTCTGAACCATCTAAGCTTAGGCAATGGGTTTCTCGACAGTTTGCTCAACATGTTTTAGCATTAAATACAACTCTGAGATTGATTTCTTTATATTATTCATGTTATATTTCATCACAATTTGTTCAAAACTATCAAGTAATGAATTAAGGGTCAAGTTTTTAGCCAACTCTTGGCTTTTGGAAAATTCAATTATGTCAAGATGGTCAATATAGCCCTTTATTTTCAGAACATAGGGACTCACTAACGTACCCTCTACCTTTGTGCAAGAGTGAAGGTTTTTGACTATCTTCAACCTTTTTTGACTAGCCTGCTATTGGAACATTTCCTTCAGCATCGTAGCCATATCGTAAGCTTCCATGTGTTCTACATCCATCTAAGTTCAAGAACCATGGTTGCCAATATAATGCATGCAATATCAGTTGAGTTGTTGACATGATTTTTATGTGCATCTTTCATGACTCTTCAAGCATTAGCACGTGGTTCCTTAGGAATAGAATCATCTAAGACATATAACTTGCATTAATGCTTTATAATAATTCTCAAGTTTCAGATCCAATCAATACAGTTTGTCCCAAACAATTTATCCTTCTTAAGGATGGATCACAATGACAAGGGATTATAGTGATTCGAAAAGGCCATAGATCTACAATAAAGAATACGCAAAAGTTCATTTTAGTATAGAGGGATAGACTCCCTCTAAATTAACAGCTCTCCTTAAAACACTATGTTAATTTCGGGGACTAAAATTCATGTTTCAACTAATTCTAAGACAATTAAGGCACGACACTTTAAATTAGGTTATTTAGGTAGGTACCTATTACCAATTACATCATATCTAACTTTAAGTTATTTTTGTAAGATTATGACATCTTATTTCCTACCATGTTTTATCTCATCTTATTTCTAAAGCCCAAAACCATTTTGATAATTTTATCAAGTATAACCATTTCAAACAATAGAGTAACCGTTACTCAACTTGCCTCACCAAGATAATACAATATACTTTGCGGAAGTAGACCCATATTGATATGATCAAAGTCTTGAAAATTATTTCTGAATGGATAACATTAGACTTAAAATTATAAAGAGAGATTTTTATTTGTTCAAGTGATCATAATTTAAACAAGATAAATATCATATATTACAATGCATGTTCGATCACTAAGAATGTTACGGAATTTGTAATTCTTATCCGATTAAAAGTTTATCTCCTATATAATAAGAATATACTAATAGGTAACCACAATGACCAAAATCAATTTTAATTATTATTCATACAAAACAAGCAATTGAATCAAGAAACAAAATATTAATCATGCATTCAACACCAGAATTGTATTAATCTAATCCTGATTTCTATCATGGATACATACATAATTATTAAACAAAACGAACTATGTATACAACACAATCACATTAACCTAAACATAACTTCTACCATGTGAAAATATAAAATTTGCATCGCTCAATGTTAAAACATATATTAATCAAAATATTATAAACGATAATTCTATCATTGAATCAAAACATGAGTACGTATCAATATACATGAATTAACAACATGCTTTAAAACCAATTCTTCATAACAATTATCACATAACCTATATGTACATCATATATACATTAATCAAGATCATGTTTTCACACATCTATCTCATATACATTAAAGAAAAACTGAAAACATTTAATAGAACCGAGCCTATAGCTCTTACCACTATTGGGTTTTGGGGTTCATACGCAACTGAAAATTCAAAACATTTTTTTGAAAAAAACCCAAAAGTAAACCATACCTTAATTTGTGATTTCCTTCTCTGATTATTCAATTCCAAGATATTCAAGTATGCATCCTCTATCGGAAATCCATACTCGAATGGTTATCACAATTTAGAGTGCTAGCCCCAAGAGAGTGAAAATATTTTTTTTTCTCTCCCAAAATTCAGAGAACTCGAACATATTAAAAACGAATTCTTATTTCATTTTAGGATTTCCACATCTATTTGTATATGCAGAAAAGCTCATTGAAGAAACCTATTCATAATACAACTATTATTTTTAGGCAATTCAAGCAAATTACACAAACGCCTCTATTAATAATTCATCATAAAACAAATCTTAAGGAATTTTATGTCATGAATTTTATCATATAAAATTCATTACTTTGGACTAATTGAGATTGTGCAAAGCCATTCTTTGTGCGCGACCTAACTAGTTCATGTGACGTTGGTAGTGAACCAAAATAATTTTGGTACACAAGTCATATACGGTCTCTAGCAAAGAGTTATGACTACCAAAGTAGCATGAATATCAAAATCGATACATCCTAATGAATAACATATATCATATCATTTTATCGTGCGATATCTTTTGATTAAACATAAAGCATGGAAAGCCACCCTTAATGTTCAATTGTCCTAGTCTCGATCTTTAAGTAGACTAATAATATCCAAGTTACATTGATCATATTAATTCACTTGGATTTGGCTATTTAATAGGCTAACATATCAAGGGATCTACTAATATCTCTCATTATACAACAACAACAACAACATAGCCTCAGTCCCAAATTAACTGGGGTCGGCTACATGGATCAAACTTTTCCATTGTGCTCGATTCAGTGCAATTGATGGTGAGCTTTGCAAACCATTCAAATCTCTCTTAATTAATGCATCCCATGTTAACTTTGGTCTACCCCTACCGTCGAATTTCTACGGTTTCTATTGAGTCAAGTTTTCTAGTTGGGGCATTTGTAGGCCGTCTTTGCGAGGTGACCAAACCATCGCAACCGCCCTTCCCTAATCTTTGTATCAATTGGTGCTACTCCTACTTGTCTTTGAATTTCTATATTTCTTATTCTATCTTTACGGGTTTTACCACACATCCACCTAAGCATCCTCATTTCGCTACATTCACTTTATGTAATTGTTGTTGCTTTCTTCGCCCAACATTCACTTCCATAGAGCATAGCTGGCCAAATTGCGGTCCTATAAAATTTTCCTTTTAACTTAGTGGGAACGTGTCTATCACAAATCACCCCCGTTGCACTCCGCCATTTCTTCCATCCAGCTTGGATTCTATGTGTGACATCATTTTCAATGTTACCATCGTTTTGTATGATTGAACCTAGGTATCTAAAGTTGTTTACCCTAGGCACTTCTACTTCCCCTAATTTTACCACTCCGTCATCTCGATGTCTAGTGTTTCCAAACTCACAAGCAGTGCATGTATTCGGTTTCGTCCTACTCAACTTAAAGCCTTTAGATTCTAATGTATTTCTCCGAGTTCTAATTTCCTATTCACTCCATCTTTAGTTTCATCCACTAAGACAATATCATCTCGCAAATAGCATACACCATGGTATATCCTCTTGAATATGTCTAGTTAATTCATCCATAACTAAAGTAAATAGATATGGGCTTAAAGCCAATCCTTGATGTAGTCCTATCGTAATGGGAAATTCTTTTGTAGCTCCTCCAAATGTCTTTACACTCGTTACTACTCCATCGTACATATCTTTAATAGTGTCTATGTATCTAGCGTGCACTCTTTTCTTTCTAGAACCCACCAAAGAACATCTCTAGGGACCCTATCATATGCTTTTTCTAAATCTACGAATACCATATGAAGATCTTTTTTTTTTCTCTATATTTTTCTAACAATCGTCTTACAAGGAAAATCGCTTCCATAGTTGACCTCCCAGGCATGAAACCAAATTGGTTCTCGATATTGTTGTTTCTCTCCTTAGCCTATTGTCAATTATCCTCTCCCACAGAGTTTCATAGTGTGACTCATGAGTTTAATTCCCGGTAGTTTGAGCAACTTTGAATGTCTCCTTTGTTTTTGAAGATCGGCACAAGCGTGCTTCTTCTCCAATCCATTGGCATCCGTTTTGATTTTAAAATTTTATCGAAAAGCTTTGTCAACCAAGTCAATCCGATTTCTCCTAAGCATTTCCAAACCTCTATGGGTATTTCATCTCGGGCCACATGCTTTCCCTATTTTCATTCTTTTCAATGCCTCTTTAACTTCTACAATTCTAATATTGCGTGTATAGTTTACATTTCTTTCTTGGTGTGGGTTTTCATCTATTATAGCATCAACTTGGCCATCATTAAATAAACTATCGAAGTAACTTCTCCATCTCTCCTTAATATCCTCCTCCCGCGTTAAAACATTTTGATTTTCGTCCTTAATACATCTTACATGACTTAGGTCTTGTTTCTTTTTATCTCTTAATTTGGCTAGCCTATATATATATTTTTCGCCATCTCTATTACCTAACTTTGTATATAAATCTTCCATGAAATTTGTTTTAGCTTGACTAACTACTTTTTTAGCTTGTTTTCTAGCTTCTCTCATTATACAAGAGGGAAAAATTCTTTCTTGATTACACACTTTCACATATTATTCACATGGTAACTAATCACAATCTTTATAATCCTCCAGTTAAAGACAATGTTTGATTATGTCACATTACTATGCTCCTAATATCGAAGTCTATAGTAAACATTTATGATATATAATAAAACATCAAACAAAAACTTCTATTTTATTAACTAAAATAATAAGATAAACAATATTTATAGATTGACCTAGGGCACTTACCTAACAACTATATGTATGGAAAATACATTACTAAAATATTATGGTAGGCCAAAAGGTGCATCACTTTTTAGTGATGCATATAAAATTGGGCCTTGTTTGGTTCATTTTCTCAAGCTTACATGAAGTTCTCTTTCTTGGTACAACTTTATTTCTATTGTCAATGTCATAAATCATGAATAGTGTCATTATGCAATTACATTATTTTTCCATATATTTCTAATGTTATAATGTAATGTAAAACCTACATTAGCTATTGACATACCATTTAAGTAGCACGTATATTTAATTAATAAAAAAACTCTACAATATTAAATAGCTATGTTCATATAAGCATTAATTTCTTGACATAAACCTAATGAGTGTCCTTAATGTAATAGCAAAAGGAGTAAAGTTGATGCCGCACTGTTTACAATTCCTTTGATGTTTCAAATAATTAAGAAGACGAAGAGTTACTTTCCTCTGATTTGAACAATTACTACTCATAATACTTATAAATTTCTTTTCTTTTACTCAGTTCAATCACCATAATTGACTCACTATTTCAACTAAAAGAAATTATTAATTAATACATAAGGAAACATATATATCATATATTTTTTAAGGGTTATTGAAATTTATCTAGAGAGATAAGCTAATGCTAATTGAAATTAATGCTTTTAATGTTTGTATATATGACCATCAATTGTCATAGTATTTATTGATGTAACTAGCATATTATTTATCTAGTATTATATTAATAAATTAATGTTTATGTTATAGAGTTGGGTTAATCACCAAAGTGATCCAACTTAATGGTTTAAACATCAAATTAAATGAACTTCATATATGTTGCATTTTTATGATTTTATGATAATTATTAAAAATTTGGTTTTACCAAGAACGACAAATGATGCCCGAAGGTCCCTCCTCTTTTTGATTTTGAATATTGATACTTAAATATAATGGTTGGCCTAAAGGTGCACCACATTTTTAGTAATATATGAACTAATATTTTATAATAATAATAATAATAATAATAATAATAATAATAATAATAATAATAATAATAATAATTACTAAATTCTTATAGTTGACCCAAAAGTTCACCACATTTTAGTACAACAACAAAATAGCCACAGTCCCAAATTAATTAGGGTTGGCTACATGGATCAAACGTTTCCATTATGTTCGATTAAGTGCAATTTATGGTGAGTTTTTCAAACCATTCAAATCGCTCCTAATTAATGCATCCCATGTTAACTTTGGTCTACCCGTACATCGTCGAATTTCTATAGTTTCTACTGAGTCAAGTTTTCTAGTGGGAGCATTTGTAGCCATATTTGCAAGTGACCAAACCACCGCAACTTCGCCTTCCCTAATCTTTGTATCAATTGGTGCTACTCCTACTTGGCTTTGAATTTCAACATTTCTTATTCTATTTTTACGAGTTTTACCACACATCAACCTAAGCATCCTTATTTCTACTACATTCATTTTATGTAATTATTGTTACTTTGCCGCCAAACATTCACTACCATAGAGCATAGTTGGCCTAATTGCGATCCTATAAAATTTTTCTTTTAACTTAGTGGTTACATTTGATCACCAGTCACCCCTGTTGCACTTTGCCATTTATATCATCCAGCTTAAATTCTATGCGTGACATCATTCTCAATATCACCATCATTTTGTATGATTGATCCCATGTATCTAAAGTTGTTCACTTTAGAAACTTCTACTTCCCCTAATTTTATCACTTCATCATCTTGATATCTAGTGTTTCTAAATTCACAGTGCATGTATTCAGTTTTTGTCCTACTCAACTTAAAGCTTTTAAATTATAATGTATTCATCTTGAGTTCTAGTTTCCTATTCACTCCATCTTTTGTTTCATCCACTAAGATAATATCATCTGCAAGTAGCATACACCATGGTATATCCTCAAGAATATGCCTAGTTAGTTCATCCATAACTAAAGTAAATAGATATGGACTTAAAGCCGATCCTTGATGTAGTCCTATCGTAATGAAAATTCTTTTGTGGCTCCTCCAAATGTCTTTATACTCGTTACTACTCCATCATATATATCTTTAATAATGTTTATGTATCTAGCATCCACTCCTTTTCTTTCTAGAACCACCAAAGAATATCTCTAAGGACCCTATCATATGCTTTTTCTAAATCTACGAATACCATATGAAGATTTTTTTCTTTTCTCAATATTTTCTTAACAATCGTCTTACGAGGAAATCGCCTCCATAATTGACCTCCTAGGCATGAAACCAAATTGGTTCTCTGATATTGTTATTTTTCTCCATAACCTATTGTCAACTATCCTCTCCCAAAGTTTCATATTGTGACTCATAAGTTTAATTCCTCGGTAGTTTGAGCAACTTTGAATGTCTCATTTGTTTTGAAGATTGGCACAAGTGTGCTTCTTCTCCAATCCATTAGCATCCGTTTTGATTTTTAAGTTTTATTGAAAAGTTTTGTTAACCATTTCAATTCAATTTGTCTGAAGCATTTCCAAACCTCTATTGGTATTTCATCTAGGCCACATGCTTTCCATATTTTCATTCCTTTAAATGCCTCTTTAACTTCTAAAATTCTAATATTGTGTGTATAGTTTACATTTCTTTCTTGGTGTAGGTTTTCATCTATTATATTACCAACTTGGCCATCATTAAATATACTATTGAAGTAACTTCTCCATCTCCCCTTAATATTATCCTCGCGCATTAAAACATTTTGATTTTCATCCTTAATATATCTTACGTGACTTACGTCATTTTTTATCTCAATTTGGCTAGCATATACAAATTTTTCGCCATCTCTATATTGATCGTATGCATCTTCATCTTGACACTTAGGTATTTTCCAATACATCTCTCTTTTAGTCTTAATTGCTCGTTGGATATCCTTGTTCCACCACCATATTTCCTTCTTTAGTGGTCCCAAACCTTTAGATATATCTAATATGTTTGATACCACTCTCCTTATGCGACTACTCATTTCTAGCAACATTGTATTAGCATCCAAGTCAAGATTCCAAACATTTTCCTTTAGTAGCTTTTCTCTAAACACTACTTGTTTACTATTTTTAGGTTCCACCACTTTATTTTAGGGTTGTTAACTATTTTATTCATATTATGTCATCCTTTTAGCTTAATATCAAATACTACTAACTTATGTTGGGTAGTAAGCACTTCACCAGGTATTACTTTGTAGTCTCTACATATTTTCTTATCTAACTTTTTATTAAAAGAAAATCTATTTAACTCTTGTTATGACCAATACTAAAATTAATTACATGCTACTCCTTTTTCCTAAAACTAGTATTTGCTACGACAAGATCGTATGCCGAGGCAAATTCTAAGATTCATTCTCCTTCATTTCTATTACCGTAACCAAAACCTCCGTGAACTCTCTCGAACCCATCGTTACTTGCCCCGACATGCCCATTTAAATCTCCTCCAATAAAAACCTTTTCATCTAATAGTATGCTTTGCATAAACCCATCTATATCATCCCAAACCTGCATTTGATGCTCTCGCTTAATCCTACTTGTGGTGCATAGGCGCTAAGTATGTTAATTTTTTTGTTTCCAATAATTAATTTAACTAGAATCAATATGTCCCACATTCTCTTAACCTCTACGAGCTTATCCTTATAATCATTATCAACCATAATTCCTACTCCATTGTATTTTCTATCTATACCAGTGTACCACAATTTAAACCCTGTGCTTCCTATTTCTCTACTCTTATCTCCTACCCATTTTGTCTTTTGGAGTCAAGCAATATTGACTCTCCTTCTAATCATAGTATCTACTAGTTCTATTGACTTCCTTGTAGTGTTCCTATGTTCCATGTTCCTAAACAAATTTTTTCTCCTCTTTGTGTTTGTTTTCCTTTTCTATTTCTATTTTGTCTATTGACTTCCCTTTAAGTGTTCCTATGTTCCATGTTCACCACATTTTAGTAATGCATGTAAATTTTATGGCATGTTGAAAATGGAATGGATACCCAAAAGTACCATATATTTTTAATTATTTACTTATTGAATAAAGCACATTATGTTTTTATCCAAAAAAAAAACCTAATATTACCAGTTTTATGAATTATTCATATAGACGTATTTGGACCATTATACACTTCATCTTTGACAGGTGAGAATATTTTTTTATTAAAAAACCTGCATGATACATATAAATAAATTTGTTGCATGAAAACCGCATGTATTATATGTCTTAATAGTATATTTTACCAGGTTGAATGGCAATTATATAGAATAGTTAAAAATATCATTTTGATAGAGGTGTTGAATCTAATTGTAGATATAATGGAATTAAACAATGTTCAAGTTCTTTTATTAACCTCCTTAAACATCATGATGTTTTATTTTCAATACTATGTATGGCACAGCTTAGCAGGATTGTGTAGCTGAACGGTCTAACTGAACACTAATGAATATTGGTAGGAGTATGTTTAGTAATTGTATACTGCCTAAGTCATTGTTGTTGGAGATCCTAAAGAATATTGTCTATTTGCTAAATATGGTTTATAACAAGCTAGTTCTTAAAATTTCTTTCAAGTGATGGACTAGAAGGAAACATAGCTTAATACATTGATACATTAGGTTGTCTAATAGAGACTAAAACTTGTAATCTAAAAGAATGAAAATTAGATTGTAGGACGATCAATTGTTATTTTATTGGTTACTCTATAAAATCTAAATGCTATATAGAATTATAGTCATAACCATTGTATATAGATTACTGAAATAGAAAATGCTAGATTAATCAAAAATGACAAAATTAATGGGAGATATATCATATTACCCTTAACTCATAATGATGTTGTTGCTCCTATTGATGTTTCTCTTAAAAAAATATTAAGCTTACTATTAATACATCCGTAAATATTTCATGGGAACTAGTATTTCAAAAACTTCAGTGAAGAGTTTGATATACTTAATGAATTTATGGTGTACTAATATGAATCTAGTTATAATATATATAAAAAATATAGAGGATCCAACTCTTACGATGAAGCCATTAAAATGATGATGAATCTATGAAATGGATGGATGACATGAAACATGAGTTAAAATTCTTGGCTCAAAATAAAGTCTAGAATCTCGTTCAATCGCCTAAGAATTTTGAACCCATGCATATATGTAAATGGGTTTTCAAGACTAATTGTGATTCTAAAGGCAATATCAATCTATACAAAAATAAACTTGTAGCTCAAAATCTCATTTATAAAGAAGAAATTTATTACACATAGACATTTTCTCTTGTATCTATAACTTTTTCACAATCATAATGACATTAGTCACTTATTTGATTTATATTGATACCAACTGGATGTAAGGAAAGTTTTTTGAGTAGGAGTTTAGATGAAGAAGTCTATATGAATTACCATAAAGGGTTCATAGAGGTAGAAACTGAACAGCTAGTCTGAAAACTTAAGAAGTCAATATATGGATCGAAACAACCTTCCTGCCAATGGTATATTAAGTTAACAATATCATAACATTTTTCAAACGCAAGAAAATGTTATCAATCGATGAATATATATGAAGGTCAGTCGGAGCAAGTTCATATTTTGATTGTATACATAAATGATATTTTGCTTAGTAGTAGAGATCTCGGTATGATATATGCGATCAAAGAGTTTCTCTTTCAGAACATTGAAATGAATGATATACCATACTGAATTTTGATTTTACTGTTGACATGTTGGGATGTTATTGACATCTCATTAATTAGATATTTTTCATGGTTCATTTTAAAACAATTTTATATGAAAAGACTATATTACATGAGGCTTTCTCTTATTTTTGTCATTTCAGGTAATAAATAGAGAATATAAAGAAATGAACAAAAGAAGGGAAAATTATGAAGGAATTAATCAAGTGGACGTATACGATGAAATCATCACCGAGGAAGCAAAGGAAGAACTAAAAAATTGCACTAGTGATTCCTAATGATTCACAATACCCCAAAATCACTGACTACATTTGTGATACCGGAGAGCTTTAAATTATGGATTTTCCAAGTGATTCCTCTCTCACGCAAATTGTGAGAATCGCTGGAAAAGATTTCAAGAATTTAAGATAACTACAAGTTGTTTTAGTTTGTTTAGGATGTTTACTATCTATAATACTATAAATATAATCTTAGAGTTTCAAAATTAGTGGCCCTTGAGTACTTAGACCAATATTATATTGTTCTAGGAGCCATACTTTATTGTTTTATTATCTTTACTTTTGGAGAAAATTTAAAGATTTGGCGTACTTTTTAGAGGTATTTATCAATGTCTTTTATTTATATTATTGCAATGTTAAATATGATTATGAGTGATTTGTTATTTGATCTAAACAATGTCTGAATGTGAACTAGATATGTTTTACAATGTAGTTATGATGAGAAGATTATGTGCTTAATGATTTAAATCAATCATATTCTTTGATTCACTAATTTAATAGGTTATTATCTATTGATTTTAATCATGATCTTTATATTGCATGCATAGTCTAGCATGTGTATTATGATAATTGGTTTTATTGTCTATTTGAAGTAGTAATTAGAAATGTTTGAAAAGCAAACATAGTTTAAATTTAGTATGTGAATTTGAGATCTAAATCAGAGGTAGAAGTGGCTTTTTAAAGATATTAGATTTAATAATTTGAAGTTCTCATAAAGTTTAATATGGTTCTATTGCGTGAAGTTTATGTATTTGTGCATTCAAAATGATTAGCTCAATAGAATTAGAACGTGACTTTTCCTCCAGTATAAGGAGAACAAATGGCTAACTAAAGGATGTTTACTTATTATTAGATTTTAATGATCTATCTTACATTATAAAGTATGCTCATAACTATATGCATTAAAGTTCCATGTTTGGAATGTAAGACGAGATTATGTTTCATTTTTCAGGATGTTTGTTTAGATATTTATTTATTATTGAATTAAATCTATTTGATTGATTATCAATTTGAATTATGATAGTGATGTCGCGTCGTACACCATTAATATTAGTCCCGATCTATTGACTACTTGGATATGTAGTGAGGCAAGGACGAGGTCGAACCCATTAAGATTGAGATGGATTCCTAGGCTAAAAGTAAAAGGAAATGGGTGTTGATTTCTAATAAACCAAATATAGAACAAATAAACTTAACAATTTACACTAAACAATGGAAGCCTACATAGACAACTAAAAACAATAATTCATACAATACAAGAAAAGCCTAGATTGAGAGCATTATTACAATTGACAAATAATTGACTTAATCATTAGTTACAAAAGACATTCATTCTATTGATTCTCATAGAAAAGTTTGAGTGCGAACATTCTATTTTCTAAGGTCAATGGTAGGAATGAGCAACACTACTTCATACTAATTAGATCCAGCAAAACCACTGGATATGTTATAGGCTTTCAGGGAACTAGCAGGCTTAGCGTTTAATGAAAATAGTTTCCATAAGTGGTAACAAGTATGAATTTCCACCCAACTTATATTTTGAATGTATAAGAGCATATCGGTTGCTAACAGACAAGGCTTTATTTTTCACTCAATGTAAACCCTCTTACCAAGCAACGGTAGGTTTACTAACCTGGATCTCTTACACCTATCTATGTATTAGCCACTACACGAGCACAATATATTCAATTAAATCTAATTAAAAACCAATAGATTTATAATTAATACAATTAAAGTTACAAGATTCCAATGAAAGGAAAATTTCATTTAAAGAATAAACCTCTTATCATCGATACTTGCAATTGTAGAAAACTTTTAATCTAGTGAGAAATTAGTTACTAGTACACATATAAACTAATTACAACAATAAAATTAATAAAAAAATATCTTAAAAACTAGAGAAAAGATAAGATGAAGAATCACTACCAAATGCACTAAATCCACTTAATTAGATCATATAAACTAATTACAATTAATTATTAGTTAGTTTAGTTACTGTTAAACTAAAAATGATCATAAAAGTATCAGAGTTCGTAAAAAATGTGTAATTACAACATATAAACTAATTACAATATACTTTATCATCATTTAACTATAATATAATAATACCTTAAAAACTAGAGAAATGAATAACAACATAATATATTAACCAAATCCACCGAATTCGATATTTAAAATTCCTAGATTTGTTCGACGTCATACGTAGAGCTGACACATTGATGAAGAATCGCTACCAAATCACTATGATGCTCTGTTTTCTATCCAATTTGTTGTTAATCAAGCCCTGCGCCATCATAACGTCGTATATACACTCCAAGGCGTTGTCAAGGCCTTAGTTGTGTCTTGACTCTTTGACTCTTGATTTTCTCCTAGGTAATCATAAGGCTTTTTCATGTCCAAGTTTAGTGTCAAATCTTCAATAAGTATAAGTTAAGGCCATCGATTATGTTGCGATGTTTGACCAACTTGAGGCATTGTGAAGGCGCTGAACCTTCTTTTGGCTTTTTCACTAATTATTGTGGAAAATCTCTCTTTTTGTCCAATAGCCTGCTTTAACCCCGAAAACACGAACAATAATTTATTAGTATAAATGATGATAAAAGTATCAAAATTCATAACAAAAGTGTATAAAAAACATATCATATTTAACGACTTATTAGATAGTTAAGATAATATAGTTAGTTAAGTTAAGTTTTATTATATTATAGTTAATTATTAGTTAGGTTAATTGCTTTATTTAATTAAATAAAATAAAAGTAAAAATAATAATAAAAACCTTTAAAAGTCATTTTTCGTAGAGAAGTATGATAAATCCGTGTGGAGGCGATTCCTAATTACTATTAGTACAAAATAATTAAAGTATAATATAAAAGAAAAATTATTATACACACTCGACACGTGTCAATTATTGGCGTTTTGCAGGGGATTTGCATATAATTTATTTGGAGCTTTAGATAGTGTATGGTCTATCCACTTTGTCATCTAATTCTATGGAATTTTTACATCTGTTTGATCCTGAGGTATATAGGACATTTAGTCATAATTTAAAGAAAAATGCAATGTAGAAGACACCAACCTACCACATTGGAAGCCAATAATAACCTTAACAATATTAACAATAATAATGATAATAGAGAACTTAATTTTAGGCAAGCTAACCAAAATGTCATTGCTTATGAACCAATGTGCATTGCTTATCTTGAGGGGTTTCTCGAATTTCAAGTTAGATTTAGATTCATTAGCGATCTACCTAACTTCAATGGTAAGGACAATGAACACTCATAACGATTTATAAGGGAATATCAACACAAATTTAATGGGATGAAACCTTAAGATTGCATGTTAGAAAAAGTCAAAATTAAAGCTTTTCCTTTTATATTAAAAGATCAGGTACAAGATTGATTATTTTATCTTCCTCAAGATTCGATAACCACATGGGCTCAAATGTAAGAAGCTTTCCTAGATCAATATATGCTTGCTAGAAAAATTAGTACTTATAGAAGATAAATTCCAATCATGAAAATGAAAGATGATGAAAACTTAATTGAATTTTGGGATAGATCTCAATGACTAATTTTATCTTGTCCACAGTATGGGTACACTTAAAAAGCTTTATTATAATACTTCTATGAAGGGCTAAATCATTTTGAACAAAGACTATTAGATATTGTATATGGTGGATCATTATTCGGTGTTACACCAACTCTAGCAAAAGAAGCTATTAATAAGATGTCCAAGCAATCTAAACAATATGGTGGAAAGATTAAAACATAAAGAAAGAAAGTTTACGAGGTTAATGAGAGCACAAGTAATAAATTTGATGAAAAGTTGAAGAATTATCTAACATGGCTAAGCTATTATTCAAAGATAGATAAAATCAAGTCAAACCATGTGGATTTTGTAATAAAGTTACACATCCTACATATGCGTGACCTACTTTACAAGAAGATAACAATGAAGAAGTCAACGTGGCTATGAACCAATATTCTGGTACACCTAGAAACTAATACAATAACAACAATTATTACACCTGGAAGCCAAATTTAAATCTTAATTAGCTACGGTCCACAAAACAGAAACTATACCATTTATAGGCCGAGAGCCCCTACACAACCTACACTAATGCAACAACCTTAACAAACTATTAGACCCATGCAATCAAATCTAGAATATTATTACACAACTTTATAACCTAAAGTCATCAAAACTTTATGCAAATTTCTCAAAGAAAAACTAAATTGATACATCTATTAACAAGCTAAAAAATTAATTAAGTCAAATGACTATACAAATCAATAAGTTAAATAATCAAACTAAAGTAACTACTCAACCTACGAACACTACTAACTAAGCACAAGTCAACGCTTTATTTTTTGAAAATGAAAAAGGAAAAAAATACGCTAGAAAAACACCAAAAAGAGGTAAAAAGAAAACTAAAACACATAACACATTAGACCAAGAAGAAGAATAGATAATGACAAATGTCATTCAGACTAGGGAATGGATGGCTGAACAATTAAAATATATACATTTTCCCGAAAGGCTATACTCATGGTATTTAGCCAAAGTTGAAGCCTACGAAATATCTCTACAAGATTTTGTATTAATTTAATAAGACAAAGTAAACGATATTTATAAGTTGAATGAATATATATATTCTACTTTTAGCGTTCCATAATGATTAAAAAATGCTAAGGAGGAAGAAACAAAAGAAGACATATCTGAACCATTTAGGAAATTAGAAATTAATGAAAACTTAGAATAAAAGATTTCATCTTTAACAAGAATGCCTGAGAAATATTTTGACCCAGGAATGTTTGTCATACAAATCAAAATAGGCAATTCTTCTATTGGATTTGCTATGCGTGATCTTGGAGCATCAATTAACGTTATGTCACTTCAATTAAATGAATCATTGAAAATATTTTCGTTAACTACTATGCCTATTAATCTCGCTTTAGCCTATAATATCATTATTAAACCGTATTGATTATTGGAAGACATCCTAGTAAAAGTACATGATTTATATTTCTAGCTGATTTTTATGTCATGGAAGTGAGAGATTCAACATCACCCAATCCTTTGCCTGTACTATTATTAGACCTTTTCTAAATACGGCTAGAACTAAGTTAGATATTTCTAAAGAAATAATGTATATGCAGTTTGAAGATAAGATTGTTAAATTCAAAATTAATAATGAATATAAATATAATACTTATGAAAAATATGATGAAATTTTTGATAATGAAATATATAATAATGATTTTTTAGATTGAAACTATTATGATAACTTTAACATTGAAATTTATGCAACTAATGTAGTAACAATAAAAACTGATAAAGGGATTCAAAAGAAAGAAATAGTTGAAGACACTTCAAAAGAAAAGAAAGTAACTCAAGAATTGAGAGCTAAGCAAACGGAAAATGGTAAAATTTTTAACAAGATGAAAGTTTCTAAGTCCAAGTACAATAAGAAAAAGACAAAGCGGGACTTGAATCCTACAAAGCTTAGTGATCCTGGAGGCATACACTTGCACATTAAAATCAAATGGGCTTGGTACTACAAAGCTCATTGTGATACGAACTCTAATGCAAATCTTGTGCCCATACATTTCTTTCTACATACTCAATTGGAGTTGAATTCACTTGCTTCTATTTAATTCTTTTACCGGAAAGAACTTCAATTAAACCAATAGGAGTGGTTAGGAATGTGTCACTTCAAGTTGACAACAACACTATACCCACAAACTTTTTGATAATGTTACACTTTATCAATGAAAATCCTCCTTTAATATTAGGATGAATTTTCTTAGCCACTACTCATGCTATTATGGATATTCTGAACAAAGCCATTACTATGATGATCAATGGTCGCACTAACTTTATGGAATGGCACTAGAGTGAAAAATCATAAATTCAAGTTTAGAGATCCAAACTAATTCTAGAAAAGTTAAGTGGACCTAATGATGATAAACAAAGCTCCCTTATGGGAAGTGGCTCATATTTATATATTTATTTCATGTTTATTTAATTTTATTGGGAATTTAGTTTAGTTTAGTACGTTTTTATTCTCCCACTTTGTGACTCTTGTATTGGAAGTATTTTTGGAATTTTAACTATGAGGTCATTTCAATTGAGGGGAAGTGATTGAGTTGTTTTTGCCTATATGACCTTTATGCAAATCACATTATTTACTTGCTTATATGTTTATTTATTTATTTAATTAGGAAAATTATTTAGTTAGTAACATGCCCCCACTCGAACTTTCAATTTTGTAGTCGATTCTGCCTTAATGTAAGTTATTATGAATGATGAATAATTTAATTACAAGATAAATTGATAAAATAGCAAAAATGGCCTAGGAATTCCCAATGATTTGAATTAATACCAGGAATTGTTGAAAAAATTGGTAGTAGTACAAAGGAAAAATCAGTGAAAACTCTGAGTCTAGCGATTCCCAACGATTCACCTACATAGGAGAATCACTGACAAAATTGTTGAAAATAGTAAGTCACATTCCACCAGTTTACACAGTGATTCCTAGCAATTCTACTTATACATGAATTGTTAGGCAGGGTTTTTGGTTATTAAAACCAAAACCCTAAATCTCCATACAAACCTACACCAATCACACTTGCAAAACTTTGCACTTCTTCACTAAAATCCTAACTTCTTACCTAGATTCAGCCATTCTAAGCTCCATCCCATAGTATGTAAGGGATTCCAACCTCAACGTAGCCTCATTCAAAAAAAAATCTTGATTTTGAGGGTGTTTAGCCAAACAATGTTTTTAGAAGTTTTTGACCTGGAGCTTAAAGGGACAATCTAGAGGAGATTCAAGAGCTTCAATCTTGAGAGATTCACTCTCAAGATGGTAATTACATTAACCCTAGTTCTTTACTTGACATTTTTGATTTGGGGATTTTCACAAATTTTCAAATATCTTTCTAAAATTATTTTATTGGATTTTATTCAATTGTATTGCACAAATGGTTTTATTGATTCTAATAGACTAGGAATAGTGATGACATTGTTCATTACAAGATAAACTGATAAAATTGTTAAAATTGCCTAGCGGTTCCCAACGATTTGAATTAACACTAGGAAACCTCAAAAAAATTAGTAGCCGTACACATGAAAAATCAGTGCAAACTTGGAGTCTAGCGATTCCCAATTATTCCACACACAGGAGGATCGCTGGAAAAACTAGTGAAAAAAGTAAGCCGCATTCCACCAATTTATACAACGATTCCCAACGATTCCACTTATACATGAATCATTGGGCATGATTTTTTATTATTAAAACCAAAACCCCAAATCACTATACAAACTACATCTATCACACTTGCAAAACATTGCACCTCTTCACCAAAATCCTAACTTTTTACCTAGATTCAACCAATCCCAAATCAATCCCATAGTATTTATAGGATTCCCACCTCAACCTAACCACATTCAAACCAAAAATCTCGATTTTGAAGGAACTGAGCCAAACTTAGAAATTTTTGACCTAGTGCTTGAAGAGACGATCTAGAAGAGATTCAAGAGCTTCAATCTTAAAAGATTCTCTCTTACGAATGTAATTACATTAACCCTATAGCTCTTTACTTAAATAAATTTTTGATTCAGGGATTTTTTAACAGTTTTCAACCTCTTTCCAAAATTATTTTGTTGGAATTTATTCAATTGTTTTACACAAATGGTTTTATTGATTCTAATAGACTATAAATAGAGATCATATAGATCATTGTTTTACAAATTCAACAATTTCAAGATTTTTGCTATATTTACACGTAATTGAAAATGTTTTATAAAAGCGAGTTTGAAATGAGTTTGAGGGTTTGGTTATGGTTTTATTTTAATTCAAGTTGCTATATTTTCAAAAAGACTTAAAATTTGTCACCTAATTGCTTTACAATATTTAAAAAACTGATTTTCAAGTTTACATTTTCCATCTCACTTTGATGCAAGTTCTATTTTATATTCACATCAAATTTTAAACTAGCTTTCCTATATGATTTCTCCTTTTTCAAATAAAGTCTTGAATTTTGCCGAACTATCTTTGACAATGTTGTTTCAATCATTTACAAGTTTATTTAGTTTTAGAACTTGTGATTTTTGAAAGTTGAAACAATGGCCATTGGAGATAAAGGTAAAAGCTCCCAAGAGAAGGCAAAGGCACAACTAGCGTAGAAACCTAAAATGTAAAGCTCCACCTAAACTAATTAGGCCAACGAGGATCTCAGTGAAAAATCCTCGAACTATCGCACCTAGTAAGCCTTATCCACCCTTATAATTCGATTATGGTCTGGATGGAGATTAAAAGATTGACACTGACCATTTCTTTCTATGCCCATAATCTTATCAATGCCAAATGTACTGCTTGGATGGAAAGAGACATTAAAAAGAATATAAAGATTATACCGAAAAGGGGTTTCAACATCAAAAATGAAGTTGAGTATGGGCCTAGGATCCTAAATATAATAGGGAGAGGAATTGGGGGTTACTTACTAGGGATTATGATGTGTGTGCCATAAGTATAATAGCTCACTTGTATTAATAATGTGATCAACTTACGTTGATCATAGATATCGTCCTCATGGAAAGGCTTTTGCACTATTTATATATTACCTACTTAACTTGAACTATTGCTAAGGAATTCAGTTTTTAATTGGTTTCTATGCTAAAATAAACTATTCTAACAAATCAAATTAACTTTACTTGGACTCTTATATTAAGGATATCTTAGTTCACAACTTCATCTAGGTAATTTAATATTATGCTTTGTATTCATGTTTACATCTGAATATGTTGTGTGGAATACTTAATTAGAATAGACAAATTTCCTTCAAATCCACTTCAAACCACTATCGTGACGGAGAAGATTCTAATATGCAAACTAGAACTCTACCTATCATTTTAAGTGATGTAAGCTCCACCTTGCTTTAATTCTCAAATCTTTGGATTCATAACCAAATAAGTTTACTATCCACGCCTCCATAATCAACAACTATTTATCGGTGTTGTGTAGTTTACGGTTGTACCATTAATATCTGGATTAAAAGCTTCAATGACCGTGATAACTCTTAAAGCTTAATTTCATTAAACATGTGATCAAGATGTCCAACGCATTTTGCTCAGAATCAGTACAAATTCTAACCATTGCACTTTTTATTATCACTTTTTTGTTCCTATTCGAAGCATAGCATTCATACCATAGGATCCATGGATCCATAACATAAATAGACTAATCACACCTCATTGAAACACACATATCATAATTCAATATAAAAATCATTGCAAATCAGAGATGAATATAAATATTACCTTGAATTTAATCAACAAAACCAAACATGAATTGCAAACGTGAAGTCTTCAATATTTTCTCCAACAAAAACTCCTTAATAATAAAACTCAATTATAAATTACTCTAATGGTGGCTAATCTCCTTCTATGTTGTGATATTCTCTTAGTTTGCTACATTCTAGTACATATTTATACTCTTTAATAACAATTAGAGACCTTAAACTACAATTTAGCTCAAATTAAAACTCCACTTTCTATTTCTTCCGAGGTTGGCACTGTCACTTACTGCCACAACGTCGTAAGTGTTAAGCCACGGTGTCGTCACTGTGCCATTGCTTCATTGTGTAACTTTTATCTACTGGTGTATCGTCGTCGTACCTTGCTTATCCTGGTGTAGTCCCTTGTGTGTCATGGTACCGCCATTGCGTTGTACCTCGAGAGTTGATTTTCTTCATTTTTCTTCTTTCCCATACCGTGCCTTTCATCCCCTCACAGTTCCTTGTATTCCTACAGCATCAATACCTGTATCCACAATGCCAACTTTGATTCCGTGGGTTTTTTCTCTATTTCTTCTCATTTTTCCTCAATTCCTTTCATTACACATTAATTCCCTAAAAATGCAATAATATAATGAATTAGAACTCATTCGACGATATTTATACTGAATGTACGACTAAACTAAACCTATATATATATGTATAAACAATCACTTATCAAATACCCCTAAACTTAAGATTTTGCGCATTCTGAATAAAGGTGCCTTTTACTAAGTGTGTTTTAGAGTGTGTTTAGACCCTTAGTTTGGGTTTTAGGCTAGGCAAGATAAGTAAAGTATGTTTTGAAAAAAAGTGCTAATATTTGTACTATCAAAGCACCGAGCACACCGGAGTCCCCGAGCACACTATCTAATACTCATTAATGCGCTACATACAGGTAGTGCGCTAGTAATCACGCCTAGCGTGCTAGATGCAGGAAATCCCTGAAATTCTCTAGGTTTCCTCCTTCAAATGGTTAATACTAAAGCCTTAGACCTCTGGTACCCTCCACCACTAACCCAATCCATCCTCCATAACCCCAATATCAGCATACACTTCATAATTTTAGAAAATTCAATAATTAATACTAAATTACCAATGTTAGTTTAATTACCTAGTTGTTGAGCACCTATAGCTTGATTTTCCTTCTTCGATTCCACCAAAGTCTCTTAACAACTTGTCGATCTTCTTCTCCAAACCTTCCTCTCCCGCTTTCCTTCTTTTCTAAGTTTATGAAAATGAGAATGAATTGCATGTTCATCCCATGCATTTGTATAAATATATATATTAATAAGGTTGTTTAATAGCCATTGATCCTAATGTATGCACGTATCCGGAGACTAATCTAATGGTTTACACATTAATCTCAACTCCACTAATTAACTCTCCATTAACTCATCTTACTAACACCGATAGCAACTAAAATGGGCCCTATTGATGTGTTAATAGGTATCTCGAGATCCATCGAACTATAGCCCCATCAAATTTAACTAATTGATCCACATTAACTTAATGTTAGCTTAGCATATCACTAAATACCTAGTTCCATAATAACACGCATCTCAAGGCATATCCCCGCTCACGTATTAACAACTATAAATAATATGTAGAGGTGACTTAGTAGTTTACACATATACGATGGACAAAGAAATCGTCACAAAAATATAAAATATACCTCAGCCGTGTGCCTTGCTCAGTGTGCGTATCACGATGCGATCTCACATCTCGGGTCGGTGATCTTAATTAAAGATTAAAATGCAATTAGAAGTTCAGGCCATGACAAATCTTTCCAACTAATAGAAATTTAGTCCTCTAAATTAAAATTCAAGTTAGGATTTATACCTAACTTGAAAAGGTATGAAATATGTCCATCATTTATGTTTTCGCTCCCAAGTGAGTTCTGTAGCATCAGGGAACTACCACTTGACGCGTGCTTTTGGGACAGACTTATTCCTCAACTGTTATACCCTTCGATCCAGGATATGAATATGTTGCTCCTCATAAGTAATATTCTCACTCGGGCCAATCTAACTTAAGTCAACTATCAATTGTACTTTGTCCCTCGACTTAGCTAGTCGTAGCATCGATATATTAAAGACTAGGTGAATCCCTAACATCTATGAAGACAATTGAAGCTAATACAAAACTCTCCCGACCCGTCTCTTAATATTAAAAGGCTATATGAATCTCGATGCAAGCTTGCCTTCACCCCAAATCTTTGAAGACCTTGTTGGGTTTTTGGGGTTCATACAAAGTGAAAAATTCAAAACAAATTTTGAAAAAACCCAACAAGATCAAAAATTAGTTATATTAAACTAAATCTCGAAAGTAAATTTTACCTTATTCCATGATTTCTTTTTTTGATTATTCGATTTCTAAGACGTTCAACTGCGTGTCCTTTATCAGAAATCCACACATGAATGATAGCCACAATTTGGAGTGCTAGCCCTAAGAGAGAGTTTGAAAATGATTTTTCTTTCTCTCCCTAAATCCACAGAACTTGAAAATTGTATGACAAAAATCTTATTTCATTTTTAGGGTTTCACCCTTTAATTTTATATATAGATAAGCCCTCATTTAAAATCATATTCATAATAGAACTATTGTATTTAGATAGTTTAAGCAAATTACACATACACCCCTATTAATAAGTTATCATATAACAAATCGTTAGGGTTTTTAGGTCATGATTTTTATCATATAAAATTCATTACTCTGGACCAATTGAAATTGTACAGAGCCATTCTTTTTGTGCTACCCAATAGGTTCATGCGACGTTTTGGCAGTGAACTAAAAACCATTTTGGTGCACAAGTCATAAGCGGTCTCTAGCATGGCATTATGACTACCCAAGTAGCATGAATATCAATATCGATACAACTTAATTAATAACATATATATCATACCCATTTGCCGAGCAATATCCATTGATTAAACATGAGGAATGGAAAGTCACCCTTAATGTTCAATTGTACTAGTCTCGATTTATAGGTAAACTAAAAAACTTCCAAGCGACATTGATCATCTCAATTCACATGGACTTGGCCATTATCATTCTATCTTATCCATGAATCCACTAATATTTCTCTTATACGATAGTGAAAAATTCTATCTTGATTACACACCTTCACATATTATTCACACGCTAACCAATCACAATCTTTATAATTGTCCGGTTAAAGATAATACTTGATTGTGTCAAATTATCATGCTCCTAATATTGAAGTCTATGGTAATATCAAGTCGATGGACTAAATGATATACCTATCATGAGTAACATCTATGACTTAATCTTTGTGGTGTTCTCATACCGGGTTAATCATGTACCTTATTCCCCCTAACAAGTACTCGTGATCTTGATTCATATCCCTATAAGCATGATCATCACATGAACATCAATCAAGATTCACACTAGTCTTAATTCATTATAGTTCCCTGTATAATGACCGACTAGGGACATTTATGATATTTCAACAAAAACTTATGGATCTTACTATAAGGTAAACATGCAATCACTTATAATAAAATAGCAAATAAAACCTCTATTTTATTAACTAAAATTATAAGATAAACAATGTTTGTAGAGTAACCTAGAGTACATGCCTTATTAGACCCTTCTATGGGGAAACCTTTAAATAGATAAAGGCTCCCTCAATGTATGTGAGATAACTATGATACTTGTCTACATGTTTCTCCTGTCTTCTAGGCACCTTTAAATCTTTGACGAATCAGTTTGATCTTCTCTATTCGGTCAACAATAATCTTAGGCCCAACAATTTCCTGGTCCTCGGGCTCAGCCCAACACGGTGGCAAGCAACATGGTTTACCTATAAAGCCTCGAATGGCATCATCTCAATACTGGTTTGATAACTATTATTCTAAGAAAACTCACACAACGGTAGTTACTCCTCTTAAGACCTACCAAACTCTAATACACAAACTTGAAGTATGTCATCTAGGATGATGATCAACCTCTTAGTCTGCCCATCAGTCTGAGGATGAAATGATGTACCGAATTGTAGATGCATACCATACTACTCTTGTAAACTCTACCACGTCCTTGACGAATACATATCATCTCTCTTTGACATTATCATCAATGGTACCCCATGCAGCTTGATAATCTCTCTCTCAAATAGTATACTTAGTTGATCAAATGTGTAGTGCACTGCTAATGGCAGGAAATGAGTAGACTTCATCAGTTTATCAACTATCAGCCATATTGAATCATGTCTCTTGACATACCTTAGTAGTCCTCTGATGAAATCTATACAGACAAATCCCACAGTTCCTGATGAACTCAAATACATCTACCTTCATCCTAGACCACTAGAAATGTCTTTAAATGTTGTGATACATCTTGGTCCTGTTTGGATTGAAGTTGAAATGAGAACAACGTGAAGCCTTAACAATCACATCTCTAAGCTTTAGTACCTCTAATATCCACAATCTACCCCCGTATCTCAAATAAGGATTTGTAGTCCCTACCTAGTTTGTACATTTTGTTATGCGCCAACTCATAGAATCTCAAATATAACTTATCATTCCATTGATCCTCAAACACTTTATATGTAGAAATTGTCTATAATCTCATATGTGTGCAAATCGTAACCTAGGTATTGATAGGAACCTTTAATTGACATGATGTTACTTCTACCTTGAGTAACCCATACTTATACATAATGAGACATTTGACAACCTCAGAATCTCAAACTGGTATCCTATTCAGCGCATCTGCGACTACGTTGGTTTTCCCAGGTGATATTCCAAGGGAAAGTCGTAGTCCTTCAAAAAGTCTAACAATCTACATTGTCTCATATTTAGATCCTTTTGTGTGAAAAAAATACTTCAAACTCTTATGATCAGTATAACGTGTGAATCTCTCTCCATACAAATGATGTCTCTATATCTTCAAAGAAATCACAATCACTGCCAACTCCAAGTCATCTTTGGATAGTTCTTCTCATGTATCTTTAGTAGTTTGGAGGCATGAGCAATAACTCATCTGCCTTGTATTAGTATATAGCCTAAACCTATGTGAGAAGCATTTGTATACACTAGGAATCTCGATCCAGCCTCTAGCAATACCAATATTAGTGCAGTAGTTAACAATCTCTTTAACTTTGTAAATGCCTGCTCATAGGCTCTGTCCATTGAGAAGTAACAACTTTCTGTGTCTATTTAGTAATTCGATGAAGTGATCTTCGAGAAATCTTTCAAAAATGGCAGTAATACCTTGATAAACCTAAGTACTCCTAATCCTTATCACTGATGTCAATGCCAACCCATCCATGATAGCCTAAATCTTGATTCGATCCACGACAATCCCTGTTGCCCCAACAACATGACCAAAAAATTGAACCTCCGAAAGTCAAAATTCATACTTGTTGAATTTGGTGAAAAGTCGGGACTCCCTTAAAGTCTGTAAAGTCTCCTTGAGGTATTGCTTGTAATCCTCTCGTATCCTCAAATATATCAATATGTCGTCGATGAGGACTATCATGAAATGGTCAAGAAATGATCTAAAACTTAATGCATCAAATCTATAAAAATGGAAAGGGCATTGGTTAGCCTAAATGGCTTGGCCTTAAATTGATATTGTCCATATCTCATGTAGAATGATGTTTTGGACCTATCCTCCTCCCTAATCATAAGCTGATGATACCCTGATCTTAGGTTTATCTTGGTGAAATATTGTGTTCCTCTCAGCTAATCAAATAAATTATCAATACGTGGTAGTGGATTGTTGTTCTTGACAGTAACCTTGTTCAACAACGTATAGTCGATACAGAGTCTCAATGTGTCATCCTTCTTTTCACAAAAAGAATGGGTGCTCCCTATGGCGACATAGAGGATGTGATGAATCTCTTATGTCCCAAGTCCTAAAGTTGAGCCTTCAATTCCTCCAACTCCTTTGAAGCGATGCGGTACGGTGATATATAAATATGTCTGGTGCTCGGTACCAAGTCAATAATGAATTCCACTTCTCGTAGTGGTGGTAATCCTAGTAGATCCTCCGGAAAGACATCTAAAAAATCAAAAACAACCAGAATATCTTCAAGTCTGGGTTCTCTAACTCTCTATCACTATATACAATGCTATTAATGCTACCATTTCCACATTAGTCGCAATTCAGCGTCTAGTGCCCTCAACTCTCATTGTACGACTATTATATATGAACATCGGATGTCTTAGGATCTCAAATATCATTGTCATATCGAAACAATCGATATGAGCTTGGTACGCTAACAACTAATCCATTCCTAAAAGTGTGTCGAACTCTCTAACACCTCGAGGACTCTAAGTGTTAGGGCATTTGCCCTAGGTTAATCCACAAACATTATTTATCTTATAATTATAGTTAATAAAAGAGAGGTTTTCATTTATTATTTTGTTATAAGAGAATGCATGTTTACCTTATTGTAAGAACCATGGGTATTTGTTGAAATATCCTAAATATCCCTAGTCAATCATTATACTGGGAACTATAATGAATTAAGACTATTGTAAATCTTTATTGATGGTCATGTGATGATCATGCGTATAGGGATATGAATCAAGATCATGAATACTTGTTAGGAACAACGTACTTGACCGACCGGCTATGAGAACACTACATGGATTAAGTCATATATGTTATTCATAATAGGTATATCATATAATCCTTCGACTTGAGATTACCATAGACTTCAATATTAGGAGCATGGTGACTTACAGAATCAAACAATTATTAAGATTATGATTGGATTACCAGGTAAATAACATGTGAAGGTGTGTAATCAAAAAGAATTTGTCACTCTCATATAGAGAAAGATATCAATGGATAACTCGATATGATAGACTGATAATGGCCAAGTCCATGTAAATTGATATGATCAATATCACTTGGATTGTTTCAATTACCTAAAGATCAAGACTAGTATGATTGAATATTAAGGGTGACTTTTCATGCCTTATGTTTAATCAAAAAATATAGCATGACATAAGGATATAATATATGTTATTCACTAGGTTGTATCAATTTTGATATTCATGCTCCTTAGGTAATCAAAATGCATTGCTAGTGATTGCTAATGACTCCTATACCAAAATTGATTTGGTTCATTGCCAACGTCGCATGAACCTATTATGTCATAAACAAAGAATGGCTTTGTTCAATTTCAACTAGTCTAGAGTCATGAATTTTATATGATAAAATTCATGACATAAAAGCCTTTACGATTTATTATATGATAACTTATTAATAGGGGCATATGTGTAATTTGCTTAAATTTGCTAAATACAATAGTTGTACTACGAATATGATTTGAAGTAAGGGCTTATCTACACATAAATACAGGGTAAAACCCTTAAACGACATAAGATTTTCATTTTTTCTATTTTCAAGTTCTTTGGATTTTGGGAGAGAAAGAAAAATGTTTTCTATCTCTCTTGGAGTTAGCACTCCAAATTATGATGACCGTTCGTGTGTACATTTCTAATAGAGGACAAGTGCTTTAATGTCTTAGAGATCGAACAACAGAGAAGGAAATTATGGATTAAGGTGTGCTTTACTTTTGTATATCTACTTTAATGAAACCTATTTTCAATCCTGTTAGGGGTTTTTTAAATTTGTATTTAATTTTTGCTGCGTATGAACCCCAAAAAACAAAATAGTGGTATCAGAGCCTTAAGCTCGGTTCTATTAAACGTTTGCATATTTTCTCTAATGTATATAAGATATATGTGTGAAAACATGAGCTTGATTTATGTATATGTATGGTGTACATATAGGTTATGTAATAATTGTTAGTAAGAATTGGTTTCGTAGTTAGTCAAGCTAAAACAAATTTCATGGAAGATCTATATACAAGGTTTGGTAATAGAGATGGCGAAAATATATATATATATAGGCTTGCCAAATTAAGAGATAAAAAAATAAGACCTAAGTCATGTAAGATGCATTAATGATGAAAATCAAAACGTTTTAACGCGTGAGGATGATACTAAGGAGATATGGAAAGGTTACTTCAATAGTTTATTTAATGATGGCCAAGTTGATACTATAATAGATGAAAACCATCACCATGAAAGAAATGTAAACTATACACATAATATTAGAATTGTAGAAGTTAAAGAGGCATTGAAAAGAATGAAAATAGGGAAAGCATGTGGCCCAGATGAAATACCCATAGAGGTTTGGAAATGCTTAGGAGAAATTGGATTGACTTGGTTCACAAAACTTTTCAATAAAATTCTAAAATCAAAACGGATGCCAATGGATTGGAGAAGAAGCACATTCGTACCAATCATCAAAAACAAAGGAGACATTCAAGGTTGATCAAACTACCGGGGAATTAAATTTATGAGTCACACTATGAAACTTTAGTAGAAGATAATTAACAATAAGCTAAGGAGAGACAACAATATCAAAGAACCAATTTAGTTTCATGCCTGGGAGGTCAACTATGGATGTGATTTATCTTGTAAGACGATTGTTAGAAAAATATAGAGAAATGAAAAAAGATTTTCATATAGTATTCGTAGATTTAGAAAAAGCATGTGATAGGGTCCCTAGATATGTTTATTGGTGGGTTCTAGAAAGAAAAAGAGTGCATGTTAGATACATAGACACTATTAAGGATATGCATGATGGACTAGTAACGAGTATAAAGACATTTGGAGGAGCTACAAAAGAATTTCCCATTACGATAGGACTACATCAAGGATTGGCTTTAACCCTTTAACTATTTACTTTAGTTATGGATGAACTAACTAGACATATTCAAGAGGATATACCATGGTGTATGCTATTCACATATGATATTGTCTTAGTGGATGAAACAAAAGATGGAGTTAACAGGAAATTAGAACTCTGAAGGAATACATTAGAATCTAAAGGCTTTAAGTTGAGTAAGACAAAAATCGAATACATGCAATGTGAGTTTAGAAACACTAGACATCGAGACGACGAAGTGGTAAAATTAGGGGAAGTAGAAGTTCCTAAGGTAAATCAATTTAGATACCTAAGAACAATCATACAAAATGATGGTAATATTGTGAATGATGTCACACATAGAATTCAAGTTGGATGGAAAAAATGGAGAAGTGCAACAGGGGTGATTTGTGATCGAAATGGTCCTACTAAGTTAAAAGGAAAATTTTATAGGACCGCAATTAGGCCAGCTATGCTCTATGGAAGTGAATGTTGAGCGGTAAAGCAACAACAATTATATAAAATAAACCTAGCAGAAATGAGGATGCTTAGGTGAATGTGTGGTAAAACTCATAAAGATAGAATAAGAAATATAGAAATTCAAAGACAAGTAGGAGTATCACCATTTGATACAAAGATTAGGGAAATGCAATTGTGTTGGTTTGGTCACCTGCAAAGACGGCCTACAAATTCCCCAACTAGAAAATTTGACTCAATAGAAACTGTAGAAATTCAAAGAGGAAGGGGCAGACCAAAGCTAACATGGGATGCATTAATTAGGAGGAATTTGAATGGTTTGAAAAGCTCAAAATCAATTGCACTTAATCGAGCACAATGGAAAAGCTTGATCCATGTAGCCGACCCCAATTAGTTTGGGAATGAGGATATGTTGTTGTTGTTGTATGGTAGAAGTCATGTTTACGTTAATGTAATTTTAGTGATGAATACATATTTCGTTTTGGTTCAATAATTATGTATGTTTTCATGATAAAAATCATGATTAGGTTAATATGATTAATTTAATATTATTCTAGTGTTGAACGTATGATTAATATTTTCAAATTGATTTTGATCATTTATCTCATTATGGTTATCCTTAGTGTATTCCTATTAGATAGGAGATAAACTTTTACTCGAATAAGAATTAAAAATCTTGTAAGATATGTGAGATATATAAAAAATTTAATTGGATAAGGATTCAAAGTATCTTAAATTATAATTATATAATGATTCAATATTTCTTATTTTCTAATTAAATGAGAGTAAGATAATAAGTGAAAGGCGGGCCCGAGTTAATTAAAAATATTTTAATTAATGTTTTTGAAAATTAAAATAATGGGCAATTTTGGTTAATTAGATTTACTAAAATAATGAGAAATTTTAGGGAATTAAAATAAGTGGAACCACTGCCCACTGACTAGCAAGCGACACCGCCATTAACTTGTCATAGCACAAGGAAATTCGAATGATAGTTAATATTAGTATAATCTCCTAGCTATTTTAGTGATTGTTTATGCATTGTAATATATGATATTTATCTTGTTTAAATTATGATCACTAAAACAAATAAAAATCCCTTTTCCAAATTTTAAGTCATGCATCATCCATTCTCAAACACTTGTCAAAGCTTCAATCACATCAATAGGAATTTGCCTCCGCAAAGTGTATTATGCTATCTTGGTGAGGCAAGTTATGTAATGATTAATTTATTATTTGAAAGAGTTAGACTTACTAAAGCTATCAAAACGATTTTGGGCTTTGGGCATTAGATGAGATAAAACAAGCTAATATATAAGATGTCATAATCTCCTAAAAATAACTAAAATTTGTATATGATCTAATTGGTAATTGGTACCTACCTAAATAACCTAATTCAGAGTTATATGCCTTGGTTGTCTTGGAATTAGATGAAACATGGATTTTACTCTCTCAAATTGATGTAGCAGTTTTAAAGAGGGTTGTTAATTTAGTGAGTGTCTATTCCTCTATACTAAAATGAGCTTTGCACAATCTTTGTTGTAGGTTTATGGCCTTTTCGATTCACACTAATCCCTTGTCATTGCGGTCCATATTTGAGATGGATAAGTTGTCCGGGACAAACCTTCTTAACTTGTTTAGAAACTTGAGAATTGTTATTAAGCATGAATGCAATATGTATGTCCTGGATGATCCAATTCCTGAGGAACCACTAGCCAACGCTTTAAGAGCCATGAAGGATGCACATACTAAGCATGTTAATGACTCTACTAATGTTGCATGCATTATGCTGGCAACCATGGTTCCTAAACTTTACAAGGAAATGGAACACATGGAAGCATACGATATGGCTATGATACTGAAGAAAATGTTAAAACAGTAGGCTAAGCAAGAAAGGTTTGAGACAGTCAAGAACCTTCATTCTTGCAAAATGGCTAAGGGTGCATCAGTTAGTCCCCATGATTTGAAAATAAAATGCTATATTAACCATCTAGATAGACTTGGATTTCCCATAAGCCAAGAGTTGGCTACAAATTTAATCGTAAATTCATTGTCTAATAGTTATTAACAATTTGTGATGAACTATAACATGAATAATATGGATAAGTCTATCTCAAAATTGCATTTGATGATTAAAATTGCTGAGCAAAATGTCAAGAAATCTATTGCTAATATGTTGATGGTTCATAAAGGAAAGCTCAGAAGAAAAAAAGGCAAAAGCAAGGCTAAAGTTGTCATGGCTATTGTGACTGTGACCAAGCCTATGAAACAAGTCAAGCCTCATATTGTTTCTACTTCACAGTCCCAACCAAAAAAAGAAAAGGAATAAAATTGTAAATTCTTCTACGCAATTGGGCATTGGTTCAGAAATTGCAAGCTCTATATTGAAGACCTAAAGAAAAAGTAGAGTAGTGCGAGTACTGCCTCTGGTACTTACGTTATTGAAGTTGACTTGTCTACTACTGATTATTGGGTATTAGATATCGGATGTCAATCTCACATTTCTTTTAATTTGCGGGGTTTCACCAAAAGTAGAAAACTAAAGAAATGAGAAGTCATCCAATGAATTAGAAATGGAGAAAAGGTTGTTGCGTTAATTGCACGATGCTATGAGTTAATTTTACTTAGTATACTTGTTTTGGTTTTAAATAATTTTTATTATGTCCCTGCCTTGAGCAGAAACATCATTTCAGTTTCTAGTTTGGATTTTGATGGTTTTAATTTTATTATTATGAATAATAAATGATCTATTTCTCTTAAAGACATTTTCTATGCGAATGCTAATTTGTGTGATGGTATTTGATTCTAAACATGAAAAGGTCACAAACACCCTATTTTTAATGTAAATACAAAGAGGTTCAAGTCGAATAATTTGAATCAAAGCTACCTTTGGCATCATCGTTTCGACTACATAAATGAGAAATGCATTTCTAAACTACATAAAGATGAACTTTTAGATTAATTTGATTTTGAATCATACGAAACATGTGTATCTTGTTTATTAGGCAAAATGACAAATAGTCCATTTACTAGACACAGTGAAAGGGCAAGTGATTTATTAGATCTAATATATACTGACTTATGCAGTCCTATAAAGATAGTGGCTAGAGGTAGATATCAATACATCATTACATTCATTGATGATTTCAACTGATATGGTTACGTATATCTCATGAAACATAAAGGTGAATCTTTTGAGTTGTTTTGAATATTTCAGAATGAACTACAAAATCAACTTAGTAAGACTATTAAAGCACTTCAATCAGATCGAGGTTGTGAATATTTAAGCTAAGAGTTTGATGCTCATCTTCAAAACTATAGGATTGTCTTTTAATTAACTCCCCTAGCAACTCCATAATGAAATGGTGCTTATGAGAGGAGAAATCCAACTTTATTGGATATGGTTCAATCTATGATGAGTCATGCAATTCTTCCAATTTCTTTAAAGGGTTATGCCTAAGAAATAGCTACGTTTACATGAAATTGTGTTCTTCTATAGTGATTGGTAAAACATTGCATGAGATGCGGTTTGGGAAAAAACTAAGTTTATCTTTCCTTAAGATTCAGGGTTGTAAGGTTTTCATACGATAACAAATCTTAAAAAAATTATAAGTCAAATCTACCAAGTTTTTATTTTTTGGTTATCCTAAAGAAGCTAGAGGGTACTACTTTTATAATCCAATTGAGAACAAAGCCTTAGTTGCTCAAAATGGTATCTTTATGGAAAAAGAGTTTAGTTCAAAAGACAACAATGGGAATGAAGTCAATCTTGAAAATGTTTAAGAACCACAAATAAACTCTCAACCGCCAGCGGCAGATCAATAAAGTCATGAAATAGTTGAGCTTCTACAAGTATCACAAGGCCTGCGTAGGTATGATAAGTTAAGACATTGAGCCCAAGATATTTGGATTTCTTAATAGTGATAGTAGCGAGGTATTACTTATGGATTAAAATGAACCTACTACTTATCAGGAGGTTGTGTCTAGCCATAATGAAGATAAATGGCTTAGTGCCATGAATTCTGATGTGCAATCCATGTATGATAAATAAGATTAGAACTTGGTTGATTTATATAAAGGTAGTAAGACCATTGGATGTAAATGGGTTTTAAGAAAAACCGATATGGATGACAAAGTGAATACTTATAATGTATGGCTAGTAGCAAAAGCTTTCAGACAGACTCAAGGTGTTGATTATGATGAGACTTTTTCTCCTATAGCCATGCTTAAATCGTTAGAATTCTAATTGCCATAGCCGCATATTATGACTATGAGATATATCAAATGGATGTCAAAATAGCTTTCCTAAATGAAAAGTTACTTGAGGACATGTATATGATCCGGCCTAAAAGGTTTGTTAATCTTGAGAATTCTATGAAGGTGTGTAAGCCTCAGATATCCATTTATGGATTAAAGCAAACTTCTTTAAGTTGGAATCTTTGTTTTGATAAAGCAATTAAGGAATTTGATTTCATTAAAAAAGAAGATGAGCCTTCAATATACAAAAAGTTTAATGGGAGTGTCGTTGTTTTCCTAGTACTGTATGTTGATAATATATTACTAACTAAAACTGACATCCAACCTTGTAGAGTGTCAAGTCATGGTTAGGAAAGTATTTCTCAATGAAAGACTTAGGAGACGCGGCCTACATCCTTGGTATTTGGATCTATAGGGATAGATTTAAAATGATGATTAGTCTAAGTCAAAGTTCTTACATAGATAAGGTACTGAATAGGTTCAATATGCAAGACTCTAAAAGAAGGTCGTTGCCAATATCACATTGTATAAGTCTCAGTAAGACTCAATGTCCAAAGACTATTGATGATCGAGAGCATAAATACGATACCATATGCATCAGCTATTGGGTGTATCATGTATGCCATGTTATACACCTAACCTGATGTATGAAATTCTTTAAGCACAACAAGTAAATATTAGTCTGATCTTGGTGAGAGTCACTGGACAGTAGTAAAGAACATTCTTAAGTACTTGAAAAGTACTAAAGAAGTGTTCTTGATTCATGAAATTTTGGAAGACGAGCTTGTTGTAAATGGTTACACAGATGCAAGTTTTCAAACTGGTATAGATGACTTCAGATCGTAGTCTAGATATATTTTTACTTTGATTGGAGGCGCATTGAGTTGGAAAAGTTTGAAGCAAGAAACTGTGGAAGATTCTACAACTGAAGTTTAGTATATTGCAGCTTCTGTGCAGCTAAGGAGGCGGTTTAGATAAAAAAGTTCATCTCTGAACTTGATAGGGTTTATAATATTGCTTGCCATGTTTGCTTGTGATTTGACAACATCGGGGCGATAGAACAAGCCAAAGAACCAAGATCACACCACTGATCCAAACATATACTTACACATTTTCATCTTATTTGAGAAGTAATTGCGAGGGGAGATGTTAAGATTTGAAGAGTTCCTATAGAAGAAAATGTTGCAGATCCTTTAGCAAAGGCTCTTCCACAAACGAAACATGATGGTCATATTAGGATATTAGGTATTAGATACATGAATGATTGGCCCTACTGCAAGTGGGAGATGTTAGGGCATGTGTCTTAGGTCAATCTACAAACATTATTTATCTTATAACTTTAGTTAGTAAAATTTGAGGTTTTCATTTGTTTTTTATTATAAGTGATTGCATGTTTACCAAATACTAAGATATGTGAATATTTGTTAAATTATACTAAATGTCCCTACTCAATCATTATATTGGGAACTATAATGAATTAAGACTAATGTGAATCTTGATTAATGGTCATGTGATGATCATATGTATAGTGATATGAATCGAAATTATTAGTACTTATTAAGGAAAAGGTATTGGACTAAGAACATCATATGGATTAAGTCATAGATGTTACTTATGATAGGTATATCATTTAGTCCTTTGATTTTAGATTACCATAGACTTCAATATTAGGAGCATGGTGATTCGACACAATCCAATGTTATCTTGAACCAGACAATCATAAAGATTATGATTGGTTACCATGTGCATAATATGTGAAGATATGTAATTAAGGTAGAATTTTCACTCTCATATAGAGAAAGATATTAGTGGATCCCTCGATACGATAGACTGATAATGGCGAAGTCCATGTGAATTGATATGATCAATGTCACTTGGATGTTTTCAGTTTACCTATCAAGACTAGTACGATTGAACTTTAAGAGTGACTTTCCATGCCTTATGCTTAATTAAAGGATATCGCACGACAAGAGGATACGATATATGTTATTTATTAGGTTGTATCGATTTTGATATTCATGTTACTTAGGTAGTCATAATTCCTTACTAGAGACCACTTATAACTTATGTACCAAAATGGTTTTGGTTGATTACTAACATCATATGAACCTATTGGGTCGCACACAAAGAATGGCTTTACGCAATTTCAATTGATCCAAAGTAATGAATTTTATATGATAAAATTCATGGCATAAAAGCCTTTATGATTTGTTATATGATAATTAATTAATAGGGGTGTATGTGTAATTTGCTTCACTGCCTAAATACAATAGTTGTATTACAAATAGGATCTTATGTGAGGGCTTATCTACACATAAATAAAAAGTGAAACCCTAAAAGTACATAAAATTTTTTTTTTTTCTATTTTCGAGTTCTCTTGATTTCGGGAAAGAAAGAAAAATGATTTCTATCTCTCTTAGGGCTAGCACTCCAAATTGTGGTTATTGTTCGTGTGGATTTCTGATAGAGGACAGGCGCTTGAACATCTTGGAGGTCGAACAATCAAAAAAGGAATTACGGATTAAGGTATGGTATATTTTTCGATATCTAGTCTAATGGAACCTATTTTTGATCTCATGGGTTTTTCAAATTTTGTTTTTAATTTTCGTTGTGTATAAACCTCATAAAACCTAACACTAAGATTAGCAGGTAACAGTACCCCAGAAATCTCTACTAGACATCTCGCATACAAGCTATTAGGATAAACCCTATCTCCAGGTATGGTGCTCAATATTAGGTGTACACTAATCCTAATAGTTGATAACCATAGAATGCTTATCATGTGACCAACATTAAATGATACAGTAGATTCAAAATCAAATAAAATATAAGCATCATTAACACGAAATAGAAATTGTACCCTTGATGAGAACTCGTGTAGTTTCAGCATCTGTCTATGAAACCATGTGGGCTCCCTCTCCACCCTATCGTGGATATACTACTATTGGTTGTAGATAATCCCTCGTGGTGTGTCTTGCCTGTCCACATTTATAACATGTAATCAACTTACACTGACCCTGACCTAACCATAAGCAAACCTATGTGCTTATCTGGACCAATCCCAGGCCTCTACCTCTACCTCTGCCTCGGCCTTCCTCACCTTACTGTTGTTCTCGTGGTGCCTGTGGAGCTGGTGGTGCCGGAAGTGCTAATATGTCAGGAACGAGTAATGCTGGCCTCATCATGGCAAGGTAGTTGGGGCGGGATATGATGCGTAAGGTACGACCGATGTTTGAGTTGTAACCGGCCATGTCCCCTTAAAACTTATGTCCAATCTCCCCTGTCCCTTCCCTTTGTATCCTCCTATCATACTCGGTAGTCTACTCTGCTGATAAAGCTAAACTCAATGATGTCTTATCATTAACTCTGACAGTATGAGCTTGTATATCTCAGCAAGTGTCATATCGCCTGCACTAACAACATGATACCCAATGTCAGGCTCTAGTCCATCACCAAAGTGATAGACATCCTCAGAATCCTCTCTTACTAAGTCCCCAAAAAAATGACTTAGATATTTATATCTATCTTTGGAGCATATCAGTGACTCTATGCTCCCGATCTCGGGTTCATAAACTCTTTCCTTAACCTCTTCATAACTGTAGGCGGGAAGTATTGCTGGTAGAATTTCTTCTTGACATCCTCCCAAGTCACTAAATCTCCGTAAGTAGCTGTCATAGCACGCCAAAAACTATTGACACCTCTTTCCAGTGTGTAAGATGATAGTTGGGCCCGAAATCTATCCTCAATCCTCAGAATCTTGTGCTGCTTCTTTTTATATAACACCCACTTCTCAATCTTCTCGAAATCTCTCATCTCGTCAAAGTAGGCTAGCTTCAGCTTAATGAAGTCCTTTACTAGCTAAACCTCGACTGATGAGCTCGAAGATGTGGGCATAGGGGACGGTGCAATCTAAGTTGTCTATCCCAGTACTGTCACTACTAGAAAAGTTCGTACCATCAGAGCTGCTGCAATCTACGATCTTGCATTGATCTACCATCGTACTCTACAACTTGACGACGTTTGCGACACCATCGGCTACATAGATAACTCAAATATAAATATAAAAACTAACATGTACTTATAAGAAATCCCAATCTCACTTTTGCTCACCTCCTAACTAATAGTTTCTGGGCAAGGATCGTCTGGTTTCCACAATTAAGGTTTATGTTTTATTCAAGTTTAGTTATGTATTTATCGAGAACTAGTCTCTAATACCAACTTCGTTGGTTTCATAATGTCTTAAACCATAAGTTTCTATAAATCTATGGCTCTGATACCAACTGTGACTATGCCTTCTTTAAACTATGGCACTGCTCGACCCAATCATGTAATTAAGCTCTAATCTAAGCCATGTAGGGCTTAACTACATAATAGTCAAACTTTTCTTTCATTATCCTTGTTAAACGTGTTCAGGATAAGTAATACACATGTCACATTACTATTGAATTTCAAAGTTAATTAAAATCATTTTATAGTTAAAGAACATCTAGTGGAAATATTAATAGTTATGAGGAAGCAATTATTAAAAATCTTAAGTGTTGAAACCCAGAAAAAACATTGCATGCATACAAATATCATAAGGATGATTACATAATGAGCTAGTCAAATGTCAAGTTGGGAACTAACCTCTTAACCTGATATATAACCCAAAATGTAAAGAAATGACAAAATGTAAATAATACATCAAAATTTGAGGCCTACAAGAAAGGAAGTAGAAAATCGTTGAATGCTCACAAATAGTCGCTGATCTTCTCCTTGCCGGCTTGCTACTCGACGGATCTGCACCCACCATTATAAAAAGGACGGTGAGTATAATATGTAATAAAGCAATTCCTGGAGATTCTTTTATATATTTCAAAACATAAACGACTTATATTTAAAAGCATAAATATAGAGAAGAAATGCTAAAATACAAATATGCTAGAAAATTTTACAGTTAAAAAAAAGGGGACTAACACATGCTAAGTAGTAATAATCTATGTTTTGTCGGGCATGAGCCCTATCACATAGGCCTTTATTCCACTACGTTATGGTGGGGCTGTGCTCTACACCTCTATCAAAGGTCGGAGCTGAGCTCTACGTCTCCATAATCACTCATTTGTATATTCTTGGCGATTACCCCGAGTCTTGTTGACTTTTGTAATGCGAGTGTAGCAGTGAGTGTGACAACCTTAGCAGTCTAGTAACTTCGTGTGTTGTATATCCCATATTGCATAATGGATCCTAGATACTACTACTACTTTGTCATTTCAAGAAAGACTCGGATCATGGATTTCAAGACATGACAATATGATTTGAAGCAAACGGTTATAAATATAAGTCCATAGGCATTCCAACTTCATTTCTCTAATACTAATAGCATGTTATTCTTGATAACACTCTCACCAAAATAGTAAGAAAGACATAGAACAAGATAATAGAGTCAATGACTCCATAAGCAAATGATATTATGAGAAAAACACCTATATAATGAGTAGAATATGAAAAAAGCTCATGATATTAGATTTCAAGGCATTTCATAGTCAAATAGATAGTAAAATAGAGCATAATTGGAATGAAATGTAAATACGAATCTCGACAAGATTACTTGGAAGTTATGTAATGTATTCCTTATCTTAATCGGCTTCCCGACACCCCAAAATGCATACCTGGACTCTCGAGGCTCATCTGTAGGCTCTTAATGTAATTTAAAATGTATTAGAGTGTGTTTGGATGATTAGTTTAGTTTTAGGCTATGCTAGATAAGTTAAGCGTGTTTTGAAAATTGTTGATTTTTGAGTTGTTAGAGCACCTAGGACATTGGGTAGTTTATCTAGCGTGCTAGAGTCCCTAAGTGCACTATCCAATACTCATTAGTGCGCTACACACATGTAAGTTGGACCTCTGTTACCCTCCACCAAAGACTCAATCCTTCCTTCATAACAACAACATCACCATACACTTCATAATTTTGTCGAATTCAATAATTAGTACTAAATTACTAGTGTAAGTTGAATTACCTAGTTGTTGAACACCTATAGCTTAATTTTCCTGCTTCAATTCTACCAAAATCTCTCCACAACTTGCTTATCTTTTTATCCAAACCTTCCTCTCCAGCTTTCCTTCTTTCTTCAGTTTATGAAAATGAGAATGGATTGCGTGTTTATCCCTTGCATATATATATATATATATATATATATATATATATATATATATATATATATATATATATTGATAAGGTTGTTTAATAGTCATTGATCTTAATATATATACATGTATCCCAAGACTAATCTAATGGTTTACACATTTATTTCAACTCCATTAACTTCATCTTACTAACACCAATTGCAACTCAAACGTGCCTCTTGATGTGTCAACATGTATCTCGAGAACCATCAAATGGTTGTTGTTTTATTTAACTGACTTAGGCTTCATTAGTGTAAATCAAACTATAACCAAATCAAATTTAACTAATCAAGCCACATTAACTTAATGTTAGCTTACTATATCACTCTCTACCCAGTTCTACAAATGCACACATTTCGAGGCATATTCCACTCGCGTGTCAACACCTTTAAATAACAAGTGGATGTGACTTAGTAGTCTTCACATATATAATACACTACGAAATCTTCAAATATAAATATACTTTGGCAATGTTCCTCAGTCAAAGTGCTCATCACGATATGGGTCTGACTTTATGGATCGGTGATCCCGATTAAAGATTAGAACTCGATTAGAAGTTTTGACTGTAACAACTACATTCTGTAAACCTTACTAATACTCCCCTTCTTAAGGTGTTTCTGCACATTCTCAGCTCCCATTACCTATCCATGTTGTCTTAGGAAAACTAATGCATTTTTTAAGACTCTAAATATGTATAGGTTATAGGGTCTCTCATATAGTTTGGCCGAAGATTCAGTGCGGATTCATACGAGCTTAATTCCTCCAAACCATATAAATTATTGATCTTACTTCTATTGAATGAAAATAAAACTCCTCTCACCTTCCTTAGCCGTGAACTATGTATTAGCATAGAACTCAAAAACAATTCCACTCATTCTTTTTACTTTATTCTCCCTATAATCCTAATTGAGTTGCGCTCAATTTTTGGACCTAATGAAATTGTTCACTCTTTTATCATATTTGGCCAGCAAATTAATTCCTTTTTCACAAATAAATTCCCTACATAGGATTTTCTCATATCATTCCTTAACCTCTCTATATTTGAAAATTTTGGATTTAAAAAGTCTAGGCTCTTCTTCATTAGGATTTCTAGAAATGGATGCCTCAAAATTATTTGCTCTAGTTTGGCTAACTTGTTTCCTTGTTCTTGCCATTTTCTTCAAATTTTCTAGCAACTATTAAAAATGCAAGGCAACTCAGTTTTAAAATCACCTAAAAAATCAAAATTCATTTAACATGGATCATGCATATGCCAATGATGCAAATATATCAACTAATTCTCCATGGGTAATATTAATGCTTGCATTTACATAATCTTGCAAAACCTATACTACAACCTCATATCAAAAATTTGATACAATATCTTCAAAAAATTTAAGATTTAATGCATAAATAGATGAAATTATAAATGTACCTTAATGTTGGATTAATCTCTTGTGTAGATCACTCCTCCAAGTCTTATTCAATCCAAACCTTCTAGATTTTCTCACCAACTAGAACCATAGCTCTCTTTAGAATCGAATTCCACATATCCAAGCCCTAACTCACCAAATTGTGCTATACGACATTGTACTTATTTCTTCACTTCAAATCACTAGGAAATCACTAATCTCACTTGACAATGATCAAACTTTGGCTCTAGAGGATGTATGTTTGGAGTTTGGGCTAGGGTTTTAGTGCAAATGTGAAGAATGGTGCGAAAATGGGGTTAAGAACCCTTACTTCGACCTCGATGCGGTGCCTATAAGGCGCGGCACTGGAGTATTTTTCTATTTTTTTTCTTTCTGCCACCTTGCTGTTGTGGTCTACACTTACAACACCGTGGGTAATACCTATAGTGTTGACTCTGTAGCCCACATCTTTGCATATGATTTTTTGCGAATTCTCTTTAGGCACTCCTCTGACTTTGTGTATAACTCACACAAGGTGTCGTGACCGCATCAAATCTATGGAAGTATACAAATTAATAAATTGTATCTTTCGATTTTCCCATGCACCTTACCTTCAACGCTTTGAACTCGTTTGCTCCTTTTTCGCTTATTTAATGATTTCGCGAGATATTTCCATTCTGATGAATTTGCACCTGATGAATGGACTTTCTTGCACACTCGACACAAATTTTTGAAAGTTAGAACTAAAACTTGTTAATTATAGATATTAAACTAAATAACTAACTACAACTAAAATTAAAAACATAAAATTTAAAACCCTGGGCTACTGGTGTGCATGCTTTAAGTATAACGGCTCACTTGTGTAATAGTGCAATCAACTAACGTTGATCACAGATATCATCCTCAAGGAAAGATTTTTGCACTAGTTATATATTACCTACTTAACTTGAACTATTACTAGGAATTCACTTTTTAATTTGTTTTTTACTAAACTATTCTAACAAATCAAATTAATTTTACTTGTACTCTTATATTAAGGATATCTTAGTTCACAACTTAACCTAAATAGTTTAATATTATGCTTTGTATTCATTTTTACATCTTAATATGTTGTGTGCAATGCCTAATTAGAATACATAGATTTCCTTCAAATCCACTTCAACCTACAGTCATGATGGAGAAGATTCTAATGTGCAAACTAGAACTCCACCTCTTATTGTAAATAATATAAGCTCCACATTGCTTTAAGTCTTAAATCATTAGATTCATAAACAATAAAGTTTACTATCCATGCCTCCATAATCAACAACTATCTATCGATGTTGTGCATTTTACGGTTGTACTATTTGTATCCAGATTAAAAACATTAGTGGCCTTGATAACTTCTAAAGCCTAAGTTCATTAAACACATGATCAAGATGTCTAAAGCATTATGCTAATAATCAATAAAAAATTTTAAGCATTGCTCTTTTTATAATCACTTGCTATTCACATTCAAAGCATATCATTCATAAGATAGGATCTATTAATCCCTAAGATAAATAAACTACTCACACATTATTGAGACACACATATCACAATTCAATATGGAAATCACTGCAAATTAGATCTGTATATATAAATATTACTTTGAATAGAATCAACGAAACCCTAATTACAATTTAACTCGAATTGAAACTCTACTTTCTATTTCCAATATTGTTGGCGTTGTCACTTACTGCCCCGGCACCATGCCTTATAACCCACTACACCACCATTACACCAACACCGCATATGCATTTTTTCACCACTGGTGTCCCGAGGTTGTGCCTTGGTATAACACCGCCACTGGGCCGGACCTACGAAGTTGATCTTCTCATTTTTTCTTCTCACCCACACCGTGCATTATGTTACCACGCCGTGTGTTTTTTCTTCCCATAATGCCACCTTGTGTTGCCACGATACCAAGTGTGTTTTTGGTGGTTCTTGCTCCTTTTCTTCCTGTTTTTCCTCAATTCATTCCTTTACAACTTAATTCCCTGAAAATACAAAAATACCAAGAATTAGAATTCATTTAGGATATTTATAGTAAATATACTACTAAACTAACCCTATATATACGTATAAATAACCACTTAGAAACACCCCTAAACGTAGAATTTTGCGTGTCCCAAGTAAATGTGCATTTTAATAAGTCTTCTAATAACTAATTCTCATACAATTCTTATTGTTCATGAAGTATCCATTAATTTACTAAACAACAACAACAACAACAACATAGCCTCAGTCCCAAATTAACTGGGGTCGGCTACATGGATCAAACTTTTCCATTGTGCTCGATTAAGTGCAATTGATGGTGAGCTTTGTAAACCATTCAAATCTCTCTTAATTAATGCATCCCATGTTAACTTTGGTCTACCCCTACCTCGTCGAATTTTTACAGTGTCTATTGAGTCAAGTTTTCTAGTCGGGGCATTTGTAGGCCGTCTTTGTAGGTAACCAAACCATCGCAACCGCCCTTCCCTAATCTTTGTATCAATTGGTGCTACTCCTACTTGTCTTTGAATTTCTGTATTTCTTATTCTTTCTTTACGAGTTTTACCACACATCCACCTAAGCATCCTCATTTCTGCTACATTCACTTTATGTAATTGTTGTTGCTTTACCGCCCAACATTCACTTCCATAGAGTATAGCTGGCCTAATTGCGGTCCTATAAAATTTTCCTTTAACTTAGTAGGAACATGTCGATCACAAATCACCCCGTTGCACTCCGCCATTTCTTCCATCCTGCTTGGATTCTATGTGTGACATCATTTTCAATGTTACCATCATTTTGTATGATTGAACCTAGGTATCTAAAGTGGTTTACCCTAGGAACTTCTACTTCCCCTAATTTTACCACTCCGTCATCTCGATGTCTAGTGTTTCCAAACTCACAGTGCATGTATTCGGTTTTTGTCCTACTCGACTTAAAGCCTTTAGATTCTAATGTTTTTCTCCAGAGTTCTAATTTCCTATTCACTCCATCTTTAGTTTCATCCACTAAGACAATATCATCTGCAAATAGCATACACCATGGTATATCCTCTTGAATATGTATAGTTAATTCATCCATAACTAAAGTAAATAGATATGGGCTTAAAGTCGATCCTTGATGTAGTCCTATCGTAATGGGAAATTCTTTTGTAGCTCCTCCAAATGTCTTTATACTCATTACTACTCCATCGTACATATCTTTAATAGTGTCTATGTATCTAGCGTGCACTCTTTTCTTTCTAGAACCCACCAAAGAACATCTCTAGGGACCCTATCATATGCTTTTTCTAAATCTACAAATACCATATGAAGATCTTTTTTCTTTTCTCTATATTTTTCTAACAATCGCCATATTTTTCTAACGATCGTCTTACAAAGAAAATCGCCTCCATAGTTGACCTCCCAGGCATAAAACCAAATTGGTTCTTTGATATTATTGTTTCTCTCCTTAGCCTATTGTCAATTATCCTCTCCCACAGTTTCATAGTGTGACTCCTATTAATTTACTAAGATTCAAGTTAATAATCCGTTCAAGAATTTTTTTTATCAAAAACTTATAATTTTAAGACATATAGCTTTAACAACACATATAATTCCACTTTCAAAAACTAAAGTAGATCACAACCAAAAACCATCACTACTCATAAGTTTGTTTTATTTCAACATTCAAGTAGCAAGTATGCAATCTCATGATTTCTCATTAAGTTTGGAAATTTACAAATAGGCATAAATCGAACTCATCTTTGGTAGACTTTAGCACTTTAAAAATCTATTGGGCTTTATGTAGTTGGAATGGAAATATATCTCAATTAGCTATTTGTACTCAAGTTAAATCTTTTATTTGAAGAGTTTTAGTTTATTTCTGCCTTCTTTTCTTAAATAATTTTTTTTCTTTTTTCTTTTCTTCTTCTTTTCAATTTTTTATTTTTCAATCCTTACTCATTTTTCTACAAATTTTATTCTTCCTCACTTTTTCCAACCATCAAGTTCTCTCCTCCATTTCCTATAGAACTTTTGGGATTTTCTCATTTTTTTTTATTTCTATAACTCTTGTTAGCACTTCTAACTTTCACTAAATCAAATAATTTAACTCCAAATTTTTCTATATAATGTCTATTTCTTCCCTTATTTGCACAAAGTCTTTATTTGCTTTTTATTTGCAAGTAAGATTCACACTTAATATAGAATACTTAGAGATCTAACTTTTTCCTCACGAAGTGTTATAGTTTCTTGCTTTTGTTTCAAGTTTAAGGTCTTCCCTAACTTTAATTTTCTAATCGGGAAATCATATTGTTGTTTGCAACATTTCAATATTTCTTCTTCAAAATTTAAAAACATTCTCTTAAGTTTTTTTGTCAATAAGATACTTGAAATTTATTCATCACAATTAAAGGTATGAACATGAAAATGTACTACTTATTTGTCACATATTACTATATATAACCTAAACTATACTACTTAAATATTCATATAATAAGAAAATAAAAAATTTATACACTACCATTCTTTCCTCTTTAACTGATTCAAATTAAAATTTAAATGATCATACCTGCAGTATTTATCCTTATATCTCAGCCTATCATACCACTTCTCGTAGTTTAGTGTAATGTCGATGCCCCTAATCTTAAATCAAACCTTGTCTTGAAGGTTTAAAAGTAAGCCCGAAATATGAAAACACGAAAACATACGAGCATATGTAGTAACACAAGTTATAATAAACTAAACATACAATTAAAACAAGTAAATAAGTAACTAAATATCTTAAATGTTAAAAATTGGAATCGAAAACACTTTCAACTCCCCAAGAATAAAGGATTCCTATAACACTGAATTCAGGACTGCACGTCATCATTGACATCTACACCAAGAGCTCCGACATAGGATGGTGTTAATAGAAACTCCATCATCTTGCTTTGCACCAAATCTAGATCAAACACATATGTTTGTGCTTCTAGAAAGCCTATTGACCTATTAGTGGGTCTCATCCGTATGTTCCTCTCAAATCTAGATATGGCTCTTTGAAGATCAACAAAAAATATGAAATTACGTTGCCCATTCCGTCGGTGTTGCTCTATACTCTCCATATCCTGCTCATATCTCAGCTTGGCCGTCTAGTATTACGCCCTATCTCCTGGTGTTGTCTCATCATCTCTACTATCCACGCCTCTACTACCATGGAGCCAAATCCTCAAGTGATAGTATAAGTGTATGTGGTGGAGGAGGTAGTAGATAGACATCCGGACCATCCAAGTCCTACTCTCCAAACTCTGAGTCTACAAACTCATGGCCCTCGATAAATCTTCGCTATTATTCCTCTTCCTCTTCTTCATTCTCCCCATCTTTAAGCTCTTGGGCTAGTTTTTTCTGCTGCTACCTAATCATCTGGCCTCTTGGCCAATAACTCAACCTGTAGTCTAGCTTCCTCGGTTCTCTCTCTTTCGTCCTTGGAGTCTTGGTAACTAGGTGGTGATTTCAAAGTGAGCACGAACCTTCATCCATGGTTGTTTGGGCCTCTATTTCAAATTTTTCATCGTCTCTCAATCTCGCTCAAACGTTTAAGCACGTCTCAGTAATCAAGATAAGAAACAACAATCTATTGTATCTTTCAAATATTATTGACTCGCTTAGACTTTTGTGTATGATCTCCATAATGTTGATCTCCTCGTACTCAGTAATCTCATAAAGACAAGCCATTTTCGGCTTATTTATCTCACCCTGCTAAGACGTGGGGTATTGCGATGCAACGAGAAAATGTTGTCACATCCTGTAAACCTTTCTAACACTCACGTTCTTAATGAGCTTTGACACATTCTCAGCTTCCATCTTCCATCCTTGTTGTCCTGGGACAGCTAATGCATTTTCAATTGCTCTAAATAGGTATAGGTTATAAGGTCTCTCATGTAACTTGGTCGGGAAAGTCACTGCGAATTCATACAAATTAATTCCTCCAATCTATAGAAAGTGTTGATCTCATGTCTATTCAAGGGAACAAAAACCCATCTCACCTTCATTGGCTTATTATCTTAAGCCGTGAACTTCGCATTGACAAAGAACTCAAAAACTCTCAGCCCCCTCGTCATTAGGACGACTAACCGACCTAGTTTACTATAATCCCCTGATAATCTAGCCAGCCTATATTTTTTTAACTTTGACAACAAAATAATAATTTTTCTATCCTTAAGAATGTTTCAAAACTAAATGTATATCCTCAATGAACTCAAATCCCGGTTCTTTCAATAGGAGCAAATTAGAAAATCATATGGATCATTCTCCATATTTAATAAAATGTTCACGGCTCCTCCCTTAAAAATAGCATGATGTAAAACTCACCTAATAAAAAATAGAATTGGGGAGAGGCCTACAAGGACTCACAACTCCCCACAGTTCACAATAAATAACAAATACAAGTTTGTAACTTAACTTAGAGTCTCCGATAGCTTAACTATAACTTTACTATCCAAAATAGAACAAAATTGAAATGTATACCTCTTAATTTATCTTAAACTAATTTAGAAGACTCCCATAACCATTAAACAACACTTTCCATCCTACAATCACATGAAGAATTTGAAAATAATATATATAACCAATTTAAAATAATTACCACAATCTTCGAGTTTTGTCTATTCATTCCTTGCCTTCACATAGAGTCTAATACCATCAAAAATAATTCAAATGCATCATATAAGTGAAATCCTACATTGATTTGTATTCCCGCAATTGTGAGTCTGCTACATAGAGACATGTAATTACATTTCCAAATAAACAATCAGATATATGCGTCAACATCACATGCAATCCACTCTGTTGTTGTCTCCTCAGATGTTCGAATCCTAATTTTGACTACAAATTATGGTTCAGAATCAAAGTTAACCTTGACTAGGAATTTCAACAAATTTTCAAATTTCAAACATTTTCAGGTATCTTAGCACGTATTACGAAAAAAACCCGATATAAATCCTCAATAAAATCCCAAATTCTCAATTTTTCATCAAATCCACTATTTCGATTTAAATGTCCCAAAATATAATCTTTTTTTTATTATTTTTTCCATTTTTTGAGATCTTCTCCAATTTTTAGAACTTTTTTTCCTTTTTATTTAAGAATGGGTGTCTCGACCCTATCAATCGGACCCATCCAGTTCGGTTGAACTAGACCCTATTTAGTCCAATCAAGGGATCAAACTCTCTCTTCTTCCTCTTCTTCTCTATGTTTCAATTTCAAAATTTTCTCTTTTTTTTTTTGTTTTTATTGGTGTTAGGCTCCAAACCCCCACCTCGGGTTGGGTTTGGGTAGGGGAAACCATTCCCTTGCCATTGTCTCCCTTACACGTTCATCCAATCCTCCCCTCCATCTTCTTCGACCTCCATTAACAACCAACACAAAAAAACATCAACAGCAAACAACCCAACAACATCAACAACAACATAACAACAACGACAACAAACACCAATAGCACAACTCCATCATCATTTGTCTCTCCTGCCATTTCTATTTTGATCCCTCTCTCTCGATCACTCTCGAACCCTCTCTATCGAAATCAACTTGATTTGGCGGTGTGCTTGTGTTTTAAGATATATATTAAAATTTCCTCGATATTAGCATCACATGAATCTAAAGGAAAATCTAATGGTTCCAATTTCATTATATAATTTGATCTACCTCAATATACATGTTGCATATCTCCAGGTCGATCTTGTGGCTATTAACAAGATAATTACCACATCTAACTGATAAGGTACATTGATCTCCTCAAGATGCATATTGCTTGTCTCAAGGTCGGTCTTGTAGTTTAATAACTAACCATACACTTGATTTTCCTTGAGATGGGATGGCACGCATCTCAAGCCGTGGCTAGACCTCTCCAATAGCCAATGTTCAAATCATTTACCTCCTCGACGCTTATACTACACATTTATCGAGGTGAGTCCGATGTATAATTTGATTTAGACTTTAGGATTTATTTATATAAATTCATATGCAAAATATATATACACCTATATATTTTTGTAGCTATAAATTCACTATGCAGTCCAACCACCATCCTCGGGTGTATACGATATTATAAATCCTATGCATGTCACCCTTCCCCGCGTGTCACTAGGCTCCCACCAATTTTTTAATTATTTTATGTGATTTAGTGAGTATCTCTTATTTTTTAAGTCTAAATTAACTTCCAAAAATTACTCCAATTTGTTGAAAATTGAGAATTATTCCCAACATGCTCTTAAACTTACGGACACCGCGTATACACTTCAACTTGACCTTATTTCATCAAATATAGTACAATATACCCATTAATCATGCGGCATACAAAAAAGATATTTTAATCTTATGATCTGGATCCTTAGCATATGGGTTCCACCTCAGATACTTAAATCCCAAATTAAATTTGAAATTACTTAATTAGCATCCTAATCAAGTTTAAGAAATTCTCGAATGTCACAATCTTCCTAACTAATTAAAATTTTTTTCCTCAAAATTTAAACTTACACGTTACTAAACAAAAGAGATATGAGACAATGATCCTGCATATATAACTTTGTTGATCTAAAACTGTAAAAATCATTTTCAAAGTGAACCGTTAAGTGGACCAAATCACTTTCGTTCTATTAAAAATGCAGTGGCATAGATTATAAATATTTCAACTTTTCATTTCAAATTCCTTATTTTAATGAAACGTTATCTCTGTTACTTTGCCAATCCTGGGCATTTCATGAATTATTGATGAGTCAAATGATCAACTTTGTAGAACGTCCAATAACCATATTTCATTTCTCATTTCATGCCTTGAATCTTCTTCAAGCAGTAATACTTAGCAAGATCTAACCTATCTTGCTTTTGATAACACTGTTTTCATTCTTAATTAATAACGATTCTACAAAATGTTGATAATTCTTTCTCTATCCACCGAAACTCCTGTACACACATACATGTTTACTTTCTCACTACTAATTATCCCTTAATAGAATTATCGATCGATCAATTCTTAGACTATCATCAATCTAAATATATATAGGTTATGCGAATAATATTTGAGTGTGACATTATATACAAAGTAGAGTTGAATGTCTATCTAATCACTCATCATTCCAGCGTTTCTCATCAAAAACCTAGAATGTCACAAATCATCCCATGAATATAGATCTCTAATTAAATTTTTCATCCTATGATAAGAAATATCTAGTTAATCTGATAAGATAATGAAACCTAATACATCGTGTAACTCTCACTCATTCTTTAAATGTCGACTCATAACATCATTTAGGTTGTGGATTAGAAAGTAATTATCAATTTTAACTCATTATTCAATTCACTTAACATTCCATTTGACTAGTTAGAAAGTTAACAACTTTTCTAACTTCGTTAAATCATTCACTTACTGAGATCTCCCATAATTTCACATCCAAATCACTTGCTGTTCATCAACTTATATCATTTCCTCAATAGAGATAGCTATCCTTCTATCGAGTAGATATATGCATTTAAATAGTGATATCGACGTATTCGATAATTATACTTTCATAGTGTAAATTTTAATTTGTATTGCATATTAGTTTATAAATATGTTATATATTTTCATCTCTACTCAATACATATCTTTGACTCTACTTAGTTTACTATAAGAGAATATTCAATTATTCAAACATACCAAGTCATCTACATTGTCCTCTATTCAGCATTTCGAACCATTACGGATGATATTGACTGATTGAGCAATAAGTTACACATCGTTTTTCATATCACTTATATTTTTGCAATCATTTGGGTATGTTACATCAAACCCAACTTAAGATAACATAATGCTTTAAGTTTCACCACTGACTAGTCACGTAGTATAGCACTATATTTGAACAAAATATATAACATATTCACTGATATTAGTTATATATTACTTTGGTTCCAAACATTCAACATTTTGAATTTGACTTCTTAAAATATCCTTATGAAGATAATTTAAGTTTCATCGAACTTATAGTTGACATCCTAAGTCTTTTGAAGACTTATTGACATGAAATTTCCATTTTTCATACTTATATGAGAATGTCTTGACCATTTAGTTGCCTATACTTAAGCCTCCAATTGACTTCAATGAAACATTATGGACTTATTTTATTTCGACTGTCATCAATGCATACATTTATTCAAAGACAAGTGAACGTGTTACACTAGTCTTCTACGCTGTATAATGAATCGTGATTATAAAATAGAGTTATTCAGACTTTTGGTCATGGACAACTACTTCAATCTCTGGCCTTAACTAAAGGAGTCCATTTGTGTCACTTTCAGCAGTCACAAATCATCTCAACGTGTCATTTTATTTTATGCATAGAGTCTATTTCGTTGTGTTTTTGTCGATCTTAGCTATTCTCATATTAATCTCAGTCTTGGTGCTTTTATAAACTTACCATGATTTCCACTCAACAACCAGGCCACTAACAGCTCCTTAATCTTGATGAACAAAAGCAATTTATATTTCTTTTCTCTTTAAAAACTTAGCTAAGGACAGTGCAACTTCTTATGATCATTCAGTCAATTAAACTCTTCCTTAGCCATTCTTTATTCGAAATAGAGAAATTCTAACTCAAACAAACTAATTGTTTGTTATTATCTTAGTTGTTCCATTAGTCTCAAATTTTCACAACTTTTCTTTTTTTTCAAATCGAGATTCGACACTTTTCAAGAAACTACGTAAGATAACTTTGTATCTCATTATTCCTCATATTACATTTAATGAATTCATTTGTACGTGTTATTCATCTGAAGTGATAGAAAAATTAAAATTTTTAGACTGTTGATCAACTAAACGATAATCAAACTCTTAAAAGATCTTGTTTCAATCCTTTAAGTCCTGTAAATGGAAATTCTCGTAATATAGGAGCTTAAACTGATGTCTAATACAAATCACTTACTCATTCTTAATATGTACATCTATCACTTCATTAATTATATTTTAGGTTGTAGTGATAGGTATCATTACATAATTTGATTAGAAGTGACTATCGAGTACCTTGAATCTCAAAACACAATCACTTGTGTTGATGTTTAATAGCTAATCCAAGGTATTATTAGACCAATTTCCTAATACCTTAACTTCTAACAAGTGGATCTTATCACTTCACTTTTCATTTTCAAATTGGAAATCTTGTTGATATTTGTTTTATAATAACACCTAATCTTTTGTTGGTGTTAACAAAGATTAATTCTAACTCATGTATTTCTATTCGTTTTATCGGTTCTATATTCGACTCTATAGAACCATTATACTAAAATCGCTTATAAAAAAAGTAATTTGCGTAATAACCAATCAAAATTTTAATACTTCTTTTTAGAAGTCATTTAATTGTTGTAAACTGTGGTTTTTTCCACATTTCTATTTGTTTCGAAAAGGAGACAATATTTTGTTTCAAAGAATTTTATTTTTATAGAAACCAACTTAAGACAATTTGACTAGTTCTATCATAATCTCATTGTGATTTTTCAATCTAGTTTAGTCGTTTGATCAATTTCTTTCAAAAAACACATGTCTCATTTTTTTCTTGTTGAGACTATTGTAACATTTTCCCGTGCATTTTGTAATTGTAATATTTTGATACTCTCAATTTTAAAGGAATCCATGATCATTACTTGCATACCTAAATCATTTAGACTTCCTTTCCACCTAATTTCCTATCGATTTCATAATTGATAACTTTCATTAGTTATATTTGTACCAAACTACTCACAATATCCTATTGAATTTAAACTTCTCGAGTCTATTTCACTTCTAATTTTGCTCAGTTTTGGTTCATAAGTCCATTCTTTCTCTTAATTATCCGTTTCTAATCTTAGTCGTTGTATATTATGATTTAAATATCGAACAGATAAGGAGAATAAACTTCCTATCACATATCTAGGGATAATACATACATAGACATCATAAACATAACATAATAAAACAAGCATCCATGCTCACAGTCACTTTCCAACTAATCGCACTCAACCACCCTTTGGTTCTCAACAAAAGTTTATCATCAATTGAGCCAAACCTAGGCTCTGATACCAAGTTTGTCGAACTTGTCATTAAGATGACTAACCGACTTAGATTACCATTAATAATCTAGTCAGCCTATCCATTCTTTTAACTTTAACCTTAAGACAATTATTTTTCTGTCCTTAATAAAGTCTCAAAAATAAATATATATCCTCACTCAATTCCAATTCGTTCAATTGGAGCAAATTAGAAAATTATACTGGTTATTCTCCATATTTAATAAAACTTCAGCTGCACCTCCCCTAAAAGTAACCCACCAAAAAATTCGCCTAATAGACAGCAAAATTGGGAAGAGGCCTAGAAGGACTCACAACTCCCCATAGTTCATAATATATAAAAAATTTGAATTTATAACTTAACTTACGGTCTCGAATAGCTTAACTATAACTTTACTATCCCAAATAGACCAAAATTGAAAATTGAACCTCTCAATTTATCTTAAACTAACTTAAGAGACTCTCATAACTAATCAACAACACTTTGTATTCTACAGTCACCCCAAGAATCCCAAAACAATATGTACAAATAATTTAAAATAATCATCACAATCTTCGAGTCTTGTCCATTCTTCCCTTACCTTCATATAGAATCTGACAACATAAAAATAACTCAAAGATGTCATGTAAGTAAATTCCTACATTGATATGACTCCTACATTTTTTATTTTGATACAAGGAGATATTTAATTGCATTTCCAAGTAAGCGATAAGATATATGCATCAATATGACATGCAATCCACTTTGTTATTGTCTCATAACTATAATCAGATGCCAACTTCTAATAATAATATATAGATAGTATTAAGAGATTATGAAGTTTTCATGGCCCAAATCTCTAACACCGTTTTAATTCCTTAATCAGGATCATCGACCCTTGACGTGGGACCTACACTGTGATACATACACCGACCGAGGCACGTGGCCGAGGTATATGATATTTTTGTATTGATGTATGCCTAGTGTTATGTATCGTGTAGACTTACTAAGTCATTTTGTACGGTTGTAGGCGTCGAGTCGAGAGCGGGGACAAGCCTCGATATGTGTGTCGAGGCAGGGTACTGGGTAGTTGACGGGACCGACTATTAGGTCGGGGAAACAAAAACACACAAAGTGAATAAAAATTTGTCACGTAACTAATATGGAATAGATATTGGGTTACTAGCAACGCGACGGTACGCGGATATCAAGGTTCGGACGCAAAACCGGGCATCGAAACGCCCAAAAACACGGGCGAGTGTCTTAGCAGTGTCACAATTATCTGTCAACACACCCAAAAACATCACACTTGTCACAACTACATCAACACTTGTCCCATTTTCCCACCACGTGCCACCACCCCACCTACCCACTTATACCTACACCACACACACTCCCGCACACACACAAAACACACAGAGACACACAAGGAGGCCAAGAACGATGAAGAAGAAGAAGAGAGGAGGAGGAGAAGAAGTGATGCGCAAGGAAGGAGAGCGAAAAGATCACAATTGAGGTGAGTCTTTACTGTTGTTGTTGTTTGGGTTTCCGAGAGTGGGGGTTCGGCCTCCATGGTCGAACCTCATGGCCGCGGTGGTGATGGTAAGGGTGCCTCCCCTGCCATCGGCTCCACCGGGGTTGGGGTGGAGAACCACCCCAAACAATCACCAGAGGAGAAAGAACAAAGAAAAAAAATTACCTCCCCGATCGAACTGGGCCGGGTCCAGAACGGGTCGGGTCGGGTCCGACCCGTTTGGGTCGACCCGACCCAAACCAAACCAGGGGCCGGGCCGTGGCCGGCCGGGCCGGACCCTGACCGGCGGGATCGGGTCATACCGACCCGGATCTGGCTGGGTTGGGTCGGGTTGACCCGACCCACTAAAAAAAATAAATATATATATAATTAGTTAAATTAATTAAACTAATTTTTAATAAATAAATCCCAGAAAATAGAGAAAAATATGGAAAAATTCAAGAGAATTCCAAAAAAATAGGGAAAAATAATTTGTGACCAAAATCAATAGAAATTCGAGATTTTCATCAAAAGTGAAGAACTCGGAAGTCATTCAAGACGTTATACGGGGGTTTACCTCGAAAAACATGAAATGGGCCGAATGGCCGAAAATAAATAAGAAAAGTGTTTGGAAATTTGTCTCGACTTCGATTTGGCCAAAGTGAGACATTATTAAATGTTAACGAATTACGGGGGAACTAGGCGTTTGGGCACGCACTTCGATTCGTCGAGGAATCGACTAGATTAGGACAAGCGTGTGACTTGTAAGTACGACTTTGAGAATTTTATATTTCATTTCATTCTCTTATTGCTTTATTAGTCTATTGGTAGACATCACTACTTGTTATCTCACATCATGTTGTTCTTGTATCTATTCATGGATGAATATTGTGACATGATGCCTTGTGAATTATTTCATTGCCTCTAATTCCTACATTTGATGTTGTTCTTGAATACAATTGATGAAAAGCATGCTAATGGACTACTTTTAATTTAAATAGCCTTGTATTCGATTTACTTTGGGCTTTGCAGCCTAACTTGTCTTGGAATTCTAGAATTTTGGAATTATTTGTTTTTGAAACAAAAGTAGGGATTATCTAGTGTCCATTGCACGAGAGATGTGCGGTTCACGGGGACATAGGTCTTTCGGGATTCCGGCGCTCACCACTACAATTGCGCGGCACACGAGGTATGGGACTCGGGGTGGTCGACAAGTATGAGATTGATGTTGTAAAGCGTAGAGCGCAGCTCCGCTAATTACGTGAAATATGTTGAGCGCAGCTCCATATCGTAGTGGCAAAAGGTAGGTGATAGGTCTCACCGCCGACCGGACGTAGATCATCTCGACTTAGCCTGTGTCTGTCTCTACATCTTTAACTGTGTTATTTACTTGCATTACTTGTTTCAGCAATTTATTTCACTCCTTTATGCTTTTAAATACCATTTGTTTATTTGGAAATGTGACATGAAATTATCCAGTTAGTACTTAAAAATCACTATACTCACCGTCTAGTTTGTGACGGTGGGTGTAGGTCCGTCAAGCAGTAGCAGACCGGGGAAGGAGAAGATCGGCAATTATTCCTGAGCCCGCGGTGCGTCACTGCATTGATAGTAGGTCTTATTTTGATATTTTTATTTTATATGTTATATATGTCTTTCGGATACTATTTGGGGTTGTATATTGGGTTGAGCGTTAGTTCCCCGACTTGACTTAGACTATTTTGTTGTTCTACTGCATTTTGAAGACTTTAAATATGTGATGGCATTTCCTGGTTTTTCACACTTAGGATTTTATAAATGGCTTCCGCATAAGTTACTCATTGCTTCCGCATAATCAATAAGACTTCCGCTGATTAATTAATTAACTTTAAATTTTAATTAACTGGTAGGATTAGTGTAATACTTATCATGAACACGAGAAAAGAGGCGTTTAGGTTGTAAAGGATGACTAATACATAGTTAAGTCTTGTGTGGATATGATTAGGGCTTAATTACGGGATTAGGCCGGGCGGTGCCCTAGATTAGGAGAGGGGCCGTCACAGAAATGTAAAGATAACTTGTTGGCATTAAACTCTCGCTAGTCTCACTATACAGTATAGAGGCAAGACTGAAACCAATTAACATGCAAACCAGGATCCAAAACATGCTTATCCGCCTTACTCTCTCTATGTAGGCATGACCAACAATGATAAAATGCAATGCAGACTATGATACAATTACTGGTATAAAAATATTTAATCAATAGTAAAAATCACTATAAGGTTTACTTACCACCAAACCAACTCAAAGTTGGTTACGAAGATTCACACAACGTTCCTCGGCTTTCACGTACTTTGAACTTATTCCCCGAGCCTCTTTCTGAGTAATTTTGGGATCCTCAACGTTACCAAAAACCATTAAGAAATCTGAATAAGTCTCTTATTCAAATTTCTTAAGGTTCGACTTGTTTCTGAGTTTTTTTGGTATTCTCAAGTCTTACAAAATCGAAATCACTCTAAATAAACTCTTCGAATGTTTGGATAATAATTTTGACTGCAAATTCTAGTTTGAAATTGAAAATTAACCTTGGCTATGCTTTAAAATTTCAAATTTTGGAAGTTTTTCAAGTATCTAGCACGTATTACGAAGAAACCCCAGTATAAATCCATGATAAAATCCTAAATTCTATATTTTTCATAAAAATCCACTATTTCGGCTTGTATGTCCAAAAATATAATTTTTTTGATTTTTTTCGTTATCTAATATTTTCCCTAATTTCTAGATTTTTTCCTTTTTATTTAAGAAAAGGTGGTTTAAACTCCTGAATCGAACCTAGTACGATCTGATCTGGGGGATCAAACACCCTCTTCTTCCTCTTCTCCTCCAAATTTCAACATCAACATGTGTTTTCTTTTTCTTTTCTTTTTTTCATTTTTATTGGGGTTGGGCTCCCAACCCCAACCCTAGGTTGGTTTCAGTAGGGGAGACCATTCCCTTGCCATCGTCTCCCTCGAACGTTCGTTTGATCCTCTCCTCCATCTTTTTGAACCTCCATTAAAGGCCAAAAAAAAAAAAAACATCAACAGCAAACAACCCAACAATATCAACCACAACAAAACAATAACAACAACAAACACCAATAGCTCACCTCCATCATCGTTGGTCTCTCCCACCATTTCGATTTTGATCCCTCTCTCTGACCTTTCTCGAACCCTCTCTATTAAAATAAAATTGATAAGGTGATGTGTTTGTGCTTTAAGATATATATTAAATTTTTCTCGAAACTCCTATTACACGAATCTTCAGACAAATCCAATGGTTCCATATTCATTATATAATTTGATCTTCCTCGATATATGTGTTATGCATTACGTATCTCTCAAAATACGTATTGTGTATTGTGACTATTAACAAGTAAATCACCACCTCTAACTAACTTACATAGCATCGATTATATTAATCTTCTCAAGACGCGTATTGCGTATCTCGAGGTAAATCTTGTAGTTTAATAACTAACAATACACTTGATTTTCTTAAGATGGGATGGAACACATATCGAGGCATGGCTGCAACCCTCCAACTACTAACGTTCAAAACATTTGCCTCCTCGATGCTCATGCAACGCTTATCTCCAGGTGAATCCAATTTATACTTTAATTTGATTAAATCTTTAAGATTCATTTATAAATATTATCTATACACCTATATATTTTAGTTGCTATAAATTCGCTACACACCAATGAGCATCATCGGGCTCCGAAACTAGCGGACACCGAGTATCAACTTTAACTTGATCCTATTTCACGTCGAATATAGTATAATATACCCATTAATCATGCGGCAAGCAAAAATAATATTTGAGACTTATAATCTCTTATGCGTAACACGTGGGTCCCACCTCAGATACATAAATCCCAAATTAAATATGAAATTACTTCATTAGCATCTTAATCAAGTTTAAGAAATTCCTGGATGTCACAAAAAAAAACCACTTACTCCTTTTACTTTATTTTTCCTATTGTATTGAGTGAACAATTTTGGTGCGTAATGAAGTTATTCGCCCTTTAATCATACTTGGCCGGTAAATTAATCCCATTTTAACAAATATACTCCTCGCATAGGATTTTTGATATCAGTCTTTAGCTTCTCTACAAATGGAAATTTTGGATTTAAAAGTCCTTGGATCTTCTTCATTGGGATTTCCAATGGTGGATGCCTCAAAATCATTTTTTTCAGTTTTGCTTACTTGTTTCCTTGTTCTTGCCTTTTCTTCAAATTTTAAGCAACTAAACAACAATGTAATCATCTCAGCCTTCAAATCGCCTAAATATCAAAATTCATATAACATGGATCATGCATACGCCAAATAGTGCAAAGACATCAACTTAGTCTCCATGGATAATATTAATCCTCACATTCACGCAATTTTGCAAAACATATCCACAATTTCATTTAATGTCATCAAAATTCTCAAAATGCAAATGATAATTAGATGAAATTGTAAATGTACCTTAATGTCGGATTAATTTATGATGCAAAACACTACTCTAACTCTTTATCAATCCAAGCCCTTTAACTTTTCTCACCAACTATAACCTTGACGCCCTTTGAATCAAATTCAACAAATCCAAGCCCTAGTCTTCCAAAGTGTGCTAATCCATAATGTATTTGTTTCTTCGGTCCAAATCACTAGTAAATCACTTGTCTTACTTGAAAATGATCAAACTTTGGCTGTAGAGGGATGTATGCTTGGTGGTTGTGGTAGGGTTTTAGTGCAAGTGTGAAAATGGATGCAAAATGGGGTCGACCTTACTGTCCACATTGGCGCTATGGGGCATTTTTCACTATTTTAGCTTGCTCCAACCTCTGTGCTATGGCTTGTACTCATGGAGCCATAAGTAATACTTATGGTTTCGAGCTCATTACCCATATCTCCGCATATAATTTTTTGCCAATTCTCCTCTGACACTCCTTCGACTTCGTGTATAACTCACAAAAGGAGTCGTTACTGCATCAAATCCTTGAAAATATAAAAATTAGTAAATTTTACTATTCAATTTGCCCATGCACCTTAATTTAACCACTTTCGCTCTCTTTTTGCTTTTTTAATAAGTTCACGAGACAATTCCATTCCAATGAATCATCACCTAGTGAATAGTCTTTCCAGCATATTTGACACGAGTTTTTGAAAGTTAGAACTTAAAACTCGTTAATTGTAATTATTAAACTAAATAACTAACTACTAACTAAAATTGAAAAACTTAAGATTTAAAACTCTGAGCTTCCTTCTAGTAGCACTTAATTTATCATCATTTGTTTGATGCCTTTTTACTCGTTTAGTCCGAGTCAAAATCGAGAAGTTGCATCTGCAAAATAGAGATTATAATATCATTCCCGTTTGGAAGTACGTTTTAACCATCGTCAAAAACAACCTTCTTAGCATCATCGCCCTCATCGATACTCATTGTGATCTTCCTCTCTCTAATGCAAAAACTTACTTTAGTGGTGTTTAAGAATTGTCGCCTAAGTATGATAGACATACCATCATCCATGTTGTGGTTCATAACCTCGAAATCCATGATAAACGTGAATCTACCTAATTTCACATGCACATTCAAAACTCTTCCTAGAATAGGTATCAAATTACCATTTACTAATTGCAAATTCATCGTATTGATACAATTGATCTTCAAATCATCATATATCATGTCCATCAGTGGCATGACATTGACTGACTCTCCCGTATCACATAAGACGTTTCTAAGATGGTACTCGTTAATGTTTATCACTATGCTTATCTCTCCATGATCTCTCCTTTTAATAGGTTGAAGTTATGGGATGAACTTGAGCTATGGTTTCGCTTCTTTGAAGCCAACTCGATGTCATTACCTTATGGGTCTTCTTTGGAGTTCCTTCATCTTTTTTCTTGGCCTTCCATTGTTCCTTCCCTTTCTTTTTCTTCAATGCATTAGTTATTTGTTTCTTGAAACCATCAAGCTCATATTGCCTCACCTTCGTGTTATGCTCATGCATCGCTTCATGCTTGTATAGTACTTGGTCTTGTCTTGGCTCTTTTGTCGCCGTAGTGCTCATCATGCAAATGGAACCCACATTCTCCTTGGGATTGGCTCTTTTTTTGTCGTAGGTTACTTTAGCAGATCTAATAGTTCTATTATTTTATTTTATGTTTTCATCTTTCATCGATATATGTGTTACGTATCTCGTGGTCGATCTTTGTGGCTACTAACAAACCTCATTATCTAGTTATCGACTTATGGTTGATCAAATGCAAAGATTTCTCGAGCTTTGCATGCACAAATCTCGAGAATGATCCAAATACCGATTACAACTCTGGCATACACTTGTTCATTGATTGTTCTTGTGATGCGGTTACACGCATCACGATGAATGAAAAAACTTCTCCAAACATCACCAACGTCAAGAGCCTCCTCAATGCCTACGTTACGCATTTCTCGAGGCAAATCTAATGATTTAAATAACTAAAATTAAACTACCGGTTATTTATTGTTGGGTTTTAGGGTTCATACGCAACGAAAAATTCAACACAATTTTTTTGAAAAACTCTAACAGGATCGAAAATAAGTTTCATCAAACTAGATGTATTAAAGTAAACTTAATCCGTGATTTCCTTCTTTGATCATTCGATTTTCAAGATGTTAAAGTGTGCGTCCTTTATCAGAAATCTATACACGAATGGTAACAACAATTTGAGGTGCTAGCCTCAAGAGAGACAGAATACATTTTTCCTTCTCTCTCCCAAAATCCAAAGAACATGAAAATAGCAAACGAAAATCTTAATTCGTTTTAAGCTTCACCCTTTATTTATATGTGTAAGTAAGCTCTCATTTAAAATCCTATTCGTAATACAACTATTGTATTTAGGCAATTTAAGCAAATTCCACATATGTTCATATTAATTGTTATCAAATAACAAATCATAAGGACTTTTATATCATAAATTTTATCATATAAAACTCATTTCTCTAGACTAATTGAAATTGCGTAAAGCCTTTCTTTGTATGAAACCCAATAGGTTCATGGGACATTGGTAGTGAACCAAAACTATTATGGTACACCAATCATAAGCGGTCTCTAGCAAGGCATTATGACTACCTACGTAGCATGAATGTCGAAATCGATACAACCTAATGAATAATATATATCATATCCTTTTGTTGTGCGATATCCTTTGATTAAACAAAAGGCATGGAATGTCACCCTTAATGTTGAATCATACTAGTCTTGAACATTAGGTAAACTGAGAAACATCCAAGTGACATTGATCATATCAATTCACAAGGACTTGGTCATTATCAATTTGTCATTTCAAGGGATCCACTAATATCTCTCTATACGAGAGTAAAAAACTCTATTTTGATTATACGCCTTCACATATTATTCACTTGTTATCCAATCAAGATATTTATAATCGTCCTGTTAAAAATAATGTTTGATTGTGTCAAATTACCATACTCCTAATATTGAAGTCTATGGTAATTACAAGTCAAAGGACTAAATGATATATCTATCATGCGTAACACATATGACTTAATCAATGGGGTGTTCTCATAGGTGGTGGGCACAATACTTTGTTCCCTAATAAGTACTCATGATCTTGATTCGTATCCCTATACGCATGATCATCATATAACCATCAATCAAGATTCACACTAGTCTTAATTCATTATAGTTCCCAGTATAATAACCGACTAGGGACATTTGGGATATTTCAACAAATACCAATAGTTCTTATTATATGGTAAACATGCAACCACTTATAATAAAATAGCAAATAAAAACCTCTATTTTATTAACAAAAATTATAGGATAAACAACGTTTCTTGATTGACCTAGGGCACGTGCCCCAACATTTATATATATATATATATATCAATTATATATAAATATATATACCTATGTATTTTCTCACCTATAAATTCACATTGGATGCCAACGACCATGCTCGGCCGTGCATACTATTGTATTTCATGCATGTCACCCTCGACCCCGTGCGTCACCGGACGTCGACCAATTTATTAATTATTATTATATTTATATACTTACCATATATATAAATATATATATATATATGCATATATTCATGCATTTATAATTTCATCGTGCCTGCCAACAAGTACATTCGAGCATGCACACTACCCCACGACACATGTGAGTCACACATAAAGTATAAAGCGTACCATAATTTTTCAATTACTTTCTTTTCAACTATAGGATTTATATATATTTATATATCAACATATATACATATATACACCTATATATTTTATGACTTATTCGTTTGTCACTTACGTTAATGAATACACCAAGCATATACATTAGTTCCACATCTCTTCGTGTAATCCCTACGATTCACATGTCTCACACTACGCATACAATATGTTTATTTTCCAACTACAGGTTTTATATTAATTCACATTAATCACCTATAGTTACATTTATCATTTCTCACATCAACCAAACATAATACATCACAACAATTGCACTCACACACTAATCGAGATAAGCTAGGCTTAACCTCGAGCCTACTTGGGTTAATTAACATTCAGATTAATGTTAATCACTAGGTTAAAGACATGAGTCATTACATAGAATGTGTATTATGATATATGATTTCATTATCTATTTAAAGTAGTAACTAGGATTGTTTGAAAATGCAAACACCGTTTAAATGTCTTAGGTAAATCGAAATCTAAATCTGATGTCGAAGTGGCTTTTAGAAGATATTAGATTTAGTAGTTCAAAGTTTCTTAAAGTTTAATGCAGTTTTATTGCGTGAAGTTAATGTTTTGTGTATTTAAAGGGGCTAGCTCAATAGAATTAGAACGTGACTTTTTCACAGGTATAAGGAGAACTAATGACTGGCTTAAAGTTGCTTACTTACGTATGATTAGAGTTTAATGATCTATCTTACTTTATAAAGTTTGCTCATAACTATATGGATTTGGAATGCAAGACGAGTTTATGTTTCATTGTTCTAGATGTTTGTTTAGATATTTATTTATTATTGAATTAAATCTATTTGATTAATAACGAATTTAATTGTGATAGTTAAGATAATACAATTAGCTACGTTAAGTATTATCATATTATAGTTAATATGTAATGTAATTACTATTTTTAATTAAATAAAATAAGAGTAAAAATAATAATAAACACCTTTAAAAGTCCATTTTCCTAGAAAAGTTTGATAAATCCCTACAAAGACGATTCTCATTTGTTATCACTATGATAAGTCAGTGTTTATATATATTCAGTAGTTTATTTTAGTATATTTAAATATGGAAAGTCTCTAAATTATGTATTAATTATATTTATTTATCATTTTTAGGTGAAACGGAGTACACGATTGAATTTGAGGAGGAAAAATACTCAAAATGGAGTATTTACATACGGTGATTGGATCTGGATAGTTTGCCTCGAGTTACGCATTGCGCGGTGGGTAGAATAGGAGGCAGCATATTTCAACCAATTAGGAATGGCCACATCAGCGTTTAACCAATTAGGAGATGCTACGTCAGCGTCACGCGTCACCCAACATTACAACAACAACATGTGGTGTGTTTTCATTGGATACTAGCACGTCACTCATTGTTGTCTCAACCAATCAGAAGCTGCCATGTAGCGCAAAAAATCAGCTCCACCAATCAGCAGGCGTCGTGCGTCAGCATCACACAATACACGTCACGTCCGCATTTTTCTCCACGCTTTAGCTGCTCATCGATCTGCCTCGAGATGCGCGTCCGTACAAACTCCCAAATTTTTGGCCGATTCGCGTGACTTTTTTCTCCACCCTTAGACTTCATGTGGTGCGCAATCACCCATACACAGAGCGTCATTACACCTCTCTCCACCAATCCAACGGTGCCACGTCGCTCTCTACAAAACACCTACGCGTCACAAACATCTCACTCGACCAATCCGGTGACGATACCTCAGCAAGCGGCGGTAGCAAATGAACCAATGGCGTTGCGACACATGGTGGACACCTATTTTCAAGCTAAAAATAGCCCTACGATGCTCCTAGGCGCACGAGTCACCTCCTTGACCTTAAAAATTAGTTTCTCTCACCTCTCGAGACAAATGTTTTGTAGTTTTATATATTAGGAACTTAGGTTTTATTTTTTGGAACATCGACTATTATTATTTTAGCATCGACTCTCTTCGATGAAGATGTTCGGCTAATCAACTCCTAGCTTAGGTCGAAGGGGAAGCAAGTCGGGTTGATGGATTCAATGCATATTATGTGAGATCTTTTATTTTATTATTTAATTTAGTTTAGATTATCCTATTTAATTGTTGTTGATTTTAATGATTATGATTTAAATCTAAGGTATGTATGTGGCCAATGCATGCTTTTAGGTGGGCAATCTATAGTTATTTGGACCTTTAGTATCTGTGTAATTAAGCTTTTGGACCAATAAAGTGGCAAACACTCATCCGTTTGTCGTTAAACCCTTTCGATTATTGAGTGTGCAAGAATAGAATCTAGGTTAAATCGAAAGCAGATGCGATCCAGTTATTTAGGATTAGTGTTCCCACAAACCTATATTACTACGGTTAGTGTGTTCAACTCGATTGGCGGGATGTCTAGGGTTATACATTAATTAGGAAAATAGTTAGTGGCGGACGTCCTGACTATCGAGATTAGGGGAATTAGGAATTTCTGGCAGATGTCGATTTTCCATAGCTAATCTATGAGAAATTGAATTAATAATTTTTGGGATGATTGAATACCATTAAATGTCATTGAGTCTTTACTCTTTCTTGTGGAACCGTAGACTTAAGTGAGTTCTTCTCTTTGATATTATTTTTGCTAATTTTTTGTGCTAGTGTAGTTAATTATTTCATTGAATTTTCTTAAAACCCCCATTTTTAGTCAACTTGGAGTAAAACTCTGGTCCTGTAGATTCGACCCGGTATTTACCACTACTACACCCTTCTGGTTGGTAACTAGATTGCGGGTTATATTTGGCACGCACGACACGTGATCAAATTTTGGCACTGTTGTTGTGGACTTAGTCTTTACTCTAAGTTTAGGTTTATTTTCTCTTTTTTTTTTATGCCACCACACCTCACTCGGTCAAAATCTCTGGTTCATTGTTTCCTTTCGATCTTGAACCGGAGAGAACATTTTATAGGTGGATTAGAGAGACCCAACTTAGCCAACAAGAAAGCCAAAATCCTACGAATATGGCTACAAATTGCCAAATCACCATGGGTCGCGCCAATCAAGAGCTTCAAGCTCTTTTGGAGCAACAACCCCTTTGCATCAACTATCCGGATAATACCGAAGACTTTGAGCTGAGGTCTGGGTTCATTCATCTCCTACCATCCTTCCATGGTGGCAAGAATGAAGATTATGTCACTTTTTTGAAGGAGTTTCATACTACCTGCAAGTCAATGAAACCCTCCAATGTGGACGAGGAAATGGTTAAGCTCATATCTTTTCTATTTTGCCTTAAAGACAAAGCCAAGGAATGGTTTTTCTACCTTCCACATGGCTGCATTAACTCCAAGAATGAAATGGCAACCGCATTTTTGAATGAATACTTCCCCGAGGATAGAGTTGCTTAGCTCATTAAGGAAATATGCAACATCAAAATGATGTCAGTCGAATCATTTGGCGTATATTGGGATCGCTATAAGCTAATGATTGCTAGTTGCCCGCAGAATGGCCAATGAGAAGGCCATTGTTCGATTCTTCTATGTTGGCATGTCACCCATAGAACGACGCATGATTGATAATGCGTGTCACATTCGAGACAAGAATCCAGCCCAAATGAAGCAATTGAATGAGGATATCGCACTGCAGTCACGCCTTTATGGTGATCTTGATGCTACTGCTTACAGAAGTCATGCTACCGCTTACAGAAGTCAGGGAGTGTCTCGAGTTCCACTAACCAAAAAATTGACCAACTAACCTCCATGACGGAACGTCTCCTCTCCTTTGTCAAAGTGCAAGTCAAAGCTTGTGGCTTCTGGACTGCCATAAATCATTCAACTGATGAATGTCTTACTCTCTTTGAGGACAATCAACAAGCCAATGCCATAGGTAATCGGTTCCAGGGACCATCTACAGTCTCATTTAATAATACATATAATCATACAACGGCGAGGAACAACCCGAACTTAAGTTACGGGCCTCAAAATCATAATTATCAAACCTTCATCCCTAGAGGTCAACCGTTACCTACACCCTCCACTAATTCCTCTTCACTTAAGGATACGATGAAAGCCCTTATGGATCAACAAAGCCAGTTTATGAGTGAAATGGCCCAATTCAGGGCTACCACCGAGAAATCCATCATCGAAACCAATTTGGCAGTCCGAACTCTTCAAGTTCGAAAAGACCAAATGACACAGCAGAATGGACGCCTCGAGGATAAAGAAAGTTGCTTTCGCAACCTTACTAGAATCCTAACGCGAGTGCTAACACAGTTACACTCTAAAGTGGTAAAAAGATGGAGGGACCCAAAAGGAACAATGGGTCATTTGATGCCAAAGTCCAGGCAAATGAGGAAGAACACGAAGTTGTGGTGACTCTGTTTGTCCCTAAATAGATGGTAACTACTCAAAAGGAAGCACCACCAACTTTTAAGGTCAAACCTCCTTTTCCATAACGACTCATCCTAGATAAGAAAATGGAGGAAGAGAAAGAAGTTCTTGAGATCTTTCAGCGAGTGGAAATCAATATTCCACTCCTCCACGCTCTGAAGCAAGTCCCTAGGTACGCAAAGTTTCCTAAGGAACTATGCTCTAATAAAGGGAAACTGAAAGGCAACAAAAAGGTCTAAATGGGAGAAATCGTCACCGCTATCCTACAGAAGAATTTGCCTCCTAATTGCAAGGATTCTAAGATGTTCTCAGTACCTTATGTTATAGGTGATGTAAGCATTCAGAGGGCTATGTGCGACCTTGGCGCTTCCATTAATGTCATGTCATTGTCTATTTATGAGACATTGCATGCAGGCCCATTAGAGGAGACAGGTATTGTCATTTAGTTGGTAGACCATTCCGTTGTCAGACCTGTTGGTGTTCATCAGGACGTTCTAGTCCGAGTGAACGAGTTTGTATTTCCTGCCGACTTCTACATAGTAGATACATAGGAGGAGCCATTTCCCATTGCTTTATCAGTATTCCTTGGACATCCATTTTTGAAAAATGGGGAAGACGAAGATAAATGTGATGATGGATCTCTTGCCATGGAGTTTGACAGTTTAGTCATCAAGTTTAACATCTATGACACAATGTGATACCCCAATGATGTGTCATTTGTGGTGTGTACCATGGACTGTGTAGATCCACTCATTGAGCAGACCTTGCTCACAAGTGGTGATGATGAAGTTAAAGTAGTGTTAGAGCATCATCTCGACATGACTCAAATCCACGAAAGTGATCCGACCTTTGATACCAATGTCGAGGATGTTGTTTTCGAGTTGGATTCATTCCAACTCTTGCCCCTAAGTGCCTATCATTTGGAGTTGCCTACTTTTGACTTTGAACTTTCTCCCTTATTGGTTAAAGCTCCCACACTTGAGCTGAAGCCATTACCTGAGCACCTAAAGTATATGTTTTTGGGTGAGAATGACACACTACCTATGATCATCTCAGCCAAACTTACACATTTGGAGGAAAAGAGGCTCCTTCGAGTACTCTGGGAGTTTAAACAGGCTATTGGGTGGACAATAGTGGATATCAAAGGTTAGAGCCCTTCCACTTGCATGCATCATATATATATGGAAAAAAGGTCAAAACCTATGAGAGAAGCCCAGAGGAGGCTTAATTCTCTCATGATGGATGTCATGAAGAAGGAGATATTGAATCTCCTTGATGATGGCATGATTTACCCCATCTCTGATAGTAAATGGGTAAGCCCTATCCAGGTGGTCCCTAAGAAAACATGAGTCATGGTAGTTACTAATTCACATGGTGAGTTGGTTCCAACACGCATTCAAAATGGATGGTGGATATGCATTGACTACAAGAAGTTAAACACTTCCACCAGGAAGGATCACTTCCCCCTACCATCATTGATCAGATGTTGGAGAGACTAGCCGGTCATTCCCATTACTGTTGTCTTGACGATTATTTCGATTTTCATCAGATACCGATAGCGCCTGAATACTAGGAAAAGACGACCTTCACCTGTCCGTTTGGCACTTTTGCCAATCGGCACACTCCATTTGGGTTATGAAATGCACCTGCCACCTTTCAAAGGTGCATGGTGAGTATGTTTTAAGATTTTGTTGGGCATTTCATTGAGGTCTTCATGGATGACTTTACTGTTTACGGTGATTCAATAGTTGTCTCAGTAATATGACAAAGGTACTCCGCATGTGTATCTTGAAGAACCTGGTTCTGAACTATGAAAAGTGTCATTTTATAGTGGACCAAGGTCTTATTTTATGACACATTGTCTCAACCAGGGGCGTAGAGGTAGACCAAGCTAAAATTGATGTTATCAAGAAACTTTCCTACCCTACAAATGTGAGGGAGATTAGATCTTTCCTTGGACACGCCGATTTTTATCGTCGTTTCATCAAGGACTTTTCAAAAATCGCATAACCCCTATGCCATATACTTCAAAAGGATGTACCTTTTGAGTTTGATGAGGCATGTAAGAGTGCATCCGATGTACTGAAAGACTCACTTACTAGCACACCAATGATTCATGCCTCTAATTTGGAGCTTCCATTTGAAATTATGTATGATGCTAATAATTATGCGGTGAGTGCGGTTTTAGGATAAAGAGTCGGGAGAGCTTCACATGTCATTTACTATGCTTCTCGTACTCTAGATTCGGCTCAGATGAACTACACCACTACTAAGATCGAGCCATTTTCCGTTATTTTGGCCTTATATCTTGGGAACCAAGGTTATCATTTACCCGATCATGCTATCTTGAAGTACCTGATGAGTAAAAAGGATGTTAAACTTAGGCTCATTAGATGGATACTCTTACCCTGTAGGAGCTTGACATCACAATCAAAGATAAAAGTGGTGTAAAGAATCTAGTTGCAGACCATCCTAGCAAAATTGAGAATGGTGAGAGTCCTACTCCTCTTAAGGATGATTTCCCTGACAAGTACATCAATGTCGTTATGGAATATCTCCCGGTACGCTGATTTGGTGAACTATATCACCTCGGGCGAGCAATCTCCTCACCTTTCGAAAGCTTAGAAGAATAAAGTAAGGAGCAATACTAAGTACTATGTATTGGATGACCCGTACTTATGGAAATTTTGCTCCGACCAGGTTATCAGACGTTGCGTTCCTTAGACTGAGAGTCAGTCCATATTGGCTTTTTGTCATACTTACACCTGCGGTGGCCACTTTGGTCCCCATCGAACAACTAGGAAAGTTCTTAATAGTGGGTTTTACTGGCCCACCATTTTCCGTGATTCATACATGTTTACCAAGACTTATCCTAACTGTCAGAAAACTGGTAACCTTAGTCATCGGGACTAAATGCCACTTACCCTGATTCATATTTGTGAGACATTTGACATTTGGGGTATAGACTTTATGGGACCCTTTCCAGTGTCATTTGGTAATGTTTACATACTCTTGGCAGTGGACTACGTGTCTAAGTTGGTAGAAGCTAAGGCTACACGCACTAACGACTCCAAAGTGCTATATGAAGTCCTCAATCGAGGATTTTCACAACATTTGGTACCCCACATGCCCCGATCAGTGATAGAGGCACTCACTTCTGCAACCGTATGGTTGAAAGTCTTCTAAGGAGGTACAAAGTCACTCATCGAATGTCTACAGCGTATCAACCCCAAATAAGTGGCCAGGCAGAGGTCTCTAATATGGATATCAAATCCATCTTGGAAAAGACGGTGAATCCTACTCGTAAAGATTGGAGTTCACGTCTTGATGATGCAATTTGGGCTTAGGGAACGGCGTTTAAAAAGCCAATTAGGATGTCCCTATATCGCCTTGTTTTTGGTAAAGCTTTCCACCTGCCAGCCGAGCTCGAGCATAAATCCTACTGGGTTGTGAAGCAGCTTAACGTGAAGCTCGATGAAGCAGGAAAAGAGAGAAAGCTCATTCTCCAAGAATTGAAGGAAATTAGGAATGACGTGTATGAAAATGCACGGATTTATAAAGAAAAAACAAAAGCGTTCCATGATAGCAATCTCTCTGGGAAATCTTTTCGTATTGGTCAAAAAATGCTTTTATTTCAGTCACGTCTAAAGATTTTTGCAGGTAAGCTGAGATCGAGGTGGACAGGACCATATGTTGTGACTGCGATGTATGATCACAGAGCAGTGGAGGTTCAGAGTTTGGAGGCTAGTAATGCGTTTAAGGTGAACGGCCACAGATCGAAGATCTTCTATGAAGACTTGCCGAGCCATAATGTGGAGGTCGTCTCACTTGCAATGCCAGTCTATACTGATTGACAGACTCAAACCAAGTCGAGCCAACGACTTTAACCAAAAGCGCTATTGGGAGGCAGCCCAAGCTTTGATAATGATCATTTAGTTTATTTATATTCGTATTTTTTATCATTTTACATGAATTTGTATCATTTCCTTCATCTTATATTTATCATGTTCTTTCACTATCTTGTTTGTTTTCTATGTATGGACATCTCGACTTGTTTTGAACCTTGGGGATAAGGTTTGGAATAAGTTTGGGGGTGTTTTAGGGATTGTGGATTGTTTTGGATGGATTCTTTAGCGAAAGACCAATTGTGAGATCGTTTATTTTTTTATGTGGTTATATGCGGATATTGGATGATAATGGTGGTGTTTTATATTATTTTTTCATTTTTTTCATTTCCTGTCCATTCATATTTCTTTCTCATTTCATTAGGATATATGATACACATGTATATGTGTATTTAGTATTTTATTTTTATTTTATTTCATTAGTTATTTAGAGTCACCCAAAACTTTGTTCATGCCTTAGGTTATGGGTGAGTAAATTACAGTTGCCTTTTTTACTTGAAACTTAGAGAAAATTAGGAGAAACACTTAATCGAGTTCGTGGCTCTACATTTTTATGATTGCATCATTAGGACTTAGATGATGGTTAAGCTTTGTGCTTGATAACGAAAATGAGTAAACGATCAAATTTGTGCAAGTGATATTATTTTAACCCACATTGGGGGATTTGCTTTATTATAGTGAAAGTGATAAGTACTAACATGAATTTTCCTAAAAAAATAGAGTCTCACAGGTTTCCATAGGAAATGGAGCAAGGAAACTCGTGGTGGGAAAAAGTGAGAAAATCAGTCCATAGGAAATGGAGCAGGGACCGTATTTTTTGAAAAAAAAAATATTTGAAGAAAACAAATGTGAAGAAAATATAAATAAGATGAATAAAGGTGGAAGTTGTGAAACTCCTCAAATAAAAGATTTAATTCGAGTGCTTTCACTATATTAGGTGAGAATTCTAAACTTGCGTACTTGAATGTATAGACCAAGAAAACTAGTGAGTAGTTGATGGCCTTTGTGTTGATTGGATCTATGTCTTTAAAATGTGATCTTAATTGTGTTTGGGTTGCGAGTCTTGACACATCATAACTCTGAAATTTCCGACTTGCTTGTTAACTTGTTGACTATGTAAACCAAGGAACTCCATGAATTTTAAGTGAGGTATAAGATTAGTTGAGACAGTGCATATTTATATTAGAGTCTAGTTTAGTTTGTGTTGTCATTTACACCTTTGCTTGGGATGTGCAAAGTCTTAAGTTTGGGGGTATTTGCTAAGTCAGTATTTATATATATTTAGTAGTTTATTTTAGTATATTTAAATAATGGAAAGTCTCTAAATTATATATTAATTATATTTATTAGTCATTTTTAGGTGAAACGGAGTGCACGATTGAATTCATGGTGGAAAAATACTCAAAATGGAGTATTTACGTATAGTGATCGGATGTTGGACAATTTGCCTCGAGTTACGCATTGCGCGATGGGAAGAATAGGAGGCAGGATATTTCAACCAATTGGGAACTGCCACGTCAGCGTTCAACCAATTAGGAGATGCCATGTCAGCACCCCGCGTTACCCAGCATCACAGCGGCAACCATGTGGTGCGTTTTCATTGGATACTAGCACGTCGCTCATTGTTGTCTCAATCAATGAGAAGTTGCCACGTAGCACAACAAATCAGCTCCACCAATCAGCAGTCGTCGCGTCGGTATTACACAATACACGTCACGTTCGCATTTTTCTCCGCGCTTCAGCCGCTAATCGATCTACCTCGAGATGCGCGTCCGCACTGACTCCCAAATTTTTGGCCGATTCGCGCGACTTTTTTCTCTGCCCCTCAGACGCCATGTGGCGCGCAATCACCCATACACAGCGCGTCATCACACCTCTCTCCACCAATCAGACGGTGTCACGTCGCTCTCTCGCAGCATACCAACACGTCACAAACAGCTCACTCGACCATTCCGGTGACGACACTTCAGCATGCGCGGTAGCAAACAAACCAATGGCTCTGCAACACGTGGCAGATATCTCTTTTCAAGCCAAAAATAGCCCTACGATGCTCCTCGGCACACGAGTCACCTCCCCAACCCTAAAAATTATTTTCTCTCACCTCCCGAGACAAATTTTTAGTAGTTTTATATATTAGGAACTTAGGTTTTATTTTTTGGAACACCGAGTATTATTATTTTAGCATTGACTCTCTTCGACGATGATGTTCGGCTAATCAACTCCTTGCCTAGGTCGAAGGGGAAGCAAGTCGGGATGATGGATTCAATGCATATTATGTGAGATCTTTTATTTTATTATTTAATTTAGTTTAAATTATCTTATTTCATTGTTGTTGATTTTAATGATTATGATTTAGATCTAGGGTATGTATGTGGCCAATGCATAATTTTAGGTGCACAATCTATAGTTATTTGGACCTTTAGTATCCGTGTAATTGTGTTTTTGGACCAATAAAGTGGCAAACACTCATACGTTTGTCGTTAAACCCTTTCGGTTCTTTAGTGTGAAAGAATTGAATCTAGGTTAAATTGAAAGCGGATGCGATCCAATTATTTAGGATTAGTGTTCCCACAAATCCATAATACTACGGTTAGTATGTTCAACCCGATTGGCGGATGTCTAGGGTTATACATTAATTAGGAAAATTGTTAGTGGCGGGCGTCTTGACTATCGAGATTAGGGGAATTAGGAATTTTTGGTAGATGTCGATTTTCCATAGCTAATCTAGGAGAAATTGAATTAATAATTTTTGGGATGATTGAGGACCATTAAATGCCATTGAGTCTTGATTCTTGCTTGTGGAACCGTATACTTAGGTGATTTCTTCTTATTAAAAGTATTTTTGAGAACTTTTTATTTGTGCTAGTGTAGTTAAATATTTCATTGAATTTCCTAAAAACCCTCATTTTTAGTTATCTTGGAGTAAAACTCAAGTCATGTTGATTCAACCCCGTATGTACCACTACTACACCTTTGTGGTTGGTAACTCGATTGTGGGTTATATTTGGCACATACGACACGTGATCACACTACAAAATAATTAAAGTATAATATAATAGGGAAATTATTGTACACGTCAGACACGTGTCACTTAGCAAAGTAACCCTTGCATAAACCATTAGTTAGCTACATAGAAAGTTTGAAGGTATTTATAATGGTTAAATGATTACGTGCTCACTTTAAGAAAGTCTGATAACTTTAATGTTAATGGTTATCCGGACACAAACTTTGATGGGTGTCTTGATACTACAAAGTCAACTTTTGGGTATGCTTTTCCTTTCACTAATATAGATCTTTAAAGAGTATTAAACAAACAATTATGACTACTCTATTAAGAAAGCTAAGTTTATAGTTTAAAGTTGCAAGTCATGGGTTATGGTTATGGAACATTTAAGGGTTTCATACTATTAACTCAGTTTTCAAGCCATTAATGAATTAATATGAGAAATCTACATTTATATTTTACTTCAAAAATGACCGATTTTAAAGTGGTATAAAATGTAAGGAATAAAATACTTTGTAGTTAAAGAAGAAGTTCAAAAGAAAAATGTGTTAATTAAACATTTACCATGAGTTTTATGGTTGCAAACCCATTAATAAAGGATTACAACTAATGGCATTAAGAACATGTGGACATAACGGCCCTAGGTTGTAATTTTAATGATTATGATTTAATATTTTATTATGTGCATGTTTATTTTATAAGATCTCTGTTAGATCCTACCTAATTAGGGTATCTGACCGGCCAAGAATACCTTAATCTCGTAATAATCTTTTCAGTCTGAACCTCACCATTAATAAATAACCAAGATCATGACCTTGTAATAAAACTTTATCAACCTTAAAAGATCTTAAAGTGAATTTGAAACCTCAAAGCTCATTTAGATTAATTAAATTGATCTCAAAATTTCATAAATTTTTCTCGACTGCACCTCCTCTATTTTTAAGCTTATTGTGAAAAACTCGACCATTCTAAGTCTTCAAACAAAACCTGCTCAATTTGGTGGAAATGCTAAAGGACTAACAATCCACCCCATAACAATATATTGCATCAACATAATATATATTCATTCTAACTTCATTTAAAGAATTAAAATTAGTTTTATCTTCAAATCAAACCAACCATAGCTCCCAAAATTATCCAAATCCATCCTAAACTATTACAATCGTTCAATGGAGATCCTAACCACACACGACCCAAAAACCCATTTATACAATATATTATATCAAAAAAAATGTACTTAGAGAGAATGGAACTGAGCAAGTCATAAAAATATAAAAATTTGTTAATGTCAGATAAATAAATCTCACATTATCCAGTACACCTGTAATAATCAAATGCATAATAATCAAAAATATTTAATGAACAATATATTCCAAGGAATTTAAAGACAAATGTAAATCCATTAAGTTTCTATTATCTGAGCACAATCAGTCAATATCCTCGAAATGTAGTAAATAAACAATAACAAAAACTCATGCACTAAGAGGATAACTAAATGAGTCTCGTTCCTCTAGAATATAGAGTATGATCTGGTTCAATGTGATCTCATAATAACCACTTGATGCAAAGTATTAGTGACTCCAACCCCTCAAGCATAATATAATATTTTCATTATAACCACGGTATAGGAAACACTATAAGAAGACTTAAATCGACCTTATCCTCTCCTCATGTATGCATGTACAACAAATAATGCAATAGCAAGTATCAATGCAATTTATAAAAAAAAAATTAATTATACAATGTAAAGGTTACTACGGGATTTACTTACAATATAACCATAACACCGCATATTCCTTGCACTCCGTGTTAGTAAATTAGTCCACACGAGGTTCTGATTGAGGTCCTACAATTCATTTATAAGTCTGGTAAGATTCAACAACAATTCTACAATTTTTTGAAATTTATTATATTTTAATTAGTCTTGCCTCGACCCTAAAACCCCATAATCACTCCAAATCAAATCCTTCGATGTCTGAATCTTAATTTCGACTCTAAGTTTTGGTTCGGCATCCTAAATCAACCTTGACTATGCTTTTAAAATTCTTTCCAAATATCGAGCATTTTTAGGTGTCGTAACACACATTACGAGGAAAATCCCAACATAATTCCTTGAGAAAATCTCAAAATTCTCATTCTTTATAAAAATCCTCAATCTCCATTAAATCGTCTGAAATCCTATTTTTAGAAAAAAAATTCTTAATTTTTAGGGATTTTTATTTATTTTTTTCACATTTTAAAACCTTTTTTATGAGGATGGGTTTGACCCCCGAACCGGATCAGTCTGGAATCTCTGGATTGGTTGATTTGGAATCGGTTCGATCACGTCTAGGGGTCAAACCCTCCTTCCCCATGCAGCTCTGTTCTGCTATGTTTTTAAGTTTGGGGTACACAACCCCATTGGGAAACCAAATCCACCCATTAACGATAAGGTCAGATATTCGACCAAACTCATTATTAGGGGTTGGACTTGATATTTGTCGCTCGACTCGAAGCTCACGATATATAGTTTGAGCTACTAATGGAGATGATGGGCGCTTAGACAACTACAATCGTGTTGCGTATGGCCACTGGTTCACTTAGCAACATAGAGATGATCGTCGACCATGTCATCCTGAAGATCGCAGTTATGTCGGTAATGGCTGAAATACCGGTTGAGACCGCCCCTTGCCCCTTGGGCTACCATCAACAATATTCCTATTCGAGTTACCATACCTTCAGTCACACATGTAGCTACGCCAGCAGTTACAGCGACACTGACCCCGACTCAGGAGATATTATTTAAAAGTTCCTTATCTAGTGAGGCAAAGTTGACCAATGTGTTTCTAAAATTCGAACCAAGCCTTTTCCATGGAGGTGGAGATCGAGAAGAAGCAGGGAAGTTGTTCTCAAGCACGGGAGACCCCATAGACTCATTAGGATTCACGATAGCATCAAGGCCAAGCTTTCAATGTAGATTTTTTTTTTAGTAATAGGAGGCGATAATCCTTGTATTTGTGTATATATATATATATATGAAAATGTAAAAATGTACAAGTGCTACAAAAAATGGGTGACCTACACTACACAAAAAATAGCTTGAATTATACAAAAATTCTTTGAAGGAAAACATCAGACTTGAGACCACCAATTGTTCACGCACAGAACCAGAGATGCAATTGTACTCCACCATCCTTGTTCACACACAAGGCAACCATACTTTATGCATATTGACCTAATCATCAAGACAAATAAAAACCATGTTGCATAAAGACCTCTTCCAAAGCATCATGTAACTTTTGACATGAAATCGCGCTCCACTACCTTTTGGTCCTCCAAATCGGTACGCCATCAAAACTATACACCACCCACTTTGACCACATCAGAGTTCCAAATGTCACACATGACCGAGGTTCATGACTGGTCAGGAAACACGCACGAGTGTGTATCTAGAGAGGGCAGCGACCGTAATGGACAAAAGATCGGGCGCACTACCTTGTTGGTACTTCAAACAAAGTAATGCCCAGTTGGCCCCCCTGACCTTTTTGCCTCCACAAAACAAACATAAGCCTGCAAAAACCAATCCAGCAAATCATCAACAAAAATCAAACCAGTTTTCTTGCCACTGTTGCCATGACCATCCTACGAATTCTTTGTGTCCATGCGAGGCCAACCCTACATTCCTTTTCGTAGATTCCCATATCTCTTGCCAAGTGTTGTCAATCTCTTTAAAAATTCGTTGGTTTCTCTCCCCCCACAGTGCCCAAAGGAGTGCCAAAAGTCCGGCTTTGAACAACAAATTCCTTTCATTGCCGCATAAAATAACCGCCTCTTGGTCCATCCATGTTCTTAAAGATTGGGGGTTTTGCCACTCGATGCCTATCTCCCTCGACAACTCCTCCTATAACCTACACGAAAATGAACATGCCAAAAAAAGGTGATAAATGGATTCCATATGAGAAAAACACAAATAACATCTTGACGGCAAGAGGGTGATATGAGGGAGTTGTCTTTGGAGCACATCTGTCGTATTAATCTTTCCAAGCTTTCAATGTATATGCTTCAAGGTGAGGCTTCAGTTTCCTGGATCACTCGTATCAACACTCATGGGGAGTCGACCACTTAGGCAAACATTCGTCGCGCTTTTTACAACTAGTATTTTCCTTCATAAATTTAGTTGAGATCAAGGGAGGAGTTTTTAAGTTTGAGACAGGGTACCTAGACAGTCGTGCAGCACAGAGTGACTATATATTTACTATTTTGCTAGCGGACTCACACAGAGATAGCGAGTGCCGTGGTGTCTACATGATCCAAGAGTCTACATGAAATCTATGAGAAGGCATTGGTGCATGAGACATACTTACTATCATGTGATGTTGTTCCTGTTCCAAAAATGGCTGATCGACAATCTATAAAGGCTTCTATATCAGATAAGAAGAATAAAAGGAATAGTGATCAGAGTGAAAAAAAAAAATATAGGCAAAGGCTAGATATGACGATCAGCAGGTGTCCAATGCCCATGCCGTTGTACCTACGCAGCCAACTCAAACCATAGGCAACAAATATGCACAGCTACAAGATCAGTGACCGACTCAGTACCAAAAGGGCAGGGACTAATGATAGTATAGTCAAGGTTCGTGGTTAGGTAGAAGTAAGGATTAGGGTCAGTGGAAGGGTAGTGGACATGGACAGGGATAGGGATATTGACAGAGACGAGAGAATATATCTTACAAATGTGAATAGCCTGGGCACTACAAAAGGTATTGTCTGAGAGTGTTAGTTGACACATGTCGAGCACGTACTATAATTTCTTAGATTTTATTTTTATTTTGTAGTAGTGATAATGAGATATTGTCTTCACATGAATTTATCAAATCTCTTAAGAATTAAAGATACCCTAACATTTTATAGGATTTAACTTGTTTTAAATTAATTAATTTAATTAAACGGGATTTAAACACTAATAATATATGAATAACATAAATAATTAATTAAAATAACTAAATGATAATCAATTTAAACTTAATAAACTAATCTAACAAAATTTAAACTAACAATCAGATAATCAATAAATTCATATAAATGAAATATCTAAATAAATATCTAAACAAACCCTCAATAAATGTTGTAATATACTTGGATTGTTTTTCAACACTATAACATAACATTACTTCACAGCATAGTTATAATTATCACGCATGAAATTTTGGAATCATTAAATCCTAATTCATAATAGGATGATAGCCATTAGCCAGCCACTGATTTTCTCAAATTCAATGGAAAAGTCACATTCTTATCATTGTAAATCTACCAACTGGATAAAACACAACACTGTAGAAATTCGATATCATTACGCTGAATGAAAATCATGCCCAATCTAAGCCAATATTAACCGAAGCTGCATATTAAACAATTTAGAACACAATCACCTAGAACATCCACATGGGAAAAGCACGATAGATTAATCCTATTTACTTCTTGTATAATTGTTGTCAATAATTATAGACATCGATTTGGACACTTTATATTAAGGAACATATTGGCCACTATGTACTTAATATAAAGAATCACTAGTTGTAATACGCTAAAACAACTTGTTTAATCCGTGATTGACGTGTATGAGTTGATCTAAAGCATTAAGTTGGCGATTCCATAATAATAACTACATAACAATACAAAGTATATTACATATATAGGATTTACTTAGATTAACTAACTACTCACTCGTGCAGGAAATAAACAATGCAAACATATAATTAAAAGACATAATGAATAAATAAATAAATAAATACTTTTTAATCAATGCTCCAATGTTGCTTCACATATAAGACTAAACTTAAAAGACAAAAGGTTGAAAAGAAGAGTAACGAAAAGTTAAAAAGAGAATAATAGAAAAATGAGAGAATTATTTTGAAGCTTTTTGGTCCTATATATTGTTTCCCTAAGAGTACATATCCTAGATATATATAAATTCCTCATTCTTCTCTAAAAAATCTATCACCAACCTTAGCGATTTGACAGCAATTCCTAAGTTTTACAAAAAATATTGAGTTAATTACTGAGTTTATCTCTCTATGCTCCACTGATTTAGCTGGTGATTTCAAGTGCGTTTTTCAATTCGTTGTGGATTCATTGACTTTTTCCTGCTACCGATTTAAGTGGCGATTTTTAGTGTGAATTCAAATCCCTGGCTAATCGCTGGACTTCTTTTCTAGTTGATTGTTTTGCTCTTCTTCATCTATTCATCCATTTCTTTATTTTCCTTTTTAAATCCTAAAATCACAAAAACAAGAGAATATCTAGTGTTATATCATCATTTATATCTAAAATCAACCTAAATTACACTAGAAAACATGTTTAATTATTACTTAGTTAAATACCCTAAACTCTGCACTTCGTTGTCCCGAGTAAAAAAAATACTCTCAATCATATTGTATTTTCATTCTTTATAAATTTATTTCAATCTAATTCATCTTAACCTTAAATAATAGAAACTTTACAATAGAAGTGATTTCCAAATGAAAAGATATTACCCACAAGTAAAAGAAAGTTTTGATAGAATAGAATGATTTGGACAAAATAAAACATCTCTTAATGATAACTTAACCATAAGTAAAAGAAAGTAATTACCAAGACCAGTCCATAATATAGGTTTTCTCAATCTCCACTGACAAGCGTCAATCTCACAATAACTAGTATAGAACCTTAAAACACAAATATCACAGAATAACTTTAATTTCAGAAAATACTTTATAATAGTACCACAACAAAAATCAATAGGAGTTTTACTAAGATACTAATGAATATGTCATTTAAAATATGTTAGATTAAGAAATACTTCATTCAAGTCTAGTTTCAAGTACTCAAGTTAAATCTTTTCTATGAAGAGTTTAAGAACACCCATTTTTTCATCTCCCAGTTTTCTACTCCATTTTAATTATTTCTTTATCAAATATTTCTTTTATTTTTGCTTTTGAGTCCCTGTTTCATTTCCTTTGGACATTATTACAATTTTTCTACTATAGATTCCTTACTCTATTTCCTTTAGAATCTAAAGAACGCTCTAAATCTAAATTTCTAAACTCTTATTAATTTTGGGTTTTTATGGTTCATAAGCAGCAAAAAATTCAAAACAAATTTTGAAAAACCCCCAACATGATCGAAAATAACTTCCATTAAGCTAAATCTACGAAAGTAAATCATATCTTATTATGTGATTTCCTTTTTTGATTGTTCGATTTCCAAGACGTTGAAGTGCATATCCTCTATCGGATATTCACACATGAACGGTGACCGCAATTTGGAATGCTAGCCCCAAAAGAGATTAAAAACGATTTTCTTTTGTCTCCCTAAATACAGAGAACTCATGAATTGTAAAACAAAAAATTTATTTCATTTTTATTTATGTTTAGATAAGCTCTCACTTAAAATCTTATTTGTAATACAACTATTGTATTTAGGCAGTTTAAGCAAATTACACATATGCCCCTATTAATAAGTTATCATATAACAAATCGTAAGGGCTTTTATGTCATGAATTTTATCATCTAAAATTCATTACTCTGGACTAATTGAAATTGTGCAAACTCATTCTTTGAATAGGTTCATGCGACGTTAGTAGTGAACCAAAAACTATTTTGGTACACAAGTCCTAAGCGGACTCTAGCGGGGCATTATAACTACCCTAATAGCATGAATATAAACATCAATACAGCCTAATTAATAACATATATCTTATCATTTTGTCATGCGATATCATTTGATTAAACATAAGGCATGAAAAGTCACCCTTAGTGTTCAATCGTACTAGTCTTGATCTTTAAGTAAACTAAAAAACATCCAAGTGACATTGATCATATCAATTCATATGGACTTGGTTATTATCAATCTATCTTATCTAGGGATCCACTAATATCTCTCTCCATACGAGAGTAACAAGTTCTATTTTGATTATACACCTTCACATATTATTCACACGGTAACCAATCATAATCTTTATAATTATCCGGTTAAAGACAACATTTGATTGTGTCAAATTATCATGCTCCTAATATTGAAGTCTATGGTTATCTCGATTCAAATGACTAAATGATATCCTATCATGAGTAACACATATGACTTAATCCATGTGGTATTCTCATAGAGGATCCGTCCAGTTCTTTATTCCCTAAAAAGTACTCATGATCTTGATTCGTATAACTATACTTATGATCATCACATGACCATCAATCAAGATTCACACTAGTCTTAATTCATTATAGTTCCCAGTATTATGACATACTAGGGACATTTTGGATATTTCAACAAATACTCATGGATCTTACTATAAGGTAAACATGCAATCACTTATAATAAAAATAGCAAATAAAACCTCTATTTTATTAACTAAAATTATAAGATAAACAAATTTTGTAGATTGACCTAGGGCACATGCTCTAACAACTAACATTTCTCATTATCCACTAAAGTTGAAGAAAGTATTCTTTCCAACTTATAGAATTTTATCGGTTTCTAACCCATTTCTTTTTTCAATTGTAGCATAATAACTTTCTATATATTATACTATAAAATACTTAATCAATAGCTTTCGTATCACAAGATTCTTAGAAATCTGTCTTGTTCATCTTAAACCATTGTTTCAATTTTCCACCAATTATCAAGACTTACTCAAGGTATTCAATTTTGTGCATATGTCAACTAGTAAAGTTAATAAAAAAAAGGTATAGAAATTTATTCCTTCCATCATAAAACTCATTTGGGTAGTAAAAATATCACCTCCATTCAAAAATCTATTCTATTTTCATTATCATTCTAACTAAAAATAAAGTAAAATAAAATTCATAATTTAATTCAGAAGAAATTTTAAAAATCTTTTCAACTTATTTGAATATCAAATCAAAAGTTTGAAATTTTTGGATTAATTTTGAACTTGTCTTCTACCTTTCTTTCCTTTCTTTGCTTTCATTATCAAACTTCACCTAAAATACCCCCAAACTCTTTCTAAACCTTGTCCTCGAGGATTTTAAATTAATTTGGATTTCCATCATAACAAACATACCACGTGAAGCATAAATAATTTGATATGTATTAAAAATGGAAATAAATAGACACATGGAATTCAACAATTTTCAAATAAATGGAATGCTAAAGGAAACATGATACATTCATTAACAAAAATTCGACCAACAACAACACATTGTATCATTCATCCATTACATATAAGAGAAGATAAGTTGTACATGACGGTGTACTGAAGTAAATTCATTGTCAAGTTCCACATTTTCATCCATTCCTGTAGAAGGTTAGGAAAATTAACTATCAGCTGGGTTGTAAGTCCTAGTTGGAAATGGCAACTGTAGAGATTAAATGTCGATGCTTCTCCTACAAACAACTATCATGTCTTCTCTTAAACACTAAATGTTAGCATTGTAAGGTCCTCTCATTTGTTGCTATTATTTCTTCATTAAGCTAAATTTTTATCTTGCTAGTCATAAGTGAAGAAAATATAGTTCGAAAAATCTTCCCGTCCTAGGCTGTGATGAAAATGGTGTGAAACTCATGGCAACATTCGGTATGTTAACTCTAGTCATTAATCTTTCAACTCTTTGTGTGTCTGCTCTTTTTTTCCTCTTATTTTCAGTTGTGCTTCACCTTTTTGCTTCTCTTACATTTATCACATTAAATGATTCTCATTCATCCTTTGAGTCATGTATCCTACCACCTTTTTCATTCGTTGTACTCTCGCGTAATTCATGGTCTTCTCAGGCAATACATCAAATTCAGTCCCTTGCTTTCCTAAAAAATTAGTGATCAAAATTAGGAATGTTAATCCTTCAATCTCCATAGTCTTCATGGCATACTTTATAAAATCATGTATAATCTTCCCAACATTAATATAATCCTTCTTCATAACTATACGATAAAGTAGAGCTGCTCTAAGGTTTTTCACTTCAAAGTGTTACTTGGTTAGATAAAAACATGCGCCTATAATATAACCATAACTCTTCGTAATCTTCCTAAAACAGATGGTTTTATTAAAATCGGATGGCCTTCACTATTAAGCATAAATTCCCTCCCTAGAGGTATCTCTATCACGTCTTGGATTATCTGAAAGGGATATGATTTCTTATCTTCGTAAAAGAGATTCGAGTGATTCTCCTCCACTCTCTATCTATTATATACTAAAAAATCTATCAACCTTGCATGTGAAATATCAATCTTCTTCCTTTTTACCACTACTTTGTCCCATTTTTTACTAGCATGCCCATTTGCATTAAATTTTCATACAATTTTCAAGCATCCTTTTTCTCCTTTTCCGACATAGTCTCGCAGAAGTCAATCTCATCCCCTATTTTAGATGATGCTCAAAAATTCTTCTTCATACTTGCTCACATTTTTAAAATTAAACCTTCTCTCATGAATTACGACTATCTTTTTATCACTATAGTATGTCATCTGAGCTCTAGGTCTCACAAACAAAGAGATGTCATAAGACACGATCCTCAAAATATTTTTCTTCATTAGATGACAATAGAAGTTGTTCTCTAAGCTCAACCCTCCTAGGTCAAGGTTCTCTAATATTAACCCCGGTAGGTATAATATTCATTTGGTGGCTCATATATTTTTGCTTTCGTTTTACTTGCACTACCTCCTTCCATTAGTCTTGCTTACTACTACTTTTCCTCTACCTCCTCCTGCCATAAAGTAACTCAGTTATGATGAAATAGGTAAATTGAAATCTTTTTTTAAGAGTGATTCTTTCATGTAATATGCTCCATTAACTCCTTTCACCCCCTTTTCAAGCCTCTTTAAAAAAAACACTCACCAAGCCTCAACTAGGTTGTATGAACTTGGATCCAAGATTTATAAGGTTGAAACACTCTTAAGCAAGGTTGGATGCACTTAAATAACTTTTAATTTGAGCTTTGAAGGGTTGAATCTAGGCAAAAATTGATTAATCAATCAAATGGGTGCAATAGTTTTAAGTGAGAAAGGGTTTATTATTAGCTGTTTAGGGTTCTATTTTTTTTAACACGGATTCATGCTTAGTGAATTAGAGTTTAAGAGAAGTCGGTGACAAATCGCCAGTGAAATCGTTGAAAATTGGTCTCAGTAGTCCACCGATTAGTTCTACAAATCCTAGTATGAATCCAAAATCGCCGACAAATGCTAAGTTAATTTTCACTTAAAAAGTTGCAAACTGCTAGCAATTTACCAACGATTCCCTGTGTTATTTGGTACTGAGGGGAATCACTGATCAATTTCTGCTATTTTTTCCAATATATTAAATAATTTATCAATTACCATACATAACAATCATAATTAAAGTAGAATTGAACAGTATTCAACAAAAAATATTATGAAAATGAATTTGGACTTGTAATTAAGGAATATTATACTAAATAAATACTTTATTACTTAAAATAATTAAAGACAAATAAGATTCAACTGAAAAACAACTCGATTGGTAGATAAGGTCACTTCTCATTTAGCTTGAGGAAGTCAAACTAACCATTAGTCAATTCTTCATCGTTCTTAACGTCTTCACTTCCTTATAATTTTCAAAGCATCTGAATAACGTCCTTAAGTGCAATCAAGAAGTTAATGAGATACTTGAATCATGCCACTATATTTTGCACATCGAGCAGCTCTAGTTGTCTTGAGAAAACTATGACATTCATATATGGAAAGATCTTATCACCATTTGCTATGTGGATAACAAAAGGTGATATAAAATCAATCTTCAACTTGGCTTTTTTGCACCATTTTTCTGGTAAGATATTCATATCAGCTCATGTTTCAAGTAAAACACTGAGGAAACTGAGGTCATTCATTATCACGAGGAGGAAGAGTTTCCTTGGATCGTCAATGTAAAATTCAATTGTATTTCCTAAATCTTGAAGCTTTAGTTGGTCATCAATGAATTCTTCTTTCGCCAGTTGCTTCTCTTCTTGATGTTGAACTTCAGGTTGTAGCTTCTTCGGTTTCTTCTTATTACGTGCGATTTTTTATACATCTATAGTTTAATGGTTTCATTCTTAACAGTTTCACTTACATGGATGCAAACATTGAACTCAATTTCCTTACTTTGGGGACTTTGTTGCTCATCCTCGATATCATATTCAACAAAATTTTCATAATAAGGTTTTAACTTATAACCGTTTACTTTAAATATTTGTCATGAGTATATGCTTTCTATTTCTACAGTGCCATAAGGTAGTAAATTGACAATCAGATAAGGTCGTATCCATCTCGAATAGAGTTTTCTATCAAATAATTTAAGTCTTGAACAAAAGTGTAGAACTTTATCTCCTACTTGAAAATTTTTAGAATGAATTTCTTGTCATGAAATTCTTTGGTTTTATCTTTATAAATTGATGCATTTTTATAGGCTTCATTGCTAATTTCCTCTAATTCTTGAATAATCAACTTATGTTGGTTTCCTATTTCATTGCAATTCATGTTACATATTTTTATTGCCCAATAGGCTATTTGTTCTACTTCTACTGGTCAATGACATGCTTTTCCAAATAGAATCTATAAGGTGTCATGCATATGGGTGTCTTAAATGTTGTTGTATAAGCCCATAATGTGTCTTCTAATCTATGACTCCAGTCCTTACGTGTTGGACTAACTATTTTTTCAGTATTGACTTAATTTCTCTATTCGACATTTAAGCTTATCTAATAATTTATGGATAATACGCAACAAATGTCTATTGTGTAATGTTGTATTTAGAAAGTATATTAGGGACTAATCAATTGCAAAAATGTGAACCTCCATTTCTTATAAGTGCTATAGGTGATCCAAAAACTGTAAAAAAAAATTATCTAAGGAAATCAACCACTATTTTAGAATCATTAGTTTTATTAGCTTTTGCTTCTACCCACTTAGACACATAATCTACAGCAAGTAAAATATAAACGTAGCAATTTAATGGTGAAAAATGTCTTATGAAATCTATACCCATGTACACTAAACATTTCACAAAAAAGAACATGAGTTAAAGGCATTTAATTTTAACGTCTTAAATTTTCAGTTCGTTGGCAATTTGGACAAGATTTTATATATAGAAGAAAATCACAAAATAGAGTGGTCCAAAAGAATACCAAATCTAAGATTTTAGGAGTAGTTCTATGCAGACCGAAATGTCCTCAACATGTTTAAGTATGGTAATGAGATATAATTGATAGTACTTCTGGACGTGGTATGCATCTCCTAAATATTTGGTCAGTGCAAAACTTTCATAAATATGGATCATCCCATAAATAATGTTTAGAGTCCTTTTTTAATTTTATTCTTATAAGAACTCGTTAAATAAGGCGATAACCTATTGGTGGTAAGATAATTGACTATATCGACATACCATTGGCCATCAGTCATCATACTATATAAATATTCATCTAAAAATTCGTCCCTTAATGGTATAGGTGGTTCTATATTTTTTAACATATTTAAGTGATCTGCTACTAGATTTTGGCCCCTTTCTTATCGATTATAGTAAGGTTGAATTCCTATAAGAGTAGTATACATCTAATTAGTCAAGGTTTTGTATCTTGTCTTGCCATTAAATATCACAAAGTTGCATGATCTAAATAAACTATTACTTTGCTCCTAATAAATAAGGTCTAAATTTTTCTAAGGCAAACACTATAGCTAAAAATTTCCTTTTCAGTGGTTGTATAATTATGTTGGGTTGGATCTAGTGTCCTAGAAGCATAATATATAACACGAGATTATTTTCCTACTTTTGACCTAAAACCACTCCAACTACATAGTTACTTGCATCACACATTATTTCAAAGGGTAACGACCAATCTGGTGATTTAATCACAGGTGTGGTAGTTAAAGAATCCTATAATTTATCAAATGCCATTTTTCAATCATTGGTAAATTCAAAAGGAATATCTTTTTGTAAAAGTTTGCATAATGGTTGTGTAATTTTAGAAAAATCTTTTACAAATCTTCTATAGAATCCAGCATGCCCAAGAAATAAATGTATTTCTCTTATCGTGGTGGGGTATGGTAACATTTTAACTACTTGAATTTTTGCTAGATCTACCTCTATTCCTTTATGTGGCACTATATGTCCTAATATAAGTATTTGATCTACCATGAAATGGCATTTTTCAAAATTTAGTACTAAATTCTTTTTTATACATTTTTTAAGTACTTTAGTTAAATTAACTAGACATTCATTGAAAGAATCACAATAAACTGTAAAATCATCCATGAAAACTTCAACAAAACTTTCCACCAAATTATAGAAAATACTAACTATACACCTTTGAAACGTTGCAGGTGCATTATATAAATCAAAAGGCAAACGTTTATAAGCAAATGTACCAAATGGGCAAGTAAAGGTTGATTTTTCCTGATCATCAGGGGCTACAGGTATTTGATGAAATCCTAAATAACCATATAGACAATAGTAATGAGCTTTTCCAGCTATTCTTTCTATCATTTGATCAATAAATAGGAGTAAATAATGGTATTTTCTTGTTGAGGCATTTAGGTTTCTATAATCTCTCCATACCGCCAAACCATTTTGGATTCTAGTTGGTAGCAATTCTCCAAGCTAATTTGTTATTATTGTAATTCTTGTCTTTTTAGGGACAACTTGGACTGGGCTTTCCCAATTGTTGTTAGCTATTGGAGATATTGTTCATGTATCTAATAGTTTAATATTTCAGCTTTTACTATGTCGGTCATAGGCGGGTTTAATCTATGTTGAGGTTGTCTAGAAGCTAGTGTATCAGTTTTTAGATTTATCCTATGCAAACACGTAGCTGGACTTATTCTTTTAATATCAATTATGGTCCATCCTATTATTTTTTTAAACTTTTTCAAAACATTTATCAACTTATTTTCTTCTGGACTTGTCAGTTTATTAGAAATTATTACTTGTAATTTAACACAGTCCCCTAGATAAATATATTTCAAATGATCTTGTAAGGTTTTTAGATATAATTATATGTCTTTAACTATTTAAGGTAAAATTTTTCAATGAGATGTAGATAAGTAAAGGTAATACGCAAGTTTTGGTAGTTCTTCATATGATTCCAAGGTACTAATTATTTGTTTTGCTTCATCATCACTATCATCATCTTCTTCTAAATCTATTATTACCAGTTCCAATTTATCTATTATATTTTTTGAAAAAGATTTTTTCTATTAATGGATCTATCATATCTATAGTACATATGAAAGAAACATCCATTGGATATTTCATTAGATCATATATATTAAAATTCATTGTATCGTCATCTACTTCTATTGTTAATGTTCCATTCGAAACATCAATCTTTGCTTTTGCTTTTTTTAAAATGGTCTTCCTAAAATTAGAGAAGTCATATTAGAGAAGTTATCTTCTTTTATATCTACTGGGAAGACTTAAATCATTAACGTGACTGGTGCATTTTTTAGTAACCCTAATGGTTTAACACTAGATCTATCGGCTAATTGTACAGCTTATACCAATTTCTTCTAAATGTACATATATCATTGGTAAATAAATAGATAAATGCATAACATGTATGGAGGCTCCCAGATCACATAATACGTTAGAAATTCCTATATTCTCAATGATATATGGAACAAAAAAACATCAGAGGATCAGAACATTTAGGAGGTAACTTCTTTTGAATTAGTTTGGATACGTGTTCTCCTAGACTCACCTTTTCATTAGCCTTAATCTTATTAGTGCATAAATCTTTTATAAAGTTATGTTACTTAGGTATATTTTGAATGACTTGAAACAGAGGTATATTGACTACTACATTCTTTAATATATCAAATATTTGTTTTTCTTTCTACAATTTCTTAGTATTTTTATTATCTTCCAAAATATGAGGGAATGATGGTTTATATTAATTTTTGTTTCTTTATCAAGTTCATTACCCTTTTCGTTAGAAATCTTGTTAATTGTTATTTCAATTTCCTTTTTAGTTCTATTTTTATTTCTTTTCTAGAAACTAATTGGTCCTATATTTTGGTTTCATCCATCTGTTTGCCACTATGGTGCTTTTTCATATAAAATAGAATAAGGTTGAGATGGTAATTTCCCTTGATTTACAAATTCACTCATTTGTGTTGCCATTTGACTCGATTTGTTTTTCAATTTGGTCATATCACTTTGTAATGTTTTAATTTTTTATCTTTTTCTCTTTATGAATTATTCAATGTTTTATACATTTGATAACCCTAATTATTAATACGATTATCTACATTCGATAGTGAGTAATTTGCGTAACAATTAAAGTTATAATTGGGATCAACAAATCCATCATAATGGTTCATTATAGCATTAGTTTCTTCTATTTTGGTTTATTGTGTCAAAGGGTATTCATCATTAGAATGGCTTAAATCATTACAAGAATTTAGTTTGCTTGATCTATCTTTTAATAATAATTCAACCTTGGCTTTTAGCTCGTCTACCTTATCGTGTGGTGTTTTATATGTCATATTCATTTCACTTAGATTTTCTTTGATTAGTTCACTCTTCTCACCATATTGCTTTGATTGTTTAGCCGTTTTATTTATAGCTTCTATTGATAAATTTAGTGGTTTATCGAATAAAGACCCTCCACATACGGTGTCTTAAAATCTTCATTCTAAGTGATTTAATCTTTCATAAAAATATTGCATTAAAGTTTTTTCTACAAATCCAAATCAATCTTTGACACCTACCCCTAAAATTCATCAAAGGTTTCTCCAATTTTCATCTTAGCATTACTAATTTTTTGTCTATACAAACTAATTTGTCTTGCTGGGATGTATTGATCAAGAAAGATTTGTAGCTTCTTTCACCAATTGGTTATGAGATTTTGAGGAAGGTAAAATAATCAATCTAAAGCTTAGTCTTTCAATACAAAAGGAAAAGCTTTTAATTTAATATAATCTATTTTTATATCCTTAGGTTTTAATGTGCTTACTTTGTGTATGAATTCTCCAATGAACTTTTGAGCATCTTCATTATCTTCACCATAGAAACACAGTAAAAAATTTACGAATCGAACTACAATTTGAATTCCAAAAATTATTGTGAAAGTTATATAAATAGGTTCATAAGTCGTAACATTCCTATCAGATTGCCTAAAAGTTAATTATTCCTCATTTTCAGCCATGTTATATGACTTTCAACAAGAAGGTTTCCAAGAGATTATTTTTAAAATATCCGTCAAGTCAACGGGCCCGAAAATTGACACGTGTCGACCGTGCATAATAATTTCCCGTATTTTACTTTTATTTTGTAGTAGTGATAAATGGGATATCGTCTCTGCATGAATTTTTCAAATCTCTCGAGAATTAAAGATACCCTAAAGTTTTATCGGATTAAACTTGTTTTAATTTAATTAATTTAATTAAACGGGATTTAAACACTAATAATATATGAATAAAATAATTAATTAATTAAAATAACTAAACTATAAACAATTTAAACTTAATAAACTAACCTAATATAATTTAACCGAACAACAAAATAATCAATAAATCAATGTAAATGAAATATCTAAATAAATATTTAAACAAACCCTCACTAAACATTATAATATACTTGGATTGCTTTCAAACACTAGAACATAACATTACTTCATAGCATAGTTATAATTATATCACATGGAATCTTGGAATTATTTAGTCCTAATTCATAATAGGTTGATAGCTTTTACCCAGCCACCAATTTTTCAAAATCTAATGGAAAAGCCACATTCTTATCATTGAAAATCTAACCATTGGATAAAACGCAACACCGTAGAAGTACGATAGGATTACACTCGATGAAAATCATGTCTAATCTAAGTTCATATTAAGCGAAGCTGCATAATAAACAACTTAAAACACAATTACCTAAAAAATTCACTCGGGAAATGCCCTATAGATTAATCCTAGTTACTACTTGTATAATTGTTGTCAATAAATATAGACATAGATTTAGACACTCTATATTAAGGAACATATTGGCCACTATATAGTCAATATAAAGGATCAATAGTTGTAATACGCTAAAACAACTTGTTTAATCCGTGATTGGCGTGTGTATGAATCGTTTTAAAGCATTAAGTACGTGATTCCGTAATAATAACTACATAACAACCCAAAGTATATTACATGTCTAAGGTTTGTTTAGATCAACTAACTACTCACTCATGCTAAAAATAAACAATACAAACGTATAATTAAAAGACATAATGAATAAATTTAAAAACGTCTTTAACAAAGCTCCAATGTTGCTTCACATATAAGACTAAACTTAAAAGACCAAAGGTTGAAAGGAAGATTAATAGAAAGTTAAAAAGAGAATAAAAGAGAAAAAAGAGAAAGGAGAGAGTTATTTCAAAGTTCTCTAGTCCAATATATCGTTTCCCTCGGAGTACATATCCTAGACAAATACAAAGTCTTCATTCTTATCTAAAAACATATGTCACCAACCTCAGTGATTTGTCAGCAATTACTAAGTTGTACGCAAATCGCTGAGGTAATCATTGAGTTTAGCTTTTTGTGCTCCACTAATTCAACTGGCGATTTCAAATGTATTCTCCAATTCGTTATGGATTCACTAGCTTTTTCTTGCTACCAATTTAGGTGGTGATTTTCAATGTAAATTCAAATCGCTGACTAATTGTTGGGCTTCTTTTCTAGTTGATTGTCTTGCTCTTCTTCCTCTTTTCTTCCATTTTTTCATTTTCCCATTTAAATCTTGAAATCACAAAAATAAGAGAATATTTAGTGTCATATCATCATTTATATCTTAAATCAATCTAAATTACACTATAAAACATTTCTAATTATTAACTTGTCATTAGTCGCACCAATTTCTGCACCATCAGTACGGACTAGGGAGCATGCTCATGCAGTGATGGAACCAACTCGTAAGGGGACCAGACAGCCTGTCGTTGATAAGATTTTCAATTTATAGTGAACACATGAAACTTTAAAGTTTAGAAGTGGATGATTTTAGATGCATGATCCTTTTATATCTATATTCATGTGCAGTAGAGTTAGGGTTCTTTTTATGCTTATTAGATTTTGTGAATGCTTGGTACTCGATTCATCAACTAGAGAGGAAGTTGCCCTAATAGGATTTGCATGATAGACACGGTTCGAGTTAGCGGATGTTGGGTACTCTTAACACCTTAAGAGACTAAATTTAAATTCTTTGGTGCGCCACACTAGAACAAATTCAACTTTGATAGAGGTTTTGAACTTCTATGAAAGACTTTTCATAGAGGTTTTTGACCTTTATAAAAAGTGTTATCTTTTAAGGCGTTATCGTATCTTCAATGCTTACGTAGGGGTTTCAAACCTCTATCAAATCTGGCTATTTCGTAGGGGTTTGAAACCTCTATAATATCTTTAGAGGCTTACATATTCAAACCACTATCAATTGTAGTGATTTCATAGGGGTTTGAAACCTCTATATTATCGTCAAAGGCTTACATAGGGGTTTCAAACCCCTATCAAATGTAATTTAAAAAAATAATAGCTGAAAATGCTCAAAATTAATTTCCATTTCCATTTTCAATTGAAAATATAACAAATCTACATTCCACTCGCAATATTATTATTCCATCGAGAAATTTGCAGTGTTCTACAACCAATCAACAAAAACAACAAATCGATAGCCACACATTTCATGAAACCCGCTAAAATGATCGAAAATCAAACAAATATTGAATTATGAACAACAACGATTCCTTCAACAAAAAGGAAGGGAACCTCAAGAACATCAGTGATTCCTTCAACGGTAACAACACCAGCATATCGGAAATAAGCACAATGGAAGAACATCAGTGATTCCTTCAACATAAAAATGTACTTGTTTAGTAAGTTTGAATACCAACCCTATAATCTATAATGTTGTGTTTTTTTTAACCTTGCATGAGAACATGAAAAGGTTATGAAAGCATATGCCCTCCCTTATTAATAGCACACATGAACAAGATTTTTTTGGAGTTGTGGTATTCATGCAAATTAAAACCTGCATAAATTCTTTGATATAGTTTTGGGATCAAGAAACTTTTTTGCAGTCCCAAAAAGCATCTTAAAGCCATAACCAACATTTATTATAAACATGCGATGCAAAGTATGCGCATAAATCCAATATTGTTAATTGAATCTCAAAGATGAATTTTAGCAAACCCAAGACTCAATCATAGAAATTACACCAATAAATACCTCTGGATAGTAGCTATTATCTATTTTTGCCATGCCTGCCACAAGATCAGCAGTAGTCTTGTTGAAGTTCTTTAAACCCTGCATTTCAATATCAAACACTAAGATTTTATTTGATATGATGAAATCCGATTCACATGTGAGCGACAACATAACCAGGGAAAATAAAACTCTCATCATCAATTGACAAAGCTGAATAAATAAAAAGAAATAGGCAACAAGACAACCGCATGAACAATAGGAAGAGGGCTACAACAAGTATATGTCTCTTGAATATACAAGCTATGCAAAAATCTCTTTTCTAGTTTAATTTGCAATAACTAACGGAGGCGTTAAAATAGCATACCAATCCTTGCACATCCATTATTGTTGTGGTTGAACCGATGTGCTTTTTTGTTCAATTGAACACTGCAATTGAACTAAAGTGTACCATCAATTTCAGGATATGGACAGATCAACAATGGCAAGTAAAGAATGTATCAAGGAGAAATTTAATACCTAATTTGATGCTTCAATGAATTCTACATAACATGAAAGTTGTCACGATCAACTAAGCTGTCATGAACAACTTTAGATCATTGAAGTTCAATACCTAATTTGATGCTTCAATGAATTCTACATAGCATGAAAGTTGTCATGACCAACTAAGATGCATTCATGTCGATAGATGGTCGAAGTTACCTTGAGAGTTGAGAGCAAATGAGAAATTGCTCCAAATACGGCACTAAGCAAGAAATAAGAGCAAGAGAATAGGAAATAATTCATTACAGTAAAATTAAGCTCAACTAAAAACAATAGGCACAAAGTGGTAGTAAGCAAGAAAGAACATAAAACGAAGATGACAATTCTAGAGACCAAGTTGTTTCATTTCAATGAAGTTATTGCTAATGATACTAATATAGAAACTTCTGATGGTTCCCATAAATATATAGTTCAACAAAGAAAATCCTCGTAAAGGCTATTATGGATTGTTTTAACTACCAAATTACATGACATCTTTAGGTATGTGCGATGGATCAAATTCTATCATTTAATTAAAAGACTGCTAATTTCAGTAAGATCGTGAACTAGCATGATCACGTAATCTACGATGAATGCAACACTGCAGAAAAAAAAAACAATAATCATCAAGGGCTTAAAGAGATTTTACCTTCAGTTTCCATGTTTGATTCGCCACTGGACTCTGCTCCTGACAGCGAACTAGCTAAAATGTAGCAAGTCATTTCTTTATCTGCTAAACTGAAGTGTACCATCAATTTTAGGATATAGATAGATAAACAATGGCAAGTAAAAAATGTATTAAAGAGAAATTTAACAATTGGACATGTATCAACAAAAGCAATTCTAGATATAAAAAGAAATATCTTATAAAAAAAAATATAAAAAAATAACCAGCAGTGTTATTAATAGAGATTTTACCAACAGTGTTCTTTAAAGTCTCTGATCAAACATTCCCCCAGTCCCTACTGTAAAAATCATCACAGTTTTCCCATTTCTCAGTATCTTCTGAACCGGGGCTTGCCCAATTTTGCCGCAAATAGACGCCTACATAGAGAACAACAATAAAAATCAAAACTTTCAAAAAACAAAAGTCACAATTGTCACCACTGTCGTCCAATGAAGCATTTGAGTACCAAAATCTCGAGTTTCTCTGAATGCCTACTACTTAAATCACAACAACAACAACAATTGACCCATTTCATGAAATTGTGAAGCACCTCAAACAAGTACAAATTATGATACAAAGTTCACGTTCCATCAAAAATCATTCACTAGGTGAAAACCAATTGCCATTATATAGTCCTATAGATCTGTAGAATCTAAGCAACATGCATGAATACCAAGAATTGATCATTAGCTAAGCTTGTGCTTGTAGGATTTTTAGTAACTTACTAAAGAATTAAGTAAAAAGCTTTATTGGTTTGGCACATATAAGGGAAATGCATTGAGTTCAATGTCTAATAATGATTCAATGAATACATTGACAGCGGAAGAGACATGACCTGCTAAGAATAAGCTGCGAAGAATAACTTTAATGATGACAATGCTAGAAGATCAAAAATAGTTGTGAAATAACTCAAAGCATTGCTAACAATTAATTGTGTCATAATGGCTTCTCCATGTGAGGAAAGTATATCAGTGAATCTCAACAACCAATGTAGTACACTGCCTTGCTGTAGAACCTCCTTAGAAAGTAATATGAGACATTGGAGAGCATGAACCTTTTGGTCTATAAATGTATTTGATAAATGCAAGTACAATAGCAGAGCAAGAAAGCCAAGCATAGAAACATATAAGAGTAGGGCCTAAAGAGTTGAAACTTCAACAAGGAGACTAGAAACTCTATTGCCAAAGTAAGAGAAAAAAAAAAAGAAACAACCCCCCTTTTAAACAACAAAGAGAGCAGGCTAAACTAACTGGCAGTCAAGCCAAAAGAAAGAACAAATGTGTGTAATGTAAATAAATTCTTATACATACCTCCCGAGAGCCCAAAGGGCTCGATGGGGCACATGGCAAGTGCAAATTCTACATTATCTTGATGCTCAGTTAGTATCTCCAAGGCAATGAAGCTATCATACTATTCCATAAAAATATAGAATCTGCCGTTATTTTCTTAAGGTTTCCAAACTAGCTAGAGATATTTTTGAGAAAATACAATTCGCCTACTATAATTTACAAGGGCAAAGTATCGACATCAATTTCTATGCTAAGCCATATCAAATTAAACTACAATTGTAATCATCACTCATCAGTTTATATAACTATTGATAGTGAGTTAAAAGAAAAAAAAATCGGGGCCCCTACATTGCCATATAAAACACCCTCATGACTGTAATTCATTGTTTTTGATAAATTGAAGAAATTTCAACTTTGGTTTAAGTTAGTTTCCTAGATTGCTTATTCATCGATTATGAACATTTAATTTGGAAAATTTTCACTGCATCAGATTGGTATCCAACAAACTAAATTAGAAAAATAAAGCTAGAGCAAACTTACATATGAACTAGGTTTTAAGATCTATTCAATTAGAATCTCTTAACATATATTAAAATATTACAAAAAAGTACCTAGAGTACTTACATATGAACTAGGTTTTGATCACCTAAGATGAAAGGTAATGTCCTTAGTCCACCCTTTTGGTCTGAAACCTCTTCTAGGAGCCTGTCTTGCTCTTGTGCCCTCCATCTTCTTCTCTTTGCTCTTGTGATCACCTAAGATGAAGGGCAGTGTCCTTAGTCCATCACCTAAATTGATTGATATATGTAAACACTAGGTAGTGCTGCTCTTCTAGTTTTTAGTTCAAAACTCGAGTTCTCAACTACCCATTAGTCAAGCATTTACACTGAACCACAACAACACATATAAAAAATGGGTGGAGCATGAATTTCAAATACTTGATTATCTCTCAGTCCCAAATGAAGTAGATGTCCTCGCTGATCTCTCCATCTCTAATCACGTACTCATTTGGATCTACACAACACAACCACAATTGCAATTCTACACAAAGCCGAAGGACTGAATAGTGAGTCCATCCTAATCACTGCTCAAATCAAGTATTGAATAGTTTTAGACTTACAAGAGAATGACGAAAGGTCGATAAAGTCTGAGGAGAGAGAACATCGATGCGTAGGTTACTAGCGGAGGATGTTTTGTAAAGATGAGAGGAACTGGAATGGAAAGAAAGCAAAAGTAAGGGATGGACAGATGGAGAAATGCTATGTATAGAGAAGTGAGAGCAAAGCAGAATGTATTTAAAGAAACACTAAAGTAACAAAGCTTAGTCTCATACAAAGCTCTTAAAACTAGACAAAATAAGCTCCTTTTCTATATACGAGCAAAAGTAACAGAAAAGAAGATATTGAAACAAATATGAAACATTGAAACTCATCAAGTTTCTAGCACCATCTATACGCTCTTCCCATCATCTGCAAGCACAAAAAAATTAATTCCATCAGCTGTTTCATACTTTTGAATCAATTCCATCAGCTGCTGCTAATTTAGTTAATTATGTATGTCGAATGCGGCGTCGACTTTTTTGTAGTAGCCTAAATTCCTAGTAGGCAAATAAAGTTAATCTATCAATTATAAATTTATAATGGCATTGAATCTCAAATCTTGAAAGAAAGGAAAGACCTGTGAGAATCTTTGCAAGACATTTCAATCTCTCATACTAGTTAACTTTGAAGAAAGTATCATATTGAATTTGAAGATGGATCAACCAACAACACCACTGGTGGTTCAAAAGTTCAAGATGCAGAGTATTTTCATATATATTATGGACAGACCTTCAAAGTCATCAAAAATGGTGTTATAAGCATGATTAAAATAAAGCACATATGAACTAGAAATTAATTCAAGTTGTCTATCACATTGTATAAACTCAATCAGAATATCCACAACACCATCAACAAATGCATTTCACCTTATCTCATTGAGGCATTTTCACAAACAGAGACCATATTCAACCAAAAAACTTGAATTTGAGAGCCAAAGTTTAAGATCTCGCACAAACATAACAAATCAACAATGCGAAACAGTGAAATCGCTTATCCAAATTCAAGTGTTCAAACTTTCGATCAATCTAGGTCGAGTATTGTGCTCAAATAACCAAGCCAAATCAAAGCGGAACCGATTCTCGTACTCACCTCAGCTGCACCGGCAAATATCGACCAATGAACGAACTAACAAACCAACCAACCAACGATTCACGAGAGTGAGAGATCGATCGATCGACCAGTCAGTGGAACGAATGAGAGGACGTGATTGCGAAGGAACTGAGATGGAAGTGATTGAAGGAGTGCTTGCACCCTAGATGAGGCTCGACAATTTGACATTGAAGGGAAATTGAAACCCTAGCTTGGGCATTGGAGACGATGAAAGTGAGTCGATGAGGAGAAGTTGATTGTGCTTTTGAGTTTTCAGTTTTAATAGTGTAATACATAGAGGTTACTAAAAAACCCTATGAATTAGGTGTTATAAAAAGCCTAATCACATAATACATGAAGGTTACTGCAAACCTTTATGAATTAAGTGCTATTAAAAGCCTTAATTGTTCTAGTGTCACTAGGCTAGTGGCACATTAATCCCATGAGGTGTAGGATAAGGTTAATCCTAACCTCAATTAGCGCGTACATAATGCTTGGTATGACATTTAATATTCCCGACATTGTCATAACCTAGGATTTTAGTTAGATGCAACACAAGAAAGGCATGAGACAAAAGGGTTATAAGCGGACTCTATGGGAACAATTAGTGTTTAGATGATTGAAGACTGCTGAGGAAGCAGATACGACTCCAGTAGCTCTAGCGCTTGGGCACTGGAGTAGTTATGCAGAAACAACACGTTGACTAACTCCACTAGAGTGACATAATTTATTTCTGATCCGCAAGGTCGATGGGGGCCCTGTCACCTCTTTTTAGATCAAGAAATGAATCGAGTATGCGAGTAGAAATAGAGTCTGTGAGTTAATCTGAGGTCATAAATCAATGTCAAACTAACCGAAAGAGACAGGGTGTTCCAACAGTCTCCTGTATATGTTAAGACACAGCGCGACAAAGCTCGTACTGAGGGTTGCTTGACCCATTACGAGACTTGTGAAAAGATTGAAACAATCTCTCGAGGGTCGAGAATTTAGGGTCATGTAGAGAATCAGGGAAGGTCCTAGGAAATTGAAGGCAATGGAAGTATATGGCATTTAGTATGGGCTTGCCATGACGAGAGGGGTTACCTTCTAAGTTTTTGTTGAACATCAATATCGACCAACTTTGAGGAGGCTTAAAGGGTCTACGTAAGGTCCATTGATTCAAACTAGAAAGGATTGGGTTTTGTGGAAGTCCGACAAGAAAGAGCTATGAGATTGTAGATCAAAGATCTAGAGATTCGTGACTCTTGGAGGATCAAATATGAGGCTTGGTTTGTCTCTATTCGAGGTAAAAGTGAATTGAGCCGACAACTGAAACTATTTTAACAAAATTTCAGCAAGTTGACTCTATGTCCTTATCACAAGACATTAAGGAGGTAATCAAACCAACGTAGTTCCACTACCAAGTAGGGTTACACGTCTAGAGCCCTGGAGTAATGTTGTTTTTTATTAGACGTGCTTGTTTTGAATACAGAGGAGTTTGATTATTCTTAGAGGTGATTGGATATCATGCAACAAGTAGTTGCCCGAGTTTCTTTCATTACAGTTGTGAAATTGACAAGTTAGTTGGGCATGGTTATTGACGGGAGGTTATAGGACGGGAGATGTCTTTGCATGGCAAACACCTACGTCCTAATACAACATTGTGCCTCTAAACCAATGGTCTCTTTGAGTACGGTTGTTGGTTTTCACGCCAAGGCACCTACGTCACGATTTGACCAGTTTAAGGAAAACTATCGTTGTCCTATGAGTTAGTTGCAAACGAACTTACCAATTAAGATGGGTGGGGTGTTATTCGAGGCTTTGTATAGTAGACTAAGAGATGTGCCTCCTACAAAATCAGACGATACAATAAGTTAGAAAGTTCCCTCATGATGAGTCGAAAACGGCGAAAGCCCACCAAGTGAGCGTGTTTCTCCACTCTATATGTGCCAAGATAGAGCATCATGTCATGCAAGGTCACACGAGGAATTCAGGTAGCTTACCAACGTTATTCAATTGGTATGCATCTAATAAGGAAAACATGGATTAGCACCGAGTAAAGTCGGGTTATAGAGTCGTCAAAACCGATTAAGTGGAAGACTTCCACTTCATTAGAGTGCATGGTCCATGTAGCATCCCCTATCCCAATTCAGGGTGATACCTAACCTAAAACCCTAATGAAGCCCCGATACACCATTCATACTTAACTAGAGCTAGAAGCCCCTCACCAATACTTGATAACCACAACCTTTATATCGCCATAATCAAATAATTGAAAGTAAAACGCAGTGGGAATTAAAAGCGTTTTCGATAATTACACGATATGCCAAAATCGCAATAAACCTTGATAGTAAAATTGTTTCCCGACTATGTTCATCACCAACAGTAACTAAATACAATGTATAAACATCGAGGGATAAGTTAATACATTGTAGAGAAGACAATGAACTCCTAATCTTCTCCGTTCTTGAGTTAAAGTGCACATTGTTAACCTAAAATCTTAATTTAGAATGAGAGCTCCAACTTGCTCAGTAAGTGAATCTCAAACTATACACCAATTGCCTATTAATAATCAATAATTCAATGCATAACAATACGATTTAATTTCATATCTAACAGGATAGTAGAATGAATATAACAATATATAAACAAATGCAAGTCATTGAGTCATATAAACTGTACCAGTGACTTTACTTTTTATTTCATTATTGCGAGAGCCATTTCTTATTTATTAAGGAATACCAATAATGAAATCACCACCATTGGCCTATGTGTGGTTTCATTAGTGTATTCGAGATTAGCTGAGTCTCTAAATTCCCTGGATAGAGATCGCTGACAAAGTAATTCACAGAATATGAAGGTAGGAGTGTAAGGCTCATCCTTAGCGACCTCTTAGCCACTCCATATCCGGTTAAGCTTATTCCATCTCACTTTAGAAGTATGAATTACGTTTTATGCTCACCACGATATAGTGCTCTCATTTCCCAATCGATAAACTACATGAACTAATTATACAACTTAACGTAGCATAATTGATAAAATAGACTAATCCGATTTACCTCAATTATAGTTTTCTAACTTTGTCCCAACTTACTCAACTCTCAAGATTCTCTAAAATTTCTTTTGTCAATCAAGAACCTAAAATAGACCAGTTGCTATCAATTCAAGTGCAATACCTTATTTTTAGGACCCCTAAACCCTCGATGAAACTAATGAGAAAATTCGGTTTTCTCCATTTTATGGTGTGGGAGTGTGCTTCTTACTTTGGTGGAGCGTGCTCCACCTCCTAGTTCATCAATCTTCATGAAGGGAGCGCGCTTCCCTATAATAAGGAGCGCACTCCACCAACAAGTGATTTGAAAAATAGAACAAGGCAATAGCCCATGTTCGGTCCTTCAAACACTTCTAATCTTCCCTGAATCATCGAGGAAGACCTTAAATGAGGACTTATACCATCACCAACCACCAACAATAACAATCAACCTAAATTCAGTGAGAATTCATCAATCAATCATCCAAATTTCAAAGCCAAACTTCGAACATACCAAATCAATTCCCAATTTGATTGTTTGATCCTTTCCTATTCAGCTAGATGATCTCTTTCACAAACACCAATTTTGAATCAAACCCTCACCAACTCCTTGTTTCCTCCATGAAACAGTGAAATAAACTAAACTATTTTGATTTATATATATGGATTTCCTCAATATTTGCATTGAGCGATCTCGAGAGTGATCCGATGGGAAACAAATTTAAGTGACACAAATCATGACACTCATACGCATCTCGAGGATCATCCATAGGTTCAATTTAATTTGATCTAAATCATAGGTTTTATATTTTAAATATACACACTTATGCATTTTAGTGTCTATCAATTCACTACACGAGCCAACGAGCACACTTGGGCATACACACTACTTCCACATCGCCCAAGAGTCACCCACAACCCCACATGTCATTAGTCGCACCAACGATTTCTTTATTTGTTTAGTTTTCAACTATATGTTTTACATTAATCCCGATTAATTACTTGTAGTCCATTTAACCATTTTCCACTCCAAACAAATACAATACAATCATGCCATCACACCTACACGCTAATCTAGATAAGTCGGGATTAACCACGAGCCTAACTCGGGTTAATTAGAATTCAAATTAACATTGATCACCTACTTAAGGTAATAGGTCATTACAGTTTAAGTTTTAAGTAGACTCGTAGATGAGGCCTAACAGACTTTTAGAGTCAAGTGAGTGGTGCCTTGAATGCGAGAAAGTTTTCCAAGTCAATATCGGACCATGCAATTTCCTTAAATTTTTACTTTGGTACCACATTCTCTTTATTTGGGAAGATTGTGATAACACAGATTCATCAAATCAGAATTATTCCATAATTATGGATTTATGACTTGTAATTATGGCTAGCTTGTTAAGCTTGGTCGACAAATCGATCATAAAAAGCCAAGGTACATTGTTATTTTTAACGTCATGCATGTATACTTATGTATTAAATAACATATATGTATTACGCGATATAGCTCGAGACTTTCTTTATAAGAGTGAGCGCTAATTTGTTTTGCGAGAGTAAACCTATGAGAAACTCCGTTAGCATTCCTTTCATAGCACTCGATTATTTGTAGTTTTTACATTATGTTACTCTTATTGTCGTTGTTGTTCATGCTTCGATTTATTACTCCAGTCCCAAGAGTATCAGGTCAGCCATCGATGGGGTCGGGCATGGCATATCCCCGCACCTGGGGTATGCTACCGCGAGTTTAGCTTGAGTAGTCTTCCCATGTCAGCAACCATGGATGATTGTTTCTCCCGCAAGTAAGGTATGAAAAGATTGGCAATGAGTTTTCTCCTGTCATCAACCCCTTCTCTAGAGGGATTGGTCGGAAGTTTAACTTCCGTTCACCAAGTAACTCTCTTTCGACTGTGTGAAGTGAGCGTAAGTTATTCACTAGTAACGCCTACTCGGTTCGACAAAGCTGACCCCCGATTCGACGTGATTTGACATTATACATGTGTCCCATTGATTTCCTCGACTTATTTTCATGTGATTGTCTACTTTCTAGCCATTTTACTTAAATTGCATGATTTGTAGTCGTTTTATTATTATCATGAATACCAAACCAACTTATCTGGGATTTACTATATAGTGTTCAATATCATCTGCCAAATGTATGTTGTGTATATATATGGAAGGACTCAATCCCTTGAAGTCATCTAGTGTCCATCCCATATTTTTTTTATATTGCTTTAGGATGCACATTAATATCTCCTCTTCCAATTTTGACAACTTGCTTGAGATAATCAATATAAGGGTATCATTCTCATATAAGTAAGCATAATTTAAGTGATTAGGAAGCTATTTCTGATCAAGTTAAGGGGTTTTTTCAAGCGAAGGGAGGAGCTTGGAATCGAAAAGGGTAAATTTATAGGAAATGAGAGTTCTGGATGGAGTTCATGTTACTCCAACTCCATTGTTACATCTTTGACTTTAATGTCGAGTAAAAAAATATATTCTAATTCATTAGGAGTTACTCCCTGGCAGATGACTGAGTGCAATGTGCCCTCTTTAGGAAAATAAGAAACTTTCAGTTTAAGTGGATCAATCACATCTAATGTACATAAAAATGAGAAATCAGCAAGATATATCATGGCGTCGTAGGTATTAAATAGTGCAACATCACCATTATATTTCATAAGCGAAGATCCATTAGCGATGCTGATATTTTCTTGTGCCGTCATCTTGAAAAGGCGTCTTAAAAGGATTGAAGAATGGTTAGGGAATGGTTCCTCTCTCATATCTGGGATAAAGAAATAACCAAGGAAATACAACATGTCCACTTTCACTAACACATCTTCTAGGACTCCTACAAGGTGCATTATCGACCTGTATGCTAAATGAATCATTATCCTTATATCATAAGTGATTTATAATTGAGGGATTCAAAAATTGATAAAGGCATGAAATTTATGGAAACTCCTAAGAAAGATATTTCTCATGAGGAAGATGATCTAGTTTTACTAACAAAAAAATATAATAAATTGTATTGGAAATCTCAAGTTATGAAGACTGGTGGTAAAAGATATACCATAAAGAAAGAAGTTAAACAAAAAACAATAGATAAAAGCAAGCTCATATACATAGAATTCGGAGGATTAGAGCATTTCCAGGTCGAATGTTCATATGGAAGAAAAGAGAAATCGCTAACTAGCACATTAAGTGATTCAAACTCGGAGAATGAAGAAGATTATGTGAATCATCACATTGTTTTTACTATCGTGCATTTAGTTACAATTGCCACTCTAGAGTTTGCAGTTGCATCCACGTCCAAAGAACATAACTCTGCAAATTCAGAAAATGATGTAAGTGATTCGGATAATTCTAATTATGATTTACCTAATCATACTAGTCATGCAGAGATGAAGGAAAATTATTCTAAGATGATCACAAAATGGGAAGAAGTCGTTGCATGCAATAAAGCTCTTGAACATCTCCTAGAAAAAAAAAAAAAAAAAGAGTTGATCGAATACAAAATCAAACTGGAATAAGCAGAGAGCAAAATCAGTAGGCTTAATAAAGGAAAAGCCAAACTTGATGATTTTCTGCAGCGTGGAAAAAAATAGGATGATCACAAGGGTCTGGGTTTCACCAAAGGATCATCCTCTATGGTATCCCTCACTGAACCTATGAATTTTGTTAAAACACAGTATCAAAAAGCTACAATCAATAGTGAAGAAGAAGGGTCAGAACTACTTGCCACTTCTGTGGCATCAAAGACACATATGTCCTAGGGACTTAAAATGATTTGAGACTGGCACGAAGGCAGCACTAGATTACTAAAAAAGTGACTCAAGAATAAGGGCAACATCAGTACAATCATTATAAATGATAGATCCCCAAAAGAGGATGTATGTCATGTTGCACATATATCACTAAAGTCCATGTCATCCTTTGACTGGTGCATTGATTGTGGTGCTCGAAGTATATGACCAATGATAAAGGACTTCTCGTCAACTATCAAGTTTGTGTAAGGGATATGTCACACCCGGAGATGGTGTGCGAAGCCAAGTCATTGGGAGGGGAACTTGGAAGTTCCTGGTTTACCTGTTCTGGAAAAGGTTCTTCATGTTAAAGACCTAAAGCGAAATTTACTTAGTATTAGTAAGTTATGCGATTAAATTTTCAATGAAAATTTCACTAAAAATAGTTTTGATGTGTATGATGTAAAAAGAGAATGTATCATGACCGAAGAAAGTTTATCTAACAATTGCTACATATTGCAATAGCTTAGCAAGTGTTGTTACAACTCAGCAACAATAGAAGTCTGGCATTAGTGATTAGGGCATGTCCAATATAGGCACCTGAGAAGGCTGTCAAACCTGGAGGCGGTACGTGGACTATTAAAGATCAGTATCCCCACCATCAAAATATGCAAACCGTGTCAACTTGGAAAACAGAGAATAGACAGTCATAAATCCGTTGATAGATTTAATACTTCAGTTGTCCTCAAACCCCTACATATTGATCTAGTTGGACCCACTCAGGTGACAAGTGTGCTAAGGAAAAGATACATTCTGGTATGTGTTGACGATTTTTCTCTTTTCGCTTAGGTTATCTTCTTAAAAGAAGAATCAGAAACTGTTGAAAGTTTCATTGATTTGTATGTAAAGTTCATGAATGAAAAGGCAGTTTCTGGAGAACACATTGTAAGGATTAGAAGTGATCACAAGAAAGAGTTTGAAAACTCTAAAGTTTCAAGCATTCTATAGGAATTTAGGAATACATAAAGAATTTTTAGCACCCATCACACCTCAACAAAATGGGGTGGTGGAAAGGAAGAATAGAGATGTCCACAAAATGGCGAGAGTCATGCTCACATCCAAGGTCTTCTTACCAAGCTCTGGGCAAAGGCAGTGAACACAACATGTCGCACTATCAACAAAACTTATCTTCGACCTTTCACTTACAAGACACCTTATGAGCTTTAGAAAGGTAAAAAACCTAACCTCGCTTACTTTCACATATCTGGAAGCAAGTTTTTTGTATTTAAAGATACGGAGGTGCTGAACAATTTGATACGAGAAGTGATGAAGATAATTTCCATGAATATTCCATGAATAGTAAAGCTTACAGTATTCTAAATCAATGTGCCCATAAAATAATGGAATCAATCAATGTTTCCTTTGCCGACACTCCATCGGAACAGAAAGTACCATAAGCTGAAAACAGTGATGATAAATCAATTCCAATTGCAATTACCTCAGTGCTCCAGTTGCAAGTGGAGTAGAAATTTCACCAGCACAGACACCATACAAACATCATATATAAAAAAATGAGTAAGAGCTATCAACTATTAATCGAGAACACTCAAGTATAATTCAGAAAGATCTGCTACCAGATAACATTATTGGTGAAAAAGAAGAAGGAATAATGACTAGAGATACAATAAGAATACAATACAAAAGGTTAGCCAGGTATGTCTCGTATGTCTCTACTATCGAGCCTAAAAATGTATCTAATGCATTGCAGGATGAGTATTGGACTATACCAATGTAGAAGAAGCTAAACCACTTCCAGAGACTTGATGTCTGGACCTTAGTACTAAGACCACAAAATGCCAATGTAATTGGCACAAAGTGGATTTTCAAGAACAAATATGACGCACAAGGAGAAATGGTCAGAAACAAGTCTTGTTTAGTAGCTTAAGGTTACAATCAGGTAGAAGGAATATATTTTTATGAAGCATTTGCACCTATTGCAAGATTAGAATCTATTCATCTACTTCTCGTTATTGCATGTTCTTTTGGTTTTAATTTATATTAGATGGAAATCAAAAGTGCATTTCTGAATTGGACGGTCAACGAGAAGTGTGTGTTGAATAACTCAAAGGCTTTGAAAATCCCTCCTTCCAAGACCACATATGTCGATTGAAGAAAGCACTCTATGGGTTGAGATAGGCGACGCATGCTAGGTACGGCCACTGCCTTGCAAAGTTTTTGCTAAATTATGGCTACAGTCTTGGAAATGTTGACAAAACAGTATTTGTAAAAGCAAAAATCCATCAGTCTTTATAGCACAAATATATGTTGATGTATAGTCTTTGGGGCTACTACAAACTGATTAGTAGATGAGTTTGTCAATAATATGTAGAAGAAATTTGATATGAGCATGGTTGGAGAGCTCACTTATTTCCTCGGTCTCCAAGTTCACCAAACTAGCCAAGGTATGTTTTTGCCATAATGAAAGTATTCTTGCTCTTTGGCCAAATGATTTGATTTGGAACAGGTAAAGCATGTAAGAACACCAATGGGTACCAACGAGAAGTTGACCGAAGATAAGCATGGAAAACTAGTAGACTCATCTCTTTATAGAAGCATGATTGGGAGTCTCCTCTACTTCACAGCTCACATACCAAATATTTCATTTAGTATGGGGTTGTGTGCATGTTACCAAGCAATACCAAAAGAATCGCATATGACAGCATTCAAGAGAATTATTCGATAAGTAGCAGGCTTATCTAACATTTCTCTAGCTATTTACAGTGACGCTGACTGGGCAAGTAGTGCAGATGATCGAAATAATACCTTTAGATGTTGTTTCTTTACGGGAACTAATATGGTGTTTTGATTCAATAAGAAACATAACTCAATCTCACTCTCAATAGCTTAAGCAGAGTACATTGCAGTTGGAAATTGTTGCACCTAATTGCTCTGGATGAAAAAAATGTTAAATGAGTACAACATCTAGTTACAACAGTTTGTTGTGTTCTGTGACAAACGAAGTGCTATAGACATCTCAAAAAATCTCGCTCGGCATTCAAGAACTAAGCACATTCAGTTAAGGTATCACTTCATCTGTGATTTGGTAGAAAAGAAGGTAATCTCTATTAAATATGTTCACACTGAAAAATAGTTAGCTGATATATTTATTAAAGCCCTTGATGCTTATAGTTTGAATTTTTGAAATGGGCTATTTGGGTATGTTTAAGTGCTATATAATTCACCATCGTTACTCTCCCCAAAACTTTCATTCAAACAATCATTTTTTTCTAATAAAAATAAAATAAAAGGGGAGTAACAGAGTGCGCGTAGTATTATGAGTGTCTTGATTTATGTAATATTGAACACTAACTATAATATTACCGTTTAAATTTGTTTTGATTTTATTTGTAATTATCAATAACCCTATTAATTAGGGATTGGTGAGAGTTTAAAGGGAGGTAGATAAGCATCAAGGTAATCAAATCGAAGCCATTGTTATTTAAGTTAAACTTCATCGTATTCATCCTTTGATCATACCTCATCGAGTGTATCAATTGTGATTCGGCCTACTTTGATACCCTCACTTGATCATCCTCTCTAAGTCTTTTCTTGAGCACTTACAACGAGATGAGCACCATGGTTCGAACGTGAAGCTCTATAAAGGGAACTGCATCTAAGGCACCAGTTCAACCAAAAAGGAATAAACCAGTAAAGAAATCGATGGAGGTGCTGAGTCCTACACCACTCAGCATGGTTCCACCACTGTCTCCAATTCAAGAGAAATCTTCATCATCATTAAAGGTCTTCCACCACTATTGAAGAAGAAGCCTCCTCACATAAGCGATCCAACTTCATCATCATCGACAGAATCAGACAACCCTATGAATTACAAACTCCAAGCATTAAAAGTTCAAAAAGAGAGTATGCGTGTCACCCTCGTGTCTAATCAAGTCAAACCTAAAGAAAAAAACTAGGGAAAAACATGATAAAGAGCAGATACAACTGAATGTTTCACCAACAGTTGCTACAAACAACCAACCCAGTATTCAACAAGTGCTTAAAGAAGAGAACATTCAAAGTACTACCATCAAGCAAGTTGAAATTGGTTATGATGTTGTTTCAAACAAGCTTAGTGTTGAAGAACCCAATCTTGATGAGCTCATGGATACTACAGAGCAGAAGGCTCCTAATCTGTCCATGGACACTTCTGTTCTAACTATGACTACTCCAGAAAGTGCAATTCTTCTTGTTGAAATAGAAACAACGGAGCATGATACCACTAAGATTCTTAATCAACAAAATCCTCAAGATCAGGAAACCTTTGATGATTTAGGGGTAATCCATGATGAGTCTATTATTCCAGAGGAAGATGATAATGGTGATGATGAGACTATTCTACTGTCATCATCAAAAAGAAAACTGAAGAAGAAGGCTTAAAAGGCAAAGGTTACTTATCCGGTTCTAATCGGTAAGCCAGTAAGTTTGATTGCAACTGAAGTTAAAACTGAGGACGATTTTTCCACTGGTTCAGATTCTAAAGGACTAGCTCCTCGGAGCAATATTCCAAATTCTAATAATGAGATAGAACACCCAAGAGTAAAGCTGGGCAACCATATAAGTTTGTCTCGAAGAATGCTTGATGGAGAAACAAAAGCAAGATATGAGGGACTCAAAAGCAAGAAACGTCACGCAAAGACACTCCTTCACAAAACGGACTATGAAGCTAAAAACGTGGTAACTTTTATAAAGTCTCGTTTTCTCTTCAATATCTTCTCTTTTCCAACCAGATATAATATGAGTTTGGTCAAGGGATTTTATGCCAATATGAAATTATATGCTTTTAATATTCCTTCCCTTCATTTTCAACGAGTATATGTTCGTGGGAAATTCATTAAATTCTCACCTAGAGCAATCAATGAGTTCTTGGAATGTCCTTACAACAATGAAAGACGTAGATTTCCTGAACAATTTAAGAATCTAAACACCATGTCTACATTGATCACCACCATCACTCATGGTAAGGTGAATGAGTAGGTACTGAATAAGGAGAAAAAGGAAACAAATGATATGACTACCTTGCACTTTAGCCTATATAATCATATTACCAGTAATCTATTGCCCACCAGACATGGGAACACTTTTGATAGGGAGTTGGGATTTTTATGCTATAGGACAAGGGTCACATTGTGATATTGGTGAGATAATTTTCGAGCAATGTTGCAAAGGATCAAACCTGGTCTACGTATGAATATTTGTTCTTTCCATATCTACTAACTCATCTTCTCGGCTATAAAGAAGTACTAAAGGATAATCAAGATTCATGGTTTTTGCTAAAGTCAAAGGCATTACTAACAAGTTCAAAAGGGCAGAGTCTACACATTTCAATGACTTGCTAGTTTCAACTCCGTTAGCTACTTCACCACCGTACTTGTCGCAACAGGGTGGTATTCCGATTATAACTAGTAGTACGGAAGCTGGCCTATCTAGAATCTATAAGAAGAAGCAGAGGAAGACTCGGACTGCATTTGAGGCAACTACTTCATTTGTGCCTGCTCAGTCTTACTAATTTCTCGAGCTCATTTTGACTCAGTGTTGGATGGAAGTGATTTTCTGGACCCAAGGAAATAACAAGAAAATGAGCTAAAGACATCAATTCGAGCCTTACTTGATAACTTGTTTCAAAGGCTGTTCGAGTTTCTGAAGCTTATTGCTCCTACACCCCTTGAAGCACTAGGTGGTATATGGTTCTCCTTAATAATATTGTCCTTATGTTATTACAAAGGGGAGAATTATTTGAAAGTTTAGGAGTTTGGAGGGGTTATTTCAATTCTGTTGAAGATACCGTTTATTTTTACTTTCTTAAGTTTGTTTGTCTGAAGATACTTCTCCTAGTATTTTTTGTGACATCCAGGATTCCATTGAAGACTATTTGGAGATGTCGAGAGTGTGGTGCAACCAGTTGACTAAAGTGGTTGTAACCACTATGGAAGATGTTACGTATTTATATCAACAAGATCTTTATCTTCTCACTTTCGTAAATTTTTTAAAAGAGTATTGATGAACATAATGAAGACTTATGTGACTCTTTATAATGACGCAAAAGGTTAGCCGATTTATGATTATTATATATGCTCCAAATGCATTTACCAACAAAATGACGAAAGAGGGATTGTTAATGTTGTGATCTTATCGATAATTTTGATTTGTCATTATAGTTGTTACGATCAACATTATCAGTAAAGAGTCATCTAATACATGTTCCATGTGCTCAAAATCAGATTAGAAACAGTTGGAGATTGGATGAAGATATGCGGTTGCAACCGATGGCTCAAAGCGGTTGCAACATGATTTCTAAATCAAACAGTTGAAGATTTGATTTTATCCTCAACCGACTAAAGGCTAACCGAAGATTATGAAGAGGTTGGCGATAGCAATTCAGAAGAATGATCACCATATTTTTTATCATGCAGGAATGTGGTTATTTGGAAATTGAGATTAGACAGATCTTACGGTTAATAGTTAGGATTGTGTAATCTACATGGTTTATTTATTTGTCAGAGTGATCGAGTCATGTCCACCAGTTATTCAGTTTACTTTGTATTGTGAACCTGTTCTGTTCACTTCATTATCGAGTTCTAAAACCCCAAGGGGACTTGGGTGTTCCAGAGAAAGGGAGCCTCACTCACAAGAGGAGCCTTGTGTAAGTAAGGTTCACATAGCGACATATGAGAAAGTGCTAGGAGGAGCTCAGTGAGGGAGTCACATGAATGAGTCATGTAGTTCATTATCTTCATACTAGTGGAGTTTACGTCTGAGTGTGGCCCCGCAGATGTAAGACTTGGACAGAACTACGATAACACATCTAGTATCCTGACTTGATTTAATTTCCGCATACTTTATTTTAAGTATTTGCATTGATTACTATTTCCTTGTTAAAACCACCTTTGTATTCGATTGTAACCGACTTTGGTTATTTCAGTTATCACAACCAAGATGGATATGTAGAATCCCAATCCCATATATTGGCCTGTGCTTAAATATCTGAAAATGAAAATGAGCTACTTAGTTGTTTTTTCTTAAATCATTCAATTATGTAAAAACGTTCAATTGAATTGCAAACTAACATGTGCCAAAAAAAGAAAAGAAAAGAAAGAAATTAGACACTTAAATTCACCAGATGTTTTGACATACCAGCAAAGTTTTCCATTATTGATACAGACAAAGGTACTTCCAAACTGTATGTCCTACATATGCAATTAACAAATATAGGTGACTTGATCCAGTATTGGTACAAACGAAGGTACTTCCAAACTGCATGTCCTACATATTGAATCAACATGGAGGTGACTCGATAATAATTTGGGTCTTCCATGTAAGAGTTATTTGGTGAAGACAATGAAATAGACCAGTGCTACAAGGACTTGAAAAAAAAATGAAGTTGGGCATTCCAGAAAATAAGTATGCTCAATATACAGAAAATTTTGTATCTTTATAAGCTGTCCAATACCGTAGTTGATTTGAGAGGATACAATGCAGGAAAATTTGGTACCTTCTGTGAAGCTGAAAAACTAGTGAAAATAATGCATACATACAGTGACAGGTATATATGACGTCGTTGGATGAATGGATGAATGCACGCCGATGAAGCTCCATGATACGACCATGTTTTACGATGACAATGCCGTGGCAATCTCTTAACAGAAAAACGCATGCTTCAGCATTTTGATATGGTTAACCAACAACAACGAAAACTTCAAAACCCCTGTATAAGTCCATATGAATTGTGAAAACCTGGATGAATGCTCGAAATTTCCTCAAGGTTGGTGGGAGGAGGACATTGAAAAGATCGTGGCAGTAGCTCTTCTTGGATTTACTGTTCAGCTAAGTTTGAGAATGTCAAATGGTTGGGGAGCAGTGACTTCTCATCACAGTCATCAGTGTCAAAACCATCTTCTCCATATTCCACTTCAATCATGCTTTCCTTTCCTTGCAGCTCATCTGATTCAGAACATTGGATGTGAGAATATTCTCCTCCTGCAGGAGGATTGTCCGCCTCTATTTGTAGCATCTCTGATTCTATCAATGCATGCATTCGTGCCCGTTCTCTATCTCTTGGATAAGTACAATAGAGGAAAGAGTAGATGAGGCAACATAAAAACATTGGAATAGCTATAGCCGTGTATAGAGCCTTTGCCAATGATGTTGCATTCTCTCTATCTGTTTCAATCTCTACTGATTGACTGGATCCTTGAGGAATCGGTTTGTAACCATAAACATGCTGCAATAGGAGTCCGACTACAGGTGGAGCAAACGATGCAAGAATGGACTCAAATGACCGATCCAAGGCATAGATGCTTGTCCTTGATTTCTCAGGGACTATCTCCGCAAATATAGGACTGCAAGAAATACAGTGATTAACTAATCATTTTCAAGTTTACTCATTAGCTGCATTCTCTTCAGTCTCATAGTTCGTATCCAAAGGCAAAAAGGAAAATGAATAGTAGTAGTACCAAAATTGTATCCTGGGATAACTAGAGAGCATCATGGCTTATATTTCACGACCTTGAACCATTAAAAAGATCGAATTGAAAAAACTTGTTCTTACTTGTTTTGTCAGTGATTGAACTAAAAGCTACAGCTTTCAAGAAAGGGCCAAATAATGGATGCCAGGCTAATACAAGTGGAGAGAGAAGGGAACTTGAAATCAGAGCTGAAGATTAGACTCATGTTAGATACTTAGATCATTTTCTTGACCTAAAACCAGTAAGTGCAACTAAGTAAAAAACTATTCCATTGCTCACAATCCCAAATTAGTTGGAGTTGGCTACATGGATGAAACTCTTCCATTGTGCTCAATGTATATAAGTAAAAATAAAAAAAACAAACAAATAAGGGAGGGATGTAATAAACAATTCAAGCTTGCTACATATGAACGTTACACTTTTCTAGTTTGTGTTAGCGTAGAAAATCTTATATGTATGATATACAAACAGTAATTCTCCTTTAAATATACATTGATTTTCGTTTTCTATTGCCTTCCTTTTCTTTTTCTTTTCTAAAATAAAAATTGATTATCTTTTATTGGAAGTTTAGAACTATACTTTTAATTTTCTTATTATTAAGGTCATAAGAGAAAGAAAAGGTGCCGCACTAGAGATTGAGCTTACTTGTTTGTAGCAGCAGAGTTCCATGATATGGACAACCCCATAACAGCCATAACCAACCCATGCATGAATCCGGAAGAAGGATCATCAGGTATTACCAGCAGTAGCAATGCTGCAAGCGGAATGGCTGATCCTGAGCTTATCTGAGACAAAATGATTCTTCCAGAATTTGGGAAACGCTTGGAAAGGATGTCTCCCATCTTTCCCCCAAAAAGTCCCCCAATAGAACCAGAAACTACAAAGAGACCCATGAGAAATCCCGTTTCTTTGTGAGAGAACCCGATGAGTTCTAACCACATAGGTGCAAAAGACAATGCCGACCATGGAAATGATCCCGAGACACCTTGCGCTACAATTATCTGGAATGATGGGATCTTCACCACCAATTTTGCTTCCATGATTAAGTCCTTTACTTCTGACAAGAAAGATTTCTGCGGTTTGTTGCCTTCATTGGAATAGCTTGGATCATTTGCAAAAAGGTAGATCAAAACTCCTATGATAACACTTAAAACACCAACTAGATGAAATGAAATTCTCCAACCAGGAATATCCATGAATGATGTGGGAGCTATAAGAACTGAGCATAGGCCACCAAGAATTGATCCTATATTACCAGTTAGTTGTAGCCATCCAAAGGCTACACCCCTATTGTCGTCATCTGTCGAATCAGCGACAAGGGACTGAATGGCAGGTGCCGCTATAGCAAGCCCAATTCCATTCAAAGCACGCGAAACTGCAGCCTGACGAGGGAACAGTAATCATTGTAAACTTACAGGATACAACCAAAAAATATCTTTAAGCCAGTAGAAGGCTTAAAGCATAAAAAATTAAATTTCGCAGCTTTAATTATCTTCTACGCTTGCACTAAATCGGGCAAATGGAAGAGTTTGATCCATGTAGCCGACCCCAATTAATTTGGGACTGAGGCTATCTTGTTGTTGTATCTTCTACACATTGAGGAAAAAGGAAATAATAGCTACACAAGGTCGGATCTATATATGGAGCCTGAACTGAAACTTTGATTTCGCCTTATAGTTCGATCTCTTGAAAATTGGAATTAATTCAGGGAAGTTTAATTCTCTTCGAAGAATTGTTGTCAAAAATCGTCATCTTGGAGAAGTTTGGAAAATTTTTATTTAGATGATAAAAAAAAAACAATATCGCTTTTTAAGGATGTTAATACAGGCATGATTATGCATTTGTAACATAAAAAATCACAAATTATTGGTTTGAACCATTTTTATTGACACAAGCCATGCATATTACGTTATACGTGCATGGTATAAATTGTTTTAAAACTTTTTTTCTCTTTACATCAAATATGGAAAACATCGATCTTTACATCATTCTATACAAGATGTTATCATTGAATAACTAACAATTTAATTTATAAATTAAATCGCATAATAATTGATATAAAATGTATTTACAAAGAATTTAAGAAACTCTGATTAGACTCTACCTTTTTTAGATAACGTCTTTTTAAAAAAAAAAAAAAGTTGTATACAAACTATGTATAAAAAACGTATATAATACATAAGTTTCGAAAATAGAAGAAGGTTGTATACAATTGAGTATAAAAGTGAATCTCTATTCTTAATCAAAGTTGTAATACAACTGTGTATAAAAGTTGTATACATAGCTGTATACAACTGTATATTAGCTTTGAGTCAAAGTTGTATATAATAAATTTCGATATGTACAAGTGAATAACTATGCTTAATCAAAGGTCTTAAACGAAACATTGTATAGACGTGTGTGAGAGACTTTAAGTAAGTCACGCCTAATCCTTTCGAAATCACGATTGTTCGACATCAAACAAACCCATTTGATTATGCTCATCTTCCTCCTCTTGCTGATCCTTGCTCTTGCCCTAAACTATTCTACTCCTTACCCCAATTCTCAACTGCACAACCTTAGTCATCTCAGGATCTAATTTCAAGAGCAAAGAAGAAGTGAGATGAAGATTACACTTCATAGTTAAGAGAAGGTAGACGAGAGAAAAAGTCCAAAGAACACAAAACTAGAGAAAAGAGGGAGAAGCGAAGTGAGGAACAAGGTAAGGAATGAGGTAGACTTACAAATTGTGTGCATGCTTTCAGGGATTGGAGTTTTCTTCTCTTCGTTGTTTATTTCTTTTTTGAGGTTCTGAGTTCTTGCCAAATAGAAAAAGCCTTTATACAATTCAATTTTTTTTATTGCATCAATTTTTTCAATCGAAATTTGCTTCTTTTGTGCTTTTTTTTTTGCAATCACATCAACAACTATCAAAATTTGTTTACTTATTTCAAAAAATGTGGCAATTTTACGTATTTTCTAAAATACCTTGTGCTTTGTTTTGGCCCCTATGATATCAACAAACTTTTGCCTAAAATTCGGCGAAGTTTTGGCGATGTTTTCTTCCTTGATCTGGAGTCAGCGTCAATGGCTCAAGTCAAATCTACAAATCTACATAGTTTAGAATCCTTCAGTAAAGTTTGATGTCCAGGCATTTATTGTACATGCAAGAAAATCTATAATTCGTTGTTCTTGACTTTAAATGTGTTATTTCTCAATTAAAATTTATCGATAATATTTCAAATTTGTCACATTCTATTTTTCATCATTTTTAAAGAAAATAAAGTGAGTTCATTTAATCTTTCTACCGACATTAAAATTTCCGAACAAAAAAAAAAGATTGAAATTAATTTTAACTTGAAAAGCTTCTTTCTAAGCGTAGAGAAAAACTAACACATGTTGAAACCCTAACTAAAGCAAATAAAATTTGTTTTAAGATGTTGGGCTCGCCAGCGCCTGTTTCTACAAGTCTATGGATCTCGCTAGTACTGAATTGTCCCCAATATAACCACCGTTTTTCTCCAAAAAGCCTCGGTACTATTTGAAGAGAGATCCACACCTTATCCTCTTTATGAAGTCCTACTGAACTGATGTGGGACTATTTTTGGATCCACAAATTCTCAACAATCTCCACCTTGGACCGAAATCATCCAACCTGCCGCATCGCATGATTTGTCATCGTTATCATCTTGAGGAAAGAGAGCTCAAGGAACACGTGACCATCGACAAACATGCCTTGTCTCAGTCAAGCCATCGGCTCTGATACCGCTTGTTGGGCCTGCCCGTAGGTCCATGGATCTCACTACTAGCGATATTGTCCCCAACTTAACCACCTTTGGTTCATAGGTGTGGGGTTTTGATTTGGAAGGCCTCGATACTATTTAGGGAAAAATCCACACTCATATCCTCTTTACGAAGTCTTACTTAACCAATATGGGAGTGGAACGAGACTTTATTTCGATCCACACATCCCCAAAATAACATTTACCATCTAGCCACTAATTTAACCTTTTATCAATATAATAAAGCATCTCTATGAAGTACATCTATATTTATGCAACAAAAGGAGAGTTACAAAAAATAGGCTTGCACGCACTAGGGATTGGGCAACCCTTTCGTTCATCAGGTAGGATGAACCTCATCTTAAAGTATAAGTTTGGGCATCATCCTCATTAGTATCAAGACCTATTGAACGAAAAACCATTTCATGTTTAAATTGTATTATTAGTCAAGTAGGGAAATATATTGTCATACTAGAGCTCTAACTCCTTTTGATCCAACACAATTTAGCTTAGAAAACAAAAAATTGTATACTGGAAGACTTATTCAAATTCATCATGGCTGATTTGTAGGAACATGTATGTTGTTGTTAGTTTGTGGGTTCATCAAGTAGTTATGTGGTTAGTGATTTAGTGGGTCGTTTCATGTATTTCATTGTAGGTTTATGCTTTAGTTAGTGGTAAACGTTGTTGGTAGTTAATAGAGCCATGGTGTGTATGTGCTCCTAATATCTAGGTGTGTCAGTTGTGTTGTTGCATTATCAATATGCTTCATGTATGAGTTTTAGTAGCAGTAAAATCAAAAATGATGAACTCACATTTTGCTTATTTAAGTTCTATCATTTTATCTTCTTAATTTTCTAACATCATTGGTATCAGAGCAGATTAAGTGTCTTGTTCTTTTTTTTTGTCTTTCTCCATGGCAGGGGAAAGGTAAAGTAAGAGAGAAAAAATGAGTAAAGTAAAGAACATTTCTTGTTCTTCTCAAACACGTCTGCAACGACTTGCATTTGGAGGAGGAGATGTCCACCACGACAACCAGCAACGACATCAACCCATCTTCTCAGCCCTTAATTCTGATCTTCAAGGAGGAAAAGTACCATCTTCAGGGTCTCAAAAAGTAAAACCTCTTCAAATCTCAAGAGCTATGGGATTTGGTGGAGAATGGTTTTTTTATCTACGTCCAACAATGGAAACACTTGATCAGCAATTGCGGGAAGATCGTAAGAAGGATGCGAAAGCCTTGTTTCACATCCAATATGCCTTGGATCATAACATTTTCCCACGAATCACTCCAGCTAGCACATCGAAGAAGGCATGAAAGATTTTAAAGCAAGAGTACTTAGGCGATGAGAAGGTAATCACTATCACATTACAAACTCTTCGTTGTGATTTTGAGACTTTAGTTATAAAAGACAAATAATATGTGCAATAATTCTTGTCTAGAGTCTCAGGTATTGTTAACCAAATGAAGTCGTACGGTGAAACAATTACTAATGAAATTGTTGCGAGTAAGGTGTTGAGGAGTCTAACACTGAAATTTGATCCTGTCGTTGTTGCCATTAAAGAGACGGGATTTTTCAACTTACACTCTTGATGAAATGATGAGTTCTTTGTTAGCCCATGAAGCAAGATTTTGGCAAGTCTCATTAAAAGTCAGAAGAAAAGGCTTTCCAGGTGAAAAGGGAGTCTTCGAATGGAAAGACAAAAAACTTTGGTGGCCGAGGCAGAGGCAGAAGCAGAGGAGGGTTTCGTGGACAAGGTCGGGGTAACAGCAAATGTCGTGGCCAATTCGGTGAACCTTGTCAGTTCAAAAGTCCAATTCAGCGTAGATTTTGCTGGAAATTTGGGCACAAAGTAGCAAATTGTTTGGAGCGAACAAAGAGAAGAACAAAAGCAAGCAAACTTTCTAGAGAAAATTGAAAAAGAAAGCAAGCTTTTCATGGCCCGTTCACCAATTCAATATGATGTGACAAGTGTGGATGTATTGTTTTTGGACAGTGGATGCTCCAACCAAATGTCGAGAACCAAGGCATAGTTCAAAGATCTTGATGAGTAGTAGAAAAGTGAGGTTCAACTAGGGGTGACAAGAAAATGAAAGTTGAAGGGAAAGGAATAATTTCTATTAGAACTGTGTAAGGTGCTATCAAACTTCAATAAGATTTGCAATATGTGCCTAGTTTAGCTCATAATTTATTGAGTGTCAGACAATTAATGACTAGTGGGTACACTATTATGTTTGATGGCAATTCATGTGTTATTCTTGTTAAAAAAAAAAAAAACTGGGGCCGACTTTGATAACCGTTCGTATGACTCAAAATAGGATGTTTCCAATTGATGTCTCAAATGTCGAAAGTCAAGCCTTGGTTGTTTGGAGAAGCGGTGAGTCTAGTTTGTGGCATCGACATTATGGGCATTTGCATGTGAATGGCCTGAAAATTCTGAGTCGAAAAGAAACGGTTGTTGGTTTGCCTAAAATTTGTGAACTTGATTTTTGTGAAAGTTGTGTTATGGGAAACAAAATAGAAAACCTTTTTCTGTTGGAAAATCATGGAGAGCATCTAATCCTTTTGAGCTTTTGTGTGCTGATTTGTGTGGGCCTATGAAAACAAACTCATTTGGTGGGAGTCACAATTTTTTATTGCTTACTGATGATTATAGTCGCATGAACTGGGTTTATTTCTTGAAATTCAAATCAGAAGCTTTTGAGAATTATCTGAAATTCAAGACATTTGCTGATAAGCAAATTGGGGAAAGCTTGAAGGCACTTCGAACCGATCGAGGCGGCGAGCTCTTATCTAATGATTTCATCAACTTTTGTGATGAGAATGGAATTCCTGGGGAACTTGCAGCACCATACACGCCACAGCAAAATGGCGTAGAGGAACGGAAAAATCTGACAGTGGTGGAAATGGCCAGAAGTTTGTTAAAGGCAAAAAGGGCTTCAAGATCAATTTTGGGGTGTAGTTGCAACAACGGTGCATCTTCTAAACATTTCTCCAACAAAAATTGTTCTGAATCAAACACCTTGTGAAGCTTGAATGAGTAAGAAGCCCCCGGTAAGCCACTTAAAAGTCTTTGGTTGCATAGCATATGCTTTAGTAAATTTTCGTTCTAAACTTGATTAAAAATCAGAAAAATGCATTTTCATTGGCTATAGTGCTCAATCTAAAGCATATCGTCTATATAATCCTATAAGTGGCAAAGTGAAAATTAGCACGAATGTAGTCTTTAATGAGGAGGCTTGTTTTGTTCAAAATGATGGTGTTCCAAAATAAGATTCCTGCTGTTTTTTATGCTGATCAGCCAATCTTCAGCTACAATGACAATTCATTCCTCACCAAGCAGCAACAGTAACAACAGCACAACTAGCTCAAGTTCTCCTTGATCCGACTCTTCAAGTGATAGTGAAACACCGCCTAAAATATTCAGATCCCTAGCTGAAATTTATAGTTCATGTGACTTTGCTTTATTAGTCTCTAATCCAACTTGTTTTGAAAAAACTGCATCGCATTCTGAGTGGCCGACTGCTATGAAAAAAGAAATTCATGCCATAGAGAGAAAATCGACATGGGAGTTGGTTGATGTTCCGGAAGGGAAGAATGGTGTAGGTTGAAGTGGGTGTTTCGAACAAAGTACAATGCTAATGGAAGCATCCAAAAGCACAAAGCTCGACTGCTGGCAAAGGGACATTCATAATAGCAAAGTATAGATTTTGAAGAAGTTTATTGTGGCGGCCCAAGAACCTTAAACACCCATCCCAGGGGCAATTTGATAATTTTGTGAAAACCCTACACTAGTGGTCCTAATATATTCATTTTATTATAAACCCTAGCCCCCTTTTTGTTCAAAAACAAAACACGTTGGAGTGAAAAGGAGATTGAAGCTTGGTCAAAGAAAACCAATTGAAGGCACTATCATCTTCCCCATCTCCTCTTCTATTGTTGAAATCAATTGCAAGTTTGTGTTTGCTTCAATGATGGTGGGAAACTTTTTTTCTTATGATTTAAATTTGTGAAATTTTAGTTAACCCCAAAGGGGGGTGTCGAAGGGGAGTGCTACCACGTCCTTGAGGGAGACTGACCGGGTCCCACCCCTCGACCCTCACACCAGATGACGGGGGACCCACGAGACCCACACTAGTCGGTCCTCAAAGTAAATTTAATGGTAAATTGAAATTTAAAATGTGACTTGTCGTTTATGTAACGTGTCTTAAATTGCATAGATTCGCGAAACGGTTCATATAAAACCTCATGCGCGCAAGGACTGGGAGTAGATATCGCGAAGAGTCGAGGTAAGTGGGGAGTTTCGCTCAGGTATCGAATATGGCACGTTATTAGATAATTAAGATTCACGATTTGAACTTAAGACTTCGAAATGGGTTGCATTATAATATTGATTTGATTTAACTTATCTATGGGATGTATGTGTGTTGCACCAAAACTTGGGATTATTTCCTCCGGAACAAGGAGATGGAATTACCTACTCCTAGGTTAGGAGTTGGATTACCCTCTCCTGGGTAAGGAGTTGAGATTACCCCTCCTGGCTAAGGAGATGGGATTACTTCTTCATAAAAATCTTAGTGGCTGATTAATAAGGACATGACCGGTGGTCAACTATTCAAGTAAACCCTAAGTGATTTTGGTGCACATATCGGCGACGGCTTGGACAAACTCACTATTGGTTTGATGGGACCATTGAGGGGATACAACGACCATTGTGTTCATCACCTCGAGAACAAGGGAATCTGTCACCGGAATCAAGTCAATAACTACTATGCATTGAATGGAACGACTTATATTTACTATTAAATCTTTATTGTATATCTCTTATGGACTCCTTTGTATGAATATTTTGATTTCATTTATGATTTGCAAATCTCTATTATGGTTTGATGAATCTCAGAACTTGTTTTAAATGAATAGAATTGATGGTTTCTCACTTGCTTATAAACATGAATCTTACTTTCATGCTTTCTACTCAATGCTTGATGATTTGGTTTCAACTCCATGTTAGATCTTGCATAATTATTAAGTAGTACTTGCGCATTTGATGTTTGAGCGAAGTTTTCCTCTTATAGAGCTCTGTTGTCCCTTTTAGCTCACCTCACTTACATTTCAAGGCCTTCCAAGTATGCTTTAGACCGCGACAAGGGAAAGGAGACATCTTGAAGTCTTCCCTTGCATTGTGAGCCTTGCGTGCTCCTATTATCTAGTTATTTGATTTTGAGAACAATAAATTTACGTGGTAATTTAGGACAGGCTATCGGGTGGATTGAACCTCTCTTTATCTTAGTTTAAACATCTTGGAAGCTTTTTGGAACGATGAAGACTATTTAGACATTTAAACACTTATCTCATCGATTATATGACTTATGGGATTTTAGTTTTGTTTTTACTTCCACATTTATTATTCCATATTGTTAGTATGTTATTCCGCAGGTTTTTAGGCGTGCCATACCGTTTGCTCAGGCCTGGTTCGGGTATTAAACCCTGAGTGGCAGTCTGGGCCGGGCGACCCGTCCCTTTGTCAGGTGAGGGTCGTCACGTTTATTCTCATGTTGCTTGTTTTGAAACTACAAGAATTGTTTTAGCTTTGGCTGCTCAATTACAATTTCATGCTTATCATTTTGATATGTGAAGTCTGCTTTTTTGAATGGTGAATTACTTGAGGAAGTTTATGTTTCTCAACCTCAAGGTTTTTTAATCAATGAAAACAAAGTCTACAGGTTGAGAAAAGCACTTTATGGATTGAAGCAAGCTCCACGCACATGGTATAGAAAGATCAATTCATTCTTCCATAAGAGTGGGTTGACTAGAAGTGAAAATGAGCCTACACTCTATTTGAAAAGGAGGGTAACGCAAAATTTTTGGTGGTTTGCCTCTATTTGGATGATATAATTTATATGAGTCCTTCAAAGTCCTTACTTGATGATTTTAAATCTCGCACGTTGAAAAATTTTTAGATGACTGATCTGGGCTTGTTGCAATATTTTTTGGGGCTTGAAGTCGCCCAAAGGGGCGATGGAATGTTTGTTTCTCAAAAGAAATATGTTGTAGATCTTATGAAGAAGTTTAACATGGCAAATTATGAAGTGGCAGCCACACCAATGAAGCTCAATGAGAAGCCACAGTGTGATGATGGGACTGAGAAAGCTGATCCAACACTGTTCGGAAGTTTAGGCACTAGACTTGACATTTCCTTCTTTGTTAGTGTTACGTCCACATTTATGCATATTCCTACTAGACAACACTTTAGAGTAGCAAAACGGATTCTTCGTCATGTTGGAGGGAGTGCGAGTTTTGAAATTTGGTATGGCAAGGTACCAAATTTCAAACTGATTGGCTTCCTAGACAGTGATAGGGCAAGATGTTAAGATGATCGAAAGAGTACTTCCGGCAATGTTTTCAGCTTTGACTCTGGAGAAGTGACATGGAGTTCAAAGAAACAAGACACGGTGGCCTTTTCTTCATCTAAAGCTGATTATGCATCAATAAGTTCAGCAGCACACCAAGCTTTACGACTCCGAAAACTTCTTGCAGATTTCAGTTTTGAGCAAAAGGAAGCTACTGAAATGTTTTTTTGATAACCAGTCCACAATTGCAATGGCGAAGACAAGGTTTAAATATTCGACTTCGTCTGTCTTCGATCACTTAAATTTCGAAAGTAATTCAAGAAAGTTAACTTCGATGATGGAAGTTTGACAAAAATTTGCCGGTATACAGAAGTTTATGGAATTTCACTTTAAATGCTAGAAAACTCAAGTTTCTTCGTAGAGATGCTAGAACTATGTTTATTTGAATTTAACCAAAGTTTAAGTATATTTCTAGCATAGTCAAAGTTTCGGTCAAAGTTTCAGTCAAAGTCTCGATCAAAGTTTGCTAAACTTCCACGAAACATAACAATTTTACTTCACGTTTTATTAACTACCATCGATGTTTTCGAAGTTCGCTCGAAGTTAGCTGAAGTTGAGTCGAAGTTTTGCAATTTTTTACTGCCTATGAACTTCACTTCGCTCACATCAAAATCGACAAACTTCACCCGAACTTCGCCGAAGTTTATCGATTTTTTAAACCTTGGGCGAAGAATCCAGCTTTTCATGGCAGAACTAAACACATTGAAGTGCATCATCGCTTTATTAGGAAGCTAGTAGTTGACGACATAGTAGTGCTCAAGTTCTATGGTACAAATGACCAAACATCAGATATTTTTACGAAGTCACTCTCTCAAGTCAAGCATTTGTTCTTTAAATCACAGTAGGATGTATGTGATTTCGAATCAAGAGTGTTGGAAGACTGATTCAAAATCATCGTGGCTTATTTGTAGGAATGTGTATGTTGTTGTTAGTTTGTGGGTTAATCAAATAGTTATGTGGTTAGTGATTTAGCAGGTCGTTTCATCTATTTCATTGTGGGTTTATGCTTTAGTTAGTGGTGAACGTTGTGGGTAGTTACTACAACCATAATGTGTATGGGCTCCTAATATCTAGGTGTGTCAGTTGTGTTTTTGCATTATAAAAATGCTTCATGTATGAGTCATTGAGTTTTAGCAGCAGTGAAATCAAATATGATGAACTCACGTTTTGCTCATTAAGTTCTCTCATTTTATCTTTTTAATATTCTAAAATCACGTGTGTCCAATGTATAGGCTAATTTTGAATGGCCAGTTATTTGATATCCTCGCATAAGCCATAGGGATAATCACCGCATCATTATTTTGAATAGCTACTTCAAACAAAAAGTTGCCGTTCGGAACTAGGGAGATGGTGATAGTTTGTAATGTTTCTCCACCAAATGTGCCAACGCTTCTTACAACAACAAAGCCTCAATCTCAAATCAGTTGAGGTCGGATATATGTATATCCTTGCTTAATGGTATGCTTTCCAAATCCTTAAAATCCTTCATGCTCGATGCATCCAAGTTAGCTTAGGCCTACCCCTACATCGTCGAATTTCTTCAGTTATGAGTTTACTAATTGGGGCATATCCACCAGGCTTCCTAACCTTCCAAATGGAGGCCATTTGTTAAATCTCATTACCCCACCCCAACACACCCCCCAACCCATCAAAACACGCAATCAATCCCCCATCTTGCCCACTTCAAACAACTACACCCACCACCCAATCAAAGTAGAAACCAACTAATCAACCATTTCAGACAAAAACCACAAAAGGGTCGTCATAGCGAATGCTAACCTGGAAGAAGGTGGAGGAGAGGCCGACCAGAAAAGTGGCGGCGGCCCAGAGAAGGGCGCCGAGAGCAATGACATGGGTGCGGTTGTGGCGAACGGAGAGGTAGACGGCGAGGGGGTAGCACGAGGTCTGCACAATGGATCGGAAGAGCGTGAGCGAGCCCAACCCCGTGGGATCGGTGTGCAGGGCCTCGCCCACCTCTTTGTACACCCCAGGTAGCAGCGACTCGTCCGCTCTCTCCATGATTCCCGCTAAGTTCACCAGTATCAGCGTCACTGTCTCCGATTTCATCTTCATCTTCACCATTCTCACACACCTCTCTCTCTCTCTCTCTCTCTCTCTCTATAGATTTGATGAAGAAGAGCTAGAGAGAGAGAGAGTCGCGGCTAGCGACGAGTCTTGGTTTGTGATGTGACTGATGTTCGCTGTTGACTGGACTGTGATGAAGATCTATTGGGGGAGGTGGAGGCCCACCAACGGAGCTGATTCAACGATACGAAACTCGAGAGCTCGATCTTGCCACCTGGAAGATGGGTAGCTTAGAACGTGTTTGCGCGCTCGGACACGGTAGTAGCGCTCTCGATGGTACTGGTCCCGGACTTGGTAATGGTTCGTACTTTGTATTGGTTCGTGTTTTTCGGTTACTTGTTAATTAGGGATGACTGATGAGTTAACCTGTGGGTTACAGAAATGGAGTTATTCAGGCAGTGTTATCTTCTCTTACTTTTTCTTTTATTTGTTTTTTAATTGCGAGGGTGTCCATACTTTATTTTTGGCCCCTCCTTACATGAGTTCGACCATGGGCCGACCCAGGACTTTGAGTTGTCCTAAGCATCAAGCTCATGAGATAGGGATATCGAGTGTGTCGGTGCCACACAATGTGCTTCTTGAAATGTATTGAGGGGCGAAAATCCACTCTCGGTACCCAAAGTGGATTTATGGATAAGGTTTTTTGTCTATTTAAACTTCTAAATAAACATTTTTTTTCTGCCTACCAAAAAGGTATGATATATATGACCAAAACACTATTACATTGAGTGAAGCTAACCCAATTTGCATACTTTGTTGTTGTGGTCCTTTCGATACGTATTGAAACATATACGCACACATGTTGATTCGAAAAATCAACGGGCTACAACAATTAAGTATTAAAAGTGAGTCAGGTAGCCATTTTTCCATTTGGTTGGGGTAGGCTAGTCTAAGGTTTTTTCTAAATTCTCATTGGATGAAAGAATGATGCCCTAACCTCAAAACCGGGCACCACCCGACCTAATCCCGTAGTTAGGTCCTAATCCATGTCACGTAGCACTTCTCGTAACTAGTATTCAAGATAAGTATTTCTCATATCTCAAAATTTGTGATTTTCATTGTTAATTAAGACTTTTTAATAATTTTAACAATTTAGCTGAAGTCTTAATACTAGTGTAGAAGCAGTTTTAAAACACCTCTATGTGGAACCAAAGAAATAACGATCACATGTAAATCATACTAGGCGAATAAATAATGTAATAGATGCATCAGTCTAGTCTCTCAACCCAATATACAACCTAAAAGCATATAAAAGACATGTAATTAAGAAAATACATCAAAAGTCTAAAAACCTACAAAATGAGTTGCAGTGCGTCGCCCAAGGCTCGAAAGTAGTCGTCGATCTTTTCCTTACTCGGCCTACTGCTCCACGATTCTACAATTGTCACCAAAAGTGACAATTTTAGTAAGTAAATCCTGAGGGCACTTATCCATGTTTCCAAAAATATAACGAAACGGTGGCTAAAAGCATATAAATAACAAATTTAATGTTGAAAGGAAATATGCTAAAAGATACAATAGATAAATAAAGTGAAACTGACTTAAGACGAAATAGTAATGATTTAGGTTCAGTCGGCCGTAAGTTTCATCACATGAGCCTATTATTCCACTCTCAAAGGGCCGTGAGTTTCATTACATCATGTGACAGCCTGAACCTTTAATCAACGCACTGCCTAGCCTAATCATATCATTGTAATGACCCGTATTTTTAATTCGTTAATTAATCACTAATCACAAATTGTTAGTGATCTAATACAAATAAAGGGCCACCGTAAGTCGAAGTGCTTAAAATACTTATAAAAGAAAATAGGTAAAATAATTTTAATTTTTCTTCTGCCATAATACAACATGTAGTATATGGTGAGACATTAGATTGGAATTATTTAAAATTGACTTAAGTAAAAGTCTAAACAAAAGAGGCGTGCATTAAGCGCGTTTATTTTAGAGTCACAAAATGATCGGGAGAGATCTCAACCTTTAGATCTATTTTTTAGTGTGTAGTAACGACCCTAGATCTTTAGCGTTGTTTTGTTCAAGGAAGAGATGAATGAGAGAGATTCATTATCCAATGAAAAAAAAAAACTCAACACAACACTACAAGAACACACAAACAAAAAGAAAGGGCTTCTTACCTTATTTCATCAAAGCACACAATGCACAAGAAAAGAGAGAGGTGTTTATGGAGGGATCATGGATGAACGGCACGGAGGCACGGAGATGAGAAGCACGGATGGAGACGACAAGCGTGGACGTAGGCTCACGGTGCAGCGGCGGGCCAGTAAAGAGACTGGCGCAGGGAGCTCGAGGACATGCGGACGAGTAGCACCAGCTAGGCATGGTGGCACGTTGACGGCAGCGCCCTCGAGGGCACGAGAGGCGGACGGGCGGACAGTGGGGCGTGGCTCCAACGAACCTCAATGACGTGATGGATTGCTCGCAAAGAAGATGGAATGTATAGGTATTGGCTAAGTTTGTGTCCTTCAAAGGGATTTTGGAGTTAAGACCTACATTGAAGGCCATGGTGAGCCTCAAAATCACATTTAAAAATTTAAATCCAAGTCAAATCTAAAATTATGGTAATGATCTATATACTCTAGCTATTGATTTATATTTCAAGATTGATGTTTTTTTTTAGTAAAACTAGATCTTTATTATTTTGAAATAGAGTATGTGATCGAGGAAATTAGGTTATGGTTTTTATAAGGTACTCTATTAGCTTATAAATGATTAGAGTAAAAGTAGAGTTATACATTGTATATTAAGTATTTGATGAGATGTCTCTACCAAGAAGATTCCTTCTGTCTTTTTGTTGAATTACAAGTCCAATGTTAAGGAATAAAAGAAACTGAGTCATTTCTAGTAAGTTAAACACTTCTTCCAAGAATATTATCAAAATTTGGCAATATGGACGATTCTTAGTTAATTTTTAAAATTTTTAATTCGAATAATGAATTTCGTTTGCTCTTCATGATTTTTAGACCAATGAGAGCTTATTCATTTATTTAAATTTAAATTCAAAATTTGAAAGCTTATTTGGATTTAATTAAAGCTTTTGTTTCATGGTTTAAACTCTCTATAATGAATTTGGAGCTTGGTTTTGAATTAGTTTAACTTTTTAATTGCCATGTTTGATTAGACTTCAAAAAATGAACTAAAATCTCATTTTAGTGTAAGGTTCATATAATGCTATCTATTTGACCTTCTATTTGTAAATCAAACTCTTATTTCTTAGGTTTGGTTGAGACACATCAACCAAGTGACTCTAAGTGACTTCGGATACTTTTTTATTGGAGTGTATGAAAAGTTAGAAGTGTGGAATATAATTTGGTAACGAGCAATGCGATAAATCTTGTCGTTTATGTATTAAAAAAAATTAGCCAAAGCAAACTAGTTGAAAATGTTATAATCAATACTTCAATTGGTATAATAAGGTACTTTAGTCGACATTTTAGATAGCTTGTTGCAAGTGTTCTGACCAAAACTTGATACCTATAGAAGTTCATATTGCAAAAACTAAAATAAAATTAAGTTTGAAGAAATAGAAGTAGTGTAGGACTAATGTGCTGATGCCCAAATGTATTTGCGTGTTTGCAAGAGAATAAAAAGAAACATAATATAATTAATGAACTTTGTCAATAGTTGGATTTAGAATTTTACTATAAATTGATACACGTGACAACTTGAGATGTACAGAACAAGTTTCGAGTATGCACGATTTGAGGAGTATGTGAATTGCATTTTCTTGAGTTTTTATGCATTTTCAAGTAAAGCACTAAGAAATTCAATATTAATTCTTTTTGTTTCTTAGTATATTTTGATGAAAATGATATCTATTGTTGGACTCTACTTCCCTACCGAATGACCTAGGGTCTAAGTGGTCGGGTTGAGTCATTGTTTACTCGTGGGTTAAGCATCTGAGTCACGCTCGTGGCTCCTAGATAAGACTGAATCCTCCAAGTGAGCATCCACCACATGTCATGGCTCTTCTAGGACTTCAAGGATTCGGTTGTGATTGAGCATCCTGTTGCGACTGTGGCTCCACTTGGAATGTTTTCTCAAGCTACGGCTCAAGTGAGCCGGCAGTGCCGAATGGATTTGGTGCTGTTGAAGCGGACTTGGCCCTACCGTACTAGTATTAGGCACTTTTATGTTTTAAGCAGCTTTGAGCCCACGTGTAGATTGTTAGGACCACTTAGGCCCCTATCATTTGCTTCCGGGTCACATGGTCTCTGTCGTTGACCACCGTAGTTTGTTTATCATGGGTTTTATTGTTCTTTTCAGCTTTGTTTCCTTTCTTGCATGATTTATAGACTTATTAATTGTTTAATCTGAATTACTGTTGAACTTCTTCTAGATTTACTTACTGGAATTGTCTTCGCTTTTGGTGACAATTGCGGGCATAATTTTTGAGCTTGAGAACATAGATGTGCGACATACATATGTTATTTGATGTATCTATATCACATGTATACTATTTTGTAAATGGGTATTTGGGCTGAGAGATATGCGTAGTTCCCCTCATCACTATGATTTGTACATTGTATATGTTGTACAGAGTTTCCACATACTAGCTTCCACACCTAGAACTCGTTGTGTGTTTAATTTATTTGTTAACGCCTTTTCACCATATTTAAATTCCATTGCATTTGATTTCATATATATGTATACTCTGTTGTGTGGACTATCAAGTACTGAAGATCGATTTGTGAAGCTGACTAGGACTTTATTGACTTTGAACTGGTTTACCGGGGGTTAATGGAGGCCTAGTGCCAACCGGTGCCCAATTTGTAAGGTTGGGGTCGTCACAGTTGGTATCAGAGCCTAAGGTTTTGACTTTAGCTCTTGATAAGCCTATAACCAGATTAGTTCGCGAACACAGACTTGTAGAGTTAGGAACACCAACGAACTTAGTGTGGAAACCCTATAATCCTAACTTAGTGTCGGGAAGCGAACGAATGTGAGATTTGGGAAATTTTGAATAAGCCTTATTATACGTTATTCGATTATATGAATTATATGGTATCTATGCATATCATATAACTATTTCTAATGTCATATTGAATTTTGTGTTTCATGAAGGCACGATGAGTTAATTGTAAGAAATATGTAGTAAATTTACCAGATCCATAGAAATTGATAAAAAAGAAAAATTGATGGTGATGATTAATCTTAGGATAGAAGTAAATTGTATAGGTACTGAAACATGAAAAAAAGGAATAATAGATTTCTATATATTAAATTGGAACTTGTTACAAGATAGGATCGAAAGTGAAGGCTAGCAGAGAACCTAGTGCCCAAAAATTGTAGAGTTGTCAAATCTTGAAAATTCGTAACGCTAGTCAACTTTGAATCACCCACTATCATTTTTTATTTCCATGACTATCTTTGGCATACAAGTTTGAAGTAAAAGTTTAAGGGCACCTACATTACCTATAGTCCTTATTTTAATTATGTGACTATATTAGTTATATTAGATAAAGGATTTGAGAAGTAATAGAACTAAATTAACTCAACCATAAGCCTTGTTGAAGGAAAGATGTGTAGCAGTCAATTGTGCATATGTTAGGTAGCTTGTCGATAGCCCTACTTTCTTGTTAATTCATGAGAAGTAAATTGGTCTCACCTAAACTAGAAATTCTTTTTTAAGATTTATTGTATATATCAACGAGTTAGAGTTCACATCATTAAAAATTATCAATTTGAGAAATTAACTTAGTATATTTAGTATGCCTAGTTACAAAGCACATATTAATTGCATGTGGTAGGAAATGAATGTTCTAACAAGTCCTTGAAGAAGATGCATAGAGTTAGATTCAAGTTACTCATAAATCATGAAAACTCCTTGCATGTGTTTAAGATGATCCACTTGGAATAATTTATGTAAAAAAAATTGATATGGTTTGATAAAAAAATTAATGAGAACTTAGTCTATGTATACATTCCAATACGAGAATCTGAATAGGAGCACTTAAGAAAGTAAAGTTTAGTAAAGTGACAGAATACATTGAGGAATGCGTAAAAAAAGGGACAAAGATTTGTGAAACAAGTAGGTTAATGCGGACTTTAAGGAAGCAGAGTGTTGAGATGACTTGAATGTTAATGATTACAGCATGTACAGACTCCTTTAGCTTTGACGAAAGCTCAGGAGTAGTAGTGTTAGATAAGAAGCCCAAGTAACTCCACTTTAGTGACACTATTCATTTATAGTCTTAAGGTTGGTGAAGTCGACCACCACCTTTAGGAATTTGTAAATGAATTAAGTGTTACGGGCGGAGGTAGAGTTCGCAAATTGTTCTAAAAGTTAGAGGCCACCTAAGTATTAATCCTACAAGATTGTACGTCTCAAGAATTCTCACATATCTAAAATTTGTTCAGATGTGGTAGTAAACGTATTGAAAAGAATTTTTGTGCAAGTAGTGCATGTAGAAAAAAAAAGTAAAAGTAATATGAGTAGGTAGAGTTGCTAAAACGAGAGTAATTCATTACAAAAGTTCATGATAAAATAACGAGCACCTATGAATAGAGTGAATAAGTTGCTAAAAAAAAACCTGAAAGTATATGGGCTAGATTTCTTTAAAATTTTGAAGGACACATATTATGCTTTAGGGCTAGGATCTTTCGAGACTATACTCCAATGATGTTATTAAACTTAAGTACTATGTCTTCTCTTAAGACTAATAATAGTTTAAGGTCTAACTAACTGACAACTCTAAAGAAAGGATATTATGTTGTGAAGAAGTGAGCTTAATGAAATTGTTTGAAGCATGGTTTGTGAAATGTTTGGAGAATAAGCATGATTAGATTAAAAAAACCCAAAGAATTAAAATTATTGTTCAGATAAGCTGACACAATCGTGGACTCGCACGGATTATGAAGATCATATGGTTGTGAATGCTTAAGAATGATATTTAGACACTGAAATCAGTGATGGTTTAAGAATAACACAAATGAAGCCAAATAGATTAGATAATAGTTAAATTGACACTAGATAAATTGATTGGTCATATAAACCATCACAAGAGAGCACCTAGCTTAAGATATAAGGACATTATATATTTAAAGTGAGGAGAAACTCCCACTCACATATTTTTTCTACTTAATCTAGTCACCTGCGTAACTTCCTTCTAATTTCGAGAACAAAAATTTCTTTTAGTTGGGAAGACTGTAACAACCCGTATTTTGAATTCGTTAATTAATCGCTAATTATAAATTATTAGTGATCTACTACCAATCGAGGGTCGCCGTAAGTCAAAGTGCATAAAATACATATAAAAGAAAATAGGTAAAATAATTTTAGTTTTTTTTTCTGGCATACTACAACGTGTAGTATATGGTATAACAAATGGTTGGAGTTAATTAAACTGAATTTGCGAGATGATGTGACCTTAGATTGAAATTAATTAAAATTGACTTAAGTAAAAATCTAAACAGAGGAGGTGTGCGCTAAGCGTGTTTATTTTAGAGTCACAAAGTGATCGGGAGAGATCTCAACTTTTAGATCTATTTTTTTAGTGTGTAGTAATGACCCTAGATCTTTAGTGTTGTTTTGTTCAAGGAAGAGATGAATGAGAGAGATTCATTCTCCAAAGAAAAAAACACTCAACACAACATAACAAGAACGCACAAAAAAAAAGAAAGGGGCGTGGAGACGAGCAGCAGGGACGGCGGCTCCCGGTGCTGTGGCGAGCAAGCGAGAAGGCCTGTGTAGGGGAGCTTGTGGACGAGCGGACGAGCATCAGTAGCTAGACGCGGCGGTGCATTGACTGTGGTGCCTGCAAGGGCACGTGAAGTGGACTGGCGGACAGCGAAGCATGGCTCTTACGAACCACGACGACGTGATGGATTGCTCGCGAAGAAGACGGAATGTGTAGATTTCGGCTAAGTTTGTGTCCTTCAAAAGGATTTTGGAGTTAAAACCTCCATTGAAGGCTATAGTGAGCCTCAAAACCACATTTAAAAACTTAAATCCAAGTCGAATCTAAAATTTGAGTAATGATCTATATACTCTAGCTATTGATTTATATTTCAAGATTGATGTTTTTTTTTAGTAAAATTAGATATTTATTATTTTGAAATACAGTATGTGATCGAGGAGATTAGGTTGTGGTTTTTATAAGGTACTCTATTAACTTGTAAATGATTAGAGTGAAAGTAGAGCTATACATTGTATATTAAGTATATGATGAAATGTATATACCAAGAAGATTCATTGTGTCCATTTGTTAAACTTCTAGTACAATGTTAAGGGATAAAAGAAATTGAGTCCTTTTTAGTAAGTTAAACACTTCCTTCAAGAATATTATCAAAATTTGGCAATTAGGATGGTTCTTAGTTAATTTTCTAAATTTTTGATTCGCATAATGAATTTCATTTTCTCTTTATGATTTTTAGACCAATGCGAGCTTATTCGTTTGTTTAAATTTAAATTCAAAATTTGAAAGATTTTGTGGATTTGATTAAATCATTTGTTTCATGGTTTAAACTCTCTCCAATGAATTTGGAGCTTGGTTTTGAATTAGTTTATTTTTTAATTGCCATGTTCGATTAGACTTCAAAAATGAATTAAAATCTCATTTTAGTGTAAGGTTCATATGATGCTCTTTGTTTGACTTTTTATTTGTAAATAAAACTCTTATTTCTTAGGCTTGGTCGAGGCACATCAACCAAGTGACTCTAAGTGACTTTGGATGCTCTTTTTTATTGGAGTCTATGAAAAGTTAGAAGTGTGGACTATGATTTGTTAACGGGCAACACGACAAATCTTGTCATTTATGTATTAAAAAAAAAAAGAATTAGCCAAAGCAAACTACTTGAAAATGTTATAATCAATACTTAAGGTGGTATACTAAAGTACTTTAGTCGACATTGTAGACAACTTGTTGCGATAGTTCCAACCAAAACTTGATACTTATGGACATTGATATTACAAAGACTAAAATAAAATTAAGTTTGAAGAAATCGGAGTAGTGTAGGACTAATGTGATGATGCCCAAACGTAATTGTGTTTGCAAGAGAATAAAAAAAATATAAAATAATTAATGAACTTTGTCAATAGTTGGATTTAGATTTTTACTATAAATTGATACACGTGACAACTTGAGATGTAGGGAATAAGTGTCGAGTATGCCCGATCCAAGGAGTATGTGAACCGCATTTTCTTGGATTTTTATGCATTTTCAATGAAGTAAACCAGCTAGAAACTCAACATTAATTCTTTTTCTTTCTTTGCATATTTTGATGAAAATGATATCTATTGTTAGACTCTACTTCCTTACTAACTGACCTATGGTCTAAGTGGTCGGGTTGAGTCGTAGTTTACTCGTGGGTTGAGCATCTGAGTCGCACTCGTGGCTCATAGACGAGACTAAATCCTCTGAGTGAGCATCTGCCATATGTCGTGGCTCCTCACGGGACTTTAAGGATTTCGTTGTGATTGAGCATCCGGTTGCGATTGTGGCTCCATTTGGAATGTTTTCTCGGGCTACGGCTCAAGTGAGTCGGCATTGTCGAACAAATTTGGTGCGGTTGAAGCGGACTTGGCCCTGCCGTACTAGTATCTGGCACTTATATGTTTTAAGCGGCTTTAAGCTCACGTGTAGAGTGTCACGACCACTTATGCGCCTATCCTTTGCTTCCGGGTTGCTTGGTCTCTATCGTTGACCATTGTAGTCCGTTTATCATGCGTTTTATTGTTCTTTTCAGCTTTGTTTCCTTTCCTGCATGATTTATAGACTTATTTATTGGTCAATCTGAATTACTGTTGAACTTCTTCTAGATCTACTCACTGGAATTGTCTCCTCTTTTGGTGACAATTGCAGGCATAATCTCCAAGCTCGAGAACATTGATGTGCGACATACATAGGTTATTTGATGTATCTATATCACATGTATACTATTTTATAAATTGGTATTTGGGTTGAGAGATACATGTATTTCCCCTCATCACAATGATCTGTACATTGTTTATGTTGTGCGGGGTTTCCACATACTAGCTTCCATACTTAGAACTCGTTATGTGTTTAATTTATTTGTTATCACGTTTTCACCAAATTTAAATTCCGCTGCATATGATTTCATATATATATATATATATATATATATATATACTCTGTTTGCGGACTATCAGGTATTAAAGACCGATTGGTGAGGCTAACTAGGCCTTTATTAATTCTGAACGGGTTTATCAGGGGGTTAATGGAGGCCTAGTGCTGGGCGGTACCCAATTTGTAGGGTTGGGGCCGTCATAATCATTACGCCTTAATCCCAGCTACGTAGGTCTTAAAAATGTATTAGTCAGCCTTTTGTCTTATTTTCCTCGTAAGTCTTTATTTGTAATTTTCAGATTCAATTGAGATTTTTATAAAATTTTAATAATTTAGCATAAATCATAATAATACAGCGGAAGCTATCATAAAACACTTATATGTAGAAACTAGGTAATAGTCACATGTATGTATATCAAAAGTGTAATAAAAGTGTAACATCATGCATAAGTCGGGTAGTCTAGTCTCTCAACCCTATATACAACCCGAAATGTATAAAAGACATACAATGAATATAAACAAGTGAAACCTATAAAAGATGGCAGTAGATAGTTGCCAAGGGCTTAGAGGTAGTCAACGATTTTCTCCTTCCTCGGTCTGCTACTCGATGAATCTGCAATTGTCATCGAATATGACAATTCCAGTGAGTAAATCCTACGACCATTCATTCACATTTCCAAATATATAAGAAAAGGTAACTGAAAGCATAGTATAACCACAAAGAAAAGCTGAAAGGAATGTATGCAAACAAGTATCGAGAACACCGAAAGAAACAAACCAGATAGTTACACAACTGTGAGCTTCATCACATCAACTTATATACTTGGCTGTGAGCCACATGACATTAGCCGATAAGGATTGACGACATCCCGACGAACTCAAACCCCGTATGCTGCGCTAACTCATAAAATCACGGAACCCAAACGTGTGGACTACCTCACTAACAATATATAACATCTTATAACATTAACCGAAATAAGACCAATACACAAACATATGAACATATAGGTGAGCAATACAATATGATAATACACATAGCATGCTATTTTACAACACACAAGCCCGAAGATCAACAACATTAAAGAGTCCAAACCATGATAAGAAATCGAATAGAACAAAACACCATGAAACAATTCAAAACTGTGAATTCAATACTTACACTAAACATAAACAATACACTGATATATGTCATAGCATTGGGAGATTTAAAATAGTAAAAATAACCCAAGTGATTGTATTCCAACATTAAAATGGATTTGAAATGTAAATGAATGCCCGATAGATTTTACTTACCTTAAATGTACGCAATTCGTAGCCTAAACTGGCTCTCGACCACTCCAAACTCGAGTTCCATACCCCGTAAGTGCTCTCTATGCTCTTAAGGTGTCCTAACAAATTGAATTTAATGTGTTTTAGGTTGGTTAAGTGGTTCTAAATCTCAATTTTTAAAATTAGCTCCCTTAATAATTTGCTTATATTGAAATTACTTTATTAAAATAAAGACAGTTTTAGTGCAATAATTTATGTGTCGATTTCGATTACAAAAACATTTAAATTATGTATTATAGTCCAAAGGAATATTTAAGGCTATCTATTAACTTTACGAAACTATACGATTTGTGTCATTTCAATAAGAAACGAGGGAGATATGGAAACTTTACCACAATCACAAAAAACAGTTTTATATTCCAACTAACAAATTTGAAAAACTCATTTCTCCTAAACTATAGCTCCAAAAATCATGATTTTTTTAATTGATACCTAAGAATGTCATACTAAAAGGATGAGCTCAATTCAATAAGAAATGAGGAAGTTATTTTTAAAATATTAGGAAATTATAGAAAATGTAAAACCCAAAAATTTTAGATTCAACATCAAAGTTACATAACATTTTTGAATATGAAGGAGTTCAAATCTTCAAATGGTGCGTGAAATCAAAGTCTTAGCATTATGGCTAAGCTTTTCAATGCCACCAAAAAGAGTCAATTTAGATTTAAAATGAGGAAGTTATGGTTAAATTACAAAGACTAGTTTGGAATAGGAACATGCAGAATTCCGGTTTTTGTTTTCAAGAAATTCATGAACTTGAATAATTCATAACAAATTCATTCCTTACCCAAAAATGAAAAGTCAATATAGTAAATTGGGTAGAAACCTTAATTTTAACCTAAAATCTTAACAACTTAAAATTTAAATTTGAAACTTCAATTTTGTCTTCGAATTGATAAGAACTAAGATGAAATGACATCAAGTTCCTTTTCTTATCAGAAATCCTATAATTCATGACTTAAATTTCACATGCATTAATTAAAATAAGGGCATTATAGTGGGTTTTCTCAAATAGGTTCTTGATCTTCAATGCATGTTGTTTGTAGAACCTAATGTTGATAAGTTTAACTCTTTTGAACCCTTAAATTCTCAAATCCTAGCTAGCATTTCACCTCAGAATCTTAGTTGTTTCATTGCTTGATTTTGCATGTTTTGCAAACAAGGCATGTATTTATAGGATTTGACTTAACATCTCAACCTTACATCTCTACTTGATGGTTCATCTCTATGTAAATCTAAGGCCCATAATCATCCTATTATCTCCACTTAAATCTCTACTTGATGCTACTAGATTTTCAGCCCCTTATCCATCTAATTAGTCTAGGTTTTGCATCTTGTTTTGTCTTTAAATATTGCAAAGATGCATGATCTGAATAAACTATTACTTTCGTTCCTAGTAAATACAGTCTAAGTCTTTCGAAGGCAAACACTAGGGCTAAAATTTCCTTTTCAGTGGTGGTATGATTTTGTTAAGCTGTATCTAGTGTCCTAGGAGCATAATATATAACACGAGATTCTTTTCTTACTTTTTGACCTAAACTGCTCTAACTGTATAGTTACTTGCATTATACATTATTACAAAGAGTAATGTGTAACGACCTGAAAAATTAAAATTTTAATTACATACTAATTATAAGTTTTGACCATTGATCTAATTCTCACATAAAAGACTCGCTCAAATTTTGGGCATCGAGGCTGAAATATAGTAAGGCAAAACGTTAAATTAGCTATATAGTTGATAAACTAAATAGTAGTAATAAAAATAAATAACAAATTCATGTGTTCTATAATCTATAAAAATATAGATAAATTAAATTCAAATTTGCCATATTTTTAAATAAAGTGATTTATTAATATGATTTTGCAGGTTAAAATAGTAAATTATTATGATTTAAATGTGAGAGATATAATGCAACTAGGGGTTGGTTAAGTGAATGAGTGGACCAATAGAATGATGACAACTCATAAAAAAAATGATACAACACACTCAACCATCTACATTTTGAGGCTTTTTTCCTTGATTAGTACATTTAGGGGTAAAATTTATCAACCCAACACACCCACCAAAATATTTTCAAAACTAACACACTTTTGGCCACGTCACTGCCACATCACGCGGGAGGTGGCACGGTGAAAGGAAAACGTGACCTTGGGTCACGTTTTATTTATTTTTTCTTATATGGAGAGAAGTCGTGATCTCGGGTCACGATTTCACTTAAATGGAATTCGTGACCCGAGGTCACGATTTCCACATGACCTATTTTGTTAAGGGAAATAGGGAAATCGTGACCCGAGGTCACGATTTCCACTGAACTTATACCCTAACAGATCCAACAAACAGATCAACTCACTCTTCCTTCCTTCAACTCCCCCAACGAACAGATCAGCTCCACTATTCCTTCCTTCAACTCCCCGGACCGAACGAACTCCACTCTTCCTTCAACTCCACCGGACCCGAGGTCACGACCCCAGATTGGCTCTATTAGTGCAGATATTCTCTCCATCTTCAACTCCAGATCCGCACCGCAACCCACCCCAACTCAATCTGTGTATACAACTCTGTAAGATCAACTTGTTCGGGAATTTCGTTTGTTTAGACTTCTTGTGGTTCATGTACTGTTGGTTGTTTTTTTTTTTGTATCCGGTTGTTTTTTTTGTATCCGGCTGTTTTTTTTATCCGGTTGTTTGTTTTTTGCCAATTAGTTGATGTGATTTCTATCCGGGTTTTTTAGTTTTTTTTGCCAATTACTCGATGTTAATTCTATCCTTTTTTTTGTTTTTTTTGTTGCCAATTACTTGATGTTAATTCTATCCGGTATTTATGTTTTTTTTTGCCAATTACTTGATGTTATTTCTATCTGGTATTTTTTTTTTGCGAATTACTTGATGATAATTCTATCCGTTTTTTTTTTTTTTTGCCAATTACTTGATGATTCAAAATTAAATCATATAGCGTATGTTTAAGATTTTGAAATTAAAGTTCATTCACTTATGATGACTAACAAAAAGAAGGAATGAAGCCCACATGTATATATTTGAATATTTGTACACAAGATCAAATCTCTTAATCAACATTTCAATTATGCAAATTAATCATGTTAAACAACAGTACCATTTATCTATACTATAACCAAGAAAAGACAGTTCGCATATTGTTTATACATATTTATTAGAGTACAATGTAGTCCAATCTAAGTCCAGATTTTAGGGGGCACTTGAATTATTATAATTTTCTTATTATGACAAATAATATTAATGGTCCACATTATTGTGAATTGTGTAATGTTGGAGTCCCTCATAATTAACTGAATGTGATATGTGATACACTGATAAATACACTATATAGTCAAATTTTAGTCCTTGTCAAGTGATATCGCGGCTTGTGTCACGTGCAATTCGGGGCAACATGTCGCGCCACCCTCGACATTTATAACCAAAAATGACTTGTCTTTAGAGGTTTTTACATATATTTGTGCCAAGCGTGTGTTATAATAATCATCACTTCTATTGAGTAACAATTATATTCTACATATATAGATTCAAGAATGGTTGATCGAAGAGTAACGTTGTTGTGTTATATGAATGGAGACATGGTTGATGGACCGTCAGGGATTTCGTACACGAAACCTCCTATTCGACATCTCAGATCGAAGATGGGTTTAGGGTACGATGAACTTGTGAGTTGTATCTGTAATTCATTGCAGATAGACAATGAATTACAGAGATTAAACATGACATATCGATATCCAGCGTACATTGGAAGTGGAACGGCCAACTACGTCCCTTTGCGAATAGATGATGAGTCGAGTCTCAAAGATGCTTGGGAGATTGTGGCAGAATTACCACAACCAAATTGCATGGAGCTTTATATCGATTTAGTTCCGAGGCAATCGTATAATAGTTCCAATTGTAATATAGTGTTAGATTCTGGAGCTGGACATAAAACTCAACCAATTTATGAACATAGTCATTGTGCATTGCCTTTGATGACCGCAAATCCCGAAATGGACGAGGATCCTCGTTCCTGTGATGATTTGAATACTAGTGAAGATGATGACTATTGCGGTAGTGACGGAGATACTAGTGAAGAGAGTAGCGAAGATGATGTAGACAATGAAGGGGATGATGGTCATCATGTTGTTGATGGCATGATTCGATATACATTAAATCGAGTCATAGCCGATGATGGCTCATTATCTTGTCCTCCAATTTCGAACGAAATTGGGAACGATGATTTTTTCGATGAAGAATTTGTTGGAATTGATGGTGCGCACGTGGGTGTAGGTGAATTTGTCGTACCTTCATCTGTATTTATGGAATTGAGTAGTGAGGCAATGCAACCCATCCATGAGAATGCAATGATCCCTTCTAGGTCTTTATGGAATAAGGCATCAGAATTTGAGAAAGGCATGCGTTCATGTGTAAAGTAGATATCCAGCATGCCGTGAAATTGTATAGCATCAAAGGACACAGGCGATTTGTGGTGACTCATTCTACACCTAATGTACGGATTGTTCATTGTAAGAAATATTTAGATGGATGTACTTGGAGGTTGCGGTGTTCGAGAAGAAAATCGCATGGAATGTTTGAGAGCAGTAAATATGCAAGACCACATAAATGCATCTATGCTAATCTGTTCAAGGATCATGCGCATTTGGACTCCACCGTTATATGCCGTGAGGTAGAAAATGTGGTGAGAAGAGATCCGTCCGTCTCAGTTCCAGTGCTTCATCAGATTATCAAGGACAAATTCAGTTATGACGTTCATTATAAGAAAGTTTGGTTGGGGAAGAAGAAAACAATTGCTAAAGTCTTTGGAGATTGGGAAAAATCGTATAAAATGTTGCCGCGTTGGATGACCGCTCTTCTAGAAAGCAATCCAGGGACACGTGTGGAATGGCGTCATGGCGAGCCTAATGCCAACAACGAGGTTGTATTCAAATGGGTTTTTTAGGCATTTGCACCTTCTATTGCAGGCTTTAGACATTGCAGACCAATGATACAAATCGATGGCATATTCTTGTATGGAAAATATAAACAAAAACTCCTAATAGCCATTGTGGTTGATAGTAATAGTCATGTATTTTCTTTAGCATTTGCCATTGTTGATGAGGAAAGTCAAGACAGCTGGGGATGGTTTATGGCTTGTTTGCGACATCATGTGACTGATAGGGATGGTATATGTGTCATTTCTGATCGACACCCAGGTATATTATTGGCAATGAACAATCCTCAAAATGGATGCCCATGAAAGAGCTCAACACATATTTTGTCTCGTCACATATGCAGTAATTTCAACATGAGATTCATGAGCAAATAATTAAAGGATATGGTGTACTTAGCGGGTGCGCAACATCAACCACAAAAATTTATGGCATCCATGAAAGAACTCCATCAAATGAATCCCAAATGTATTGCGTGGTTTACTGACCTAGATCGAGCACAATGGACAAACGCATACGACAATGGTTATCGATACGGATGGAAGACTACAAATCTCGTGGGTATTACATTTGATTTATTACGTTTGTTACTATTACTTACTTAATGTGTTTCATTTATTACGTTTAGAAGCTAAAACATATATGGATTTTTTTGTCACAAATGTAGAATGCTTTAACAGGGTCCTTAAAGGCGCACGATTTTACCCCATCATCGCTTTAGTGCAACTTACATTTTATCATGTCATGGCGTACTTTAACAAAAGACACGATGAAATAGGTGCAACCCTATGAAGGGGTGAAATGTACACAAGGTACGCAATGAATAAGTTGTCACCTTGGGGAAAGGCGGCTGGAGGGCACAATGTGACATTAGTAAATCGTGAGAATGGTACATTTGAAGTCATCACTGCACCACGTGGCTATCATTTGAGAAAAGGGAAGCAAGTGGTGAAATTGGAGGCCCGTAGATGCACTTGTATGAAGTGGCAGTGTTTTGGCATTCCATGTTCCCATGTTCAAGCAGTTTGCGCTAGTGTTGCCATAGATCACTGTCGGTACATCGAGTCATACTACATATTGTCTGTGTACAGTCAATGTTATGCTGCGAGTTTCCAACCCATTCCTCACGAAGATTATTGGCCTAACGCCAGAGTTCCACACACGTTGCTGCCTGATCCATATCGAAAGCTAGTCAAAAAAGGTCGTCCTCAAACAAGCCGTTTGCGTACCGAGATGGATTGGAGAGGCAATCAGAAACAGCCATGGCATATGCAGCGAGAGAAGGAATGGAGAGAAACTCCAACAACGCTGCGATGTAGTAAGTGTAAGCGAGATGGACACAATAGACGCACTTGCAGTCGTCGTCAGCAAGGACAACCGTCTAATGCTTCATAGTGAAAGACTCTTTCAAGTCTTATGTTTCGCACCCAATTATCTTTTCCTTGTATTTGATCACTTTCTTATGAATTTGTGGTACATGAACTTACTTTCAATTAAAGTTTTCGTATTATTCGCACACTTTTGTTTTAACTTGAGTCGAATTTGTGATTTTTTTTGTTCAGATTCTTCGAATTTGTGATACCATGTTGAGATAAGACTAAAGTATTGAGAAAAAAAAGGGTTATACATTGAACATGTCAAGATCTCAATATTTCAATATTGCAAATTTGGGTACATGTGGGGGGGATTTTGTTCATATAAAATGAAAAAAATATAAAAAATCTTGAAACAAACAATCCTTAAGGCCTTCCATCGTTGAAGGTGCACCAATAGAAATCCAATTTTAGTGTTGTATGTCTTTCCTCCATAACATGAAATCACAACATCATTAGAACCTACTGGTACATAAATGCTTATTCCAACAGATGAGTTAGAGCTCAACATGCAAAGCCACCTAAAGTTTCTTTCTTGAACCACCATGTCCGAGTTATAATTCAGTGTTAAACAAGTGCAATCACTTACTTTAGCTAGAGCCATTGGACATGAAAAATTAATGTCAAAAACCTAGAGTGAGTGGCACATCAATGCCATCAAATAAATCAAAATTTGAAGAGTGACTTGTTTTCTTCTTCTTCTTCTCATTTTTTATTAGTTAAAGGCTAATATATTAAAGCCATATCTTATTCTTCTTATTTTTTCGCACGCTGGTGTTTTAACTACGTTGACGTTCTTGAATGAAATGTATCTTCTTTACCATTGTTTCTTCATTGGTTTATGGAATTAATGACAACATTGCTAATGATTTGGGGTTCAAGCGCAATATGGATCCTGGCCCTATAGATGATTAAAGTTGACTATGCAAGCTTTACATAGATCTACTCGCGTTTGGAATGGACCGGTAGTACTTCTTTTTGCCTGTTTATCTAATTTTATAGCTGCGTAGCTACATTTTAACTAATTTCACTTAAATCTCGTATCTCCATAGGAGCCTGGTATATTGACTATCAAACGTAATTCAGCTGCACTTCATCGGTTGGTCCCACTAGATGAACGCATAGTTGGGCATCTTCTGGAAGCTGGCTTTTATGGGACGGCGCGAATAGGCTTCATATCAATTGATTGGCATCTCATAACTGCCCTTGTAGAGAGTTGGAGGCCAGAAACTTACACGTTTCATTTCCCCGTTGGCGAGATGACTATAACCCTCCAAGATGTACAAATCATCTTGGGGTTGCCTGTCGATGGATTACCAATCACTGGTCGCGTCGAGCAAGATTACGATGCCTTATGCTTGACACAACTGGGATTCCCATTCCCCGAAAAGAACAGGACTGGAGGGCGGATTCAAATTCGCCAATTTTCGAGATGGTTTCCAAACCTCCCAAATAATGCTAATGATGTGGAAGTGCAACGCTATGCGAGAGCATACATCCTACAACTTCTAGGAGGAACTTTATTTGCAGGCAAGTCTAACAACCTCGTTCACATCACGCATTTGCAATTTTTAGAGGATTTCGAGGCGGCAGGACAGTATAGTTGGGGTAGTGCAACTCTGGCTCACCTATATAGACAATTATGTCTTGCAGCCGACATTGATGGAGCAGAGATTGCAGGTCCGGTCATCTTATTGCAATTATGGGCATGGGATAGGTTGTCATTTCTTGCACCAATAATGGGAAACGTTCTTCGAGACGACATCATACAAAACGAAGAATTATTTCCACCTCCTCCATTTGGTCAAAGGTAATTAGTATTTTCTCACCTAATAATTTCAACTTCTTCTTATTTATCTACATGTGCCGTCATGCATGCTTTGTGTTATTTTTTTCATTTGTAAAGGTGGAGACATGCGTTGGAGACCACGGGAACATCAATGCAAGTGCTGACAAAGTACAGAGAAATGATTGACATGCAAGCACCCGATGAAGTAAGACATATACAAAATTATTTTTTTTACCTAGAGATTATGTCGACATCATGGAAAATGCGTATTTTATTCATTTCAAGTTGTTTTTAATGACTACAGGTAATATGGGAACCGTATCCTGAGACAGTGATAATGGACCTGCCTGCGTACTGTAGAAGTGGTCGTGCTATTTGGGGAACGAGGGCACCTTTGCTTTTCTTCGGTGTTGTCGAAATGTATAATCCCGATAGAGTCATGCGACAATTCGGTTTGAGACAAAGGATACCACCTTTACAGAGCACAAGCATGCAGCTACATAAGATTAACTTGAGAGGGAAGACGGATAAGGATTGGAACGCAGAACATAGTGCTTATGTCTGCATATGGAACGAACGTGCCTCCAATATTGAAACTGATGAAAATTTAGAGGAGCCAATGGACTTTTACAACCCGTACATGCTATGGTATCGTCGCATTACACGACGCTTCATGTCTCCCCGTGGAGCTATTGCTGAGGCCTTGGTAAGTACAATTTCATTTTTTTTTAGTCATGAAGCCTTTCAAATAGTTATTTTCCTTGTACTTTCGCATAAAACTTCGTAAATATTTTATATATAGGCACATGGAATTACTTCAATTCATCAATTGACAATGGGTAATGATGTCTCTATTGCACGTATTAGAGATGTAGCTGCATCGACTTTGACTGCAGTACACGCAGATTATCGGATGCATAATATGCCCAGTTCATTTCAAGCTTCTCATCATTTTTCCCATGCTGATACACCTTCGAGGCATGACACTCCAGTGTATACTCCATCAGTGCCTCTCAACGAGTTTGGGACTCCACATACTCCATCAGTTCCTCCCAACGTGACATTCGAGGCTATGGAAGCCTTTCCATTTGACAGGGCACCTACATCTTCGCGCCATTTTCATGTAAGTCGAATAATGATGAATTTCTCTGGGAGTACAAGTACTCATGATGGCGGAATGCGTGACATCGATGATATTTCAAAGAGAAGATGCTCAAAATTTGGCTGATGTGGGTGATTCGGATATTCCACTAGCTTTAAACCGTAATGTCCGAGTCGTAAAGAGAACACGGTGTGGGACTGGAAGTCATTATTTGGGGTCAAACTAGGACTTTTTCTAAATTGTTATAAGACATTTTCTCCTTATTCATTTTTTCTTTGTAGTTGATCACCTACCAATTTCATCATTTATAGCAATTCAACTTTCAAGTTCTTCGTTTTGGATTGGTTTTATCTTATTTTTTCTTGATGTGTTGAACCTCTTGTATTGAAACTTTGTGTATGCTATTATTGGAAACAACAGCTCCATTTAACCTTGCACTCCCATATTTACTATTTGTCGATGTTCTATACCTTCAAAGCATTTGAAAGCTTCCTTGTTGAGATGGAGGAGAATTTAGTTACCATAGCCTGCATAATATATTTAGATAGATCAGAGTAGGATGCATCAAATCGTACAACTAATGTACAACGCAAAGCCTTTAGAAGTGATTGGAAGTTCTTATGCTTCTCTAGTCGTCATCCGCATTAAGTTTTTAGTGCTTAAGCAGCGCAACCTACTTAGCAACAAGACACGTAGTGGACTCGAACACTACCAAGTGGGCATCTACAACTTCTAGACTCCTAAATGGCTTCATTGTTCTATAGAATTCCAATCATGCGAGGCAAAGGTTTCTGTGCTACATCATATTACAATGCACTTCAAATAGACTTTCTTGGTTTAGGTAATTAGTGTAATCCATTAATTTTCCAGCATGGACTACACTTTTTTCAATAAACAAGGTGAAATCAAACACGCAGATGTAGTAATCTTCTATCTAATATTGTTAGAAATGACACCATCTCAAGACATCCCTTCATTACATGGAAATACAAAAGCAGTACTCAGGTGTGAAATTTGATTTCCAAACTTAAGTTACTATCAAATAAAATAAACAAGGAGATATTGAACATCGCTGCGAATTGGCAATATCAAGAGTTAAATCTTTTTCAACTAAAACTTTTAATTCATAGTCGATGTAAACAAATAAGGCCAAAATCAACAACAATGTGGCAAAGAAGGCCAACTTTTAAAGCTCCGTAAGAAAGCTTTGAAAGAGGTATTCTCTGCTAACATTTTAAAAAAAATAACTTCACCTGGAAAACGTGACTTGCAGTCGTTTTCCAGCCAAGGGAAGTCGTGACGCAACTCACGACTTCCTCTTGCTGGAAAACGTGATTTCAAGTCACGTTTTCCAGTGACCACACCAACCGACAAGGTGATGTGGCAGTGACGTGGCGAGAAGTGTGTTACTTTTGAAAATATTTTGGAGGGTGTGTTGGGTTGATATATTTTTTCCCAAAATGTACTAATCAAGCAAAAACTCCTACATTTTGACACCTCACCATGCTTTCTCTCTTATCCCACCCCTCACACACACACACACACACACACACACACACACACACACACACACACACACACACACACACACACACACACACACACACACACACACACACACACACACACACACACACACACACACACACACACACACACACACACACACACACACACACACACACACACACACACACACACACACACACACACACACACACACACATACGCACTATCTCTCTCTCTCTCTCTCTCTCTCTCTCTTTATTTCTTTTATCTCTCTACCGAACATTCATATCTCATTTTCTTACTCTCATTTTCCATATCCTCTCCTTGCTAGTTCACTCTCTCTATTTATTACGGCATCCCACATCTCCCATTGTGCAGCTTCACAAGGCTTGGCCTCCCCATTTCTCTCAGCACCCTTGGCCTCACCACCTCTCAGCCTCCTTGCGGCTCCGGCGGCCACCATCGCCAATGATTCCCTCCAAATTTTTCGGCTCCTCTCTCGGTTTCGGTGACAACCTCACTTGAGGGCGACCACTTTTATCAAGGTAAGCATCGTTCTTATGCGAGTTTAGTTGGAGAAGATGGTGTGTGTGCTTGGTATGTGTGGGGTGGGCTTAGCATATGTGTATTTGTGTATCTTAGGATTTGTGCAAAAACTTAAGGCGTAAAATCACATTGTGATGCGTGCTAATTTGTAAAATAAAAAATATATATATATATATATATAAAATGTACATATATAATAATAATAGGATTTTTAAAAAAATAATAATAACCAATTTTTTAGGAAAAAAAATAAAGGTCAAATTTGGGAAAGTTGGTCAAGTCGACTCGAGACGCGACAAATGTGGCTGAAAACAGGAAAATTTAATATTTTTGGAAACTAAGGTAAATGGAGAGAAAATATAACGAAAAAAATTAATATTCAAATTAGTTTTTGGACCAAAAAGAATTATGGACCTAAAATATCGAGACACTTGTTGAATCGATGTAACCATGACACCAAAATCGAGATTTTTCTTGAGATACTTACAATGATCGAAAGTGCTTCTAAGGTGATTCGCTTCGAGATCAACCTCGTAATGCGTGTTTAATTTGAATAAGTATGAATAAGATTAAGAATTGATTCTATTCAAGATTATGAATAATTTAGGGAATTCTGACATGCTGAACACGAGACGATAATGCGAATTTGAGTATGTCGAGCGGTTTGCGTGACTTGGCAATTTACATGCTTATTAGTAAGTAAACTTGTATAAGCATTATCAGTAGTTCTCTTATACTTCTTGAATTTAATTTCTTTAATTTTACCTATTTGTGGAATTCCTCTCCTAGTTAGAGTGTCTAAGGGCTAAGTGAGTAAGGAAGGTAATCTCCCGGGTATGTCGGCTGACTCGCAACTGAACCCATATCCCAAGTTATTGGATTTGGGTCATGAATGGGAGGTGAGGTATTCAGGGCGTCGTTGATACCCCTAATTTTACAATAATCTTTATTCGTTGTCGGCACTGCGACAATTCTAGGAAGTCAAGCTTTTGGCTATATAGTTACCACTTGATGGATTTGAGACCACTTGGCTTCTCTCTTTTGTTTCCATAACACTTTCATTTCATTGTTTTTATTTCCATTCTATTTATCATGCACTTACTTTATTTCTTGTTATTTTATATTCCTGCATGATTTATCGGCTATTTATTTAATTCTTGAAGTACTGTTAAGACTCATCTGGATTTACTCGTTGAAATTGTCTCCTTTCGCAGTGACAATTGCAAGCCCCTCGTCTAGCAAGGACAAAGAGCCAATGATTGATGACTACCTCTGAGGACTCTTGTATCGGCTCATACTTTTGCGATATTGTAGGTTTTTGTATCATATTCATATATTTTGATGTTTTTTAAACTTTTGGGTTATTGGTGTTGAGAGACATGTTGATGCATGTATATGCTCACTTTTGCCACTATACTTATCCATGGTACAGGGTTCCACACATAGGTTGTCCTATTTTAAGTGTTATAGAGTTATTTAAATTGCTTTATTTATTTTCCTTCTGCTACTTACTAATTTAAATCTTGTAAAATTAATAATTCAATATTAAAACACAAAACTAATGATGAAATGGTATGAGAAGGTTGACTAGGCTTGTGTTGACCTTGCGAGATTTGACTAGGGGTCTACATAGGTCTAGGCTGAGAGGGGCCCAATTTGTGGGAACTGGGGCCGTCAGAAATGGTATCAGTGCCAGGTTGATACATTAACTCTAGATAAGCCCATAATTTAACTAAAGAACGAACACGACTTTAAAGTTAGGATGACAATGAACTTAGTGTGGAGACTCTATGATCTTAACTTAGCGTCTTAGTTAGGAAGTGAGATGAGTTGGGAAATAATTAATTTGAACTACACTTGTTAATTGTTGATTGTAATATATTATATGCCGGTAGTTATAGAGCTGATTCAGAACTCGTAATCTACATTGCAAACCGAGATGATCGATCAAATGGAGTAGCGTGAGTGGAGGTTTTGATACATGATATGTGGGAGCTACGAGATTCAATGAGGTATCCCAACGGGTCATATCCAATAGACGTAAACTTGTGGAGATACTCAAGATACTAAGGGCACAAACTACACCTTTATCACCGCCGTCTTCGTCGATAGTGCTTTTGCTCATGATATGAGTGTGCCTACTGTACATGCCACTGCCATGACTTCTACTATGCCGACAATAATAGTATCAATACCAGTAGAGGTAGTGCCATTTTCTCCTACATATACGAGTATTAGGGGGATAGCCGAGGATAGGCAGTCATGCTCATTCGAAAGACATATATCGATTGAGTTCTGCGGGGGCACCGATCCTGAGACAATAGAGAAATTTATGAATAGTCATGAGAAGATCCATAACATCTTAGCTACTGCGGAGCATATGAGAGTGACCATATCTTCAGAGTTAGTGTTTGAGGAGGTAGATGATTGGTGGTGTAACATGGTAGTGACTAGAGGAACGCCAAAATATTGGTTAGAGTTCAAGAGACAATTCAATTTGAAGCACTTTTCGGCTTCAGTCTTGAGGTAAAAAGAGGTCGAAGTTTCTGACTTTGAGATAGTTCTCTGGCGAGAGAGTGATGCAGTACATGAGAAGATATTTAAGCTGTTGTTATACGCTAGAGGTATAGCGGACACTGATGTAGATTAGGCACATTACTTCATGGAGGATCTACTACGTGATATTATAGGCACAATGGTTACTGCCGAGCTGTTTACTTTACAGAGAGCTTATGAGCAGAGTTTGGCTAGAGTGACTTATTTATGTACATACCCAAAGGATGATCGTACTGTATCGGTAAAGGCACAATCAGGGCACATATCTGAGTTAGACATGAAGAAAAATAGGAACATACATTTTGTGCTGAGAGACTTCAGGACTCAGAGTATGGGGTCGTTGGCATCACCTGCACAGCGAGCACGTACCATACTTCCATTTCCTCTAGGATCTAGTTACGCCAACCGACCACCATTTAGCTCAGTCAGTACCACATTGGCAGTGTGGTACCAAAGGCAACAAGGGTACAAACAATGGACATCAATGACATAGATACGGGCAATGACAAACGTAGAGATTGATTCCTCCAGGACAAGGACCAGGATCGCAAAGAGCTTATTTCAAGTGTGGACAACTAGGGCACTTCAAGTAGAGGTGTGCACTGTTAGGCAAGGCTCAATCACAGGCTAGAGAGAGAATTCATGTTTTTGTAGAGCTAGATCTGAAGATAACTTATGATAGTACAAATGGTATAGTTTTGATTTACTTACGTATTATGCATTTAACGATGGTTCAAAATGTTGTTTATACTCTTGTGAGGCATTACATTGAGCCGTTAGTGTTAGTTTAGTCAAGTCACCATTCATGATTGAGTAGTTTCACTGTTAGAGGTGCATGCGACCTGCTACCACTGATGGACTTATTCTCATGATGTTTGAAGTAACTTGGCTAAATCCACAACTCAATGTGGAAGTTAATCGACACCCGAGACCTACAGTTTGATGGATTAAGAAATTGAACCATATGAAGCGACTCTATACGAGTTTGCAATTTATTTGGGAAGTCAAACTATCTAAAATGACTTTTTTGACTTCTTAAATCGATAAAGAAAGCTCTAAGCTATTTTGAAGTTGTTGTGAGCCCATAATTTGGATAGTATATAAGTCCACTTGGTCACGTTTGGACGAACCCATGAGAAAAGACTACTTAATAATAAATTCTCTATATTTTCGATGCTAATGAATTTTTAACTTAGTTAACTAACTTTGAGGACTAAATTCTTATTAGTCGGGAACACTGTAACGAACCGAAAAAATAAAATTTAATTACACACTAATTATAAGTTTCAACCCTTGATCTAATTCCTACGTAGAAGTCTCAGTCAAATTTTGGGCATCAAGGCCAAAATACAATAGTGTAACACATTAAATCAACTATGTAGTTGACAAACTATATAGTAGGAATAAAAATAAATAATAAATCAATGTGTTCTATAATCAATAAAGATATAGATCAATTAAATTCAAATGAAAGTGATTTATTAATATGATTTTAAGGATCAAGGTAGTAAAGTATGATGATTTAAATTAGAGAGATATAATGCAACTGTTGGTTAAGTGAATAAGTGGACCAATATAATGATGACAACTCATACAAAAGAAATAAAGTTAAAAAAAGATAATACAACACACTCAGCCACCAACATTTTGACACATTACCTTGTTTTTTCTCTCTCATCTCACCCACACACACACACACACACACACACACACACACACACACACACACACACACACACACACACACACACACACACACACACACACACACACACACACACACACACACACACACACACACACACACACACACACACACACACACACACACACACACACACACACACACACACACACTCTCTCTCTCTCTCTCTCTCTCTCTCTCTCTATTTCCTCTCAAACCAATTTCTCTCCATCTCTCTCTCTTTCTCCCTTTTCTCTCTTTACCGAGAACCTTTCTTTCTCATTTTTTTACTATCATTTTCCCTCTTCTTTCCTAGAAATCTATCTTTATCACGGCCTCCTATCTCTCTCATTGCACTGCTTCACAAGGCTCAGCCTCACCATTTCTCTCGGCACCCTCGGCTTAACACCTCTTGGCCTCCTTATGGCTCCGGTGGCCATCGTCGTCGATGACGACGCCCTCCACCTCTTTCGCCTCCTCTCTCAGTTCTGGTGACCACCCCCACTTGACGGCGCCACTTTGATTGAGGTAAGTGTTGTTCTTGTGCGAGTTTGGTTAATTGGAGAAGACGGTTTATATGCTTGTTATGTATAGGGCGGACTTAATATATGTGTGTATCTTGAGATTCCTGTAAAGATTCGAGGTGTAAAATCACCTTAAGATGTGTGGACACACATCTCGAGAATGCCTCGAGATGTGTACTAATTTGTAAAAGAAATAAAATATATAATATATTAGTATATATAAAAAGTATATATATGTATATGTATATATATATGTATATATGATAATAATAATAAGATCTTTAAAAAAAATAACGACCAATTTGTTAGGAAGAAAAAATATTAAAGGTCAAATTCGGGAAAGTTCGTCGAGTCAACCCAAGACACGACGAATGTGGTTGAATATAGAAAAATCTAATATTTTTGGAAACTTAAGTAAATGGAGACAAAATATATCTAAATAAATTATTATTTAAATTAGTTTTTGGACCAAAAAGAATTACGGACCTAAAATATCAACAAGACTCTCATTGAATCGATGTTGGGGTCCAATTATAGATACCAAAATCGAAATGTTTTTAGATGCGTACAATGATTGAAAAGTGCTTCTCAGGTGATTCATTTAGAAATTGACCTCGTATTGCATGTTGAATATGAATAAGTACGAATAAGATTAAGAACTGAGTCTAATAAAGATTGTGAAATAATCTCGAGAATTCGAATGCGTAGAACACGAGACGATAGTGCGGACTTCGAGTATGTCGAGCGGTTTGCGTGACTTGGAGATTTGCATGGTTATTTGTAAGTAAACCAGTAGGAGCATTATAAATAGTTATCTTCTACTTCTTGAATTTAATTTCTTTAATTGTGCCTATTTATGGAACTACACTCTAAGTTAGAGTTTCCGAGGGTTGAGTGAGTCAGGAAGGTAATCTCTTGGGTATGGCGATCGAGTTGCAACCAAAACCATACCCTGAGTTGTTGGATTTAGGTCGGGCACAGGAGGTAAGGTATTCGGGGGCGCCGTTGATACCACAACATTCACGAAAATTTTGAATCTGCTGGTGCATCCATGATTCTAGGAAGTCGAGCTTGTGGCTGTATAGCCGCAACTCGATGGATTTGAAACCACTTGGTTTCTCTTTTTGTTTCCACAACAATCTCATTTCACAGATTTCTTTTTCCAATGTATTTATCATGCACTTACTTTATTTCATGTTTTTTTATATTCCTGCATGATATCGCTATTTGTTTAATTCTTAAGGTATTGTTAAAACTCATCTGGATTTACTCACTGGAATTGTCTCCTTTCGTTGCGACAATTGCAGGCCCTTCGTCTAGTAAGGGCAAAGAGCTAGTGATTAACGACTACCTTTGAGGACTCTCAGAGCGGCTCATACTTTTACAATACTGTAGGTTTTTGTATCATATTCATATATTTTGATGTTTTGTAAACTTTTGGTATATTGGGATTAAGCGACAGTTTGATACATGTCTATGATCACTTTTGCCACCGTACTCATACATAGTATATATTACAGGCTTCCACATATAGATTGTCCCATTTTAAGTGTTTTAGAATTATTTAAATTGCTTCATTTATTTTCTTTCCGCTACTTACTTATTTAAATCTTGAAAAATTAATAATTCAATATTAAAACACATGACTAACGATGAAATGGTATGAAAAGGCTCATTATGCTTGCGTTCACCTTGCAAAAGCTGACTGGGGGTCCACGTAGGTCTAGGAAGGCCAGGCTCTGTTTGTGGGAACTGGGGCCATCACATAACAACCAATTTGGTGATTTAATCACAAGTGTGGTTGTTAAACAATCCTTTAATTTATCAAACTCCATTTTGCAATCATTGGTAATTTCAAAAGGAATCTTTTTTTGTAAAAATTTGCATAAAGGTTGTGTAATTTTAGAAATTGTTTTTACAAATCTTATATAGAATCCTGCATGCCCAATAAATGAATGTATTTCTTTTACCATGGTTGGGTAAAGTAAAATTTTAATTACTTGGTTTTTTCTGGATCTACCTCTATTCCTTTATGTGACATTACATGTCCTAATATAAGTCTTTGATCTATTATGAAATGACATTTTTCATAATTTAGTACTAAATTCTTTTCTATACATCTTTTAAGTACTTTAGTTAAATTAACTAGATAATCATCGAAAGAATTACCATAAACCGTAAAATCCTCCGTGAAAACTTCAATGAAAAATTTTCCGCAAAATCAGAGAAAATACTAACCATACACCTTTGAAACATTTCAGATGCTTTACATAAACCAAAAGGCATAAGTCTATAAGCAAAAGTACCAAAAGGGTAGGTGAAAGTCATTTTTTCCTGATCTTCTGGGGCTAGAAGTATTTGATGAAATCCTAAATAACCATTTAGACATCAGTATTCCTAGTTGAAGCATTCAGCTTTCTATAATCTATACATACCCTCCAACTGTTTTTTATTCTAGTTGGTACTAATTCTCCATGCTCATTTGTTATTACTATAATTCCTTTTTTTAGGGACTACTTGGACTATGCTTACCCAATTGCTATCAACTATTAGAAATATAATTCATGCATCTAATAGTTTAAATATTTCAGCTTTTACTACTTTCATCATAGGCGGGTTTAATGTACATCGAGGTTGTCTAAAAGCTTTTGTATCAGTTTTTAGAATTATCCTATGCATACACGTTGCTAGACTTATTCCTTTAATACCAGCTATGGTTCATCATCTTTATCCTTTAAATTCTTTCAATACATTTATCAACTTATTTTCTTATAGTCTTGCTAGTTTATTATAAATTATTACTAGTAATTTATTACAGTCCCCTAGATAAACATATTTCAAATGATCTAGTAATGTTTTTAAATCTAATTATAGGGCTTTAACTATATAAGGTAAAAGTTTTGAATGAGATCTAGATAAATCTTAGTAATAAGTAAGTTCTAGTAGTTCATTATATCATTCCAAGGTACTTATTATCTCTTTTGCTTCCTCATCTCTATTATCATTTTTTTCTAAATCTTCAATTACTAGTTCCAATTTATCTATTTTATTTTTTCTAAAAGATTTGTCTATTAACGGATCTATTATATCTATTGTGCATATGGAAGAAACATTTATTGGATATTTCATTGCATATATATATATATATATATATATATATTAAAACTCACCATATCATCATCTAATTCCATTGTTAATGTTCCATTTGAAACATCAATCTTTACTTTCGCTGTTTTCAAAAATGATCTTCCTAAGATTAGAGAAGTCTTATTAGAGAAACTATCTTCTTTCATATCTAAGACATAGAAATATATTGGGAAGACTAAATCATTAACCCAGACTAGACTTCTTATAGTAACCCTACTGGTTTAACAGTGAATGTACTTATTAATTGTGGTTTCTTCTAAATGTACATATGTCATTTGTAAATAAATAGATAAAGCCATAACATTTATGGAGGCTCCCGAATCACACAATGCTTTAGAAATTCATATATTTTAAATCGTACATGGAACGAAAAACATCCCAAGATCAGAACATTTTGGAGGTAACTTCTTTTGAATTAGCGGTGATACTTGTTCTCATAGGCTCACTTTTTCATTAGCCTTCAATCTTATTAGTGCATAAATCTTTTATAAAATTCTAATACTTAGGTACATTTTAAATGACTTGAAATATATGTATATTAACTATTACATTCTTTAATGTATCAGATAGTTATTTTTCTTCCTGCAATTTCTTAGCATTTTTATTATCTTCCAAATGATTAGGGAATGGTGGTTCAATATTAATTGGTCTTTATAAGGTTCATTACCATTTTTGTTGGGAATCTTGTTACTATTTACTTCAATTTCTTTTTCTAGTTCTGCTTTTATTTCTTTTTTAAAAACTAATTGGTTTGACATTTTAAGTTCATCCATCTGCTTACCGCTTCTTAATGTTAAGGTTGAGATGGTAATTTCTCTTGATTTACAAATTCACTAATTTGTGTTGTCATTGTACTTAATTGGTTTTTCAATCTGGTCATATCATTTTGTAATGTTTGAATTATTTGATATTTTACTCTTTCTAAATTATTCGATGTTTTATATCTTTGATAACCCTGATTGTTAATACGATTACCTACATTCAGTTGCGAGTAATTTACATAACTATTAAAGTTATAATTTGGATCAACAAGCCCATCATATTGGTTCGTTATAGGATTAGCTTCTTTTATTTTGGTTTGTTGTATCAATGGGTATTCATCATTAGAATGACTTAATTCATTACAAGATTTTACTTTCATTGATCTATCTTTTAGTAATAATTCAACCATGGCTTTTAGCTCATCCATCTTATCGTGTGGTGTCTTATATGTGCTATTAATTTCACTTAGATCTTGTTTGATTAGTTCACTCATCTCACCATATTGCTTAGATTTTTTAGCCATTTTATTTATAGCTTTTCTTGCTAATGTTGGTGTTTTGTCAAGCAAATGCCCTCCACATACAGTGTCTAAGAATATTCATTATAAGTGATTTAATCCTTCTTAAAAATACTGGATTAAGTTTTTTTTTAAATCCATGCATTGAACATAATGAAATAGATCTTTGATACCTACCCAAAATTCATACAAAGTTTCTCCAATTTCCATCCTAACATTACTAATTTTTTGTCTATACAAACTAATTTGTCTTGCTGGGATGTATTAATCAAGAAAGACTAGTAGTATCTTTGACCAACTGGTTATGGAATATTGTGGGAGGTAAAATAACTAATCTAAAGCTTGGCCTTTCAATACAGAAGGAAAAGCTTTTAATTAACATAACTATTTCTATATCCTTTAGGTTTTAACATGCATATTTTGTATACGAATTCTCTAATAAACTTTTGAGCATCTTCATTATATTCAACAAAGAAATACAGAAAAGAATTTAAGTCCAAATTCAATTTGAATTTTAGAAATTCTTTTGTGAAAGTTATACACATAGGTTCATAAAGACATGACATTCTTATCGGATTGCCTAAAAGTTAATTCTTCCTTATTTTTTTAGGCATGTTATAGGACTTTCAATAAGAAGGTTTCTAAGATATTATTTTTTAAATTCTCGGCAATGACGCCAAAAAATTGATACGTGTCGAGCATGCACAATAATTTTTAGTATTTTACTTTTATTTTGTAATAGTGATAAATGAGATATTGTCTCCACAGGGATTTTATAAATTTCTTAAGAATTAAGGCTACCCTAAAGTTTTACCTGATTTAACTCGTTTTAATTTAATTAATTTAATTAAATGAGAATTAAACACTAATAATTTGCTACCAAAATAAATAAATAATAATAACTAAACTATAAAAGACTTAAATTTAATAACTAACCTAATATAATTAAACTAATTTTCAAATAATCGATAAATCAATATAAATAAAATATCTAAATAAACATCTAAGCAAACCTCCACTAAACATTGTAATATATTTGGATTACTTTCAAACACTACAACATAACATTACTTCCCAACATAGTTATAATTATATCACATGGAATCTTAGAATCCTTAAATCTTAATTCACAATAGGTTGATAGCCTTTAGTGAGCCACTGATTTTCCTAAACTTAATGGAAAATTCATATTCTTATCATTGTAAATCTACCCATTGGATAAAATGCAACACCATATAAATACGATATCATTACACTCAATGAAAATCATGTCTAATATAAGCCACTATTAATCGAAGCCGCATAATAAACAATTTAGAACACAATCACCAAGAAAATCCACTCGGGAAAAGCCTTATAGATTTATCTTAGTTACTACTTCTATAATTGTTGTTAATAACTATAGACATAGAATGGACACTTTATATTAAAGAACACATTGACCACTATTCACTCAATATAAAGAATCACTAGTTGTAATACGAAAAAACAACTTGTTTAATATGTGATTAACGTATATAAATCGATTTAAAGCATTAAGTACATGGTTCCATAATTATAACTACATAACAATCCAAAGTATGTTACATGTCTGGAGTTTGTTTAGATTAATCAACTATTCACTCATGCTAGAAATAAACAATGCAAATATATAACTAAAAGACATAATGAATAAATGAATAAATAACTCTTAATCAAAGCTCCAATGTTGCTTCACATATAAGACAACTTAAAAGACAAAAGGTTGACAAGAAGAGTAATGGAAGTTAAAGAGAGTAAAAGAGAAAACAGAAAGAGTTATTTTGAAGCTCTCTGGTCCTATATATAGTTCCCTTAAGAGTACATATCTTAGATAAATACAAATTCCTCATTTTTATCTAGAATATTCATCATTGACCTCAATGATTTGTCAGGGATTTCTAAGTTATACACAAATCGTCAAGTTAGTCAGAGAGTTTAGCTATCTGTGCTCCTTCAATTTAGCTAGTGATTTCCAGCATATTCTCCAATTCGTTGTGGATTCGTTGGCTTTTTCCTACTTCGATTTAGGTGGCAATTTTCAGTGTGAATTAAGATTATTGGACTTCTTTTCTATATGATCGTTTTGCTTTTTTTTCCTTTTTTTCCATTTCTTCATTTTCCTATTTAAATCCTAAAATCACAAAACAAGAGAATATCTAGTGTAATATAATCATTTATGTATAAAATCAACTTAAATTACACTATAAAACATGTATACTTATTGACTTGACATTTAGGAGTGTTAGATGCATTTTGTATTGCATAGTTGCAATAACATTGTTTTTTCAATCCTTGTGGTCGTAGACATCCCTTGTAGGCACTGAAGTCCCTTGTGGGCATAAACATCCCTTGAGGGTACAGATGTCCCTTATGGGTACAGACATCCCTGTGAGCACATATATTTTTTGTTGGCACAAACATCCCTTTCGGGCACACATAGCCCTTGTAGATACAAACGTCCTTTTTCGGGCACATGCATTATTTATCATATTCTCCAATAGCCCAACAAGCACGAAAATGACCACAACTTCTACCCCAAATTTCGACTCAATTTAAGCAATTCTCGCTCCTTGTGGTTGATTTGACCAAATGACTCCCCATTAATCCAAATTAACTAAAAATACCTAAATTTAAACTAAAAATCATCCATTAGACAAGAAACCCATTTTCGTTGGTCAAGAGTACATAATTTTCAAAAATCCATAACTTACTCATTTTAAAACCAATTTTCGAAATCTATTATAGTAGATTGAGTGAAATCTTTCAAGGAATCAAAATCTTTAGTTTATTTTCAAAAATAAGGACTTATAAAATTTAAAATTTTAGAAAACCCTAATTCATGAGAAAACCCCATTTTTGCCTAAAACTTTTAAATTATAAACTAAGATCTTAAAACTCATTTGCTTCATGAAATATAATTGAATGCATCATTTTAGTGAGAAAATCAGTTGATTTAAACCTCTAATTCACTTCTTTGATAAAAACCCCAAGATTCATTACTACTTTCACAAGAATTTATTAAAAGAAAAATATAGGAAAAATAACTAGGGCCCTTGTTTGGTCTCATAGACTTTACGCTCTAAATTAAAGATGAGATGAATTCGATTTATCCCTTGAACCCTTTGTGACCAGCAAGCAAGAAATCTATTTTTTTTTTCAATTGCTTTGGTTTGCTTGAAAATGAGAAGACAACCTTTATATAGTTCCTTTAAACTTTGATTATAGCCACTAATCTCCTTGCATTTTCTCATCTCTATGTCAATCAATGGTCTATATCTAATTCACCATTTCCATAAGATCCAACTAACTTCCCACTCACAATTATCCTAATCTCCTAGAACTACATTATGATGCAAATCTCAAGGCGAGATTAATGGCTTGCATTATTAACATAGAACTTAAGTATTTCATTTGCACCAAGGTTATCAATAAAATCAAATACTTATGTAAGGACTTTATGACACATTTAACAATTTACTTACACTCTCACCTTATCATCCAATGTCTTGTCTTACGTTCGCATGCATCCCAAGGCGGGTGCCAACTTATGACTCGATGCCTATAAACTAGTAGAGAAAATAATTTACTAATCTATGTAGATAAAAACCATTATTAAACTGCTACACAAATATAAAATGTACCTCGACCATATGCCAAAGTCAGTGCGCGTATCACTCGATGAGTCCTACGTCATGGACCAGTGATCCTAATTAAAGATAAGACCAGGTTTAAAAATCTAGGCCATTACAAATCTCCCCAACTAATGGGAATTTCATCCTTGAGATTTAACTCAAGTTAGGAATCTACCTGACTCGAATAGGTACTGGAATCGCTCTTGCATATAGGCTTACCGTTCTCAATTGAATTGTGAGTCGGTATGGAACTGCCACTTGACGAGCACTATTGGGATACCCTTGTTCATCAACTATTGTACCGATCTAAGATCTAGATTAGACGTTCCTCACAAGATATGTTCTCACTCTAGTCAATTTGTCTCAAGTCTACTGTCGGTCGTACATTTGCCTTCGACTAGGTTAATCGAAGCATATAGATATAGAAGATGGGATGAATCCCTGACATCTGTAGTGGAAACTCGAGCTCATATGCGACTTTCTCAACTCGTTTCTTAATCTTGAAAGACCTAATGAACCTCGATGCATGCTTGCCTTTTAACCTAAACCTTTGTAGACCCTTTCGAGAGGAAACCTTCAAGTAGATTAAGGTTCCCTAGCCGTACATAAGATCACCACAATGCTTGTCTGCGTGTTTCTTCTTCCTTTCTTGAGCAGCTGACCTTGAAACCGCAAGTATAACAGTTCAATTGTGGTAATAATGTGATCAACAAAGGTTGATTATGGATATCGTCCTCTAGGAAAGGTTAATCTAGGCATAATTCACTTAGTTAAACTTACTCTATTGTTAAGAAGATCTTTTTAATTGAGTTAACTAAACTAATCTATTCTATAAAACAATATAAAATAACTTGTACTCATATATTAAGAAGACCCTTAGCTTACAACTTCACTTAGGTATTGAATTACTATGCATTCATGTTTCACTTCCTTCATCTTCATTATTTTTGTGCAATGCTTGATTAGAATTAACAGATTTCCTTCATATTCACTTCAATCCACCGTCATGGTAGAAAAGAACCTAATATGCAGACTAGAACTCCACCTTTCGGTGTGAATAATGTAAGTCTCATATAGCATTAAGTTTCAAATCTTTATATTCATAACCACTTAAGTTTACTATCCGTGCCTCCCTAATTAATAACTATCTATCGATGTTATATATTTTATGGTTGTATTATTCGTATCCAACTTAAAAGCTCCAATAGCATGGTAACTACTAAAACCCCAAATCAACAAATACGTTATCAAGATGTTCATAACATTACGTATAAAATCAATAAAAATCCTAATCATTGCACTTTTTAACATTATAATCCAATCATATGTCCTTTAGCATAACATTCATACCATAGGATCCATTGATCCGTAAGATAACTAAACTACTCACTCATCATTGAAACCAATACACAAATCTTGGTATTTATGCAATCAAAGATTATATTAAATAACTTCAATTAAATAAAGAAAAAATATAGAATAATCACAAGTGGAGTCTTCGATGTTTTCTATTTCAAAACCATTCTAAATATTCAGAAATAACCTAATCTATTGCAATGAGTGATAATTCTTGATATTGAGAGATAATTCGTGATTTTATCACGTTCTAATACCTATTTATAAACGTAAGACTCCTAAGAAAACAATTAGAAAACCAAATTAACAATTCCAAATGAATTAGAATTCCTGAACTTTCTATTTTTATTTCCCGGCGATGTTTGTAAGTGATCCACGCCATGTGTGTAAAGCCACAATGCCAACTTATCTTCAACTTTTGTGTGTGATTTTTCTCCTCTCAGTAGTCTCGTCGCCCTGTGTGTACTAACTCGGTGCCGTGGGTGTAACTACATAGCAATGCCACAACGTCAAGTGTACTGCACCATTTCTTTTATTTCCATGCCTTCTCCATGCCTTGCCCATGCCTTGTACTCTCTTCTCACGGTGTCAAAGGTCTATGCCACGCCAAGTGTGTATACGTGTTTTTTCACCTAATTTCATCATGAAATAACTCCTTTATCTCCTTTAACCTTGTAAATCTGAAAACGTATAAATACCATGAATTAGAGTTCATTCCAAGATATTTAGTCCAATTTTACTACTAAACTAACCATACATATAAGTCTAATTAAACACATATAAAATACTCTTAAACTTAAGATTTTGTACGTCTCGAGCAAAAATGTATTCTACTAAGTACTCTTACTACTACTACTACTACTTATAATTCTTGCTCATTTTACATAGTTCATGGAGTATCTTTTAATTCAAATAAATTCAAGTTAATAATCTACTCAAGAAATTTTCTTTACAAAAAATAATATTTTCAAAATATGTAGCTTTAACAACAAATAATTCATTTTTGAAAGTCATAAGTAGTTGACAGCCGAAAGCATCACTACTCACAAATTTATTTTACCTTGACACTCAAGTAGCAAGTGTACAATCTCATGATTTCTCATTAAGCTTAAGAATTCATAAATAAGCATATATCATACTATTCTTGTAGATTTTAGTACTTCAAAAGTCCATAGGGCTTTATTTAGTTAGAAAGAAAACTTAACTTAGTTACTTGTACTCGAGCTAAATCTTTTCATATGAAGAGTTTTAATACAACTTGCACCTTTATTTCTTTCTATATATCTCTCTTTTCTTTTCTTCTTATATATTTAGTCATACGGTCCCTGCTCCTTTTCCTGTAGAACTTGTAGGACTCTAATTTTTTTTGTTTTAAAACTCTTGTTAGCACTTCTTACTTCATTTTATCAAGCAAGTTTTAACTCCAACTTTTCATTAAACACTATGTATATCTTTCCCCTTTTAGTATTAAGTCTTTATTTACTTCGTACTCATGTAAGATTCATACTTATTATAGAATTCCTTAGGGATCTAACTTTTTCCATAGAAGTGTGCTTGTATTTTTCTTGTTTTTGTTTCAAGTTCATGGTCTTCCCTAACTCTAAGTTTCTAATCATGAAAGGATATTGTTATTTGCTACATTTCTTATTTTCTTCAAAAATTCTAACACACTCTTGAGTTTCATATCACAAGATACTTGTATTCTTATTCATCTTCAAACAAAGGTATGAACTTTACAAATGATTTATTCATTCATTACTGTACTACTATATTTAAGATAATCTATATTACTTATACACATTTAAATAACAAATAAATGAAATGGATACTCTACCATTCTTCCTCTTTAACTGCTTCAAAAATAAAATTTTATAATCATACCTGCAGTGTTTATCCTTATTTTATTTTTTCTTACCACGTCCCATAGTGTCGATGCCTCCAAAAGTAAACCAAACCTTTTCCTCAAGGTTTAAAAATAAGCCTAAAACATAAAACACTAAACGCTAAAACATATATATATATATATATATATAATAGAATTTAAGAACTAAACAAAAAATGCATAAAACTTAAACTACTAAAGTGAGAAAATATCCCAAATGTAAAAATAATTTGTATGAATGTATCTCTCATCTCCCAAGGTCTAGAGAAATCCTAAAACTTAGACTCTAGGATTGTATATCATCATAAACATCATCATCACCAGCTCCAGCAAAAGATGGTGTTGAAAGACGCTCCACCCTTATGCTCTCTACCATTTCAGGATCAAATATGTAGTTCGGTTCTATGGAAAGCTAATAGACCTATGCGTAGGTCTCAACCTTCTGCTCCTTTCATATCTAGCTATGTCTCTCTCGATGATCTACAAATAACAAGAAGTTTATTTGTCTATTCAGTCGGACTTGCTCATGTCATAATATGGTTTCACGATACTGAGCCTTATCCTCTTCATATTGTCGCCTCATCTTAGCAATCCACAGCCTCTGCTGTCATGGAGTCAAGTCTTTATGTGGTAGTATAGGTGTCTATGATGGTAGAGGTGGTGAAAAAACTTCAAGACCATCTAAGTCCTGCTCTCCTATCAACGGGTCTAGAATCTCATAAGCCTAAACAAATCCTTACTGGTGATCTTCATCATCTCCTTATCATTCATTCCTCCACTTTTGGGCTAGCTACGCCGCTACTACTACTGCTGCTGTTGTTGGTTGATCCTCTGCTTCATTTGCTAACAACTCGGCCTCAAGTCTATCATTCTCAACTCTCTTTCTCTCTCTCTAATCCTTAGAGTCTTGTATCTAGTTGGTGATTTCAAAGTTAGCATAAACTCCTCATCTACTGTTGCTTGGGTTTATATATTAAATTCCTTACCTTGGATTAATCTCACTCCAGTCTTCGATCACATTTAGGTTATGAGAATTAGAAACAATAGCTGTTTTCTCTCTCAGTCATGATCGACTCCCTCAAGTTCTTATAAATGATCTCCCCAACATTTATCCTCCTATTATTTATAATCTCATGCAAACAAGACGCCTTGTGTTTATTGATCTCATCCTGCTGAATAGTCGAGTACAATGAAGCAACTAGAAAATGTTGCCACATTTTGTTGGGGCATGTGCCCTAGGTCAGTCTATAAATGTTGTTTATCTTATAATTTTAGTTAATGAAATAGAGATTTTCGTTTACTTTTTAGTATAAGTGATTGCGTATTTACCTTATAATAAGGTCCATGAGTATTTGTTGAAATATCATAAATATCCCTAGTGAGTCATTATACTGAGAATTATAATGAGTTAAAACTAGCGTGAATCTTGATTGTGGTCATGTGATGATCATACATATAGGGACACGAATTGAGATCATGAGTACTTATTAGGGAACAAGATACTAGACTGACCCGCTATGAGAACATACATGGATTAAGTCATAAGTGTTACTCATAATAGATAAATCATTTTTTCCTTTGACTTGAGATTACCGTAAACTTCAATATTAGTAGCATGATAATTTGACACAATCAAACGTTGTCTTTAATCGAATGATTATAAAGATTGTGATTGGTTACTATTTAAATAATATTTAAAAATGTGTAATCAAGATAGAACTTTTCCCTCTTGTATAAAGAGATATCAGTGGATCCCTCGATATATTAGACCGTCAAATGGCCAAGTTCAAATGAATTGATATGATCATTGTCACTTGGATGTTTTCATTTTACTTAAAGATCAAGACTAGTACGATTGAACATTAAGGGTGACTTTACATGCCTTATGTTTAATCAAAGGATATCACACAACATAAGGATATGAGATATGTTATTCATTAGGTTGTATCGATTTTGATATTCATGCTACTTAGGTAGTCAGAATACCTTGCTCGAGACGGCTTATGACTTGTATACTAAAATGTTTTTTGGTTTACTACCAACATCACATGAACCTATTGGGTCGCACAAAAATATTAGCTTTGTTCAATTTTAAATGGTCCAGAGTAATGAATTTTATATGATAAAATTCATGACATAAAATCCCTTACAATTTGTTATATAATAATCTATTAATCGGGGCGTATGTGTAACTTGCTTAAAGTACCTAAATACAATAATTGTATTACAAATAGGCTTTGTAAGTAAGCTTATCTACATATATAAGTAGAGGATGAAACCATAAAATGAAAGTAGATTTCATTTTTGCTATTTTCGAGTTCTCTAGAATTTTTTAGAGAAAGAAAAACATTTTCAATCTTTCTTGGGGCCAGCACTCCAAATTGTGGTCATCGTTCGTATATGGCTTTCCGATAGAGAACACGCACTTGAACGTCTTGTAAATTAAACAATAAGAGAAGGAAATCACAAATTAAGATATGATTTACTTTTGTAGTTCTTGTTTAGTGGAACTTATTTTCGATCCTATTGGAGTTTTTCAAAAATTGTTTTGAATTTCACGCTGCATATGAACCCCAAAACCCAACAATGATATTAGAGACTTAGGTTCCATTCTATTAAATGTTTGCATATTTTCTCTGATGTATATATGCATAAAAATATGATCTTGATTATTGTATATAGATTTACATATAAGTTCTATGATAATTTTTATCAAGAATCGATTTTAAAGCATGTTGTGAATTCATGTATATTGGTACATGCACATGATTTGATTTAATGATAATATTCGTGTTTAGAATATTTTGATTAATTTTTTTAATATTGAACGATGCAAAATTTGTGTGTTCATGGTATTAGTTATGCATTGGTTAATGTGATTCTGGTGTTGAATACATATTTTGTTTTTATTCAATAATTATGTATGTCTCCATGATAGAAAACATGATTAGGTTAATATGATTCTAGTGTTGAATGCATGATTTATATTTTGTTTCTTGATTCAATTGCTTGTTTTGTATGAATAAGACTCAATTTTTTTTTTGATTATATATATCATTGTGGATACATGTTAGTATATTCCTATTAGATAAGATATAAACTTGAAATTGGATAAGAATCACAAATCCTATAAGAAAGGTGTGATATATAACAAATTCAATTGGATAAGGATTCAAAATATCTTAAATTCTAATTGGATTACGATAAGATATTAAGTTAGAGGTTGGTCGGAGATAGTTAAAAATGTTTTAATTAATATTTTCTGGAATTAATAAGAGGTTGTTTTGGTAAATTAGTTAACTAAAATAATGAAAAATCTTAGGTGATTTTCAATTTTCAAAATTGAGATTCGTTGTCTAAAATTTTTAAAAAACAGGGGCGCCATCTCCTGTACCTCCATCCATTGATCGGTTAGCAGAACCACCGCTCGCTGACTGGTCAGCGTAACAACCATATGCTGACCAGCCAGCGAGATAGTCGCTAACTGTTCGTAACGCGTGAAGATTTGTATAATAGTTAATATTTGTAAAATTTTCTAACTTGTTTAGTGAATGTGCATGCATTTAATATATGACATTTATTTTGTTTAATTTATGATTACTAAAACAAATAAAGAAATCCCTTTTCAAAATTGTAAGTCAAATGTCATCCATTCTAAAACACTTGTCAATGCTTTAATCACAATAATATGGGTTTGCCTCCACAAAGTGTATTATGTTATCTTGGTGAGGCAAATTGAGTAATAATTACTCTATTGTTTGAAATGGTTAGACTTGATAAAGCTATCAAAACGCTTTTGGGTTTTAGGCACAAGATGAGATAAAACATGATAAGACATAAAATGCCATAATCTCATAAAAAAATTTAAAGTTACATATTATGTAATTGGTAATAGGTACTTACCTAAATAACTTAATTCAAAGTGTCATGCCTTAGTTGTCTTGGAATTAAGTGAAACATGAATTTTAGTCCCTCAAATTAACATTGTGTTTTTAGGAGGGTGGTTAATTTAGAGAGAGTCTATTCCTCTATATTAAAATGAATATTTGCGAAATCTTTATTATATATCTATGACCTCTTCAAATCACACTAATCTTTTATTGTGATTCATCATTGAGAATGATAAGTTGTTAGGACAAACTTTCTAGCTGGTTTAGAAACTTGAGAATTGTTCTTAAGCATGAATGAAAGTTGTATATCCTGGATAATCCTATTCCTGAGGAACCACCAGACAATGCTTTAAGAGGTGTGAAGGATGCACATACTAAGCATGTCAATCACTAGACTGATGTTGCATGCATTATGTTGGCAACCATGGTTCATAAACTTCAGAAGGATATGAAACACATGGAAGCTTATGACATGGCTAAGATGCTAAAGGAAATGTTCCAACATTGGGCCAAGCAAGAAAAGCTCAAGATAGTCAAGAACCTTCATTCTAGAAATGACTAAGGGCGCATCAGTTAATCCTCATGTTATGAAAATGAAAAGCTATATCATCTATCTTGACAGACTTGGATTTCCCGTAAGCTAAGAGTTGGCTACGGATTTGATCCTAAATTTACTACTTGATAGTTATTCACAATTTATGATGAACTATAATATGGATAACATGAAGAAATCTATCTCAAAGTTGCATTAAACTGCTGAGCAGAATGTCAAGAAACCCATTGCTAATGTGTTGATGGTTTAGAAATGAAAGTTTATAAAGAAGATGTCCAAAGGCAAGGCTAAAGTTGCGAAGGTTATTCTAAGAGTCACAAAGCCTGTGAAACATGTCAAGCTTAAGGATGCTTCTATTTCACAGTCCTAGAAAGAAAAGGAAAAGGAAGAAAATTTTCATTTCTACCATGTACCTAGGCGTTGGTCCAGAAATTGCAAGCTCTACCTTGAAGATCTAAAGAAAAAAATTGTAGTGCTACTACAGCTTCAGGTATTAAGTTATTGAAGTTAACTTGTCTACTAGTGATTCTTGGGTATCGGATACCGAATGTGGATCTCTCATTTGTAATAATGTGTAGAGTCTTACTAAAAGTAGAAAACTAAAGAAAGGAGAAGTCATCATACAAGTTGGAAATAGAGCAAATATTGCTACGTTGGTTGTAGGATGCTATGAGTTAATTTTACAAAGTGAACTTAATTTAGTTTTAAATGATTTTTATTATGTCCCTGCCTTGAGTAGAAACATCATTTTAGTTTCGTGGTTGGATTTAGATTGTTTTAATTTCATTATTGCGAATAATAAATACTTCATTTCTCATAGATATGTTTTTTTTATGCAAATGCTAATTTGTGTGATGGTCTTTATATTCTAAATATGAAAAGGTCCACAAATACTCATATTTTTAATATAAATACAAAGAGATGCAAGTCAAATGATTTGAGTCAAACCTACCTTTAGCATTGTTGTCTTGGCCATATAAATGAGAAACACATTTCTAAACTCCATAAAGATGGACTTTTAGATTTATTTATTTTTGAATCATATGAAACATGTGTACCTTTTTTACTACGCAAGATGACGAAAAATACTTTTACTAGATACAGTGAAGAAGCAAGTGATTTATTAGGTCTAACTTCTAATACATACTAATGTATGTGGTCTTATAAACATAATGACTAGAAGTGGTTATTAGTACTTCATTACTTTCATCGTATGTGGTCATATAAACACAATGACTAAAAATGGTTATTAGTACTTCATTGCTTTCACCGATGATTTCAACAGATATGGTTACGTGTATCTCATAAAATATAAAAGTGAATATTTTGAGATGTTTCAAATATTTTTGAATTAAGTGCGTAATCAACTTGGTAAGATAATTAAAGTGCTTCGATCATGTCGAGGGGGTGAATCTTTGAGCCAAGAGTTTTATGATCCTTTTAGAAACTATGGGATTGTCTCACAGTTAACTCCTCTAGGAACTCCACGGTGGAATAATGTTTTTAAGATGAGAAATCAGACCTTATTGGATATGGTTCGATTTATAATAAGTCATGTAGATCATCCTTTTTCCTTTTGAGGCTATGCCTTTAAAACTACTGTGTTTATACTGAATGATGCTCCTTCTAAAGCGATTGATGAAACACCATATGAGATGTGGTTTGGGAAAATACCAGTTTGGTTTTCTTTAAGAATTAGGCTATGAGGTTTTCGTATGACGACAAATCTAAGAAAAATTATTAGCCAAATCTACCAAGTGTGTATTTGTTGGTTATCTTAAAGAAACTAGAGGATACTACTTTTATAAGCCCACTAAGAACAAAACATTTGTTGCTCAGAATGATGTCTTTAAGGAAAGAAAATTTATTTCAAAAGACAACAATATGTAAAGTAAGTCTTAAATGGCTTAGTGCCATGAATTATGAGATGCAATCTATATATGATAAATAAGTTTGGAACTTGGTTGATTTACCAGAAGGCGGTAAGACCATTATATGTACATGGGTTTTCAAGAAGAAAACTAACATGGATGGCAATGTGCATACTTATAAACATAGCTAGTAGCAAAAGGTTTCAGACAAACACACAAGGTTTTTTACCGTAGCATGCTTAAATCCATTAGAATTCTAATTGCCATGGTCACATATTATGACTGTAAGATATAACAAATGGATGTCAAAGAAGTATTCTAAATGGAAAGTTACTTGAGGATGTGTATATGATACAACCTGAAAGGTTTATTAATCTTGAGAATTCTAGGAAGGTGTGCAAGCTTCAAAGATCCATTTATGGATTAAAGCAAGCTTCTCGGAGTTGGGATCTTTGTTTTGATGAAGCAATTAAAGAATTTGATTTCATTAAAAATGAAGATGAGCCTTATGTATACAAAAAGGTCAGTGGGAATGTGGTTATTTTTATGGTACTCTATGTTGATGATATATTACTCATTGCAAATGACATCCCAACTTTGTGGAGTATCAAGTATTGGTTAAGTAAATGTTTCTCAATGAAGGACTTAGAAGATGCATCTTACATACTTGGGATTAAGATCCATAATGATAGATTCAAAAAGTTGATCGGTCTAAGTTAGAAGGCTTATGTTGATAAGGTACTGAAGAGGTTTAGTATGCAAGTCTATTAAAAAGAGTTGTTGCCAATATCTCACAGTATAAGTCTCAGCAAGACTCAAAGTCTGAAGAATATTAATGAGCGAGAACGTATGAATATGATTCCATATGCATCAGCTATTGGATCTATCATGTATGCCATTTTATGCACCTGACCTAATGAATTATACGCTTTAAGTGCAACAAGTAGATATTAGTATGATCTCGATGAGAGTCATTGGATAGTAGCAAAGAACATTCTTAACTACTTGAGAAGAACTAAAGAAGTGTTCTTGGTCTATTAAAGTTAGGAAGAAGGGCTTGTTGTAAATGGTTACATAGATGCAAGTTTTCAAATTGATATATATGACTTCAACTGGCAATCTGGATATGTATTTACTTTGAATGGACACATAGTGACCTGGAAAAGTTTGAAGCAAGAAACTTTGGCAGATTCTATAAAAGAATTTGAGTATATTGCAGCTTTCGATGAAGCTAACGAGATAGTTCGAATTAAAAAGTTCATATCTGAACTTGGTGTGGTTTCGAGGACAACTAACCCAATTTGCTTGTATTGTGACAACAAAGGGGCGATAACACAGGCCAAGGAACCAAAGATCACATCACTGATCCAAATATATATTTAGACATTTTCATCTCATTCGATAAATCATTGAGAGGGGAGACAAATATTTGCAGAGTGCTTACAGAAGATAATGTTGCAGATCCTTTGATGAAGACTCTTCCACAAGAGAAACATGATGGTCATGTTAGGTCATTAGGTATTAGATAAATGAAAGATTGGCCCTAGTGCAGGTGGGAGATGTTGGGGCATATTCCCTCTGTCAATTTATAAACATTGTTTATCTTATAATTTAGTTAATAAAATAGATTTTTCGTATGTTGTTTTATTATAAGTGATTGCATATTTACCTTATAATAAGATCCATGGGTATTGATTGAAGTATCTTAAATGTCTCTAGTTGGTCATTATACTAAGAACTATAATGAGTTAAGACTAGTGTGAACCTTGATGGTCTTTGATGATCATACGTAAAGGGATACGAATCTAGATCATGAATACTTATTAGGGAACAAGGTATTAGATCAACTCGCTATGAGAGCACCACATAGATTAAGTTATAGGTGTTACTTATGATGGGTATATCATTTAGTCCTTCTACTTAAGATTACCATAGACATTAATATTAAGAGCATAGTAATTTAACACAATCAAACATTGTCTTTAACCGTACAATTATAAAGATTGTGATTGGTTACCATGTGAATAATATGTGAAGGTATGTAATCGAGATAGAATTTGTCCCTCTCGTATAGAAAAAGATATCAGCGGATCCCTCATATATTAGACTATTAAATGGCTAAGTTTAAGTGAATTAATATGATCAATGTTACTTGGATGTTTTCAGTTTACCCTAAAATCGAGACTTGTATGATTGAGCATTATGGGTGACTTTCCATGCCTTCTGTTTAATCAGAGGATATCGCACGAAAAAATGATTTTGGTATACATTATTCATTTGGTTATATCAATTTTAATATTCATGCTACTTAGGTAGTCATAATGACTTGCAATAAAATATTTATGACTTGTATACCAAAATTGTTTAAGTTCACTGCCAATGTCGCATGAGCCTATTGGGTTGCAAACATAGAATGGCTTTAATGCAATTTCAATTGGTCTAGAATAATGAATTTTATATGATAAAATTCATGATATAAAAGCCCTTACGATTTGTTATATAATAACTTATTAATGGGGGCCTATGTGTAATTTGTTTGAATTGCCTAAATACAATAGTTGAATTATGAATAGATTTTTTAAGAAAGCATATCTACAAATATAAATAGAAGTTGAAATCCTAAAACGAAATACGATTTTCATTTTTTCTATTTTTGAGTTCTCTGGAATTTAAGAGAGAAAGAAAAATGTTTTCATTCTCTTTTGGGGCTAGCACTCCAAATTTTGATCACCGTTCGTGTATGGAATTCTGATAGAGGACGCGTAATTAAATGTCTTGGAATTCAAAAAATTAGAAAAGGAAATCACGGATTAAGGTATAGTTTACTTTGTAGATCTAGTATAATGGAACTTATTTTCGATCTAGTTGGGGTTTTTTTAAAAATTGTGTTAATTTTTTCGCTGCATATGCACCCCAGAACCCAATACGTTCGATATACTTTCTTTACACTCCCCTTCTTAATGTGCTTCAGTACATTCTCGACTCCTATTATCCATCATTGTTGTCCTTGAACAACTGATGCTATCTCAATGACTCTAAAAGGATATTGGTTATTGTGACTCTTGTATAAATCATCTGAGAAGGTTTGTGGCGTATCTCTCCATTCATGCTCAAGTATTCTAACCCATAAATGTCGTTTATTGAATGCTCTTTAAACAAGATCATCACTCCTCTCACCTTAACTTGATCACCTTTTTGTTGTAAAATTCACATTTGCATAGAACTCAAAAACTATTTCAGGCACTCCATAAGCTTTATTCTCCTTATAATCTTGCTTGAAATGCTCCCAACCTCATTGCCTAATAAAGTTATAGACACACTTATCATACTTTGCTGATAGATTGATTCCTCTATTACAAATGAACTCCTTATTTTCAATGGTTTCATAACTCTCCTTATCCTCCTTATTAATATAGAACTTAGACTTAAAAGGCCTTAGGGCATCCTCATTTGGAACTTTCAAGAATGATGCCTCATTGTTATTTGCCATAACTTCTCTAACTCGACTTAATTGCCTATTATTCTTGACATTTTCTCAAAAACTTACACAACACAAAAACTTAACAACGGTATTCAAATCACCTATAATCAAGATTTTCATTCACAAGGGTCATTTACATGCAAATAATTTAAAAGACAAATACTAATCCACCATAAGTCATATTGATGCTCTAAGTCCACACAACTTCAAATTCCTATCCAAAAACCTAATTTCTACCATTTATGCAATTTCATCTACGATATCAAAAACTCTAAAGAATAATTAATAAAAATATAAATTTACCTCAATAGGGAATACTTTTCCGTGTAGATTACTTCTCGAAGCCTCTATCAATCAAAGCTCTCTCACTTTGCTCACAAATTAAAACCCTATAACTCTTTTGACTCAAATCTCAAAATTAATGCTCTAGCTCTCTTCCTTTGTGGAAATCCGCAATGGGACTTCTTTTTTCACTCTTGATCACTAGGAACACTTTTTTCTCACTTGAAATTACTCAGATTAGGGTTCTTGAGGGATGTATGCTTGCTGATGGTGAATGGAACATGTTCAATTGCGTAAGTTTTGGGTTGAAAAAGGGTTTAAAACCTTCTCATGAATGGCGATGCTATCCCTTATAGGGCACGATGCAACCACAACATGGGCATGATGTCGTCGAAGCAATTATGAGTAATTCTTGTACACAGGTTGGCTCCGTCCTGGCGCTGCCTGTGTAAGCTCAGGGTATCATGTGTGTACACACAGCCTCAACAATTATATCACCATAATTTTTAAAATTTTCATTAACTCCCTATTAGCACTCTCCCAGCTATGTGCCAGCTCTGTGTATACACAAGGCGTTGTGATGACATCAAATACTTTGTATATATAAAAATTTCATAAAAACTTACCTGTGATTTGTCAATTTACCTGACCTTTACCACTCTAACTTCTTTGCTCGTTTACGCTCCTTATTGAGTGTATTGAGACTTTTCCATTCCGATGAAAACTCACCCAGCAAATGATTTTTTTCCTACCAATTTAGCACAAAACTTTCAAAATTAGGGAACTCTACAAAAAATTTTAGATTATTCTAACTAAACAAAGTAAATAATTGAAATTTAAAAATTAAAATTAAAAACCTCTGTGCTGCCTCCCAGTAGCGATTCATTTAACGTCCTTAACTCGATGCCTTTTCGCTCATTTAGTCCGAGTCTAAAGCAAGATACTCCATTTGTAGGTCGAAGATTATGATATCTCTCCCATTTGGATGTAGTTCCCGCCTTTCAGCAAAGACAATCTTCTCACTATCCTCCTTGATACTCATTATGATCATTTTCTTCCTCATATGCAAGATCATATTAGTAACGTTCAAGAATAGCAGCCCAGTATCATAGACACATCATCATTCATATCATGATCTATGATCTCAAAATCGGTGATAAATATGAATCTACCGACTTTCACATGTACATTCAATACTCTTCCTATTGTTGGTACCAAGTTACCATCAACTACTAGCAAATCTGTTTTATTGGGATAATTGATCTTCAAATATGCTTGTAACATGTCATTTACAGGCATTATATTGACTAAGGCTATAGTGTCACACAAGATGTTTCTAAATTGGTGCCCATCAATGCTTAATGGTATGCATATATCTCCATGATCTCTCCTCTTGATTAGTTGAATTCTCGATGTGAACTTGATTTTTGGTTCCGACTTCTTTCGAACAACCTTGATGTTATTTTGTTTCGGTGCTTCTTCAAAAAGTCCTTCATCTTATTGCTTAACTCTCCATTATTTTTCCACTTCTTATTATTCTTTAAGGCATTGATCCTTTGTTGCTTGAATCCTTTAAGTTTGTATTGCCTCTATTCCATTCCATAAAATAACTTAAACCTTTGGGCATTTATTTTAACCATCTTACCACTATTGCTCATTTACTCTACCACTCCATAAGGCCAAGTAGTAATGACCTTGAATGGTTTTGACCATCGTGATGTTAATTTACCTAGAAACAATTTTGGTCTTGAATTGTCCAATAAGACTAGTTGTCCTTGGTCAAAAGATCGATATTCGATCCTTTGATCATGTCAATTCCTTGATTTCTCTTCGTATGACTTGACATTATGCATCTAATCTAAACTCATCCAGCTCTAATAGTTGAAGCAATCTAGCCTTTCATGTAGCTTCGAAGATTCATGTTGAGCATTTTATAGCCTATTATGCTTTATGCTCTAACTCTACTAGTAACCGACATGCTTTTCTATACACCAACTGATATGGAGATGTGCCAATTAGTGATTTGAATGCCATTCCATATGCCCACAATGTTTCTTCATGATAGAATGCCTAATCTTTTATTTTCATGTTAATTTCTTTTTCCAAGATCTGCTTCACTTCCCTGTTACTTATGTCAGCTTATCCATTTTTCAGAGGATGGTATGCAAGTGAGGTTTTATGTTCAACCCCATATTTCTAAAGTAATGTGTCTAAGGCTTTGTTACAGAAATGTGACCTTTCATCACTAGCTAATGCTCTCGTAGTTCTAAACAGGCAAAAAATATTTTTCAGTATGAATTCTATGACCACTTTTGCATCATTGGTTGTGGTTGCCCATTTGGAGATAAAATCCTGTAATGACGCAAATTAATTAAACTAGGATTATCTTTAATCTCAAGGATTAATGGTCGTAATTCAGGCATTACGTTAATAACTCGGTTGACTCAAACACGGGAATTGAGCAAATATGTTATTTGTGATGATGGTTGCTTAGATGTGATGTTTAAACGCATTATATTATTGTAACAACGCATGTGTGTACATTGAAATCGGGCGAGTTTGTATGATGAATATTCGCTGGTAAGGCGTGTTAACGTGGGTATCAGGTAGGTGAACTAAGGTTACACTAGGAAACTCGACTAATTTAAGCTAAGATGACTAATTGACAAAATAAAATGGGTAGTGTGACCATTGGCTAAGTTGATTATATTAGAACTATAGGCTATAGCGTAACTCAAAATGCGTGCAGATATGCGGGGCATTGGGTGTCGGGTAGTCGAATGCTAGTGGAATCATAAATTTATTAATTTTGATGAATAAAAACACTGACCATATGTATTATAATGGGCTTAAGCTAATGTAATTAGAACAAATAAATAAAGGCATATAGTTTGGTTAGTTAAATTGAAACCATGAGATGGATCTATAGATATGTATTGGCATATCTAGGAACCAAGTGAGTTGATAATTGGTGTCACTAGGAAAGAGTAAGTGGGAAATGTTTCAAGGAGAGGACCATTGGATGAGTCTTGGGATACGTAAAAATATGAAGATCAATGGCTAAGAATTAATCCCACCTTGATATATGTTGATGAGTTGGTCAAACACATGCAAACCAAACTAGTTTTATCCATAAGTTTCTGCAGAGAAGAAGAAGTGATTTAAAGCTGGAAATTAACAATTTCGTATGCAAATAAGGAATGAAACTCAAGGTAATCTTCTTCTCCATAATCTACATTTTCAATTGAGTTCAAAAATGGAGTATTTTAGGGTAATTCAAAGTTGAGGATTTTGTACTAATTGTTGAGGTTGTTTTGATGAATTACAACTATAATTATGATATCAAATGGAAATTTACAACTGGTTTTGCATGAATTGAGGTTTTGACTGTAATGACCTATTACCTTAAGGTAGTAATTAGTACTAATCCAAATCCTAAGTAACCCAAGTTAGGCTAGTGGTAAAGTTCGGCGTACCTCGATTAGCATATATGTGCGTTTGCATCCCATTTTATATTTATATGAATTGTAAAATCGATTTATATATAAGTTGTCGTATAATACAAAAATTATACACAAGCCTATAAAATGGAAAATACCTAATAAACTATGATTTACCGGGACACCAAGTGTGACGAGGGATTCGTGGCATGAGTGTGCACGTTCAAGGACACTTGTAGGCATGTCCGGTGAATTTATTGGTGAATAATAAGTGATATGTATTTATATGTTTTTAAACATATAAATATATATTGGGAATAAAAGAATATTGAAAATATTTGGATTATCGGATCTTCTCGAACGAAGCATAAGTGCTTGATGTGTCAAAATTTGTGTCACTTTAAAGGGTGTCACTTTAACGCATAGACCACACGATCGGCCTCGAGATAGCGCAACATGTTTCTCGAGAAAAATTCATATATAAAAACAAAATTCAAAGCTTATCAATCCACATCGATCGAGAGAAGGTTCAGGAAGGTTCAGTCGACTCCGGATCGAAGGGAATTCGTTTTGGGAGCCGAATTGGATTAAGTTAAGGAGCTTAATTGATCACACAGCTCGTGAGCATCATATAGGTATTATTTGATTTAATGTTTATCAAAGTTGGAATTGCCGGTGATGCTAGGATTATTGTTTTTTGAGATGTTTGTTCATTAATTATAGTACCTCACCTCGGTGAGGTTGTTTTCGATCAATTTTATGAGTTTGTGAATGTTTGGGACGATTTGGAGGTTTTTGGGTTGATTTTGTGTAGCAAAACTGGGCTGTAGTTGCAGGTCTAGTGCGTATAGCGTGCAAGGAACTGGTCGTAACGTACTATATGTAATGGGGAGGATGAACTGACATGGGTAGCGTGCTATCCATGTCAGGTATTGCGCTACCAAACCCATGAAATCGGCAATGGTCTTGTGTTTTATGAATTATCTCCAGGGGATGTAGGGACTAGTTTAGGGGTTCTAAAAGTAGTATAATGAACCTATAATGATCCTAAATGATTGGTCATAGGTTGAAGAACACCGGGGAAATGTGAGATGGCCAGAACGTTAGGAAATTTTGACGGAGACTTAACTCGAGGTAAGTACGGATTCGCTTATTTATCAATATTGTCTGGCTATTTAGTATATATAACTCATGTAGTTGTTGGAATGGAATGGGGGATTATGTACACTGTGTTGGTTTTCAATAAATGAAAAATGGTGTGTAATGTGACCATGATATAACTCTTAGTTTTGAGAATAAGTTTATAGGAGATGGGTTCCCTTCCCTGCCTATATATAACTTATGCTCAATTTCATAGGTTGTATGGATTACATACACACTAGGAGGCTTAGGATAGAACCATTGGGCATTAATGGATGGGCTAGAGAGCACATGAGTGCAATGTGTTGGTCTAGCAATCGCATTAATGGTGTCGGTGGTTAATCGACCCTAGTTTTATAAATAAAAAATGGGGATCATAGTGTACTAATCCAAGTCATTTGCTTTGCATCCGTTTATGTATTGATTTATATGATTTTCATATTCTTGTTAGATATCATTGGTGCATGTTTTTATTGCACGATATTCTTGATTATGATATGGAATGTGGATGCTTAGTTTGAATCCCTACATACTGAGCAAGTTGGAGCACTCACCCTAATTAACATTATTGGTAGATCCGACGAGTACTACAACTACGGGATGGAGAAGTTATAGGAGTCTTGAACTTCTCTTCGATATAATGATTTCCTATGGTCTTATATATTTGTATTGAATTACATATTTGTAATGTCCATGGGATGGGTGATTTATATAATCAAGGTTTATTCTGATTTTGTTTTAATACGTTATATCATATTTTGATTATCGAAAAGGTTTTCAATCTTCACTGCATATATTAATTGTTTTATTTTGACAGTTGATATACAATAGTGCTTATCAGGTAAAGAGGTAAGACTGCTAGCTCCAGTTAAGTCTAGTAAGGGTAATCTGGGCATAATTAGGGTTTAAGGCTTGGTATTTCCCTAATCAGGTTAGGGGATGCTACAGCTTGGTATCAGAGCTAAAGTTAGGCTAAGTTAAAGCCTAAGATTAGTTTGGTTTCATTATTCTGAGATTTATTAGAATCAAGGAATACCTTTGATATAGAAGAGATTTAGAGTACTAGGTTTAAAGCCTGTTATAACCTTATTGGTAGGGAGATGGTTTAAGAGATTTCTTACGATGAATAACTCTGATACAGAGGGGTGCCAGAGTTTATGGTTTATCACTTTTAGAGATAAAGTGGTAACACAGATATAGTTGGGTATCGTGGACAATGCTCTGACCCTAAATTCACTTGTGGTTGGTGTTTGAAGTGAATGTTAGCCTACTTCAAAGTTTAAAGTATTTTGATTACCCTATTAACAAAACTTAAGTTTATTGACTCGGAGAATGTCTAAAGTTATGAATAAGCTTAGGGTTTGAGAAATAGTTTTCATCGTGATTTTGGGGGGTAACCAAAAGATAAAAGAATGAGATATGTTATTTGTTGTGTATACTATATATACATGGAAGATATGATAGTATGTCTTTCCTGAACAGTAATAAAATGGTTGAAGTCCATCTATTTCTCAGAATATGAGAAAATGTTGGCTGTAAGAGCTCTGGAGTATCTTAACCTCGGGTCATAAGAAAGAAAGATATAAGAAAACTTATAAAGGTGAAATAAAGTTATTCTCCAAGTAACATTATTGATGGTCTTTGTTCTCACTAATATTATTAGACAAATAACAGTCAGTGAAGAAATATCTATTGGATCAAGACCTTAAGGTGTATATTAAGAGAATGAAAATTAAAAAATTATGAAATACTGAATGACTTTCAATAAAACTTAAAGATGGGGACCACTTTGAAAGGTGATTTCAATACTAGTATTGAGACTAGCATGGAAGTAATGAAAGTTATTCAGTAAACAAATTAGTGGTAAATGATAAAAACCTAATGGAGGTTATAAAACCACTAATGCAGTTATATTTCATAAGTTATTATAAAGTTGATATTCCATTCGTGGTGTGAATCCATATTGAAATAATAAGTGGTTTATCAGATAATAAAAAGAGGTTAAATTTGGAATATAGCAGTGAGTTTGTAATATATCCTACTCTGATTTATTAGATTGATATAGTTTAAATTAAGGAGAATGAGTGGTCAATGAATCTAAGGATTTGAGGAATCCAACAATTAACGTGTAATAGTCGGAATGCGTATTCATTACTCTGAATTGACAACTCATTCTGAAAATAAATAAAATCAGTTGTTCTTCAGAGGTACTTGAAATTTGATTTTCACGGTGAAATTATCAAAGCCAAGGATACATATATTTTTATAAGATGATTGCAGGTGGGTACTGGATCATTTTAAATGGATGGTGGAAACTACTAGAACTTACTAGAACTCATGCTATTTTCATAAATTAAGGGTGTCGAGTGAAGGAAAACCCTATTGTAATGAAGTTGTTATTGTGTTATCAATAATAGCATAGAATCTTTGAAGACTTAGAGAATGCATGAGTAATTACCGTACATAATTGTAAATTGGTAACGGTAAATTGGTTTAGACCAGATTTTTGCAAATGCTAGTGCTAAGTTTCAAAGGTTAATCAATGGTAAGAGTGTTGAATAGTAACAGTAAATTAGGGGATTGGACTATAATTGAGACAATATGAGGTTGTCCCATATTCAACACAAAGGTAAAAATGAGTGAACTCGAGTTAACTGAATAAAGAAAAAAAGGAAAGTAAGCTTGAAATAATTGGATATTACCAACGATTGATACAAGGATCTAGGGTATCGTTGTGTGATTTATTCAATTAACTCAAGTATGTGATGGTTATAAGTTGAAATCGAATAAATGGGTGTTTTGTGAGAAAATGGAAGTATAGTTGGACTACAATGTTTGCTTGACGAAACTTAAATTTCGAAAGAAATTAAAGGTTTATCCTATGACTTCTGATTTAGGTAAGCAGGCGGGGTGACACAGGAAAACAAAATTGTAGCTATTACTTCTACATATATAGTTCCAGAATTGAGAGAATAACTATTAGAGATTGATATTCTTGAGAAAACGATTTGGTAGTTGTATAAAATACAACAAGGTATCACTTGTAAATTAAAGAGAAAAGGTTGTTGAGGATCTTTTAATTATTATGTTAGATTAATGGGAATCTTAAAGGAATCATTAAAAGACAACCTGGAAAATATAACACCAATGTTAGGGCATGTCCCCTAGGTCAACAACAACAACAACATAGCCCCAGTCCCAAATTAATTGGGGCCGGCTACATGGATAGAACTTTTTCCATTGTGCTCGATTAAGTGCAATTGATGGTGAGCTTTTCAACCCATTCAAATCCCTCCTAATTAATGCATCCCATGTTAGCTTTGGCCTGCCCCTACCTCGTCGAATTTCTACAGTTTCTATTGAGTCAAGTTTTCTAGTTGGGGCATTTGTAGGCCCTCTTTACAGGTGACCAAAAAATCGCAACCGCCTTTCCCTAATCTTTGTATCAATTGGTGCTACTCCTACTTGTCTTTGAGTTTCTACATTTCTTATTCTATCTTTACGAGTTTTACCACACATCCACCTAAGCATCCTCATTTCTGCTACGTTCATTTTATGTAATTGTTGTTGCTTTACCGCCCAACATTCACTTTCATAGAGCATAGCTGGACTAATTGCAGTCCTATAAAATTTTCCTTTTAACTTAGTAGAAACATTTTGATCACAAATAACCCCTGTTGCACTCCTCCATTTCATCCATCCAGCTTGAATTCTATGTGTGATATCATTCTTAATGTTACCATCATTTTGTATGATTGATCATAGGTATCTAAAGTGTTTTACCTTAGGAACTTCTACTTCCCTAATTTTACCACTCCGTCTTCTCGATGTCTAGTGTTTCTAAACTCACAGTGCATATATTCAATTTTCGCCCTACGCAACTTAAAACTTTTAGATTCTAACGTATTCCTCCAAAGTTCAAATTTACTATTCACTCCATCTTTTGTTTCATCCACTAAGACAATATCATCTGCAAGTAGCATACACCATGGTATATCCTCTTGAATATGTCTAGTTAGTTCATCTGTAACTAAAGTAAATAGATATGAGCTTAAAGCTGATCCTTGATGCAGTCCTATCGTAATGGGAAACTATTTTGTAGCTCATCTAAATGTCTTTATACTCGTTACTACTTCATCATACATATCCTTAATAGTGTCTATGTATCTAGCGTGCATTTTATTTCTTGCTAGAACCCACCAAAGAATATCTTTAGGGACCCTATTATGTGCCCTAGGTCAATCTACAAATATTTTTTATCTTATAATTTTAGCTAATAAAATAGAGGTTTTATTTGCTATTTTTTATAAGTGATTGCATGTTTACCTTATAGTAAGATCCATGGGTATTAGTTAAAATATCTTAAATGTCCCTAGTCGGTCATTATACTGGGAACTATAATGAATTAAGACTAGTGTGATTCTTGATTGATGGTCATGTGATGATCATGCGTATAAGGATACGAATCAAGATCATGAGTACTTATTATGGAATAAGATATTGGACTGACCGCAATGAGAACACTACATAGATTAAGTCAAAGGTGTTACTCCTGATAGGAATATCATATAGTCCTCCGACTTGAGATTACCATAGACTTCAATAATATGAGCATGACAATTTGACACAATCAAATGTTTTCTTTAACAGGACAATTATAAAGATTGTTATTGGTTACCGTGTGCATAATATGTGAATGTGTGTAATCAAGATAGAATTTGGCACTCTCGTATAAAGAGAGATATCAGTGGATCCCTCGATAAGATAGACTTATAATGGCCAAGTCCATGTGAGTCGACATGATCAATGTCACTTGGATGTTTTTAAGTTTACTTAAAGACCGAGATTAGTACGATTGAACATTAAGTGTGACTTTCCATGTCTTATGTTTCATCAAAGGATATCATATGACAAAAGGATATGATATATGTTATTAAATTAGGTTGTGTCGATGTTGATATTCATGCTACTTGGGTAGTCATAATGCCTTGCTAGAGACCACTTATGCCTTGTGTACCAAAATGGGTTTTGGTTCACTACCAACGTTGCATGAACCTATTGGGTCGCACACAAAGACCAACTTTGCACAATCTCAATTGGTCCAAAGTAATAAATTTTATATGATAAAACTCATGACATAAAAGCCATTACAATTTGTTATATGATAACTTATTAATAGGTTAGTATATGTAATTTGCTTAAACTGAGTAAATACAATAGTTGTATTACAAATAGGATTTTAAGTGAGGGATTATCTACAGATATAAATAACGGGTGGATCCCTAAAAAAAGATATAAGACTTTGTTTTACAATTTTTGAGTTCTCTAGATTTTGGGAGAGAAAGAAAAATCGTTTTTAATCTCTCTTTGGGTTAGCACTCCAAATTGTGGTCACTGTTCGTATGTGGATTTCTGATAGAGGACGCGTACTTGAACGTCTTGAAAATCGAACAATGAAAAAGGAAATCATGGAATAAGGTATGATTTACTTTCGTAGATTTAGTTTAATGAAACTTATTTTTCGATCATATTAGGGTTTTTTAAAATTTGTTTTGAATTTTTCGGTATATATGAACCCCAAAAACCCAACAACTAATGCATTGGTGTACGGTCCAAGTAGTGAGTTTCAAACTGTGGAAGTTTGAAAAGTAAAAAAGGTCAGAGTGATAGAAATAGAAGGTAAGATAGTTACTTTAAAAAAAAATCCTAAAAATTGGGAATTTACTATGAAACATCACTCATCAAAGTGATTGTGTTGACAATGCCTTGAACAAAAGAAAAGGACAGAGACTATAATCATGATAAAAGCTGCTCAGTAATATCTCTTAGGTGAGATATTTATTGATGACTAAATGAAAGTCCTGTGCAGGCGTATCATCAATTGAGTAGGCTAAACTTATAACTATAAGTCTGTTATTTAGATCTCAGATGAGAGCTGAACTAATGATGACTAATTGAGTGATGAGTTAAAATGGGGAGATTGATTGAGATTATCAAGTAGGTCAAGGATGACTACTAATTGTTGATGTTGGAAAGGATGATCTCATATCAAACATTGAGCATGTAAGTAAAGTTCTTAGAACTTGTACTGAAAAGCGAGGCAAATGGAAGATGAATAATATTATAACCTGGAGGGTTATATTATTCTTGCCATATATGAATGGCAACTCATGTTTCAGAATTCAATGATGAATTAACCTAAGTTGTGGTGACAACTAAGGTTATTGATGATGTAATTGTAAAACTGACAGAGTTTGTAAAAAACTTCCTTGTTAGTATTGTGGTTTAAATTCTCGTGGAAAAGTAAGCGAGATATATATGTGTAGAAGAGTTGAAAGTTGTGGAGAACCAATATCGTTATTTCGGTAAGGAACCAAAAATCTGCTTCTCAAAGGGAAGAGATGTATAATAGCTGGGAGAGACATTTCTCAATCTTAACACAATATATCTTAAATTGACCATGGTTTCAAGAGAATATAGTTTCCAAGCTTGTGACTTGGAAAGTATGAATTACTGGAAGAAATATTTACTTTTGTAAGTTCTCTTGTATGAATTTTAGCAGGCTATATATGAGGTTTATGTATTTTCCCTAAAAATTTATATGTTTTACTTCATCGTTAATTAGTAGGAGGATAAGTAATGATATAAATTAGTTAGAGCCTGAGTAATATAAAACTACACAAAAAGGTGTTATCAGACTGTCAGTATACAATTATAATTCTAGTATATAGATAAATTTAGCTATTGATAGAGCTTCTCAGTTTAGACTTCATGAGGAAGCGACGGTGATGATGATTTGTGTAAGTTTAGCTAATACGTCATCATCTGATAAAACTATTTTTGAAGCTATTAATATGATCTTTTGAGTTCAGATTTAAATTGATTGGAGAGAATTTAATGGTGATTAGTGGTTAGAAAGCTAATCAGGATTATATAGAGCATTAGAGGTTAACGTCCAGTGTAGATTATCCTGATTAGCCAATTTTTGATAATGGTGCATTAAGGTTCGGGGATAGATTATGGATTCCAGTTTAGGATCAGGTGAGGCAGGAAGTGCTATAGATGTTGTAGGCACTAAGAGACTACATATTTACTACTCCTTCATAACTCCGACATTATAGGTGATGTATGATAATGCGCTTACCAATGAGACACATATGATGTAGAGGGGCAATATATGTTCATCTACTGAGTTAGAAAGATAAAATGGATAGAGTTCTAGGCAGAAGAGATAAAGAGATCAAGATGATAGAGAGGATAGATGGTACGGTCGATACCGTAGAGATGATGATTGGGATACTAGAGCTTATGTTATACCTAGACTACTAACACCACCGTAGAGACAGACTCATGACTAGGGAAGCAGAGACTGGAGATAACAGGGTCAGGGCTAGTGGTTAGGGATTCAGCAGACTAGGCTAAAATGGAGGATCATGTATTGGTGATGTGGGCAGGAGGGTCATGTCAAGAGGGGTTGTTAATGGAGATTGACATCTTCGGCAATGGTGAGATCGATGCAGACTCGAGAGCCAGTGCATATGGTGACTGAGCTAAGGCGGGAGATGTCCTAGCAGCACGTTAAAGGTACCTGATTTAAAATTTTGAATAATAGGTCATGGCATGACATGAGATTCTTATGATGGACCAGAGTAGGTTACTGTATGGCATGGGATCGTAATGGTGTTTCGGTGGAGACTATTATGTTGTGATACATAATAGGAGAGGTTCATGGTTACCTGGTGTTAGGTAATTGGGTTAGGAAAACTTAGGCACAAAATCGAGCTGAAAGTAGGTTGCGAAGGTGTTGGAGAGGGTGATGGATTATGATCACTTCGAAAACATGCACATATGTCTTAGTGCAACACTATGTTCCCTACGATGGGAATAGTGGGGTATTTAAGAGACCGTATAATGGTACTATCAAGGTGCAAGGCGTGGTGACACAAGGATAGGTTAGATGCACTAGAGTTTCCTCGAGACATAAATTTCGGGGACAAGATTTCTCCTAGTTGGGAAGAATTGTAACGACCCAAATTAATTAAACTAGGATTGGTGTTAATCTCGAGGATTAACAGTCATAATTCGGGCGTTAGGTGGATAACTTAGTTGATTAAAACATGAAAACTAAGGAAATATGTTATTTGTGGATGTTTGGGTCTTAGGTGTGATGTTTAAATGCATTATATTATTATAACATTGTATGTGTATACGTTGCAATTGGCCGAGTTTGTGTGACGGATATTCACTTAGTAAGGTGTGTTAAAGTGAGTATCAGGTAGGCAAACTCGGGAACACTAGGAAACCTAACAAATTTACGCTAAGATAACTAATTGATCAAATAAAATGGGTAGTGTGACCATATGCTAAGTTGATTGTGTTTGAACTATAGGCTATGAAGTACCTCGAAATGCGTGTCGATATGCGGGGCATTGGGTGTGGGTAGTTGAAGGCTAGTGGAATCATAAATTTGTTAATTTTGATGAATAAAAACACTAACCATGTGTATTGTAATGGGCCTAAGCTAATGCAATTAGATTAACTAAATAAAGGCCTATAGTTTGGTTAGTTAAATTAAAATCATGAGATTGATCTAGAAATGTATTGGCACATCTAGGAACCAAGCGAGTTGATAATTGGTGTCACTAGGAGAGAGTAAGTGGGAAATGTGTCAATGTGTGGACCATTGGATGAATCTCGGGATAGGTAAATGCATGAAGATTAATGGCTAGGAATTAATCCAACCTTGAAATATGTTGATGAGTTGATCAAACACATGCAAACCAAACCACTTTTATTCATAAGTTGCTAGAGAGAAGAAGAGGTGATTTAGAAATGGAAATCAACAATTTGAAGTGCAAATAAGGAATCAAACTCAAGGTAATTTTTTTCTCCATTATCTACATTTTCAATTGAGTTTAAAAATGGAGTATTTTGGAGTAATTCGAATATGAGGATTTTTTTCATTGATTGTTGAGGTTTTTTTGATGAATTACAACTACAATTATGATATCAAATGGGAATTTACAATTGGTTTTGCATGAATTGAGGTTTCGACGAATTTGAAAAAACTAGTGAAAATCATGGATTTGATGATTTTGAGCTAATTGGTATTATTTTGTTGGTTTAACTGATGTTTCTGAGTCACCATGGAGTGGAGAATATGTTTATGGGGTCTGGTTAGTTAATTTGGGAGTTGGTGACATAATTTTTGAGTTAAGAATTTTGTCGCAAAGCCCAGTTAGCACACTAACAAGGCTGATTAGCTCACTGACCAATCAATGCACTTAACTATTTTTCAAAATGAAGAACAGTAGCGCGCGAGATAAACCCCCTAGTGTGCTAACTATTAGGGTATGTGCCTTAGACCAACTCTGTAAATGTTGTTTAACTATTATAAGTAAATGCATGTTTCTTTTATAACAGTATCCGTGGATAATTAATGTATTATTCTAAATGGCCCTAGTCAGTTATTATTGTGGGAACAATAATAAATTAAGACTAGTATGAGTGTTGGATGATAATCATGTGATGATTACGCGTATACGGATACGGATCAATATAATGAGTATCTATTGGAAACAAATGCTGGACCTACCCGCTATGAGAAACGCTTCATGGTCAATGTCATAAGTGATTTTCGTGAGAGTTATATCATTTAGTAATTTGACATGAGATCACCAGAGACTCCAACATTAGGAGCATAATGATTTGATACAATCAAACATTATTTTTAATAAGATGATTATAAAGATTATGGTTGGTCATTGTCCCACTAATGTGTGGATGTTGTGCGATCAAGATGAAATTTGTCCATATCTTTTAGAGAGATATCTATTGGGCCCCTCGATATGTTAGACTGATAAATGGCCATGTCTAGTGAATTGATTGGATCAATGTCACTTGACAATTTCAGTCTACTTGGAGATTGATACTAGTAGATTAAACTATAAGGGTGACTATTCATGTCTTATGTTCAATCAAAAGATATCACATGACAAAGGGATATGAAATACATTGTCTATTAGGTTGTATCTATTTATTGAACTTCATGCTACTTTGATAGTTATAATGTCTTGCTAGAGATTGCTTATGACTGTACTAAAATGGTTGTGGTTCACCGCCAAAGTTGTATGAACCTATTGGGTCGCCCACAAAGAACGAATTTGCGCGATTTAATATTGTCTAGGTTAATGAATTTTATTTGAAAAAATTCATTTTGAAGATTCTCATTAAATGTCCTAGAGACTAGGATTCAAGATTCTCCTACATTTCTAGTATGACTTAGAAATTCTCTCTTAATAAATTCTACTTTGAATAGGGCTCTAATTGAAATTACAGTATGACTTTATTCTTATTTGAGTTTTATATAAATTACAACCCTTATTGGATTAGTAATTGTAGATTCTATATGACTCTATCCTTTTTAAAGTTTGACTTTATCTCGGACTCTATTTGGAGTGTGACTACGGGATAAAGTTCTTTTACAACTCAACCTAGTGTACTATAAATAAAACATTAGGGCCACAATTGTTGTAGGGAATTCCCGAGGGAGATTTTTCCTAGAGAATTTTTGTGAGAATTTTTTTATCCTAGGATCTTTGGGGCTAGCACTCCGGATCGTGATCGTCCGTTCATGTGTGGATTTTTGATAGAGGATGTTCGTCTCTAGCAGCGTGTTGAAGGAATCGATCAACACCAAACAAGACAGAAATGGTGTTGTTCTTGTTAAGATATGGTTTTTCTCTCTTGATACATCAGTTTAATGGAATCCATAGGATCTAGGTTCGGGGATGTTTGAAAGGTTTCGAAAACTTCCGCTGCGCATGATTCCCAAAACTCAACAGTGGTATCAGAGCAAGGTTTCGATTCCATTAAATTTTGACCGATCAATTTTTCCCCTGTATATGTGATATACAATGAATTAGCAGTTTGATATAGGTCGGTCACTAGAACATTTTTAATCTTTAATAGGGGTTTTTAAACCCCTATTAAATAGAGTGTTATTAAATGTCATGTGAAAATGTGTTATGTTTCAATTTTTAATACATGTATTACATAGAGGTTTTTTAAAACTCATATCAATTAGGTGTTATTTAATAACACCTCTCTTTTAATAGGGGTTTAAAAACCTCTATTAAATACCGAAATTATTCTAGTGGGTTGAGATGAACTATTAAGGATTCGGTTTTAAGTGCTTAAAATTGTCTCCATGTTTGGATTATTTTTTTTCTTGGCGGATTCATTATGTCTCCATGTTAGTTATGGCGTGATTATGATATGACTTGAGGGAGCTATGTGCCTGCTCTACGTGGCCCCACTTGGCATGGCGAAAATCACATGGGGTATGGAGAAACTGCTGTACGTGCTTGTCATAGCGTGATTACATGGTTGCCACATCAACTGGTATTGATGTTAATCAATACAGAGCATGGATTTATTGGTCAAAATATTTATTTTTCTTTTGGCCTATAATCCTATTTAAACGTCATAGTAACCATTGGCGCACGCTAATCACGGTTTTAAGCGTTAATTATTATTTGATTTATGGCTAACCGTATTGTATCACATTAGGGAAGGGCGTCAAAATAGGGTTGACAACATGTATAACATGTCACCAAATTGGATATATTAAACTAGTTTAAATTACACACGGCTTCTATTAAACAGGGTTGACCACATCCATTAATTAAAATAGTTTTAATTATACACGACATGTCAATTATAGACCGAAATAGTCTATCCATTCTAAATTGTAATAAGATTACAATTCTGTTTATATGAATTAGTTATATATATTAATTAAAAGGTTTTAATTGATTAATTATCAAGTAATTGGACGGGGTTATTGTTAATCAATTGGATTGAATTAACTTAATTAGAAAGAGTTTTAATTGAAATAACATTAGTGGGACTATTATTAATATTAATTAAAATACTTAATTAAAAGGGGTTTTAATTAAATAAAGTCTGATAAAACATTGATTATATTGAGATACATTTAATTAATGACATTAATGTAAATTTAATCTTTTATGCACTTTCAAAATTTTAAGGTATTTAATTTCCTCGATTTGTTTTATGACGCCTTGTTGATATATGAAGATGCTTATTCTTGTTTTATATAAATGATTTTTATTCTATGCATATTGGGTATATATAATATTCCATAATTAAATAGATGCTAGAATTAATCATTGTAAAAACGCTACATGGATAATAAAACTTGATAAAAATCACTCGATTAGATTTTGAAGTTAATGCCACCCATTTTGTCAAGGCCTCGATCACATCAATATGGGTCTGCCGTCGCATGGTGTATCGTGTTATCTTGGTGAGGCAAGCTGGGAAACGGTTACCTAGATGTTTTAAATTGGTTTGACTTAATAAAGCTATCAAAACGGTTTTGGGCTTTAGGCATAGATGAAACATAACATGTTGTGATGTCTAGGTCTCATAAAGAACCTAAGAGTTGCATATGATGCAATTGGTAATGGTTACCTACCTAAATAACTTGATTTTGAGTGTCATGCCTTAGCTGTCTCAAAATTAAGTGAAATATGGATCTTATACCACTAAATTAATATTTAAGAGGGTTATTTATTTAGTGGGAATTTAATTACTCACTAATAAATTATTCTGCATAATCTTCTAGGTGTAGATGCTAAACTTCTAGTAACACTGATCCAGAGTAATTGCGATCAATCCTTGATAAGGATAAAGTAATTTTCAAGACTAATTTCCCTGTTTTGATTAGAAAATTGAGAAATGTTATCAATCATAAAATAAGGATGTATGTCTTAGATTAATGATTCCTTAAACTACCATCAATTAGTATAAGGATTGTATGTCATGTTAGCAAATAGAAAATCAGACTTTAGAAAAGATTCGAGCTGTGAAAACTAAAGACATGACGGTGACACTGTAGGAAATGTTCCAACAGTAAGTCACACCAGAAGGGCATAAGACTCCAAAATTCCTAGATTCTTGTAAAATGGTTGAGAATCTATTAATATGTCTTTATTTTTGGAATATGAAAGAACTATATTAATTATCTCAAAAGGCTTGAATCTTCATATGCCAAAAGTTGGCAATAGATTTGATCTATAATTCATTAAAATAGTTTTGAACTATATGAATGACATGGAGAAATTTATTTACACTTGCATATGATGTTTAAAATTGTAAGATAAAATTTTAAAAAAGGCCTTTGATATATATTAGATGGTTCATAACATAAGGGAATTTAATAAAGAAAGATAAATGAAAGGTAAAAGTTACAAAATGTGTTTGTGTCGGATACATAACCCTTAGTTGTGAGCTAGACTTTGCCAACTTCTAAAGAAAGCTTTAAAGAACAGATTTTGTTTTTCATAAAATTGAATTGTGATAAGTCGGTATTTATAGGTATTTAATAGTCTATTTTAGTATATTTAATTATTGAAAGTATTTAAAATATATATTTAATTATATTTTTGGTCATTTTTAGGTGAAACGGAGTGCGTAGTTGAATTCGTGGCGGAAAAATACTTAAAATGTATTATTTATTTGCAGTGATCGGATGTCGGACAGTTTGCCTCGAAATACGGGTTGCGCGGTAGGTCAAATAGCCGACAATATGTTTCAACCAATCAGAAGGTGACACATCAGCGGTTCAAACACAGTGAGTGCCACGTGTCACTCGTATGTTGGTCCACAGTGTCGCCGCGTCAGCGACACAAAGCCATCAACACCAATCACGCGTTGCCACGTCACCAGAGAAGCCACGTCACACACAACACATTCCTTCTTCTCGCATAGCCTTCGTCGATCTGCCTCGAGTGCATTCCCAGAAAAACTCCCAGAATTCCAGTGATAATCACGCGATTCTCTTCTGCCAGCGCACGTCCACGTGGCAGGCTCCTATTCGCCATACGGGTCATATTGACGTGGTTCATCAAATCAGACTCGAACACGTGGCGCTGATTCACAACACACACAACAGAACTCGCAGATTTCGGCGAATGAGATGGTGACACATCAGTGTGGTGACAGGCGATGTCCAATGAGACGCTGACACGTCAGCGCTACGTTAAAATATAGCAAATCATGTGCATACACGTGGCAGACTCGGATTTTTGATCTAAAAACACCCCTATGATGCTCCTCGACGCCCGAGTCACGTACCTAACCCCTAAAATTGGTATCGGAGTACAACTTGGAGTATTTTTATATATTAGGAACCTAAATATTATTAGAAAAGAATTAATTAGTATTTTTTTAGAGATCAATAATTAGTTTTTACTAGTGATTTTTGAAGATGATGTCCGGGTAATCAATTTCTTGCCTAAGTCGAAGGGGAAGCAAGTCGGAATTATGGACTCAAAGCATATTATGTGAAATCTTTTTTTTATTATTTAATTAATTTAGTTTCTCCTATTTCATTGCTGTTGATTTAATTATTATGATTTAGATCTATGGTATGTATGCGGCCAGTGCATGCTTTTAGATGGACAATCTATTGTTATTTGGAATATTAGTATCCGTGTAATTGTGCTTTTAGACCAATAAAGTAACAAATATTCACCCGTTTTCCGTAATACCCTTTCGGTGCTTGAATGTACAACAATTGAATCAAGGTTAAATCGGGAGCGGATGCGATCCGGTTATTTAAGATTAATGTTCCCATAAAATATATATTATTGCGGTTAGTGTGTTAAACCTGATTGGTGTCTAGGGTTATACATTAATTAGGGAAATAGTTAGTGGCGGATGTCCTGGTTATCGGAATTAGGGGAACTAGGAATTTCTGGCGGTTGTCGATTTTCTATAGCTAATCTAGGAGAATTTAAATTAATAACTTTTTGGGAAAAATTGAAGACCATGATTACTATTGAATCTTGATTCTGATTTGTGGAACTGGAGATTTAGGTGTTATTTAGGTGTTAATTAATTATTAATTAATTGTTTTAGAAATTAGTTTAGTTATTTTATTTATTTAGTTTAGTTAAATTAATATTTATTTTAAAACCCCAATTTTTTCTTTTTTGTTGTTTTAACCTTAGAAAGACAACCAGTCTATGTGGGATCGACCCTTTGCCACTATTCTACAAAATAGTTGGTTTAGGAAACTTTACTTTATTGACGTGTTTGACGCCCGTCAAATTGTTCATTTTATAATGAATTACAAATCCTATTTGGAAGATATAATTTTGAATTGTTACGTACATTTTAAAATGAGTATAAAAAAATCACATAACAAACTATTAACATAATTTGATGAGATCAATGTGGATAACATTTGAGCCAAGAATTTAAGTGACCATCCTTGAAATTGTGAGATTGTCTTGCAATTAACTCCACTAGGAACGTTATTTGAGAAATGATGTTTTAAGAAGAGAAATCGAACTATATAAGATATAATTTGATTTATGATGTGTCACACAAACTTTCATATGATGTCTTATTGAGGCTATACATTAGAAACCAAGGCACTCGCACTAAACCTTTTTTTTCGTTAAAGTGGTTGATAAAACTCCATATATGATATAGAATAAAAATGACATAGTTTGTCTTTTCTTGAGATTTGAGGCGGCAAGAATTGCGTAAGATGTTAAGTCACATAAAGTTTGATGCCTAAGTCATTTAAGTCTATTTGTGGTTGATCATTATCATAATATTTTATATAATTGAAAACAAATTATTTGTTGCTCAAAATGATGTCTTTCTAAGTAAAGAGTTTATTTTAAATACACTATTGGGAATAAAATAAATCTTGAAATGTTCAAGTGCCACATATGAGAACCGAACTACTTTAGGAAGATTTACAAAGTTTGGAACTTGTTGAGTATACACAAGTGACATATATCTCTTGAAGCTTACTTATGAACTCGGAATTTTAGTTCTTGTATGTTATCCATGTTTGGAACTTGAATTATTTATTTGAAGATGGTATGGCCATTAGATGTAAATGATTTAAAGTGACTTGAAAAGGAAAAGATTCATACTTAAAAGCACGGCTTATCGAAAATTCCAGTATAAATCCAGTTGTTGATTATGATAAGATTCTTCACTAGTAGCTAAGCTCAAGTTCTAAAATTCTATTGTCATTACTTCATAATTTGACTATAAGATATGACAAACGGATGTCAAAAATAGCGTTGCTCTATGCTCCTTAAAGACGTGTATGACATAACTTAAGGGTTTTTTTTTTATCTTGAGAATTTGAGAAAGGTATGCAAGCTTAAAGGATACATTTATGGATTATAGTAAGCTTATCAAAGTTGTGATGAAATAATTAATGAATTACATTCATTGAATCGAAGATATACTTTGTGTGTACACAAGGGTTAGTGGGAGCGCTATTATCTTTCTGAATCTGTATGTTGATGATATATTATTCATTGGAAATAATGTCATAACCTTGCAGAATGTCAAGTCTTAGACGAATAAAGTTTCTCAATGAGATTCTTAGATAATTAGGCCTACATCCTTAAGATATAGATCTATAGAAATAGATCTAAGAGGCTAATTTCCATAAATAAGAGTGCATATATAGACAAATAACTGAAAATGTTTCAATGTACGAGATTTTTAAAAGAATTTGTACTTATGTTTTATAACATAAGTCTCTACAAGAATCAACGTCTTAAGACAAATGACGAGCGAGACAATATGAATTAGATTTCACACGCATAAGCTATTAGAATCATCACATATGTTATACTTTGCACTCAACTTGATATGTCATATGCTTTGGACAAAACATACATATATCTCATAAATTCGAATGAAGGTCACTGGATATTTAGTAATAACATTCCTAGGCACTTCAGAAACACTTGAGAGATGTTACTAGATTTACGGAGGTTTGAAAGATATGACTCTTGTAAATGGTTACAAGATGCAAACTTTCAAACTAACATAAAAGATTAATGATCGCAATATGGATATCTGTTAACTTCGTAGGAATGAGTTGGAAATGTTCTAAACTCACTCTAACAAGTTCAATAACATAAACTGAGTTTTAAGCGGCATTTGATGTAGCCAAAGAAAATGTTTAGATCGTAAGGTTCATGATTGAATAAAGTGTGGTTCCAATTGTTGGAAATAATGTTGGCTTTTATTGTAAAACAAATGGACAAATTTAGGTTATGAAACCTAAATCACACTATAGATCTAAACAATCGCTTGAGCATTTTTGTCTTATAAAAGAAAGAATGTAAAGATTTGCAAAACATCAATAACAAACAATGAAGAAGATACATAAACAAACTTCTTCCACTAAGAATGCATTAAGGCTACTCAGTATTAGATACGTGTAGGATTGGACCTAGTGAAAGTGGGAGATGTTGGGGTATGCGCCCTAAGCCAATTCTGTAAATGTTGTTTACCTATTATAAGTAGATGCATGTTTCTTTTATAATAGTATCCATGGATAATTAATGTATTATTCGAAATTTCCCTAGTCAGTTATTATTATGGGAACAATAATAAATTAAAACTTGTGTGAGTCTTGATTGATAATAATGTGATGATTATGCGTATACATATATGAATCAAGATAATGGGTATTTATTGGGAACAGTTGCTGGATCGACCTGCTATGAGAACACTACATGATCAATCTCATAAGTGATTCTCATGAGAGTTATATCATTTAGTAATTTGACATGAGATCAACAGATACTCCAAGATTAGGAGCACAATGATTTGATATAATCAAACAATGTCTTTAACCTAATGATTATAAAGATTGTAATTGGTCATTGTTCGGCTAATATGTACATGTTTTGTGATCAAGATGGAATTTGTCCTCTCTTTTAGAAGAAGATATCTATTGGGCCCCTCGATATGTTAGACTGATAAATTGCATGTCACTTGACAATTTCAGTCTACTTGGAGATCCAAACTAGTAGATTGAACTATAATGGTGACATTCCATGTCTTATGTTCAATCAAACGATATCGCGTGACAAAGGGATATGATATACACTGTTTATTAGGTTGTATCAATTTGTTGATCTTCATGCTACTTGGGTAGTTATAATACTTTGCTAGAGACTACTTATGACTATACTAAAATGGTTCTGGTTTAGTGCCAAAGTTGTATTAACCAATTGGGTCGCCCACGAAGAATGAATTTACACGATTTAATATTGTATGGGTTAACAAATTTTATTTGATAAAATTAATTTTGAAGATTCTCATTAAATTTTCTAGTTTGGCTAGGATTCAAGACTCTCCCACATTTCTAGTATGACTAGAAATTTTATCTCTCAGTAAATCCTATTTTAAATACGACTCTAATTGGAATTATAGTATGACTTTATTCTTATTTGAGTTTTAGATATATATTACAACTCTTCTTAGATTATTAATTGTATATTCTCTATGACTCTATCCTTTTTAGAGTTGGACTTTATCTCGGACTCTATTTGAAGTGTGACTAGAAGATGGAGTTCTTTTAGAACTCGACCTAGTGTACTATAAATAAGACATTAGGGTTATAGTTGTTGTAGGGAATTCCCTAGATAGACTTTTCCTAGGGGATTTTTGTGAGAATTTTTTGTCCTAGGATTTTTGGGGCTAGCACTCTGGATTGTGATCGTCTATTCGTGTGTGGATTTCTGATAGAGGACGTTCGTTTGTGGCAGCGTCTTATAGGAATTGATCAACACCAAACAAGGCAGACATGGAGTTGTTCTTGTTAAGGTATGGTTTTTCTTTCTTGGTACATCACTTTAATGGAATCCATAGGATCTTGGTTCGGGGATGTTCGAAAAGGTTTCGAAAACTTCGCTGCACATGATCCCTGAAACCCAACAATAACTCAACCTAGTGCACTAGGTAGTCCCATTAGTGCTAATAACGTATGGAATTGAATTTGTACGGCTGTTTTTCGGATTTTTGATGTAATACATACCCAAACACCTATAAACATACTAAATATGTAAAAATTGGACTTCAAGGACTGAAAAGATAGTAGCTCGGGTATCAAGGAGCTAGTCAAGTTGGATTCGGGAGTCCGAGTAAGTCGAAGCATAGATTGAGGTGCGTAAACAAATTGAAATGCCTCGGATAATTCATGGTTTTTTTATCGATATTAGATTTCATGTGTGATAGCTGGTGGGCACTCATAGGTTTTTCGCTCCTATTTTGATTTGCGTATATATTGGTTATGGCTAAATCGCTTGCACGGGTTACTTGTGTTTAGTGCTCGTGTCGACGGTAGTGGAATATATCTACGACTGTCAGGAAGGATTTAAGATGTACCCTTGACTTAAAATAGCGTCTTGAATGGTTCATCCGTTAAGTGAAATTCAGATTTAGTCACTATAAGTCTATAGGTATATACGTGGTTCCTGTCATGTTTTATCGATTACTAGCTGGTTTAGGTTAGGGTTTTCTCATGATTATACTATTGTTCATTTATTAATGCTTTGTTTTTGATATTCTTTATGGAGTACGTGTTATTGATTAGACATTACTATTTTTGTTTGTCGCATGCTACATGCATTCACGAGAATATAACTTACTATTGCCAGAGGTCATATTTGCATGTCTCGTAGTTTACCAATTTTATTTCATGAATATTATGTGGACTTATCTTGGGATTTTTCTCACTGGACTCATCACTGTACTTGTTGGGTGACCGAGTGTAGATCCTTTGATGAGTGAGGGCGAGGGCAAGGGCAAGGAGGTATTGGGTGATCACCTCAAAGATAGTGATGCCAGCTCATGTGTGACTACAATATGTATATATTTACTTTTCATTAGGTTTTAAGGACTATAGAATACTAAGTACATGTATATGAATCTTTTGCGGTACTTATCTCGCCTTTGATATATTCATGATATCTTTTGTTAGGTTTTGCACAACTTAGGATTGTTAAATATTGCAAAAATACTCATTCAAAGACTTTTGCTCTAAAATTGTAATACAACTTGCTAAATTGATTAAATAAATAATTAAATCATTAATATTTATATAATGATTCATTAGCTACACTAGTGTTAGTTAGGAAAGTATAAGTAACCAGTTAGGTCGCAGGGCTTTAAAGGTAAGCGGGTCATGACGTGGCAAGGCTTGGTGACGTGGGATACGACATGGAGGGTCCCACAATGCCTCGAGATTTGGGGCCACCATAAATCCACTGCTAACAATATATATTGTTTCCCATTTGATGTGGGGAATGGTCCCATGAAATCTATTCCTCATATGTCGAATACCTTAACTTCTTGAAAAATAATTTGTGGAAACTCTTGTGTTCTTGAAGTATTTCTTGTTCTTTGGCATTCAATGCAAGTTTTCACAAAAATATATGAATCCTTGAATAGATTTAGCTAATAGAATCTGCATTGTAAAAATTTTGAAAAATTTTCAGTCAACTTATAAATTCTACCTATTGAGTCTTCCATACTTTGTTTTATTAAACTTAACTTCACCTAAATACCACCAAACTCATTTCAAACCTTGTTCTCAAGGTTCAAACAGAGTTCACATTTCATACCAACTCATTTCTCGTCAAAGGTTCAAATAGAGTTCACATTTTGTACATACAAACAAATACCAAATAAAAGTACATTATACTCTGCGTAAAGGTAAATTCATCGTCAGTCTCTTCAGCTCTGTCGTCATTCCTTGTCGCATTGGGTTATGAAGTGAAGCTATCCGAGGGGTTATAAACTCTTGATGGAAATCTCAACTCTATCGAAGGAATGTTGATGCCCTTCCTAGGATCTAGTAAATGTTACATCTTACTCCTTTCCTTTTAGCTTTTGCTGTAGATGTAGAATTGCTCTCTGTTATTGGAACATGTACTATAGCTATCATACTCACTACTTTACTCGCTTTTTGTTGTGTGTTTATATGGATTCTCTGCCTAGTATTCTAGTCTTTGATTCTGGATCTCCTTATCTCGTTGAACTCCTTCTCTTCTTCTGAATTGTTATATCCATCGACTACCTACATCCTCTTATCCGTAATGTTTGTGATAGTCCTTTGAGGTAGCACATCAAATTTCATCTCATGGAGATTGACCTTGGCCTTCATAAATAATTTGGTAATTAAGATTGGGAATGGAAGGATGTCATGCTTCTTAGATTTCATTGTTTGTCTCAATGCATCATGAATTGCATACATAATATCTATATACCCAGCCTTCGCGACGATGTGATAAAGTAGAGCGACTATATGGGTTTTCACCTCAATGTGTTGCGTAGTGGGGGTATATTGGTGGTTTCTTAAAATTGATGGTTTCAATGAACTAAAGATGACCATACAAATAGATAACAAATCCCCATCCGCGAATTACCTCTAAAGCTTCTTGAATCCTTCTTGATGGGTAAATTTCCTTATGGACGTTGATGATGATGGGGTAGTCGAAATCCTATCTAGCTCCTATATCTAGAAGTCCATATTGTCTATTTAGGTGCTTGGGTAAAATGTCAATCATTTTCCCTCGAACTACTAATCTATTAGAATTTTCACACACATATTTCTTGGCATAGAACTGGCAGACTAATTTTGAGCATCCCCGTTCTAAATTACCTTCATAATCACCAAGAAGGTGCTTGCAATGTCGTTCATTCCCATGTGATGCTCACAATTTCATCTTCATATTTATGCAAATTCTGGATTTGGAAACCCTTCTCAAAAGTATATATTTTGTGCTTTAGGACTAACAAATCGCATGGGATCATAGGGTACTTGCGAATTCGGGTCTAAGTAGTCGGAATCCTCATCAGAGCTAGGTAGGGTAGGTGTCCTCGACCGTGACATCTGAGAATTTCGTAACTTGATTAGGATGCTAATTAAGTATTTTTGAATCTAATTTGTAATTTAAGTATAAGGTGGGACCCACGTATTACGGATCGGAGATCATAAGCTTAAATATTATTTTTTGCGTGTTACATGCCTGGTGGATGTAACATATGGTATTTTGTCCTGACGTCGAAGTGTGTTGAGGTATATCCTTACTTTTTCATGCAAGGTTGCAAGTGTGTGTTTGAAGGGCACGAGTGAAACTAAATTATTAGTAGCTCAAAAATTGATTAACCAGGTGTTAATCCTCGTATGAAGATTTAATCTCGATTTGCGTGCAAGTTAGGATTGATGGTAACGTAATGTGAGAAAGAAGTTGGTACAAGACTTTGCCTCGAGTTTCGTATCAGTTAGTGGTGGTCACGGCTGAGACTAGGTCTAAATCAAGGCACGTTTGGCAAAATATGAGAAGAAAATTGGTTTTTAAGATTTTAGTATGCTATGGACAAAGTTAGATTTTTAGGGTTTTGGTGTGACCAAAATACGTTTTATGAACATTTTATGAAGATGAACTATTTTTTCAAAAGTTTTGTTCAATTTGGTGAAAAATTAGATGGAAAATGAGCGCCTAAAGTTAAAACACGTCAAAATAAGAATTTTGGAAATTAATAAATAAAAAGAAATGAAAGCTGCTAACAAGCAGCCGAGGGTTTATAGATAAAAGGAAAAAAAGAAAAGAAATGAATTATTTCATTTCATTTTTTCAATAGAACAAATTTTTGTTATTCATTCTCAAAACCCTCTCACTGGTTTTTCCCTTATCGAGCTCCCTACATTCGATTTTTGCTCAGTTTCTTTTTGCAAAATGGTAGAGTGTCATGAGATGGTCAGTTCATGCTAAGTTTCTGCGGTGGAAATGAGGTATTCAGCTTGCAATTTGGTAAATTTTCAGTTGAGGGCATTGTTCTAAATTCAATTTGAATTCTCACAATTTTTCGATTTCTTTCGTGGGGCTTCAATAAAAATTGGTAGCAATTATTATTAATTGGTATATTGGATTGATTTGGATAAATTTGGAATAAATCCCACCGATGTGGGTTTAGGTTTTTGATGAATTGAATTAATAAAATTCAGTTGATAACTTTTTTGGAGATGTTTAGGGTTTCTTGATCAGATTTGCCTCTGCAAGCTGTGAGAATATTTTGATGTTGGAATCGAGTGGTTTCATTATGTTTGTTGTCATGTTTTGAAGACTTAATTGCTAAAATATTGATTTGGAGAAGTTTTTTAGTTCAAAATAAAATAAAGTTTGCCTAGTTGACACGCCATATTGGAAAATTTATAACTTTTCCATTGGTGATCCAATTTGAGTTTTCTTAGATTCTAAATATGACATGAGTACTACAAGTTCCTTTTAGGTCATTATGACAAATATTAAGGTTTTCAAGGATAAAAAGTTACCCAAAGTTGGCTAGTTGAAAGCCAGTTGAAACTATTATATAAATCAATATTTTTAGAAACTATTCTCAAACTTACTTTGGCCACAATTTTCATTCGGTTTCATGATCTGGTTTCACTTGAAACTTGATCCATAATATAATTGGGTATGCAGGGAAGCTATTGGAACCATTTTCAACTTGATCCGACACTTCGAGAACCTAAAAAATTATGCTAAAAATTGGTTAGTTGTAAGTAAACCATAAAGTGATCTTTACTATTTACAAAATTTATCTTTGTTGTAATTGTAAAATAGTCTGCATTGCATTTTATCATTCTTGATCATTCTTACGTAGAGTGAGTGAGGGGGATAAGCTTATTTCATAGTCTGGTTCACTAGGTTTCAATCTTGCCTCTGCGCCGTCTAGTGAGACTAGCAGAGTTTAATGCCGATAAGTTATCTCTACATTTCATGATCTCTTAATACTATCTTTGTACTATTTATGGAAGTTGACGTTTGATTATAGTTAGGAGACAGAGACTGAGATTGTGGTGATTGTTTTTACGCAAATTAAAGTAAATTCTTGTTTTAAATTGTTTATATTTATTATTTTGGGATTTTTGGGATGAGTGTAGGATGTGAAGTTTGTTAGAATAATTGTGAGAGTCTTCTAAGTTAGTATAAAATACCTTAAGAGGTTTATAATTCAATTTTGGTCTATTTGAGATTGTAAAGTTGCGATTAAGCTATCAGAGACTCTAAGTTAATTTATAAATTTGAATTTGATATATATTATGAGCTGCGAGGAATTGTGAGTCCTCAGAGACTCTAAGTTAATTCATAAATTTGAATTTGATATATATTATGAGCTGCGAGGAATTGTGAGTCCTTCTAGGCCTCTCCTCAATTTTGTTGTCCTTTCTAAATATGGACATGATTTTCGAATTTGCTCCAATTGAACAAATCATGAATTGAGTTTCATCGATGATAAAAACTTAGTTTTGGAGCATGTAAGGGATCGAAATAATTATTAATTTGAGGTCATAGTTGAATGAACGAATTAGGCTGACTAGATTATCAATGGATTAAGGTAATGTAAGCCGATCAGTCGTCTTAAAGATGAAGAAGCTAATAAACTTGGTATCATAGCCTAGAGTCGGCTCAATTAAGGATAAGATTTAGATGAGAACCAAAGGGCATTTGAGTGCGATTATTTGGGAAGTGACTGTGAGCTGGGGTATTTGAATTATTATTTGTGTTGTATGTATGTATTACCGCTAGATATGCGATAGAATGTTTATTCTCCTTGTCCGTTCGACACTTAACTCATAAGATACCACGAGTAAGATTCAAAGTGGACAATTAAAAGAGAGAATAGAATTATGAAAAGAAACTGAGCATGATTGGATGTGAAATGGACTTGTGAAGTTTGAATTCACGAAGGTGTTGTGGGCAGTTCAATACTAATATAACTGATGAAAGTTATCAATTAAAAAACCAATAGGAAATAGGTTGGAAAGGAAGTTTAATGATTCAGGTACATAAGTACTGAACATGAATTTCTTTTGGAAATAGAAATTATCAAACTATTACAATTATAAAATGCTCAAGGAAATGTTAAAATAGTCTTAACAAGGAAAGTGGAGACACATGGTGTTAAAAGTAGAAATTGATTAGACAAATTGACTTTTGAGTGAAAATCGCAATGGGATTGTGATATCATCAAATAAAGTTGTCTAAGTCAATTTCTATTAAAATAAAATACTTTAAAGCAAAGTATTATCTCCTTTCCGAAACAAAATACCAAGAGAAATGTGGAATAGAACCACGATTTAAAACAATTAAATGATTTCTAAAAGTAAGTACTTAAACTTTTGATTATTTATTACTCAAGTTAATTATCTGTAATCGACGTTGAGTATCGTGGTATATGAGTCGAATAAAGAAATGATAAAACAAATTAAAGTACACGAATTAGAATTAATCTTTGTTAACACTAGATTAGCTGTTGCTATGAAACAAAGATTAACAAAAAATCTTTTGACTAAAAAATGAAAAGTGTAGTAATAAGATCAATGTGTTAGAAGTTAAGGTATTAGAGAAGTGGTCTAATAATAGTTTGGATTAACTATTAAACATCAAAATAAGCGATTATGTTTTGAGATTCAAAATACCTAATAATTTATTCTAACAACATTAAGTAAAGACGCCTATCATTACGATCTAAAATAAAACCAATGAAGAGATAGGCGTACTGATTGAATTTTAATAATTAATGTGTAGGATGTCAATATGAGCTCCTATATTGCGAGAATTTCTAATGATATGAGTTAAAGGATTGACATAACATCCTTTAAGAATTTGATTAGTTGTTAAGTTGATTAGAGTTTCAAAATTCAAATTCTTCTATCTCTTAGTTAAACAACAATGGACAAGTAAATTCATCAAAAGTGAATTGACAATTAGTAAGATATTTTGTTATCTTACATAGTATCTTGAAAAGTATCAAATTTCTTTTTGAGAAAAGTAAAAGTTGGGAAATTTGAGACTAATGGAAACCATTAAGGCTATAACAAATAGTAAAACTATTGAAGTTGCAAAATTTCTCTATTTCGAACAAAGGCTAGCCAAGGAAGTCTTCAATTAATTGATTGATCATAAGAAGTCGCATTATCCTTAGCTAAGGTTTCGAAAAAAGAAGAAATATAAATTGCCTTTCTAAGTCAAGATTAAGGAGCTGTAAGTGACTTGGTTGTTGAAAGTTGAGGTTTATTTATAAAGGGATAAAGATTGAGATAAATGTGAGAATGGCTAAGATTGACAAATACTGAACATTATATACTCTCTGTATAAAATAAAATGAGACTTAGAGATGACTTATGACTGATGGAAGTGCCACAAACGGACTCCATTATTCAAAGCTAGACACTGGAGTAGTTGTGCATGACCAAAAGTCTGAGTAACTTCATTTTATAATCATGATTCATTCATAGTGTAGAAGACTAGTGTAATGCGTTCACTTGTCTTTAAATAATCGAATGAATTGGGGGCAATCAGAATAAAAGAGTCTATGAAGTTTCAATGGAGTCAATTAGAAGCTTAAGTATAAGCAACTAAACGGTCAATAAATTCTCACATAAGTATAAAAATGAAAATTTCAGGTCAAAAAGTCCTGATAAGGCTTATGATGTCAAACTATAAATTTGATAAAAATTAATATATCTTCATAAGGATCTTATAAGGAATCAAACTCCAAATACCGAAATTTTTTGAACCAAAGTGATTTACAATTAATATCCATGAATGAGTTATATATTAATTCAATTGTAGTGCTACACTACGTGATCAGTTAGTGTTGAAGTTTTAAATTAAAGTACTAGTAATTGTAAATTAAAGTTGATGTAAGACACCAGAATGATGGTGAAGATACAAATGAAATGAAAAAAGATGTGTGACTTACAACTCAATTAGTCAATATTATTCCTAGTTTTTTTTATAGAATATTGAATAAATGACAGTATATCTGACTTGATATTTTGAAAGAATTGAATATTCTTCCACTGTATTGAGTAGAGGCAAAGGGAGATATCATATTCATAACTTAAATGAGATAAAGTTAAAATTTATACTATGAGAGTATAATCATTGAATATGTTGATATCTATGTTTAAAAATGTATGTCTACTTAAGTTAAGGATAACTGCCTTTGTTTAAGTAATGAGAGAAGTCTAATGAATAGTAAGTGATTAACACTTGAGATTATGAGAAATCTCGGCAATTGAATGGAATGAGTTCTTATTGAACTAATGAATAGAAAATGATTTGATGAAGTTAGAAAAGACATTGATTTTCTAACCAGTCAAAAGAAAAGTTAATTGAATTGGCTGATGAGTTGAAATTGGAAGTTACTTTCTAGTCCACAATATAAATGATATTATGAGTACACATTTAGAGAATGAGTGAGAGTTGCACGATGTTTCAGGTTTCATTTTCTGATCGAATTGTAATTTGAGATCTCTTGTTCATGGGATGACAAATGTAATTAAAGATCTATAGTCATGGGATGACTTGTGTAATTTTAGGTTTCAGTTAAGAAATGCTTGAATGATGATGGATGAGATAGACATGTAACTTTACTTTGTATGTAATGTCATGCTAAAATATTATTTGCATCTATTATATTTAGACTGATGATAGTCTAAGAATTGGTCGATCAATAATTCTAATAAGGAATGATTAATGATGAGAAAGTAAACTAGTATGTGTATACTGGAGTTTAAGTGGATAATGAAAGAGTTATTAACTTTTTTGTGGAATGGTTATCAATTAAAAACGAAAGTTGGTGTTATAAAAGCAAGATAGGTTCGGTCTTGCTATGTATTGATGCTTGAATGAAATTCAAGGCATGAAAAAAGAAACGAAATAAGGTTATTGGACATTCCACAGAGCTGATTGTTTAACTCATCAGAAACTCACAAATTGCCAAGATTGGAAAAGTACCTAAGATAACTTTTAATTAAATGAAGAAATTAGAAAATAGAAAGTTTAAATGGTCATAATCTCTATTACTGAGTTGTTAATTACAGCGGAAGTGATTGAGTCCACTTAATGGTTGCATCTTGCAAATAGTGTTTAAATCGCGTTAGCTTTACCATAATTAGTTTAACTCAACTGTAATAGAATTAGTTAGACAGTTGTGTACTCAGTTATGTAGGTTTGTCTATATATACCTTGTAATGATGTACCTTAATAAAGAAAGGTTTTTTATTTCTTGACAATCTGTGTATGATGTCCTTTATGTTTATTCTATGTTAGTGTTCTATGATTTTTAACACAGTGATCTTCATCACAATGTTCAGTGTAGTTTTTTATCAACCTCTTTAGGTTTGATCTTAACATGGTAGCAGAGCAAGGAATCATGGCTTCTGTTCATTCGTATTCAGTAGTCTTAGTGAGGAATTCGAAGTTTGATCTACCAAATGCTACTGCCATTGCAAGAAAATGAGGTACGAAGATAGTTAAATTCAATCATGATGGTTTGGTTATTTTCAAACATCGATAAGTCTATAATTGGTCATGTCACTAAATGTGAGTCCTCTTATGAGATCTGGAATGTATTGGAGCGATCTTTTGCCCAATCTTCCCTGGCTAAAGCACTTCAATTGAAGAATCAATTGAGTACATTGAAAAAGGGCTCTAGTTTCATTTCTGATTTTGTTGTAAAGATCAAGAACATTAAAGCTAAATTGCAATATATTGGTCAAGGTGTAAATGACTCTGATTTGATTTAACCTGTGTTAAATGGAGTAGGTCAAGAGTTTGATTCAATGGTTGTTGTGATCTCTTCACAGCAAAAAACCATTATTTTACATGGTGTTCAATATCTGTTAATGATGCATGAAAAGAGAATTACACTGCTCAATACTATTGCAACTTTTGATTTGTCTTTTACTTTAACACATTTTACTTATAATTCTGGTGATAAGAAGTTTTCATCAAACAATTTTAATGGTGGAATGAAAACTGGTGGTTATCGAGGTGGTCTTGTTAGAGGAGGTCATAGAGGTAATAGAGGTAGAAGAAATGGTGGTAATAGAGGAGCAATCAAGGTGTTCTGTCAAATTTGTTATCGAACTAGACATGTGGCCTTACAATGCTATCAAAGATTTAATCAAAACTATTTTGGTCCAAATAAAACACAAACTGGTAATTCCAGTGGATAGTTTAAGAAGCCTTGTCAATTCTTTTCAGGATCTCCACAACCATCTGCACCAAGTGCTATGCAAGCTCATTATCATCAGTTTCAAGGGATGATTGCCTCTCCTAAAACTATAAATGATCTAAAATGGTACATGGATTCAGGAGCCTCTAGCCACATGACTTAAGATTCCTCTTCTATGACTCACAGAGCTAATTACACAGGTACACAATGTGTTCCTATTGGCAATGGTTCTCAACTTTCAATTTCATTTATTGGTCATAGTGTTCTTCATACCTGTAATCATTCTTCCCAACCCATAGATTTGAAACATGTTCTTCATGTTCCTAATCTCGCTAAGAATCTAATTAGCATCTCAAAGTTATCTCAAGACAATAACGTGATTCCTGATTTCACTTCTGACTCATTATTTGTCAAGGACAAAGCTTCAGAGAAATGATTCAAGGACAGCTTAAAGATGGATTGTATTGTCTTCCTAAGCTACATCATCCATCTACTAATGATCTCTCACACACTGCAAGTCCTTTGAATACTAATATTATATGCTATATTTCTTCATTGTGTAATAAGTCTATCATTTCAAACTTGAAATCTACTGGTGATTCTTCTTTTAATTGACATGCTAGGCTTGGTCACCTTTCTTTTGAGATACTTCACCAAGTTTTACATTTTAGTAATCATAATATCAATAAAGCTGCTTTGCCTTTTTGTGATTCCTATAAACTTAGCAAGTTACATAAGCTTCATTTCCATAATTGTGCTATTACTGCTTTGCTTTTTACTACTACTTATTCTCACAACTACATTTTCTTTATTGATGCTTTTAGTAGGTTTACATGGCTTTAGCCATTGAAACTTAAATCAGATGCCCTTGCAGCTTTTTTAACTTTATGCAGTCAGCTGAAAGACAGCTTAACACTAAATTAGCTTAATTTCGGTCTAACATGGAGCTTGAGTTTAAACCTATTGAATTTCATTGTTAAAAACTTGGAATAACTCATCAATATTCTTGTCCCTGCACACATCAACAAAATGGAGTACAAGAAAGAAAATACAGGGCTATGGTTGAGATGGGGCTAACTCTACTTTCTCATTCTCACATGCCACTTCATTACAGAGAAAAATCCTTTGTCACTTCAGTTTTCATTATCAACAGGTTACCTTCTTCAGTTTTCTGGCGGTTCACCTACTGCCTCTTCCGAAGTTACACCTCTTGAGATTGCTCTTCCTACACCTCCTGTAAGTACTCATCTTATGATTACTAGGAGCAAAAATGGGATTTTTAAACCCAAGGTTTTCGTTCACTCTTCTCCACATGCCTTATTGACTCAGCTGGAACCTTCGTCTGTGAAGATTGCTCTCTAAGATCGAAATTGGTACACTACTATGGCTGATGAAATTTCTGCCTTAGATAAGAATCGTACTTTGACTCTTGTGCCTCCTTCACCGTCTATGAATAATGTTTGTTGTAAATGGGTTTCTAAAGTTAAGACAACTCCTACTGGTGCTATACAACGTTACAAAGCTTGTTTAGTAGCTAAGGGTTTCCATCAAAACCTTGGTCTTGATTATTTTGGCAATTATTCTCCTGTTGTTAAGCCATCTTCCATTAGGATTCTATTTTTTCTTTCAGTCACTTACAACTGACCTGTTCAACAAGTTGTTGTCAACAATGCTTTCCTCAATGGTGATCTTACTAAAGAGATTTATATGATTGAACTAGAAGGTTTTGTTAACAAGTCATTTCCTCATCATGCTTGCAAATTAAATAAAGGCTTTTATAGACTCAAATAGGCACCCAAGGCCTGGGTTTCTAAGCTCAAGAGTGCCTTACTTGGCTGGGACTAGTTAATTCCAGCTTTAATGTTTCTCTATTATACAAGAAGTATTCTGGTTCTCTTTTGATGTTGTTTGTATATGTAGATTACATTCTCATTATCGTTTCTGATTCTAATCAAGCTTCTCAACTGATTACTTGGTTAGACCCTTATTTCTCTCTTAAAAACCTTGGACAGGTGGATTATTTCTTGGTTTTGAAGTTATTAAAGATTCTTCAGGCATCTATCTCACTCAACAAAAATATCTTCTGGAGCTCTTTCATAAGACTGGGTTGTAGGATTCCAAACCTGTTGTTTCACCATTTTCTATTGGTTAGAAGTTATCTCTAATTAATGGGAACTCTTTCACTGATCCCACTTTGTACAGTAGTATTGTAGGCGCTTTGCAGTACCTTACCTACTCTTGGCCTGACAAACTAAGTTAGTTCCTTAAGAACCCTGCTGATCTTTATTGGCTAGCCTGCAAACAGGTTCTTCAATATCTCAAAGGCTCATTTGCTTGTGGATTATGCATCAAACCTTCTTCATCTCTTCACATTAAGTCTTTTACTATTACGGAATGGGTAGGGGATTGTGATGATAAACGATCTACCAATGGCTCTAATTTTTTAATGGATGGGAATCTTGTTTCATGGTCCTCTAAGAAATAAACGATTGTGGCTCATTCTTCTACTAAGGCTGAATATAGAGCCTTGACACATGGCATCTCGAATATCTTGTGGACTACAACCATACTCTTTGAACTTGGTGTTTGCACTCCTTCTCATCCTTTTTTATGGTGTGACAGTACTAGTGCCAAAGCTCTTGCATCCAACCTCGTACTAAGCATGTTGAAGTTGATGCTCATTTTGTCTATGAGAAATTGGCTATTGGTGTGTTTGATCTAAGCTATATTCGATCTCTTCATCAGTCAGCTAGTTTGTTCACTAAAGTTTTATCTGGTCCTCATTTTTCTTTTCCTCATGGCAAAGTAAACCATTTGTCATCTCCTCGATTTTCTTTAAGGGGAATGTTAGAGATAAAACTATTAGAGATGTTAGTGTACAGCTGAAAAATGCATAAGATGTATGTTCTGACTATGGTTAGTGTTTAACTCAGTTTAGCTTTACCACAGTTAGTTTAACTCAACTGTAATAGAATTAGTTAGACAGTTGTATACTCAGTTATGTAGGTTGGTTTATATACACCTAGTAATGGCGTGCCTTACATGTTAATAAAGATAGTTTTTTCATTTCTTGACAATCCGTGAGTGATGTGCTCTCTGTTTATTCTATATGGTTGTTTTGTGATTCTGAACACAGTGATCTTCATCACATTGTTCAGTGTAGTTTTTAATTAGCCTCTTTGGGTTTGATCTTAATAGTTTGCTCTAGAACCTATATCATAAATAGCTTCAAAATACCAAGCCCACTTGACTTTTATGTTTATGTATATATCTCCTAGATCATTGAGCTTGGCAGTTGCTAGATTATTTTTTTTCTTCTTATTTTTTGTGGATTGAAATTCCTCCACTTTAAGATCATTCTCAACATTGTTCGATTCCTTAACCCTCAATTCTCGGGTTATTGACTTTTAATTTGAATTGTCTTCAACTTGATTATTCTTTGCCATAACATTTTCGTCTTCCATTGTTACTGCGTTAATCACGTATACTTCAATTTTAGGGCAATTTAATTCCAAAGATTCATTATCATTAGTTTGCTCATTATTAAATTCATCAAAATTATCATAGACATCATCATTGAAATGGAAAGTGACAATTTTGTTTGCAAATTCATAGACAATGTTCATTCAAAGAAATCTAACTCTGTTTTAGCTATTTTAAGAAATGGTCATCCTAAAAGTATAGGCGAAAATTTAAGATGATACTGAGTCTCCCATTTCCAATATATAAAAGTTTGCTGGAAATACTAAGTCATTTACTTTTACTAAGATATCTTCTAGTAAACCTTAAGGTTTAATAATTGTCTTATCATGTAAGGTAAGATTAATGGCTATATTAGTTAACGAACCTATTTTCGATGACTCATATAGTTTAAGCGACATAATATTAATTGATGCTCCTAGTTCACACATAACAAAATCAATAAAAGAAGTTCCTTATGTAATAGCTATTCCAAACATTTCTGGATCAGAACATTTCTTAGTTATTTTATGTTTATTTAAAGTAGACACCTTTTGTCTTAAATTTTCTTTAGATTCTGTTAAAAATTTGTCATTTGATTTAGAGAATTCTTTCAAAACTTCATTATAATTTAAAAATTGCATAATTGATTCCATCAATTGTTTTTTGATCTCTGTTTTCCTATATGCTTAAAGAATGTCTTCTTTATTATCTTCCTCCTTAGCATTAACTAATCGTTATGGAATGGTAGAATATGAATACATAAATTCATTCAAATTATCAGGAATCTTATCATTTGTATCCTTATCAATTATTTCAGATTTTTGTAAATATTTTTCATATGCTTAAACTCTGGCTAAATACCAAGGGTGTAGC